>CM050174.1:3463869-4063869 GCA_027410445.1 Discoglossus pictus
TCTAACCCCCCCTCCTCAACCTCAACCCCCCTCCTCATTCTAAACCCCCTCAACCTAAACCGCCCCATCCTCAACCCCCTCCTCAACCTCAACCTCCCTCTTCATCCTCAACCTCCCTCTTCATCCTCAACCTCCCTCTTCATCCTCAACCCCTCTGCTCATCCTCAACCTCCCTCAACCCCCCTCCTCATTTTAACCCCCCCTCCTCATTTTAACCCCTCCTCCTCAACCTCAACCCCCCCATCCTCAACATCAACCCCCCATCCTCATACTCAACCCCCCTCCTCAACCTCCCTCCTCAACCTCAACCTCCCTCCTCAACCTCAACCTCCCTCCTCAACCTCAACCTCCCTCCTCATTTTAACCCCCCCTCCTCAACCTCAAAACCCCATCCCCATCCTCCCTCCTCATCCTCAACCTCCCTCAACCCCCCTCATCATTCTAACCCCCCCTCCTCAACCTCAACCCCCCTCCTCATCCTCAACTTCCCTCCTCATCCTCAACCCCCCTTCTCATTCTAAACCCCCTCAACCTAAACCGCCCCATTCTCAACCCCCTCCTCAACCTCAACCTCCCTCTTCATCCTCAACCTCCCTCTTCATCCTCAACCCCTCTGCTCATCCTCAACCTCCCTCAACCCCCCTCCTCATTTTAACCCCCCCTCCTCAACCTCAACCCCCCCATCCTCAACATCAACCCCCCCATCCTCATACTCAACCCCCCTCCCTCCTCAACCTCCCTCCTCAACCTCAACCTCCCTCCTCAACCTCCCTCCTCATTTTAACCCCCCCTCCTCAACCTCAAGCCCCCCATCCTCATACTCAACCCCCCCTCCTCATCTTCCCTCCTCATCCTCAACCCCACTCCTCATCCTCAACCCCACTCCTCATCCTCAACCCCACTCCTCATCCTCAACCCCATCCTCAACCCCATCCTCATACTCAACCCCCCCTCCTCATACTCAACCCCCCCCTCCTCATCCTCAACCCCCCCTCCTCATCCTCAACCCCACTCCTCATACTCAACCCCCCCTCCTCATCCTCAACCCCACTCCTCATCCTCAACCCCACTCCTCATCCTCAACCCCACTCCTCATCCTCAACCCCACTCCTCATCCTCAACCCCACTCCTCATCCTCAACCCCACTCCTCATCCTCAACCCCACTCCTTATCCACAACCCCCCTCCTCATTCTAAACCCCCTCAACCTCAATCACCACATCCTCAACCTCCCTCCTCATCCTCAACCCCCCTCCTCATCCTCAACCCCCCTCCTCATCCTCAACCCCCCTCCTCATCCTCAACCCCCCTCCTCATTCTAAACCCCCTCAACCTCAACCGCCCCATCCTCAACCCCCCTCCTCATCCTCAACCCCCCTCCTCATCCTCAACCTCAATCCTCCTCTTCAACCTCACTCCTCCTCTTCAAACTCACTCCTCATCCTCAACCTCACTCCTCATCCTCAACCTCACTCCTCATCCTCAACCTCACTCCTCATCCTCAACCTCACTCCTCAACCTCACTCCTCATCCTCAACCTCACTCCTCAACCTCAACCTCACTCCTCAACCTCACTCCTCATCCTCACTCCTCATCCTCACCCTCACTCCTCATCCTCACTCCTCATCCTCACCCTCACTCCTCATCCTCACTCCTCATCCTCAACCTCACTCCTCATCCTCAACCTCACTCCTCATCCTCAACCTCACTCCTCATCCTCAACCTCACTCCTCATCCTCAACCTCACTCCTCATCCTCAACCTCACTCCTCATCCTCAACCTCACTCCTCATCCTCAACCTCACTCCTCAACCTCACTCCTCATCCTCAACCTCACTCCTCAACCTCACTCCTCATCCTCAACCCCCCTCCTCATCCTCAACCCCCCTTCTCCTCCTCATCCTCAACCCCCTTCCTCATTCTAAACCCCCTCAACCTAAACCGCCCCATCCTCAACCCCCTCCTCAACCTCAACCCCCCTCCTCATCCTCAACTTCCCTCCTCATCCTCAACCCCCCTCCTCATTCTAAACCCCCTCAACCTAAACCGTCCCATCCTCAACCCCCTCCTCAACCCCCCTCCTCATCCTCAACCCCCCTCCTCATCCTAAACCCCCCTCCTCATCCTAAACCCCCCTCCTCATCCTCAACCCCCCTCCTCATCCTCAACCCTCCTCCTCATCCTCAACCTCCCTATCCTCAACCCCCTCCTTAACCTCAACCCCCTCCTTAACCTCAACCCCCTCCTCATCCTCAACCTCCCTCCTCCTCAACCCCCCTCCTCCTCAACCTCCCTCTTCCTCCTACACCTCCCTCTTCATCCTCAACCTCACTCTTCATCCTCAACCTCACTCTTCATCCTCAACCTCACTCTTCATCCTCAACCTCACTCTTCATCCTCAACCTCACTCTTCATCCTCAACCTCACTCTTCATCCTCAACCCCTCTGCTCACCCTCAACCCCCCTCCTCATTTTAACCCCCCCTCCTCAACCTCAACCCCCCCATCCTCATACTCAACCCCCCCTCCTCATCCTCAACCTCACTCCTCAACCTCCCTCCTCAACCTCAACCTCCCTCCTCAACCTCCCTCCTCAACCCCCCTCCTCATTTTAACCCCCCTCCTCAACCTCAAGCCCCCATCCTCATACTCAACCCCCCCATCCTCATACTCAACCCCCCCTCCTAATCCTCAACCTCCCTCCTCATCCTCAACCCCACTCCTCATCCACAACCCCCCTCCTCATTCTAAACTCCCTCAACCTCAACCCCCTCATCCTCAACCTCCCTCCACATCCTCAACCTCCCTCCACATCCTCAACCCCCCTCCACATCCCCAACCCCCCTCCTCATCCTCAACCCCCCTCCTCATCCTCAACCCCCCTCCTCATCCTCAACCCCCCTCCTCATCCTCAACCCCCCTCCTCATCCTCAACCCCCCTCCTCATCCTCAACCCCCCTCCTCATCCTCAACCCCCCTCCTCAACCTCAACCCCCCTCCTCAACCTCACTCCTCCTCTTCAACCTCACTCCTCCTCTTCAACCTCACTCCTCCTCTTCAACCTCACTCCTCCTCTTCAACCTCACTCCTCCTCTTCAACCTCACTCCTCCTCTTCAACCTCACTCCTCCTCTTCAACCTCACTCCTCCTCTTCAACCTCACTCCTCATCCTCAACCTCACTCCTCATCCTCAACCTCACTCCTCACTCCTCATCCTCAACCTCACTCCACATCCTCAACCTCCCTCCTCATCCTCAACCCCCCTCCTCATCCTCAACCCCCCTCCTCATCCTCAACCCCCCTCCTCATCCTCAACCCCCCTCCTCATCCTCAACCCCCCTCCTCATCCTCAACCCCCCTCCTCATTCTAAACCGCCCCATCCTCAACCCCCCTCCTCATCCTCAACCCCCCTCCCCATCCTCAACCTCACTCCTCCTCTTCAACCTCACTCCTCCTCTTCAAACTCACTCCTCATCCTCAACCTCACTCCTCATCCTCAACCTCACTCCTCATCCTCAACCTCACTCCTCAACCTCACTCCTCATCCTCAACCTCACTCCTCATCCTCAACCTCACTCCTCAACCTCACTCCTCATCCTCACTCCTCATCCTCACCCTCACTCCTCATCCTCACTCCTCATCCTCACTCTCAACCTCACTCCTCATCCTCAACCTCACTCCTCATCCTCAACCTCACTCCTCATCCTCAACCTCACTCCTCATCCTCAACCTCACTCCTCATCCTCAACCTCACTCCTCATCCTCAACCTCACTCCTCATCCTCAACCTCACTCCTCATCCTCAACCTCACTCCTCATCCTCAACCTCACTCCTCAACCTCAACCCCCCTCCTCATCCTCAACCCCCCTTCTCCTCCTCATCCTCAACCCCCTTCCTCATTCTAAACCCCCTCAACCTAAACCGCCCCATCCTCAACCTCAACCCCCCTCCTCATCCTCAACTTCCCTCCTCATCCTCAACCCCCCTCCTCATTCTAAACCCCCTCAACCTAAACCGTCCCATCCTCAACCCCCTCCTCAACCCCCCTCCTCATCCTCAACCCCCCTCCTCATCCTAAACCCCCCTCCTCATCCTAAACCCCCCTCCTCATCCTAAACCCCCCTCCTCATCCTAAACCCCCCTCCTCATCCTCAACCCTCCTCCTCATCCTCAACCTCCCTATCCTCAACCCCCTCCTTAACCTCAACCCCCTCCTCATCCTCAACCTCCCTCCTCCTCAACCCCCCTCCTCCTCAACCTCCCTCTTCCTCCTACACCTCCCTCTTCATCCTCAACCTCACTCTTCATCCTCAACCTCACTCTTCATCCTCAACCTCACTCTTCATCCTCAACCTCACTCTTCATCCTCAACCCCTCTGCTCACCCTCAACCCCCCTCCTCATTTTAACCCCCCCTCCTCAACCTCAACCCCCCCATCCTCATACTCAACCCCCCCTCCTCATCCTCAACCTCACTCCTCAACCTCCCTCCTCAACCTCAACCTCCCTCCTCAACCTCCCTCCTCAACCCCCCTCCTCATTTTAACCCCCCTCCTCAACCTCAAGCCCCCATCCTCATACTCAACCCCCCCATCCTCATACTCAACCCCCCCTCCTAATCCTCAACCTCCCTCCTCATCCTCAACCCCACTCCTCATCCACAACCCCCCTCCTCATTCTAAACTCCCTCAACCTCAACCCCCTCATCCTCAACCTCCCTCCACATCCTCAACCTCCCTCCACATCCCCAACCCCCCTCCACATCCCCAACCCCCCTCCTCATCCTCAACCCCCCTCCTCATCCTCAACCCCCCTCCTCATCCTCAACCCCCCTCCTCATCCTCAACCCCCTCCTCATCCTCAACCCCCCTCCTCATCCTCAACCCCCCTCCTCATCCTCAACCCCCCTCCTCAACCTCAACCCCCCTCCTCAACCTCACTCCTCCTCTTCAACCTCACTCCTCCTCTTCAACCTCACTCCTCCTCTTCAACCTCACTCCTCCTCTTCAACCTCACTCCTCATCCTCAACCTCACTCCTCATCCTCAACCTCACTCCTCATCCTCAACCTCACTCCTCATCCTCACTCCTCATCCTCAACCTCACTCCTCATCCTCAACCTCACTCCTCATCCTCAACCTCACTCCTCATCCTCACTCCTCATCCTCACTCCTCATCCTCAACCTCACTCCTCATCCTCACTCCTCATCCTCAACCCCCCTCCTCATCCTCAACCTCCCTCATCCTCAACCCCCCTTCTCCTCCTCATCCTCAACCCCCTCCTTAACCTCAACCCCCCTCCTCATCCTCAACCTCCCTCCTCAACCTCAACCTCCCTCCTCAACCTCAACCTCCCTCCTCAACCTCCCTCCTCAACCTCCCTCTTCATCCTCAACCTCACTTCTCCTGAAACTCACTCCTCATCCCCTCTGCTCATCCTCAACCTCCCTCCTCATCCTCAATCTCCCTCAACCCCCCTCCTCATTTTAACCCCCCCTCCTCAACCTCAACCCCCCCCTCCTCATCTGTAACGGCTACCCCGGTAGTGAGAGGGTATCAGCCGTTGGAGACGTCCTTTTCTGAAGCAAGGTGCTGTGCAGTAATGAAATGCTTATTCGCCTCCACGATATCCCATTGTATAATCCAGGAGTGCAGTAAAATGTGGCAGAGTAACGGTACCATAAATCCCCCCCAAAGAACGAGACGAGGCTACGTTTTGAAGGGTCAAGTAGAACTATATTTTAATGACAGGGAATCTCCTTTTATGCAATGTTGCCCTCTGAAGGGCTACACCCACATAATTATCACAACAGCCAATTATCTGCATGGTTCAACCCCCACGTCTCCTCCCCTCAGATAACAGGTAACACAATTAAAACAGACACAATTTTAACCACATTCTGGATGTACCCCAAATACAGGGGGTACACCTTTAAGTCCCGCACCATTCAATATCTCTCACCCAGGGGAACAACATATACAAAAATGGCATGAATCAGACCAGGGGTTCAAAAGTTAGTAAAAGTATGTTTTTACACATAACACACAGACATTGCACATATCCCCCACACAATACACATATAGGACAATAGGTGAGTCACACCTCCCTGGCAACTTGGATACAATCAGACCTTAATTAGATCATTCTTTGTTCTTATCAGAGAATGAAAACACTTTGGAAAATGCAAGGATCCTTTACAACTTTCTTATCTCTTGAATCTCTGTAACAGGATTATCTATTAGCCTAGGTCTGCAAAAGTCTGGCTAATATTCTGAGCCAATATATTCTGTAGAACATCAACCAATATATATATAGTAGGATCATATTTTAACCATAATAATCATAAAACAGTTTAAAACAGTGATGGGTTCCGCTACATCATCCTTCCTCCTCATCCTCAACCTCCCTCCTCATCCTCCCTCCTCAACTTCCCTCCTCATCCTCAACCCCCCTCCTCATCCTCAACCCCCCTCCTCATCCTCAACGCCCCTCCTCATCCTCAACCCCCCTCCTCATCCTCAACCCCCTTAACCTAAATCGCCCCATCCACAACCCCCTCATCCACAACCCCCCTCCTCATCGTCAACCTCCCTCCTCATCCACAACCCCCCTCCTCATCCTCAACCTCCCTCCTCATCCTCAACCTCCCTCCTCATCCTCAACCCCCCTCCTCATCCTTAACCCTCCTCCTCCTCCTCAACCCCCCTCCTCATTCTAAACCCCCTCAACAGCACCATCCTCAACCCCCTCCTTATCCTCAACCTCCCTCCTCATCCTCAACCTCCCTCCTCATCCTCAACCCCCCTCCTAATCCTCAACCCCCCTCCTCATCCTCAACCTCCCTCCTCATCCTCAACCTCCCTCCTCATCCTCAACCTCCCTCCTCAACCTCCCTCCTCAACCTCAACCTCCCTCCTCAACCTCAACCTCCCTCCTCAACCTCCCTCCTCAACCTCAACCTCCCTCCTCAACCTCCCTCTTAATCCTCAACCTCCCTCTTAATCCTCAACCTCCCTCTTCATCCTCAACCTCAATCCTATACCTCAACCCCCCATCCTCAACCCCCTCAATCCCCCCATCCTCAACCCCCCTCCTAATCCTCAACCCCCCTCCTCATCCTCAACCCCCCTCCTCATCCTCAACCCCCTCCTCATCCTCAACCCTCCTCCTCATTCTCAACCTCAACCTCCCTCCTCAACCTCAACCTCCCTCCTCAACCTTAACCTCCCTCCTCAACCTCAACCTCCCTCCTCAACCTCCCTCCTCAACCCCAACCTCCCTCCTCAACCCCAACCTCCCTCTTCATCCTCAACCTCCCTCTTCATCCTCAACCCCAACCTCCCTCCTCATCCTCAACCTCCCTCTTCATCCTCAACCTCCCTCTTCATCCTCAACCTCCCTCTTCATCCTCAACCTCCCTCTTCATCCTCAACCTCCCTCTTCATCCTCAACCTCCCTCTTCATCCTCAACCTCCCTCTTCATCCTCAACCTCACTCCTCCTCAACCTCAATCCTCATCCTAAACCCCCTCAACCTCAACCCCCCATCCTAAACCCCCTCAACCCCCCATCCTCAACCCCCTCAACCCACCATCCTCAACCCCCTAAACCCCCCATCCTCAACCTCCCCCCTCATCCTCAACCTCCCTCCTCATCCTCAACCCCCCTCCTCATCCTCAACCCCCCTCCTCATCCTCAACCCCCCTCCTCATCCTCAACCCCCCTCCTCATCCTCAACTGCCCTCCTCATCCTAAACCCCCTCAACCCCCCTCCTCATCCTCAACCCCCCTCCTCATCCTCAACTGCCCTCCTCATCCTAAACCCCCTCAACCCCCCATCCTCAACCCCCTTAACCCCCAATCCTCAACCCCCCATCCTCAACCCCCCCCCCTCATCCTCAACCTCCCTCCTCATCCTCAACCTCCCTCCTCATCCTCAACCTCCCTCCTCATCCTCAACCCCCCTCCTCATCCTCAACCCCCCTCCTCATCCTCAACTGCCCTCCTCATTCTAAACCCCCTCAACCTCAACCCCCCTATCCCCAACCCCCTCCTTAACCTCCCTCCTCAACCTTCCTCTTCATCATCAACCTCACTTTTCCTCAACCTCACTCCTCATCCTAAGCCCCCTCAACCTCAACCCCCACATCCTCAACCCCCTCCTCAACCTCAACCCCCCCATCCTCATCCTCAACCCCCCTCCTCATCCTTAACCCCCTCTCCTCATCCTCAACCCCCTCTCCTCATCCTCAACCCCCTCTCCTCATCCTCAACCCCCTCTCCTCATCCTCAACCCCCCTCCTCATCCTCAACCCCCCTCCTCATCCTCAACCTCCCTCCACATCCTCAACCCCCCTCCTCATCCTCAACCCCCCTCCTCATCCTCAACCCCCCTCCTCATCCTCAACCCCCCTCCTCAACCTCAACCCCCTCAACCTCAACCCCCTCCTCAACCTCAACCCCCCTCCTCATCCTCAACCCCCCTCCTCATCCTCAACCCCCCTCCTCATCCTCAACCCCCCTCCTCATTCTAAACCCCCTCAACCTCAACCCCCTCATCCACAACCCCCATCCTCATCCCCCCTCCTCATTCTAAACCCCCTCAACCGCCCCATCCTCAACCCCCTCATCCACAACCCCCTCCTCAACCTCAACCCCCCTCCTCATCCTCAACCCCCCTCCTCATCCTCAACCCCCCTCCTCATCCTCAACCCCCCTCCTCATCCTCAACCCCCCTCCTCATCCTCAACCCCCTCATCCACAACCCCCTCCTCATCCTCAACCCCCCTCCTCATCCTCAACCCCCCTCCTCATCCTCAACCCCCCTCCTCATTCTAAACCCCCTCAACCTCAACTGCCCCATCCACAACCCCCTCCTCAACCTCATCCCCCCTCCTCATCCTCAACCCCCTCCTCATCCTAAACCCCCTCCTCATCCTCAACCCCCCTCCTCATCCTCAACCCCCCTCCTCATCCTCAACCCCCCTCCTCATCCTCAACCCCCCTCCTCATTCTAAACCCCCTCATCCACAACCCCCTCCTCATCCTCAACCCCCCTCCTCATCCTCAACCCCCCTCCTCATCCTCAACCCCCTCAACCTCAACCGCCCCATCCTTAACCCCCTCATCCACAACCCCCTCCTCAACCTCATCCCCCCTCCTCAACCCCCCTCCTCATCCTCAACCCCCCCATCCTCAACCCCCCATCCTCATCCTCAACCCCCCATCCTCATCCTAAACCCCCCATCCTCATCCTAAACCCCCCATCCTCATCCTAAACCCCACTCCTCATTTACCCCTCTAAATAAGTCCCCCTCTCCATTTCCCCTCACTTACCTCCATCTGCAGCTGCTCCTCCGGCCTCCACGCTCCTTCCTGCGTCTTGACCCAGCCAATGCTAACGACGTGGCGCGCATGTGACGTCACGTCATTAGCATTGGCCGTGTCAAGACGCAGGAAGGAGCGTGGAGGCCGGAGGAGCAGCTGCAGTTGGAGGTAAGTGAGGGGAAAGGGAGAGGGGGAGGTATTTAGAGGAGTAAAGTGATGAGGGGGGTTGAGGATGAGGAGTGGGGGATGAGGATGAGGAGTGGGGGTTGAGGATGAGGAGTGGGGGTTGAGGATGAGGAGGGGGGTTAAGGATGAGGGGGGAGGGAAAGAGACACGGGGGGTTAGAGAGACACGGAGGGTAGAGAGACACGGGGGGTTAGAGAGACACGGGGGGGTTAGAGAGACACGGGGGGGTTAGAGAGACACGGGGGGGGGGGGGGGGGAGTGACTCGAGTATAAGCCGAGGGGGCCCTTCTTAGCCTTAAAAAAAGGGCTGAAAAACTCGGCTTATACAAGTATATACGGTAGATGTTAATTATTAATCAATTATTTAATTATCTTTTTTAACTATTAATTAATCCTGAGGAAGGCAAAAAAAAAACAAAAAACAAGTGAAACTTAGCCAATCGTCTCAAAGGGAAAAAAATAATAATTCCTCCCTGACCCCAGATACTGGTGATCGGATTTCTACCTGGATCAATACTCTCTCTCTAATTATCCAGGATAACCCTGAATTCCCTTTAATTAGAAATAAATCCAGTCCCCTTTTAAAGTTATCTATCGAATCCGCTGTCACCACCTCCTCTGGTAGAGAATTCCACAGATTAACCACCCTTACTGTGAAGAACCCTGTTCTTTCTTTAAGGTGGAATCTTTTTACTTCTAACCTCAAGGGATGTCCTCTTGTCAGTTTAAAACCTCTTGGCACAAAAAGCTCCCTTGACAAATCTTTATACTGACCCTGGATGTATTTATATAGGGTAATCATATCTCCTCTTAGACGCCTTTTTTCTAGAGAATATACGTTTAATTTGGTTAGTATTTCTTCATAACTTAGCCCCTCCATTCCCCTTATTAGTTTTGTTGCCCTCCTCTGTACCTTTTCCAGCTCTAATATGTCCTTTTTATGAAGTGGTGGCCAAAATTGTACACCATATTCCAAATGAGGGCGTACTAGAGATTTGTATAGTGGCATATTATGGCCATAGAACTAACCTATTAAGGTTGGTTCATTCTCTGATAAGCACCTCTGACTTAGTGTTTTTCTTTATGCAAATTACCCTTAGGGTTTAGTCTCCATAAGGGTACTGGGGGACTCCAGACGTGGACCCCTTGCTCACTGTGCCTTAGGGAGTTCAGCTGCACCTCACTGACGAGGCCCATAAAGGCTGAATCGTGTCTGGGGTTTGCTGTTTCTCCTGTTCAGGGTAGAACTGCCTTGTATTTCGGGGCTGGGTCACTCTTCTGAGTGGTACCAGACTGATATACTACAGGATATTTCTCCCTGTGAAGGGCACAAGTGAGCTAAAAGAGGTTGCTCTCAGAGTGGCTGATCATGGCCATAGAACTAACCTATTAAGGTTGGTTCATTCTCTGATGAGCACTTCTGACTTAGTGTTTTTCTAGTTGCAGAATTGTATGTGCTTCCCTTGCTTCTATACCCTTCTTAATACATGCTAATATTTTATTTGCCTTTGCAGCTGTTGCTTGGCATTGTTACCTAGGTGGTTGTCCACAAGCACTCCCAAATCTCTTTCAATATCTGATAACCCTAGATTTACTCCATTAAGATTACAAATTGCATAGCTATTTTTCCTTCCCAGATGCATAACTTTACATTTATTCATATTAAATCAGATCTGCCATTTAGATGCCCATTCCTCAATTTTATGTAAATACCATTGGAGGGAAAGCACATCACTATCTGATTTAATTACCTTGCACAACTTCGTGTCATCAGCAAAAATGGAGACACTACTTTCCAGTCCCACCTCTAAGTCATTAATAAATATGTTAAAAAGGAGAGGACCTAATACTGAACCCTGAGGAACCCCACTTACCACATTAGTCCAATCGGAGTATGTTCCATTTACAACAACCCTTTGCTTCCTGTCTTTTAGCCAGCTCTCAATCCATGAGCAGAGATTTACTGCAATTCCTGTATCTCTTAGTTTGCACAATATATACAGAGAAGTAAAAAGGTATTTGATCCCCTGCTGATTTTGAACATTTGTCCACTGAAAAAAAAAAATATCAGTCTATAATTTTAATGGTAGGTGTATTTTAGCAGTGAGAGACAAAATAACAAAAAAAAGGAAGACGCATGTCAAAAAAGTTATAAATTGATTTGCAGGTCCCTCCGACTTAGTACTTTGTGGCAAAACCCTTGTTGGCAATCACAGAGTTCAGACATTTCTTGTAGTTGGCCACCATGTTTGCACACATCTCCTCTTCGCAGATCCTCTTCAAGTCATTAAGGTTTTGAGGCTGATGTTTGGAAACTCGAACCTTCAGCTCCCTACACAGATTTTCTATGGGATTTGGTTCTGGAGACCGGCTAGGCCACTCAAGAATCTTAATGTGCTTCTTATTGAGCCACTCCTTTGTTGCCTTGGCTGTGTGTTTTGGGTCATTGTTATGCTGGAATAACCATCCATGACCCATTTTTAATGCCCTGGCTGAGGAAAGGAGGTTCTCACCCAAGATTTGAGGGTACATGGCCCCGTCCATCGTCCCTTTGATGCGGCACAGTTGTCCTGTCCCCTTAGCAGAAAAACACCCCAAAGCATAATGTTTCCACCTCCATGTTTGATGGTTGGGATGGTGTTCTTGGGGTCATAGGCAGCATTCCTCCTCCAAACACTGCGTGTTGAGTTGATGCCAAAGAGCTTGATTTTGGTCTCATCTGACCACAACACTTTCACTCAGCTCTCCTCTGAATCATTCAGATGTTCACTGGATAACTTCAGAAGGGCCTGTACATGCGCTTTCTTGAGCAGGGGAACCTTGCAGGCGCTGCAGTATTTTAGTCCTTCACAGCGTAGTGTGTTACCATTTATTTTCTTGGTGACTATGGTCCCAGCTGCCTTGAGACCATTAACAAGATCCTCCCGTGTAGTTCTGGGCTGATTCCTCACCGTTCTCATGATCACTGAATCTCCACAAGGTGAGATCTTGCATGGAGCATCAGACCGAGGGAGACTGGCAGTTATTTTGTGTTTCTTCCATTTGCGAATCATCGAACCAACTGTTGTCACTTTCTCACCAAGCTGCTTGGCGATGGTCTTGTAGCCCATTCCAACCTTGTGTAGGTCTAGAATCTTGTCCCTGACATCCTTGGACAGCTCTTTGATCTTGGCCATGGTGGAGAGTTTGGAATCTGATTGATTGCTTCTGTGGAGAGGTGTCTTTTATACAGGTAACGAGTGGATATTAGGAGCGCTTCCTTTAAGAGAGCCAGAAATATTGCTGATTGATAGGGGATCAAATACTTATTTCACTCATTGACCTGCAAATCAATGTAAACTGTTTTGACATGTGATTTTCTTTTTTTTGTTTTTTTGTTTTGTTATTCTGTCTCTCACTGTTAAAATACACCTACCATTAAAATTATAGACTGATCATTTATTTGTTAGTGGACAAACATTAAAAATCAGCAGGGGGTCAAATACTTTTTGCCCTTACTGTATATAGTTGTAATCCATCAGTTGTGCCTTATTCTATGGACCACAGCAAGCCAGGCACAATCATTATGTAAAATGGTTGTGCTCAACCATAAGGTTTTCTTGGCAGAGATACTGGAGTGGGTGCAATTTGTCTGACCTCTCTACTATGACCTGCCCATCTTGTGTGACCCTACATGATTTAGCTCACAGCTTCATTAAAGTACACCAGCCCTTTCACCATGATTTGGTAGCAATCAAGAAGGGGTACACATATATATTATAACATTTATGTGGGTGGATACATGGCTATGAAATGTAACAATATAAAAACAAAAGTTGCATTATAATATTGGCTATAACTTAATAAGATGTTCATCCCTTAAACCATTATTCAAAATAGTTAATATTTCATATTGAGACAGAAGGCCTAATACTGTAATCTTTATTATGGTATTTAAATAAATGTCCAACAGTTTCATGATATGCAGTTTTACAACACTATTCTGTGAGTATGCACATTTTATTGTATCAACTTATTTAATCTTAAACAAGAAAAAATTGCCAGCTTTAGTTGGCAGCAAATCATGTGTTATCATGTCTTTTCTTATTTCCATAACTACTGTAAAATGCATTTGTTTAGGTTTTTGTGATTCATAAAAATAACAAAATATTAAAAGTAAACTTTGCGTTTATAAGGCCACTGGAGATGTGATTACGAGAGCTGTACCCATTACCAGAATCACGGATGGCACAATGTACATTTTAACACAATACAAAGGGTTGAGAGTAATTCCCACCAGGGACATTAAAGGATGCTCTCAATTGCTGTGTTCAAACAAGCTATTGTAAACTCATTGAGACTATAAAGAACATGCTGGTGATGGCTTCCAACAAAAGGATGGAAAAAAAAGGTCTGGATATAGAACAATCCAAACCAGATGTCCTTTAGCTTAACAAAGAGAAACAATAGAGAACTAAGTCAACCCACAGATTTCAATGACAAAATTAATGAATTATGCATTTTTCCTCTCTTGTGCTGCAAATATTTAGTTTTGAAATCTCCACACGACCTTGTTTTATGGCCTCATGTTTTTTAAATGTCATCATTCAGCCCAAATAAATTCATCTTAAAAATGAGATGCTACAGAAATCTGATAGATGTCTGGAGACACAAACTAAGCTCTTAAATTCATGTGGCTTATTGTATTGAGTATTCCCTTTTGGAAGAGCCAGTAAATATATCCAGGAAGTATTTGCTGGAATATGTTGCCATTTGAATACAGCATACAAATGTAGTACTGTAAGACCATGTACAAATAAACAATGTCTAATAAAACATGCTGTTTAGTTTTTAATTTATTGAAATGTGGTTTGGTGATTAAGAAACATCTTAGAAACCTCTGGCGATTGAGAATATATAATTGATTATACTTGTTCCTGTTTTAATTATCATCCTGGCCATATCTCCTACAGCAGAGTAGCGAGGAAGTGGCTCACTTGACGATTCTACACGAGCAGGTACACAAGTGAGCGGGGCATTCTCACTTACAATAGTACACAGTGATATCATGAGAGGCGCAATGAAAAATATATTCCAGTTAGTCACAACCTTTCAAAGAACATAATTACATATTGAACAATTAATAAAGCTAAGCTTAATATTTTAGTTCATTTAAAAAACATTTTAAACAGGATGCAATTATAATTGGGACCATGTACTTTCTAATATACAGTAGTAAAAATTAATTAGTTTGTTAGTTGTGGAAATTGATAGGTTGCATGTGGAGAAACTCAATATTGAAGCTAATGAAATGGCACAATTTTATAAATACCCAGTTAGTTAGGGCTCTGTATAAATAATACGAGCTTAGGTGAACATTGGTGCTTGATCTGTGCCAAAGGGATGAGATATTTTTGAAAATTGTATCATTGAGAAAGCCGAAGTACAGGACGAAACGCGCTTGTATATAATTTTTATACTGATTGTCATCAGATATGCTATAGACTCTTTATATTGATTATCTCTGTGTGAATAGTTATATCTATTCTGTATAATGTGTATACAAGACTATTACAGTAAGCTTATTTATATATCCAGGCTATAAGGGGGAGATCACATATACATTGACATTTACTTGGATTGTCACCTGATAAAATAAGCAAATTGCATTCATAATAATTGAACTTGTTAACCTTGGACTGGAGGAATAACCCCTACCTCAGACTGGGAAAGAACTCTATGTTCATTGTGGGATTTATAAATATGTTTGATAAATCCAACTCATTTCTTTGAGGTAGGAACATGCGAGTGTCCATTTTACTTGATTTTATGCTGAGACTGAATCACTAAATTAATTTAACGGATCTACACAAGGAAGTGACTTTTGCGCTTGTATCCCCATTCCCCTTTTCAGCCTTTTTACAAAAATAGCATTTTTTATAAGATAAAATAGAAAAATGTATGAACTGCACATTTTAAAGGAGTTGTATGTCACAGAGTTGTAATGTCAAAAAAGAAAAGAAAAAAGGAAGACAGCTGTTCATACTTGGTTCTTAAAGTTGTAAAAACAACCCAATGTATTATTGGAGGATTAGAAATGAAATAAGAATTAATAACCCTAAATATAATCAGTGTGGAAGTCCAGGCCTGAATCTCATTATCCATGTACATGTGTCTTTGTCGATCTTTTTGACAAGATTATCCACCATCTATTTGATAGAACGGGGTGATTTTAGTGTCCCTTTTAAAAAGTGTGACTTTAGATGGCATAAAGGTATCCTGGTGTGAATCATACATTGTAACACTCATCACGGTATACAAAAGTATCACAGTGTGAAGAATACCATATAGCCCTCTACCAGGTGAACAACACATCATAGTAAACTATACATTATATAGTAGGTATCACAGTGTGATTTATAAAATGTTGCCCGCTTCATGGTAGCTCACAAACTCTTTCATTTGTAAGCTGAGATGTCTTCTCCTTAGTATATGTCCTGGTACTCAGCTCCTATTCCTTCCTCTACTCCTCCTTATTTCTTTCTTTATGTAAACATATATGGAAGCTCTTCAACTAATTACACCCCAAGACCTTATCAATATTGAAGTTTTATTTGTACCAATATCATATTTCCTTTACAGTACTCCATGATGTTTGTCTAAACTTGTGTCTCAGAAAGTGGTGGCATTGTATTGTCCCTTAGAATACACAAGACAACAAGAAAAATAAACAGTAAATACCCAATAGGGGCGGGGGGGCTAGCAGAAGGTAGACCCATGGGACAGAGGTAGAGGGGTCAGGACTGCTATCACAGTCACAACAGAGGCAGAAGTTCAGAGCTGCTATCATGGTCAGAACAGACTCAGAAGTTCGGGCCTGGTATCAAAATCAGAAAATAGACAGAAGGTAAGGCTGATAACATAGTTAGAACAGAGGGAGGAGGTAAGGCTGGTATCATCGATAGAACAAAGGCATAAGGTCAGACTTGTATCATAGATAGAACAGAGGCTGAAGTTCAGGGCTGGTATCATATAAATAGAACAGAAGCATGAGGTCAGGCTGGTATCATATCCAAAGGGGGGGGGGGGGCTAGCTGAAGGTAGACCAATGGGACAGAGGTAGAGAATTAAGTGCCTAGTTCTGGTTGCAGAAAATAATCTACATTCTGTCCAAGGGTGAGGGCTGCTATCACAGTCACAACAGAGGCAGAAGCTTAGGGCTGGTAGCATAGTTAGAAGAGATGCACAAGGTTAGACTTGTATCATAGATAGAACAGAGGCAGAAGGTCAGGCTGGTATCATAGATAGAACAGAGGCAGAAGGTCAGACTTGTATCATAGATAGAACAGAGGTAGAAGGTCAGTCTGGTATCGCAGATAGAACAAAGGCAGAAAGACAGGCTGGTATTGTAGATAGAACAAAGGCAGAAGGCCGGGCTGGTATCATAGTTAGAACAGAAGCAGAAGTTCAGGGCTGGTATCATAGAACAGAGGCAGAAGGTCAGGCTGGTATCATAGATCGAACGGAAGTAGAAGGCCGGGCTGGTATCATAGTTAGAACAGAGGCAGAAGGTCAGGCTGATATCATAGTTAGAACAGAGGCAGAAGGTCAGGGCTGGTATCGTGGTTAGAAAAGAGCCAGAAGGTTAGGCTGGTATCATAGTTAGAACAGAGGCAGAAGGTATGGCTGGTATCATAGATAGAACAGAGGCAGAAGGTCTGGCTGGTATCATAGATAGAACAGAAGCAGAAGGCTGGGCTGGTATCATAGTTAGAACAGAGGCAGAAGGTCTGGCTGGTATCGTAGATAGAACAGAGGCAGAAGGCTGGGCTGGTATCATAGTGAGAAAAGAGGCAGGTCGGACTGGTATCATAGTAAGAACAGAGGCAGAAGGTCGGGCTGGTATAATAAATAGAACAGAGGAAGAAGGTTGGGCTGGTATCATAGAACAGAAGCAGAAGGTCGGGCTGGTATCATAGTTAGAACATAGGCAGAAGGTCAGACTTGTATCATAGATAGAACAGAGGCTGACATTCAGGGCTGGTATCATAGATAGAACAGAGGCTGAAATTCAGGGCTGGTATCACAGATAGAACAGAGGCAGAAGTACCGGCTGGTATTGTAGATAGAACAAAGGCAGAATGTCAGACTTGTATCATAGAAAGAACAGAGGCAGAAGGTCAGGATGGTAACATTAATAAAACAGAGGCATAAGGACAGACTGGTATCATAGATAGAACAGAGGCAGAAGGTCAGGGCTGGTATCATAGTTAGAACAGATGCAGAAGTTAAGGGCTGGTATCATAGTTAGAACAGATGCAGAAGTTAAAGGCTGGTATCATAGTTAGAGCAGAGGCAGAAGGTTGGGCTGGAATGCTAGTTAGAACAGAAGCAGAAGGTTGGGCTGGTAGCATAGACAGAAGAGAGGCAGAATTTTAGGGCTGCTATAATAGTTAGAACAAAGGCAGATGGTCTGGCTGGTATCATAAATAAAACAGAGGCAGAAGGTCGGGCTGGAATCACAGTCAGAAGAGAGGCAGAAGGTTGGGCTGGTATCATAGATAGAACAGAGGCAGACGTTCAGGGCTGGTATCATAGTAAGAACAGAGGCAGAAGGTAAGGCTGGTATAATCGATAGAACAGAGGCATAAGGCCAGACTTGTATCATAGATAGAACAGGCAGAAGGTAAACCCATGGGAAAGAGGTAGAGGGGTCAGGGCTGCTATCACAGTCACAACAGAGGCAGAAGTTCAGAGCTGATATCATATTTAGAACAGGCTCAGAAGTTCAGGGCTGGTATCATAATCAGTACATAAAGAACGCCAGGTTTGGTGTCATAGTCGGTACACAGGCAGAAGGTCAGGGCTGGTATCATAGATAGAAAATAGGCAGAAGGTAAGGCTGGTATCAGCGATAGAACAGAGGCATAAGGTCAGATTTGTATCATAGATAGAACAGAGGCTGAATTCAGGGCTGGTATCATATATATAGAACAGAAGCAGGAGGTCAGGCTGGTATTGTAGTTAGAACAGATGTAGAAGGTTAGGCAGGTATCACAGATAGAACAGAGACAGAAGGCCAGGCTGGTATCATACATAGAACAGAGGCAGAAGTTCAGGGCTGGTATCATAGTTAGAACAGAGGCAGAAGGTCAGGGCTGAAATCATATATATAGAACAGAAGCAGGAGGTCAGGCTGGTATTGTAGTTAGAACAAAGGCAGAAGGTCGGTCTGGTATCATATATAGAACAGAAGTAGAAGGCCAGGCTGGTATCAGACATAGAAGAGAGGCAGAAGTTCAGGGCTGGTATCATAGTAAGAACAGAGGCAGAAGGTCTAGCTGGTATTATAGATAGAAATAAGGCAGAAGGTCTAGCTGGTATCATAGTTAGAACAGAGGGAGAAGGTCGGGCTAGTATCATAGATAGAACAGAGGAAGAAGTTTGGGCTGGTATCATAGTTATAACAGAGGCATAAGGTCAGACTTGTATCATAGATAGAACAGAGGCTGAAATTCAGGGCTGGTATCATAGATAGAACAGAGGCAGAAGTCGGGCTGGTATCATAGTTAAAAAAGAGTCAGGTCGGGCTGGTATCATATATATAGAACAGAAACAGGAGGTCAGGCTGGTATTGTAGTTAGAACAAAGGCAGAAGGTCGGTCTGGTATCATATATAGAACAGACGAAGAAGGTTAGGCTGGTATCGCAGATAGAACAGAGTCAGAAGGCCAGGCTGGTATCAGACATAGAACAGAGGCAGAAGTTCAGGGCTGGTATCATATTCAAAGAGAGAGGGGGGGGGGGGGGGGGCTAGCAGAAGGTAGACCAGTGGGACAGAGGTAGAGAATTAAGTGCCTAGTTCTGGATGCAGAAAATAATCTACATTCTGTCCAAGGGTGAGGGCTGCTATCTCAGTCACAACAGAGGCAGAAGCTCAGGGCTGGTATCATAGTCAGTACACAGCCAGAAGTTCAGGCTGGTATCATAGTTAGAACAGAGGCAGAAGGTTGGGGTGATATCATAGTTAGAACAGAGGCATAAGGTCAGACTTGTATCATAGATATAACAGAGGCTGAAATTCAGGGCTGGTTTAATAGATAGAACAGAGGGAGAAAGTCGGGCTGGTATCATAGATAGAACAGAGGAAGAAGGTCGGGCTGGTATCATAGTAAGAACAGAGGCATAAGGTCAGACTTGAATCATACATAGAACAGAGGCAGAAGATAAGGGCTGGTATCATAGTTAGAACAGAGGCAGAAGTTTATGGCTGGTATGATAGTAAGAACAGAGGCAGAAGGTCAGATTGGTATCATAGAACAGAGGCAGAAGGTAAGGCTGGTATCATAGATCGAACAGAGGCAGAAGTTTATGGCTGGTATCATAGTTAGAACAGAGGCAGAAGGTTTAGGCTGGTATCATAGATAGAACAGAGGCAGAAGGTCTAGCGGGTATCATAGTTAGAACAGAGGGAGAAGGTCGGGCTGGTATCATAGTTAGAACAGAGGCATAAGGTCAGACTTGTATCATAGATAGAACAGAGGCTGAAATTCAGGGCTGGTATCATAGATAGAACAGAGGCTGAAATTCAGGGCTGGTATCATAGATAGAACAGAGGCATAAGGTCAGACTTGTATCATAGATAGAACAGAGGCAGAAGGTCAGACTTGTATCAGAGATAGAACAGAGGTAGAAGGTCAGGCTGGTATCGCAGATAGAACAGAGGCAGAAGGACGGGCTGGTATTGTAGATAGAACAAAGGCAGAATGTCAGACTTGTATCATAGAAAGAACAGAGGCAGACGGTCAGGGCTGGTATCATAGTTAGAACAGAGGCAGAAGTTCAGGGCTGGTATCATAGTTAGAACAGAGGCTGAGGGTCAGGCTGGTATCATAGTTAGAACAGAGGCAGAAGTTCAGGGCTGGTATCATAGTTAGAACAGAGGCAAAAGTCGGGTTGGTATCATAGTTAAAAAAGAGTCAGGTCGGGCTGGTATCATATATATAGATCAGAAACAGGAGGTCAGGCTGGTATTGTAGTTAGAACAAAGGCAGAAGGTCGGTCTGGTATCATATATAGAACAGACGTAGAAGGTTAGTCAGGTATCGCAGATAGAACAGAGTCAGAAGGCCAGGCTGGTATCAGACATAGAACAGAGGCAGAAGCTCAGGGCTGGTATCATATTCAAAGAGGGGGGGGGGGGGGGCTAGCAGAAGGTAGACCAATGGGACAGAGGTAGAGAATTAAGTGCCTAGTTCTGGATGCAGAAAATAATCTACATTCTGTCAAAGGGTGAGGGCTGCTATCCCAGTCACAACAGAGGCAGAAGCTCGTGGTTGGTATCATAGTCAGTACACAGCCAAAAGTTGGGGCTGGTATCATAGTTAAAACAGAGGAAGAAGGTTGGGGTGATATCATAGTTAGAACAGAGGCATAAGGTCAGACTTGTATCATAGATATAACAGAGGCTGAAATTCAGGGCTGGTTTAATAGATAGAACAGAGGGAGAAGGTCGGGCTGGTATCATAGATAGAACAGAGGAAGAAGGTCGGGCTGGTATCATAGTAAGAACAGAGGCATAAGGTCAGACTTGAATCATAGATAGAACAGAGGCAGAAGGTCAGGCTGGTAACATCAATAGAACAGAGGCAGAAGTTAAGGGCTGGTATCATAGTTAGAACAGAGGCAGAAGTTTATGGCTGGTATGATAGTAAGAACAGAGGCAGAAGGTCAGATTGGTATCATAGTTAGAACAGAGGTAGAAGGTAAGGCTGGTATCATAGATCGAACAGAGGCAGAAGTTTATGGCTGGTATCATAGTTAGAACAGAGGCAGAAGGTCTGGCTGGTATCGTAGATAGAACAGAGGCAGAAGGCTGGGCTGGTATCATAGTGAGAAAAGAGGCAGGTCGGACTGTTATCATAGTTAGAACAGAGGCAGAAGGTCAGGGCTGGTATCGTGTTTAGAAAAGAGGCAGAAGGATAGGCTGGTATCATAGTTAGAACAAAGGCAGAAGGTTGAGGGTTGTCTCATAGATAGAACAGAGGCAGAAGGTCTAGCTGGTATCATAGTTAGAACAGAGGGAGAAGTTCGGGCTGGTATCATAGATAGAACAGAGGAAGAAGGTCAGGCTGGTATCATAGTTAGAACATAGGCATAAGGTCCGACTTGTATCATAGATAGAACAGAGGCTGAAATTCAGGGATGGTATCATAGATAGAACAGAGGTAGAAGGACGGGCTGGTATTGTAGATAGAACAAAGGCAGAATGTCAGACTTGTATCATAGAAAGAACAGAGGCAGAAGGCTAGGCTGGTATCGTAGATCGAACGGAAGTAGAAGGCCGGGCTGGTATCATAGTTAGAACAGAGGCAGAAGGTCATGGCTGGTATCGTGGTTAGGAAAAAGAGGCAGAAGGTTAGGCTGGTATCATAGTTAGAACAAAGGCAGAAGGTTTAGGCTGGTATCATAGATACAACAGAGGCAGAAGGTCTAGCTGGTATCATAGTTAGAACAGAGGAAGAAGGTCGGGCTGGTATCATAGTTAGAACAGAGGCATAAGGTCAGACTTGTATCATAGATATAACAGAGGCTGAAATTCAGGGCTGGTTTAATAGATAGAACAGAGGGAGAAGGTCGGGCTGGTATCATAGATAGAACAGAGGAAGAAGGTCAGACTTGAATCATAGATAGAACAGAGGCAGAAGGTCAGGCTGGTAACATCAATAGAACAGAGGCAGAAGTTAAGGGCTGGTATCATAGTTAGAACAGAGGCAGAAGTTTATGGCTGGTATGATAGTAAGAACAGAGGCAGAAGGTCAGCCTTGTATCATAGATAAAACAAAGGCAGAAGGTCAGACTTGTATCATAGATAGAACAGAGGTAGAAGGTCAGGCTGGTATCGCAGATAGAACAGAGGCAGAAGGACGGGCTGGTATTGTAGATAGAACAGAGGCTGAAATTCAGGGCTGGTATCATAGTTAGAACAGAGGTAGAAGGTAAGGCTGGTATCATAGATCGAACAGAGGCAGAAGTTTATGGCTGGTATCATAGTTAGAACAGAGGCATAAGGTCAGCCTTGTATCATAGATAAAACAAAGGCAGAAGGTCAGACTTGTATCATAGATAGAACAGAGGTAGAAGGTCAGGCTGGTATCGCAGATAGAACAGAGGCAGAAGGACGGGCTGGTATTGTAGATAGAACAAAGGCAGAATGTCAGACTTGTATCATAGAAAGAACAGAGGCAGACGGTCAGGGCTGGTATCATAGTTAGAACAGAGGCAGAAGTTCAGGGCTGGTATCATAGATAGAACAGAGGCAGAAGTTTATGGCTGGTATCATAGTTAGAACAGAGGCAGAAGGTTAGGCTGGTATCATAGATCGAACGGAAGTAGAAGGCCGGGCTGGTATCATATTTAGAACAGAGGTAGAAGGCCGGGCTGGTATCATAGTTAGAACAGAGGCAGAAGGTCAGGGCTGGTATCGTGGTTAGAAAAGAGGCAGAAGGTTAGGCTGGTATCATAGTTAGAACAGAGGCAGAAGGTTGAGGCTGGTATTATAGATAGAACAGAGGAAGAAGGTCTAGCTGGTATCATAGTTAGAAAAGTGGCAGAAGGTCGAGGCTGGTATCATAGATAGAACAGAGGCAGTAGTGCAGGGCTGGTATCATAGTTAGAACAGACAACGTAGTTCAAGGCGGTATCATAGCGAGAACCGAGTCAGAAGGTCGGGCTGGTATCATAGATAGAACACAAGCCGAAGGCCCGGGCTGGTATCATATTTAGAACAGAGGTAGAAAGCTGGGCTGGTATCATAGTTAGAACAGAGGCAGAAGTTCAGGGCTGAAATAATAGTTAGAACAGAGGCAAAAGGTCGGGCTGGTATCATAGATAGAACAGAAGCAGAAGGCTGGGCTGGTATCATAGTTAGAACAGAGGCAGAAGGTCTGGCTGGTATCGTAGATAGAACAGAGGCAGAAGGCTGGGCTGGTATCATAGTGAGAAAAGAGGCAGGTCGGACTGGTATCATAGTTAGAACAGAGGCAGAAGGTCAGGGCTGGTATCGTGGTTAGAAAAGAGGCAGAAGGATAGGCTGGTATCATAGTTAGAACAAAGGCAGAAGGTTGAGGCTGGTATCATAGATAGAACAGAGGAAGAAGGACGGGCTGGTATTGTAGATAGAACAAAGGCAGAATGTCAGACTTGTATCATAGAAAGAACAGAGGCAAAAGGTAAGGACTGGTATCATAGCTAGAACAGAGGCAGAAGGTCAGGCTGGTATCATAGTTAGAACAGAGGCAGATGGTCAGGCTGGTATCATAGTTAGAAAAGGGGCAGAAGGTCTGGCTGCTATCGTAGATAGAACAGAGGCAGAAGGTCGGGATGATATCATAGTGAGAAAAGAGGCAGGTCGGACTGGTATCATATGAGAATAGAGGAAGAAGGTCAGACTTGTATCATAGATAGAACAGAGGTTGAAATTCAGGGCTGGTATCATAGATAGAACAGAGGCTGAAATTCAGGGCTGGTATCATAGATAGAACAGAGGCTGAAATTCAGGGCTGGTATCATAGATAGAACAGAGGTAGAAGGTAAGGCTGGTATCGCAAATAGAACAGAGGCAGAAGGACGGGCTGGTATTGTAGATAGAACAAAGGCAGAATGTCAGACTTGTATCATAGAGAGAACAGAGGCAGAAGGTCAGGGCTGGTATCATAGTTAGAACAGAGGCAGAAGGTCAGGGCTGGTATCGTGGTTAGAACAGAGGCAGAAGGTCAGGGCTGGTATCGTGGTTAGAAAAGAGCCAGAAGGTTAGACTGGTATCATAGTTAGAACAGAGGCAGAAGGTCTGAATGGTATCGTAGATAGAAAAGAGGCAGAAGGCTGGGCTGGTATCATAGTTAGAACAGAGGCAGAAGGTCTGAATGGTATCGTAGATAGAACAGAGGCAGAAGGCTGGGCTGGTATCATAGTGAGAAAAGAGGCAGGTCGGACTGGTATCATAGTAAGAACAGAGGCAGAAGGTCGGGCTGGTATCATAGAACAGAAGCAGAAGGCCGGGCTGGTATCATAGTTAGAACAGAGGCAGAAGGTCAGACTTGTATCATAGATAGAACAGAGGTAGAAGGTCAGGCTGGTTTCGCAGATAAAACAGAGGCAGAAAGAAAGACTGGAATTGTAGATAGAACAAAGGCAGAAGGTCAGACTTGTATCATAGATAGAACAGAGGCAGAAGGACGGGCTGGTATTGTAGATAGAACAAAGGCAGTATGTCAAACTTGTATCATAGAAAGAACAGAGGCAGAAGGTCAGGACTGGTATCATAGTTAGAACAGAGGCAGAAGTTCAGGGCTGGTATCATAGTTAAAACAGAGGCAGAAGGTCGGGCTGGTATCATAGATAGAACAGAGACATAAGGTCAGACTTGTATCATAGATAGAAAAGAGGTAGAAGGTTGTGCTGATATCTTAGATAGAACAGAGGCAGAAATTCAGGGCTAGTATAATAGTTAGAACAAAAGCAGAAGTTCAGGGCTGGTATTATAGATAGAACAGAGGCAGAAGGTATGGCTTGTATCGTAGATAGAACAGAGGCAGAAGGTCGGGCTGGTATCATAGTTAGAACAGAAGCAGAAGGCTGGGCTGGTATAATAGTTAAAACAGAGGCAGAAGGTCGGGCTGGTATCATAGATAGAACAGAGGAAGAACGTCGGGCTAGTATCATAGTTAGAACAGAGTCAGAAGGTCAGGCTGGTATAATAGATCGAACAGAAGTAGAAGGCCGGGCTGGTATCATAGTTAGAACAGAGGCAGAAGGTCAGGCTGGTATCATAGATAAAAAAGAGGCAGAAGGTATGGCTGGTATCGTAGATAGAACAGAGGCATAAGGTCAGGGCTGGTATCGTGTTTAGAAAAGATGCAGAAGGTTAGGCTGGTATCATAGTTAGAACAAAGGTAGAAGGTTGCGGCTGGTATCATAGATAGAACAGAGGCAGAAGGTCTAGCTGGTATCATAGTTAGAACAGAGGGAGAAGGTCGGGCTGGTATCATAGATAGAACAGAGGCATAAGGTCAGACTTGTATCATAGATAGAACAGAGGCTGAAAATCAGGGCTGGTATCATAGATAGAACAGAGGCTGAAATTCAGGTCTGGTATCATAGATAGAACAGAGGCTGAAATTAAGGTCTGGTATCATAGATAGAACAGAGGCATAAGGTCAGACTTGTTTCATAGATAGAACAGAGGCAGCAGGTCAGACTTGTATCATAGATAGAACAGAGGTAGAAGGTCAGGTTGGTATCGCAGATAGAAAAGAGGCAGAAGGACGGGCTGCTATTGTAGATAGAACAAAGGCAGAATGTCAGACTTGTATCATAGAAAGAACAGAGGCAAAGGTCAAGGCTGGTATCATAGTTAGAACAGAGGCAGAAGTTCAGGGCTGGTATCATAGATAGAACAGAGGCAGAAGTTCAGACTGGTATCATTGATC
This sequence comes from Discoglossus pictus, assembly GCA_027410445.1. Taxonomy (NCBI): domain Eukaryota; kingdom Metazoa; phylum Chordata; class Amphibia; order Anura; family Alytidae; genus Discoglossus; species Discoglossus pictus. Next base: position 3,489,848 of record CM050174.1, read on the forward strand.
GAACAGAGGCAGAAGGTTAGGCTGGTATCATAGTTAGAACAAAGGTAGAAGGTTGCGGCTGGTATCATAGATAGAACAGAGGCAAAAGTTCAGGGCTGGTATAATAGTTAAAACAGAGGCAGAAGGTCGGGCTGGTATCATAGTTAGAAAAGGGATAAGGGTCTGGCTGCTATTGTAGATAGAACAGAGGCAGAAAATCGGACTGATATCATAGTGAGAAAAGAGGCAGGTCGGACTGGTATCATAGTAAGAACAGAGGAAGAAGGTCAGGCTGGTATCATAGTTAGAACAAAGTCAGAAGGTCGGGCTGGTATCATAGATAGAACAGAGGCAGAAGTTCAGGGCTGGTATAATAGTTAAAACAGAGGCAGAAGGTCGGGCTGGTATCATAGTTAGAAAAGGGATAGAAGGTCTGGCTGCTATCGTAGATAGAACAAAGGCAGAAAGTCGGGCTGATATCATAGTGAGAAAAGAGGCAGGTCCGACTGGTATCATAGTAAGAACAGAGGGAGAAGGTCGGGCTGGTATCATAGTTAGAACAGAGGCATAAGGTCAGACTTGTATCATAGATAGAACAGAGGTAGAAGGTCAGGCTGATTTTGCAGATAAAACAGAGGCAGAAGGACGGGCTGGTATTGTAGATAGAACAAAGGCAGAATGTCAGACTTGTATCATAGAAAGAACAGAGGCAGAAGGTCAGGGCTAGTATCATAGTTAGAACAGAGGAAGAAGTTTATGGCTGGTATCATAGTTAGAACAGAGGCAGAAGGTCGGGCTGATATCTTAGATAGAACAGAGGCAGAAATTCAGGGCTAGTATAATAGTTAGAACAGAGGCAGAAGGTCGGCTAGTATCATAGTTAGAACAGAATCAGAAGGTCAGGCTGATATAATAGATCGAACAGAATTAGAAGGCCGGGCTGGTATCATAGTTAGAACAGAGGCAGAAGTTCAGGGCTGGTATAATAGTTAAAACAGAGGCAGAAGGTCGGGCTGATATCATAGTTAGAAAAGAGGCAGAAGGTATGGCTGGTATCGTAGATAGAACAGAGGCATAAGGTCAGACTTGTTTCATAGATAGAACAGCGGCTGAAATTCAGGGCTGGTATCATAGATAGAACAGAGGCTGAAATTCAGGGCTGGTATCAGAGATAGAACAGAGGCATAAGGTCAGACTTGTATCATAGATAGAACAGAGGTAGAAGGTCAGGCTGGTATCGCAGATAGAAAAGAGGCAGAAGGACGGGCTGGTATTGTAGATAGAACAGAGGCAGAAGGTCAGGGCTGGTATCATAAATAAAACAGAGGCAGAAGTTCAGGCTGGTATCCTAGATAGAACAGATGCAGAAGTTAAGGGCTGGTATCATAGATCGAACAGAAGTAGAAGGCCGGGCTGGTATCATAGTTAGAACAGAGGCAGAAGGTCAGGGCTGGTATCGTGGTTAGAAAAGAGGCAGAAGGTTAGGCTGGTATCATAGTTAGAACAAAGGCAGAAAATTGCGGCTGGTATCATAGATAGAACAGAGGCAGAAGGTCTAGCTGGTATCATAGTTAGAACAGAGTGAGAAGGTCAGGCTGGTTTCGCAGATAGAACAGAGGCAGAAGGACGAGCTGGTATTGTAGATAGCACAAAGGCAGAATGTCAAATTTGTATCATAGAAAGAACAAAGGCAGAAGGTCAGGGCTGGTATCATAGTTAGAACAGAAGCAGAAGGCTGGGCTGGTATCGTAGTTAGAAAAGAGGCAGAAGGTCGGGGTGATATCTTAGATAGAACAGAGGCAGAAGTTTATGGCTGGTATCATAGTTAGAACAGAGGCAGAAGGTCTAGCTGGTATCATAGTTAGAAAAGTGGTAGAAGGTCGGGCTGATATCTTAGATAGAACAGAGTTAGAAATTCAGGGCTGGTATAATAGATCGAACAGAGGAAGAAGGTCGGGCTAGTATCATAGTTAGAACAGAGGCAGATGGTCGGGCTGATATCATAGTTAGAACAGAGTCAGAAGGTCAGGCTGGTATAATAGATCGAACAGAAGTAGAAGGCCGGGCTGGTATCATAGTTAGAACAGAGGCAGATGGTCGGGCTGATATCATAGTTAGAACAGAGGCAGAAGGTCAGGGCTAGTATCGTGGTTAGAAAAGAGGCAGAAGGTCGGGCTGATATCATAGTTAGAACAGAGGCAGAAGGTCAGGGCTGGTATCGTGGTCAGAAAAGAGGCAGAAGATTAGGCTGGTATCATAGTTAGAACAGAGACAGAAGGTTGAGGCTGGTATTATAGATAGAACAGAGGCAGAAGGTATGGCTGGTATCGTAGATAGAACAGAGAAAGAAGGTCGGGCTGGTATCATAGTTAGAACAGAGGCATAAGGTCAGACTTGTATCATAGATAAAACAGCGGCTGAAATTCAGGGCAGTATCATAGAGAGAACAGAGGCTGAAATTAAGGGCTGGTATCAGAGATAGAACAGAGGCATAAGGCCAGACTTGTATCATAGATAGAAAAGAGGTAGAAGGTTAGGCTGGTTTCGCAGATAAAACAGAGGCAGAAAGACAGACTGGAATTGTAGATAGAAGAAAGACAGAAGGTCAGACTTGTATCATAGATAGAACAGAGGCAGAAGGTCAGACTTGTATCATAGATAGAACAGAGGTAGAAGGTCAAGCTGGTATGGCAGATAGAAAAGAGGCAGAAGGACGGGCTGGTATTGTAGATAGAACAAAGGCAGAATGTCAGACTTGTATCGTAGAAAGAACAGAGGCAGAAGGACAGGGTTGGTATCATAGTTAGAACAGAGGCAGAAGTTCAGGGCTGGTATCATAGTTAGAACAGAGGCAGAAGTTAAGGGCTGGTATCATAGATCGAACAGAAGTAGAAGGCCGGGCTGGTATCATAGTTAGAACATGGGCAGAAGGTCAGGGCTGGTATCGTGGTTAGAAAAGAGACAGAAGGTTAGGCTGGTATCATAGTTAGAACAAAGGCAGAAGGTTGCGGCTGGTATCATAGATAGAACAGAGTGAGAAGGTCAGGCTGGTATCATAGATAGAACAGAGGCATAAGGTCAGACTTGTATCATAGATAGAACAGAGGCTGAAATTCAGGGCTGGTATCATAGATAGAACAGAGGCTGAAATTCAGGGCTGTATCATAGATAGAACAGAGGCATAAGGTCAGACTTGTATCATAGATAGAACAGAGGTAGAAGGTCAGGCTGATTTTGCAGATAAAACAGAGGCAGAAGGACGGGCTGGTATTGTAGATAGAACAAAGGCAAAATGTCAGACTTGTATCATAGAAAGAACAGAGGCAGAAGGTCAGGGCTAGTATCATAGTTAGAACAGAGGCAGTAGTGCAGGACTGGTATCATAGTTAGAACAGAGGACGAAGTTCAAGGCTGGTATCATAGCGAGAACAAAGTCAGAAGTTGGGCTGGTATCATATATAGAACAGAAGCAGAAGATCGGGCTGGTATCAGAGATAGAACAGAAGCAGAAGGCCGGGCTGGTATCATATTTAGAACAGGGGTAGAAGGTCGGGCTGATATCTTAGATAGAACAGAGGCAGAAATTCAGGGCTGGTATAATAGTTAGAACAGAGTCAGAAGGTTGGGCTAGTATCATAGTTAGAACAGAGTCAGAAGGTCAGGCTGGTATAATAGATCGAACAGAAGTAGAAGGCCGGGCTGGTATCATAGTTAGAACAGAGGCAGAAGTTCAGGGCTGGTATCATAGTTAGAACAGAGGCAGAAGGTCAGGCTGATATCTTAGATAGAACAGAGGCAGAAGTTTATGGCTGGTATCATAGTTAGAACAGAGGCAGCAGGTCAGGCTGGTATCATAGATCGAACGGAAGTAGAAGGCAGGGTTGGTATCATAGTTAGAATACAGGCAGAAGGTCGGGCTGATATAGTTAGAACAGAAGCAGAAGGTCAGGGCTGGTATCGTGGTTAGAAAAGAGGCAGAAGGTTAGGCTGGTATCATAGATAGAACAGAGGCAGAAGGTCAGGCTGGTATCATAGATAGAACAGAGGCAGAAGTTTATGGCTGGTATCATAGTTAGAACAAAGGCAGAAGGTCAGGGCTGGTATCGTGGTTAGAAAAGAGGCAGAAGGTTAGGCTGGTATCATAGTTAGAACAGAGGCAGAAGGTTGAGGCTGGTATTATAGATAGAACAGAGGCAGAAGGTCTAGCTGGTATCATAGTTAGAACAGAGGCAGTACTGCAGGACTGGTATCATAGTTAGAACAGAGGACGAAGTTCAAGGCTGGTATCATAGCGAGAACAGAGTCAGAAGGTCGGGCTGGTATCATAGAACAGAAGCAGAAGGTCGGGCTGGTATCATAGAACAGAAGCAGAAGGTCGGGCTGGTATCATATTTACAACAGGGGTAGAAGGTCGGGCTGATATCTTAGATAGAACAGAGGCAGAAATTCAGGGCTGATATAATAGTTAGAACAGAGGCAGAAGGTCGGGCTTGTATCATAGATAGAACAGAGTCAGAAGGTCAGGCTGGTATAATAGATCGAACAGAAGTAGAAGGCCGGGCTGGTATCATAGCGAGAACAGAGTCAGAAGGTCGGGCTGGTATCATAGAACAGAAGCAGAAGGTCGGGCTGGTATCATATTTACAACAGGGGTAGAAGGTCGGGCTGATATCTTAGATAGAACAGAGGCAGAAATTCAGGGCTGATATAATAGTTAGAACAGAGGCAGAAGGTCGGGCTTGTATCATAGATAGAACAGAGTCAGAAGGTCAGGCTGGTATAATAGATCGAACAGAAGTAGAAGGCCGGGCTGGTATCATAGATAGAACAGAGGCTGAAATTCAGGGCTGGTATCATAGATAGAACAGAGGCATAAGGTCAGACTTGTATCATAGATAGAACAGAGGCAGAAGGTCAGGGCTGGTATCATAGTTAGAACAGAGGCAGAAGATCAGGGCTGGTATCATAGTTAGAACAGAGGCAGAAGGTCTGGTTGGTATCATAGATAGAACAGAGGCAGAAGGCTGGGCTGGTATCATAGTGAGAAAAGAGGCAGGTCGGACTGGTATTATCGTAAGAACAGAGGCAGAAGGTTGGGCTGGTATCATAAATAGCACAGAGGAAGAAGGTTGGGCTGGTATCATAGAACAGAAGCAGAAGGCCGGGCTGGTATCATAGTTAGAACAGAGGCAGAAGGTCAGACTTGTATCATAGATAGAACAGAGGTAGAAGGTCAGGCTGGTATTGTAGATAGAAAGAGGCAGAACGACAGGCTGGAATTGTAGATAGAACAGAGGCAGAAGGACAGGCTGGTATTGTAGATAGAACAAAGGTAGAATGTCAGACTTGTATCATAGAAAGAACAGAGGCAGAATATCAGGGCTGGTATTATAGTTAGAACAGAGGGAGAAGGTCAGGCTGGTATAGTGGTTAGAAAAGAGGCAGAAGGTCGGACTGGAATCCTAGTTCGAAAAGACAGAAGGTCGGGCTGTTATAATAGATAGAACAGAGGCAGAAGGTCTAGCTGGTATCATAGTTAGAACAGAGTCCGAAGGTCGGGCTGGTATCATAAATAGAACAGAGGCAGTAGTTCAAGGCTGGTATAATAGTTAGAACAGAGGCAGAAGGTCGGGCTGGTATCATAGTTAGAACAGAGGCAGAAGATCAGGGCTGTTATCATAGTTAGAACAGAGGCAGAAGTTCAGGGCTGGTATAATAGTTAGAACAGAGGCAGAAGGTCAGGCTGATATCATAGTGAGAAAAGAGGCAGGTCGGACTGGTATCATAGTAAGAACAGAGGAAGAAGGTCTGGCTGGTATCATAGTTAGAACAGAGGCATAAGGTCAGACTTGTATCATAGATAGAACAGAGGCAGAAGGTCGGGCTGATATCATAGTTAGAACAGAGGCAGAAGGTATGGCTGGTATCGTAGATAGAACAGAGGCAGAAGGTCGAGCTAGTATCATAGTTAGAACAGAAGCAGAAGGCCGGGCTGGTATCATAGTTAGAACAGAGGCAGAAGTTCAGGGCTGGTATCATAGATAGAACAGAGGCAGAAGGTCTAGCTGGTATCATAGTTAGAACAGAGTCCGAAGGTCGGGCTGGTATCATAAATAGACCAGAGGCAGTAGTTCAGGGCTGGTATAATAGTTAGAACAGAGGCAGAAGTTCAGGGCTGGCATCATAGTTAGAAACGAGACAGAAGTTCAGGGCTGGTATCATAGTTAGAACAGAGGCAGAAGTTTAGGGCTGGTATCATAGTTAGAACAGAGGCATAAGGTCGGGCTGATATCATAGTTAGAACAGAGGCAGAAGGTTGAGGCTGGTATTATAGATAGAACAGAGGCAGAAGGTCTAGCTGGTATCATAGTTAGAACAGAGGCAGTAGTGCAGGACTGGTATCATAGTTAGAACAGGGGACGAAGTTCAGGGCTGGTATCATAGATAGAACAGAAGCAGAAGGCCGGGCTGGTATCATAGTTAGAAAAGAGGCAGAAGTTCAGGGCTGGTATAATAGATAAAACAGAGGCAGAATGTCGGGCTGGTATCATAGATAGAACAGAAGCAGAAGGCCGGGCTGGTATCATAGTTAGAAAAGAGGCAGAAGTTCAGGGCTGGTATAATAGATAAAACAGAGGCAGAATGTCGGGCTGGTATCATAGATAGAACAGAGGCAGAAGGACGGGCTGGTATTGTAGATAGAACAAAGGCAGATTGTCAGACTTGTATCATAGAAAGAACAGAGGCAGAAGGTTGAGGTTGGTATTATAGATAGAACAGAGGCAGAAGTTTAGGGCTGGTATCATAGATAGAACAGAGGCAGAAGTTCAGGGCTGGTATGATAGTTAGAACAGAGGCAGAAGGTCGGGCTGGTATCATAGTTAGAAAAGGGGCAAAAGGTCTGGCTGGTATCGTAGATAGAACAGAGGCAGAAGGTCTGGCTGATATCATAGTGAGAAAAGGGGCAGAAGGTCGGACTGGTATCATAGTTAGAACAGAGGCAGAATGTCGGGCTGGTATCGCAGATAGAACAGAGGCAGAAGGACAGGCTGGTATTGTAGATAGAACAAAGGCAGAATGTCAGACTTGTATCATAGAAAGAACAGAGGCAGAAGGTCAGGGCTGGTATCATAGTTAGAACAGAGGCAGAAGTTCAGGGCTGGTATCATAGTTAGAACAGAGGCAGAAGGTCAGGCTGGTATCATAGATAGAACAGAGGACGAAGTTCAAGGCTGGTATCATAGCGAGAACAGAGTCAGAAGGTCGGGCTGGTATCAGAGATAGAACAGAAGCAGAAGGCCGAGCTGGTATCAGAGATATAACAGAAGCAGAAGGTCGGGCTGGTATCATATTTACAACAGGGGTAGAAGGTTGGGCTGATATCTTAGATAGAACAGAGGCAGAAATTCAGGGCTGGTATAATAGTTAGAACAGAGGCAGAAGGTCGGGCTTGTATCATAGATAGAACAGAGTCAGAAGGTCAGGCTGGTATAATAGATCGAACAGAAGTAGAAGGCCGGGCTGGTATCATAGAACAGAGGCAGAAGTTCAGGGCTGGTATAATAGTTAAAACAGAGGCAGAATGTCAGGCTGGTATCATAGATAGAACAGAGACAGAAGTTTATGGCTGGTATGATAGTTAGAACAGAGGCAGAAGGTCAGACTGGTATCATAGTTAGAACAGAGGCATAAGGTCAGGCTGGTATCATAGATCGAACGGAAGTAGAAGGCCGGGCTGGTATCATAGTTAGAACAGAGGCAGAAGGTCGGGCTGATATCATAGTTAGAACAGAGGCAGAATGTCAGGGCTGGTATCGTGGTTAGAAAAGAGGCAGAAGGTTAGGCTGGTATCATAGTTAGAACAGAGGCAGAAGGTTGAGGCTGGTATCATAGTTAGAACAGAGGCAGTACTGCAGAGCTGGTATCATAGTTAGAACAGAGGACGAAGTTCAAGGCTGGTATCATAGCAAGAACAGAGTCAGAAGGTCGGGTTGGTATCATAGATAGAACAGAAGCAGAAGGTCGGGCTGGTATCAGAGATAGAACAGAAGCAGAAGGCCGGGCTGGTATCATATTTAGAACAGGGGTAGAAGATCGGGCTGATATCATAGTTAGAACAGAGTGAGAAGGTCAGGCTGGTATAATAGATCGAACAGAAGTAGAAGGCCGGGCTGGTATCATATATAGAACAGAGGCAGAAGTTTATGGCTGGTATGATAGTTAGAAAAGAGGCAGAAGGTCAGGGCTGGTATCGTGGTTAGAAAAGAGGCAGAAGGTTAGGCTGGTATCATAGTTAGAACAAAGGCAGAAGGTTGAGACTGGTATTATAGATAGAACAGAGGCAGAAGGTCAGACTGGTATCATAGTTAGAACAGAGGCAGAAAGTCAGGCTGGTATCATAGATCGAACGGAAGTAGAAGGCCGGGCTGGTATCATAGTTAGAAAAGAGGCAGAAGGTCAGGGCTGGTATCGTGGTTAGAAAAGAGGCAGAAGGTTAGGCTGGTATCATAGTTAGAACAAAGGCAGAAGGTTGAGACTGGTATCATAGATAGAACAGAGGCAGAAGGTCTAGCTGGTATTGTAAATAGAACAGAGGCAGAAGGTCTAGCTGGTATCATAGTTAGAACAGAGGGAGAAGGTCGGGCTGGTATCATAGATAGAACAGAGGAAGAAGATCAGGCTGGTATCATAGTTAGAACAGAGGCATAAGGTCAGACTTGTATCATAGATAGAACAGAGGCTGAAAATCAGGGCTGGTATCATAGATAGAACAGAGGCTAAAATTCAGGGCTGGTATCATAGATAGAAAAGAGGCATAAGGTCAGACTTGTATCATAGATAGAACAGAGGTAGAAGGTCAGACTGGTTTCGCAGATAAAACAGAGGCAGAAAGACAGACTGGAATTGTAGATAGAACAAGGTAGAATGTCAGACTTGTATCATAGAAAGAACAGAGGCAGAAGGTCAGGGCTGGTATCATAGTTAGAACAGAGGCAGAAGATCAGGGCTGGTATCATAGTTAGAACAGAGGCAAAAGGTCAGGCTGGTATAGTGGTTAGAAAAGAGGCAGAAGTTCGGACTGGAATCCTAGTTCGAAAAGACAGAAGGTCGGGCTGGTATAATAGATAGAACAGAGGCAGAATGTCTAGCTGGTATCATAGTTAGAACAGAGGCAGAAGGTCGAGGCTGGTAACATAGTTAGAACAGAGGCAGAAGTTCAGGGCTGGTATCATAGATAGAACAGAGGCAGAAGGTCGAGGCTGGTAACATAGTTAGAACAGAGGCAGAAGTTCAGGGCTGGTATCATAGATAGAACAGAGGCAGAAGTTTATGGCTGGTATCATAGTTAGAACAGAGGCAGAAGGTCTAGCTGGTATCATAGTTAGAACAGAGGCAGTACTGCAGGGCTGGTATAATAGTTAGAACAGAGGCAGAAGGTCGGGCTAGTATCATAGATAGAACAGAGTCAGAAGGTCAGGCTGGTATAATAGATCGAACAGAAGTAGAAGGCCGGGCTGGTATCATAGTTAGAACAGAGGCAAAAGGTCAGGGCTGGTATAATAGTTAAAACAGAGGCTGGTATCATAGATAGAACAGAGGCAGAAGTTTATGGCTGGTATGATAGTAAGAACAGAGGCAGAAGGTCAGACTGGTATCATAGTTAGAACAGAGGCAGAAAGTCAGGCTGGTATCATAGATCGAACGCAAGTAGAAGGCCGGGCTGGTATCATAGTTAGAACAGAGGCAGAAGGTCAGGGCTGGTATCGTGGTTAGAAAAGAGGCAGAAGGTTAGGCTGGTATCATAGTTAGAACAAAGACAGAAGGTTAGGCTGGTATAATAGATAGAACAGAGGCAGATGGTCTAGCTGGTATTGTAAATAGAACAGAGGCAGAAGGTCTAGCTGGTATCATAGTTAGAACAGAGGGAGAAGGTCGGGTTGGTATCATAGATAGAACAGAGGCATAAGGTCAGACTTGTATCATAGAACAGAGGCTGAAATTCAGGGCTGGTATCATAGATAGAACAGAGGCTGAAATTCAGGGCTGGTATCATAGATAGAACAGAGGCATAAGGTCAGACTTGTATCATAGATAGAACAGAGGCAGAAGGTCAGGGCTGGTATCATAGTTAGAACAGAGGCAGAAGATCAGGGCTGGTATCATAGTTAGAACAGAGGCAGAAGGTCTGGTTGGTATCATAGATAGAACAGAGGCAGAAGGCTGGGCTGGTATCATAAATAGCACAGAGGAAGAAGGTTGGGCTGGTATCATAGAACAGAAGCAGAAGGCCGGGCTGGTATCATAGTTAGAACAGAGGCAGAAGGTCAGACTTGTATCATAGATAGAACAGAGGTAGAAGGTCAGGCTGGTATTGTAGATAGAAAGAGGCAGAACGACAGCCTGGAATTGTAGATAGAACAGAGGCAGAAGGACAGGCTGGTATTGTAGATAGAACAAAGGTAGAATGTCAGACTTGTATCATAGAAAGAACAGAGGCAGAATATCAGGGCTGGTATTATAGTTAGAACAGAGGCAGAAGGTCAGGCTGGTATAGTGGTTAGAAAAGAGGCAGAAGTTTGGACTGGAATCCTAGTTCGAAAAGACAGAAGGTCGGGCTGGTATAATAGATAGAACAGAGGCAGAAGGTCTAGCTGGTATCATAGTTAAAACAGAGGCAGAAGGTCAGGGATGGTATTGTGGTTAGAAAAAAGGCAGAAGGTTAGGCTGGTATCATAGAACAGAGGCAGAAGGTTGAGGCTGGTATTATAGATAGAACAGAGGCAAAAGGTCTAGCTGGTATCATAGTTAGAACAGAGGCAGAAGGTCGAGGCTGGTAACATAGTTAGAACAGAGGCAGAAGTTCAGGGCTGGTATCATAGATAGAACAGAGGCAGAAGGTCTGGCCGGTATCGTAGATAGAACAGAGGCAGAAGGTCTGGCTGATATCATAGTGAGAAAAGAGGCAGGTCGGACTGGTATCATAGTAAGAACAAAGGCATAAGGTCGGGCTGGTATCATAGTTAGAACAGAGGCAGAAGGTCTGGCTGGTATCATAGATAGAACAGAGGCAGTAGTTCAGGGCTGGTATCATAGTTAGAACAGAGGCAAAAGGTCAGGCTGGTATCGTGGCTAGAAAAGAGGCAGAAGGTCGGGCTGGAATCCTACTTAGAACAGGCAGAAGGTCTAGTAGGTATCAAAGTTAGAACAATGGCAGAAGGTTGAGGCTGGTATCAAAGTTAGAACAGAGGCAGAAGTTCAGGGCTGGTATCATAGTTAGAAGAGGCAGGTCGGGCTGGTATCATAGATCATACAGAGGCAGAAGGTGGGGCTAATATTATAGTTAGAACAGAGAAGGTCGGACTGGTATCATAGTTAAAACAAAGGCAGAAAGTTGGGCTGGTATCAGAGGTAAGAGAAAGATAAAGGGACTTGGTTCCTTCATCAGACTTAGATTGAAGAATTTTCTCTTTCTCCTCAATTTGGCTTTAAGTATTAATCTTTAAATGACTTTGGTGCGCACACTTTTACCCAGATCAGCTGGCAATTGCTGCAGGTAAGGTATATGCAAGTGAGCTGGGTTATGCATCTGAAAGAGGGGTATTAGTAGTGTATAATTACATGTATTTGCATGCACTATGTTTTATTTAGCTTTGCATAAAAAAAAACTGTTGTAGGTGATGTTTACACCCCCAAGATTGAGCTAGGCTTCTCAGGGTTCTTTAGACATACACCCTCTCCTTGATAAATTCTGACAAATTATAATTGTACTTAAACCAAAAACCGCTTCTTCTTCCTATTCTAATCTGTCTTTTATGTGAATATGCATTTATGCTTGATTTATGGTCCTGCAATTACCTGCAAAGTTTGAGTAAGAGAGGTGTTCATGTGTCTCTGTGTGAGTACATGCAATTCACTGGGGCTGGGCGAGGTGATGGGGCAATTTACTGGGGCTGGGTGAGGTGATGGGGCAATTCACTGGGGCTGGGGGAGATCACAATGGGAATTCACTGGGGCTGAGGGAAGTTTCACCTGGGATATCAGTGAATGAAGGGACACAGACCTTCTTCTGGTTATTACAGAAATCTAAAAGAAAGCTAAAGCTGAATTCACAGAACAAAAAATACAATGTTTTATGTATGCTAATTTCCCCAGGGATTATCAGGGGGTGTCATCACTGATAGAAAACAGTTTGCAAATGCAAGAAATCCAGCTAACTAGGGTAACTGTTTAAATGTCTATTTTGGTATTTTTTCATGCAAACATTTTTTTCATACACTATAAATTCTTCTCTATCAGATGCATTCATAATCCAGCTCACTTGCATATACCTTTAATGATTTTTTTCTGAATCATGTTAAACAAATGTAATTCATTGTTCCGAAATGTTATTACATAAGCAAAGCAGATTAACGAAATGTATGCTATACTTCATTTATTCAAAAAGTATCTTTGATCTTCTGTACTACATGTTTGTGTAGTTTTGTCCATTAATATTAATTCTATTTAAATATATTTTAGCAAACCTTTTATTCTAAGCATCACATGAATATTTGACAGATGGTTCTGGAACGTATAATATTAACAAAGTGCTTTCTGGTGTTCTTTTTTTTATAGATCTCTGCTTCTATCTATGCTGTTTCAGTGTATTATTTTGCATCATTATGTATTGCAACTCTAGGTGGAACATTGTGTAATACTACAATATATGTCATGAACTATTTTAAACCCACTGGATCCTCTTACGTTATATCCCAACATCTACGCAAACAAACATGCTATTTGTACTGGCTCCTTTCCAAATATGGGAGCTCTGGGGACTCAGATAGTTCAGTGAGGTGTACCAATAAGATTTTTTTGTCTTTTTTGGCGCAAACCCGGATAAAAAACATTGGACAACTTATTTATAAAATATCTGCTGTAATTGTTTGTTGAGTTTGGCAGTAATCGTAACACAAATATCTGCTGCCAAAAGTCCAGTAACACAATATACAGAATGATCACAGTAGTAAATAGTTTGACTTTCCAAATTATATTTGTGTATAGACAGATATTGCAGAGTAAACACCATGTAAACATCTAATAAATACATCATAATTAAAGCAAAACTGCAAACAGTGAGCCTGATTCAATTGCAAGCCTGCAACTTTATCGTTGTAGGCCAAATGTCTGTGGGTGTGCTGCAGGCTTCCATTCGTCTCTTGATTGCAATGCTATTCAATTGAACAAGGGCGCGAGTTATGGGCTGAAGCCTCAAGCTCGTAAATCCCTCCTGCGTCCGCAAACTGTTAAGGGGCTGGCCGAGAAGAAAATGTCTGTTACGAACCAATCCTGGTATAACGTAGTGCGATACAGGCCTTTCAGCCAATAGAAAGCGATCTAGCAGCAGATGATTGACAGAGGGAGATTATAAAGTTGCGTTCCACCCGCCCATGTGTTGACTGTGTTGTATTTTCTGACAAAGTAGAGTGCAGGTCTTGGAGTTGGAGGTTTTTCAGTGAGAGAGAGAGAGAGAGAGAGAGAGAGAGAGAGAGAGAGTAGGAGTATTCTGAGAAAAGTAATTTGCGGTTTTGTTTATTTCTATTATACTATTTACAATTTTACACTTAATCCTTGTTGACATATATTTACAGATTACACATAATTTAAAGAACACACATAGAGACACACAGAGCTAGGTCATTCCATACACCCCCCCCCCCCATCCCATCCCCCACACCCATCAGTTATTGAATACACATAATACACACATTTTTTCCTCATCATACATATACAGCCAAACTTTAACTTCTATTATTTCTGGGATTATAATGGAGAGAAGGAGTGGAGAGGTGACGAGGAGATAGAGGTGGACCTGGGGAGTAGTGGAGGAGAGGAGTGGTGAAGGAGAGTAGTGGTGGACTGGAGAAGGAGAGGAGTGGAGGAGTAAAGAAGGGGAGGAGTAAAGAAGGAGAGGAGTGGAGGTTGGGAGTGGCAGAGGAGAGGAGGAGCAGCAGGACCCAGCCTCCATGTCAGGTGAATATCACATACACCAACATGCCATCACATGTACCTCACATACACTACACATGTACACGATGACCAACAAGGACACTGACATGTCAGCTCCATGGAATTAACAAGGGATAGATGGATGCGTGAAATCCATGAAGCTGTGAAATCACTGTCATTCCTGGGCACATCAACCGTAATCAAGCAATAGAGAGTCCATATATCGGTGTGCTCACTGCAGCCTATGTAGGTACAGACCACAGCTGGAATCAAGATAGGGTTAGGAGCCAAGAACGATCAAGACCAAGAACCAAACAATAGATCATATCTAGCAAATGATAGCTAATCAGAGCCGCAATTAGGAGAATTATCCAGGTTCAAGCCTAGATGTCAGATATTTATGAATGCACACAAACAATGTATTATTCATCATACTAATAACATATACCTTTCTTTTCTATCTTTCACCATCAAGGAGGTCTGGGTTCACTGGCAAGCCAGGGGGGGGGGGGGGGTGCGTTGGCTCAATCTGAGCAGGGAGTGGAGGAGCAAGCCCCCGCCCAGCAAGAAAAGGCACAAGGGGGCGGGGGGAGAAAAGAAGAGGACCCGATGGCGCTGGTTTGGAGGAGCAAGATATCATCTGGCTAGTGGGGTCACCAGCAGGACCAGAAGCCACACCGCCAGTATTCGACCCCACTATCCCACTCCTCCAGATACTGAAGCTATTGCAAGAGCAGCCAGCCCCCCCCCCCCCCCCCCCCACACACACAGCAGTGCACCAGGCTCAGGCCGTGCCCCAGACCCTCCCCAACGCCACCTCCTCACCACGCCACGCCCCAGGGGCCTCCATCCCAACATCAGGCAAGGCTGTGCTGGGATTCAGGCCAGCATCTCCGCCAATCATGTGGAGGTCATGCACAGCCTGGCCAGGCGCAATAGGGGAGATAGGAGGCACCACCTGATGACTAAATGCTACCTGGTCGGGTTGCTCAGGATTGGGGCGGACAAGAGCACATTCCAGGGGGTCACAACAGAAGCCATGCAACGCGCTCTGGACAACCATATGTGAAATGTTCCCCTGCTACTTGATATATGTGATGTGGCAGTGTAATTTGGCCACTATTTGTTGTCCCAATGTAAATGTGATGAGTGACATGTAAATAAGATGATTTTTGTATTTTTAGGGTCCAAATTAGAGCTTCTGTGAGCGTGAAAGGGTTAAGATGTCAGTCATTTGCATGTATTTGTGTTACAATTTAATGAGCTTTAATAGCTTTCTGCATGTTGCAGCATGGCTTTTCATATTGGAAAACGCATGACCATTACAACCTATGAGGAAAATACAATTTTATTTTTTGCAATATTTGGGAGTTGTTGTGCATGTAATTGTAATGCCTTCCATTGCTTTCCCCATGTTTTAAAGTGCATTGGTGTCTTTATATTATCATGCGCAGTGTTACAAACTAGTCTGTAAACCCTTTGTGGGTCCTTTTAGGAACCCATAAGCTTTGGACTGCCATTTGGCGTTTGCGGCTTGAGTGTGGGTGCGGCGTTGATCGATTTCTGCAATTGAATAGCGATTTGCACAATCAGAAGTCTTGTGGCCTTGAAAGATCAAAGGCTTCTGGAGGCTGTACGTTACAGGTTTAAGAATCACCATTTTTTCAAGGCCCTAACTTGTAACCCGTTTGGAGCCTGCAAAAAGACGCCAATCGAATAACAATTTATCTTGCACCCTCCATTACGGGCTTCCGGATCGAGCGAAAGCTCAATTGAATGAGGCCCGGTGTCTGAGTCTAAGTCAGCATATATTCAGAGATATCCCAATTTGATGATAAGGTGTGTCTATTTGCATAAAAAAATGTGCATGATGTGTAGAAATAGCATGGATATTCGCTCATTCCTAGAGTTTTGCATACAAATTGTGTGAATTATTAATCCTTTTATAGCAAATATATAATGAACTTAGGTTCTACGCAGATTTTAATCAGTATTCCTATAATATTTCTATTTTTTTATAAGAATTCTAGGGAAGCTCGACAAATGCGCGCAGACGTATGCGCGAACCGACAGTAGCGAGCACGACATCTGCGAGCAGGACTTAAGGTAAGGACTTAAGGGTGGACTTAGGGGTGTTAGGTTTAGGGGTCTTTGGGTTAAGGGTGCCATAGCAATTTACTGCATTTCTCTAAATGTTCATAGAAGAACCATGAATATCCAGAAGATCGGGTATGGTAACCCTATATTAATGCATGACTTTCCTATGGGCATGAATGTTTCCCTGTTGACAGTTATGGGTTCTCTATGAGCAGGTACCAATGGACAGGCACTAGTTCCTTAAGGGCATTTATGTATTTTCTATGGAAGTTATGGGTCTCCTGTGGGCAGCCATTATTAGGCTATGGCAAGGTATGGTTTTTCTTTGAGCAGCTGGTATCATTAATTTTAGTATGTCAAATTGTAGTTCAAAGGCCACAATGTGTTGCCACCCACACAAAACTGAACACTATAGGGTAGTATGCCCTGCAATTGTCCCTACCATCGCAGGGTGACAAAGACATAAGAAATCTACGGGATGTGGAGTTTGGCCCTCCCATCACAAGGTGACACAATCAGAAGGACTACAGGACATTCATTTTGTCTCTCCAAATAGAAAGTGACAGACACAGATATGATCTATGTGATATAGAGTTTGTTCCATATATCACAGGGTGTCAGCTGTTTTAACATGTAACATGTAAAACTTAACCGGGCCATCATGTTGTATAGGCTAGTCTGGTCCCTATTTTGTTCTGGCACCCACTAGATAAAATTATGAAACTATTTCCAGCTCACTTAAATAAAATGCCCTTTTACCCAGAGCTATTATTATTCATCCATATCATTAAAGAAGCTATCAGTTAAATATTGTACTTTTCCAGGGACCCCTTCATTACTTATTTTTTTTTCTGTGCCCTTTGAATGGCATTACATTAACATTTATTTGGACCCCAGTAAATGTTGTATAATGTAACAGACTACGCCTGCTTTATGATATCCTAAGTAGGTATGCTGTATGTTTTAAATCATAGTTACATGAGAAACATATGTATTTTGTAGTAGAGACCCAAATACTGCCGCAGAGTATGTTTGATGCTCTATTAACGATCATAGCATAAGAATCTGTGGGGAATGTTTATAATTTGATGAATTCTGTTGTTTGTGGCATCTGTATAGGGAATTGTTAGAGGAAGTTAAAGGGATAGTAAGCTCATATATATATACACACACACATATACATACACAGACGTATTAACATATATATATATATATATATATATATATATATATATATATATATATATATATATTTTATTTTTTTTGGACATTCAAATGTGAATAGAGATGTGCTATTTATTTTATGTACTACTGTATGGTGGAGGCTTCTATCGCTCTTTTTGTGGTGAACTACCTACTCATAAGGTCCACAACACAGGCTGATATCCCGCTCCATGCTGATGATAGCCAGTAAGCTTGAAACAGGTGTACATGGATAGGATACTCAGCTTGTGTTCAATCCAACATTGGCTTTGCATTAAAGCTGTGTAATACAGCATGCATAAGCTTAAAGGAAGCCATGTTTGATAATGGCTATGGATTGAAGAGCGAGGCATTTGTGGGCACATTTGCAAGTCCCAGCTCCGCTTCCCAGAATGCCGTGTAATAACTGTTTTTCTCGGAATTCTGAGCTGGAAGCAGGTTTTTTAACTTGTTTTTGACATTCAAATGTGAACACAGATGTACTATTTATTTACTCTCTCTTTCTATCTATCTATCTATCTATCTATCTATATATATATATATATATATATATATATATACACACAAACACATACATACACACATGTATACATATATATATAATAATTAAATTAGCTTGGAGTTTAGTTCTCCTATTTCTACCAAGAGGAATTTGCCTCTCCTGACTCCCAGTTAGGGAGCTTTAATTTACTGTTGAAGAGGTTATATACAACTTTGAGATTTTTCCTCTTGGGATTGTGTGTGTTCCTGCGGGACACAGCACAACCACATACCAATATATCCAATATATTCAGTGATTCTGCACACGGGGCTGTGGTCTCTTTCTTTTCTTTTTCTCATGCCCCTTTAATGTTTTAAAAGTGAGCCCAGTGGCATTTCTTATTAATTATTATTTTCCTTTTTATTCTTTATTTATCATTAAAAGTTATATTTTATTTTTTTCCTTTGGATCTGAATATCAGCTGTGATTGCATATGTCCTTGACCAGCAATGGGTTGCTTTTATAGATAACCCATGTGGTCATATATATGAGCCGATTGATTTATATATCCACATTTACATTGATGGTGGAAAGTATACACTACCAGTTGTTTATTTTATTCTTTTTATATATATATATATATATATATATATATATATATATATATATATATATATATATATATATATATATATAGATATATATATAGATATATACACACACATATATATAAACAATAAATAATGAATGAGGAGATGCTAATATATAGAAACATATCTTTTTATTTATGTTTTATTTATGTTCAATTACTTTGTTAAAATGTTTTTATGATTGCTCCTTACTTACTTTAGACACAGTTTGTCCCTTCAGAAAAAGAGAGGAAAATGGCTGACCCCCTGTCAATCTAATTAATTATCGTAGAGTGTAATGGAGACACACCCCTGAAACCTGGTTGGTTGGAGTAGTTTAGGAGGAGCAACAGAACTCTGTCTGAGCTGTGAACAAGGGGGGTGGGAGAGAGAGACTGACAGACTGTCTCTACATTGTAAACAACCTGAAAATCATACATTTCTGTAGAACTGATTCCTCAATGAAAAATGGACATATTTAAAAAAATAAAAAAGTATTTCAACATGCCTTTTGGAGATCTATAATATGGTGTGGTCCAATATGTGCTAAATCTACTATCCCTTTAAGTTGTTGCATATGGTAGACTTAATGGAAAAGTCTTTATTTATAGGAAATATGTATAGGGCTGTAATAGTAAAAAAAAAAAAGGGGAGGCAGGCTATAGTATTGACAGGGCATGAAGATGGGAAAAGTTTGTATGGTGTACCAGTGCGTAGCTATATTACTTTATAGGCAAAGTATGTAGGGGAGATTGTTGTTAAATTAGGAACATTTGTATAAATTAATATTGCTTTATTATATGAGGAACATATAGACCTTTTTAAAATTATGCGATCTGCATATCTCAAGGCTGGCAAAATATATACCAGTAATTAGTGCCACTGATACACTATGCTTAATATATAAACAAGTGTCCAGTTAGTTTAATTCAGATTTATAATTGAGGACTGAAAGTTGCCACTCTGGATATAGTGCAAATTGTTCAGAAAAATTCTTTGACCCTATACAGTTTTTTTTTTACAGTTTCTAAAAAATGTTTTCTAACACTGCTTCCTCAGTCTGATAACTGGGATCAGGAACATTTTGAATGATTGTCTGTATTCTCATGGGAAAGTCTGATTGTTCTCAAATTGAAATGTGACAATTGAAGCAAAAATTTGATGTTATAGGATGGTGAACGAAGCAGGCTGGAAAACGTTTGTGAAATGGTATAGTGATATAAACTATCTATATAAACAGCACTTGCGCCCTTTCGTCTGGGCTTTTTTGTCATCCACTTTACAACTGCGCTCTGCGGTCAGCGCGCTGTTGTCGGCGCGCATTTGGCATATGTGCTAAAGTGGGGGTGTCGAATTCTAGAAGTGGCTCGGCTTTTACTGGAAAATGTACTTAATGATTCCAGAAGAAGTTTTTAACAACAGTCTCAAATCCTGTGTAACTTTGGATGAATTAAACTCCTATAAAATGATCCCGTCTCATTCATCACTTTGGTACTTAAACAAATCCAGGGAAGTATGATCCTTGCATGTATAGTATTGGGGACTCTCTAATACAAGGCTGCAGTAACTTGATATTCTAAGGTTATATTGTCATTTTATTGTTTGGTAATGTAAATCTTAAAGATTTTTTGCATGTTCATTAAACTGGTTGTTCACTTAAATTTACATTTTTAGAAAGACAAGAATTTCCTTACTTTATGTAACTTCAGGACAAAACTCTGAAGCTGGATTTCTTGCTATCATGGTTATTATGGTTATCCTCATTGCGGTTTAGTGGGTAGGATCTGAGAAGTGAAAGAATGTTTGTTTCACATTTAAGCAGTGTTTTAGCTGTCAAGCACACATTTATTAGGATATTATAGGGAACACAAATTGCTTAAGGGCATCCACTGAACAATTTTATGAAAACATTGAAACAAATTGAGTGTGTTATGATTAAGTGTTTAAGAATAACAAGAACGTAAACATTTTGAGTATCAAGCAGGAACCCCCCATGGTAGAGAATTTGACACCCTAGTTTGAATCCATAACGTTTCAACAGCAACATCTCTACAACAATCAAATAGAAGAGCCATATGCATAAATTAGAGGAATGGGCATCTAAATGGCAGATGAGATTTAATACAAATAAATGTAAAGTTATGCATTTGGGAAGGAAAAATAGCCATGCAATTTATAATCTTAATGGAGCAAATCTAGGGGTATCTGATATTGAAAGGGATTTGGGAGTGCTTGTGGACAACCACCTAGGTAGTAGTGCTCAAAGCCAAGCAGCAGCTGCAAAGGCAAATAAAATATTAGCATGTATTAAGAAGGGTATAGAAGCCAGGGAAGAAGATATAGTTCTTCCACTATACAAATCCCTAGTACGCTGCTCATTTGGAATATGGAGTATAATTTTGGGCACCACCTCATAAAAAAGACATTTTAGAGCTGGAAAAGGTACAGAGAAGGGCAACAAAACTAATAAGGGGAATGGAGGGGCTAAGTTATGAAGAAAGACTAAACAAATTACACTTATTTTCCCTAGAAAAAAGGTGTCTACGAGGGGACCAGGGTCATTATAAGGCTTTGTCAAGTGAACTTTTTGTAGCAAGAGATTTTCAACTGACAAGAGGACATCCTTTGAGGTTAGAGGAGAAAAGATTTCACCTAAAAGAAAGAAAAGGGCTCTTCACAGTTAGGGGGTTAAACTGTGCAATTCTCTACCAAAGGAGGTGGTAACAGCGAATTCGATAGGTAACTTTAAAAAGGGTTATATATTTTTTTTTGTATAAAGAGGGCATTCAAGGTTATCCTAGATAACTAGAAAAGGAATATTGATCCAGGGAGAAATTTGATCGCCAGTCTCTGGGGTCAGGAAGGAATTTTGCTTTTGTTTTCCCCTTATGAAACAATTGGCAAAGTTTCAATGTTTTTTTTTCTGTTTGCCTTCCTCTGGATTAATTTACAATTATTAACAAATAGTACACATATTAAAAGGATCAGAAGAGATCTAAAAAGGTTGAACTTGATGGACTAACAGTCTTTATTCAACCTCAAATACTATGTAACTATATGCAATAAAATTCCCAAATGTTCACTTTGTATAGTAAATCTGTTTATAGTTAGTAGCAATATTCAGATTTTTACAATATTTTATAGTGTAGGCCATTAACTGATATCTAAATCTTGGGATCACAAAGTTTCTCATCTCCCCCTGTTCAATGTGGCTTTGAATAATGTCATTTGAAATGTATTTCTTTGGCACCACTCACTCTCCTGATCCTTTGAGAGAATGACTTCCGAGTGGTATCCCTCTTTACCAGCTATACTTAAGTTCAACTCCCGGGCCCCTCCATAGGTGCCAAAGTGTAATGATGCTATACAGAGTATTGAATACAAAAGTGACTAAGGAACCTGGAACATTTCCAGTTTGCTGAATCATAGTACAGTTGGAGTGTCAAAATGTAGCCCTCGAGTGCTGCAAACAGATCTCTCTGCTCCAGTGCTGCTGGCTATATCTACTTGACTGCATTCAATGACATCACCTGAATAATTCAAGCAAGGAGACCCTGAAATCCTGGTCAGCAGGTTGGGAGAAACACGTTAGACAATCTGACACCTTGAGAACATCGGCTCTAACCTTGACACAAAGCCTCTATAAATTAAACTTTACCCAATATGGCACACATTGCCATCTGCCAAGCACATTGAGAATAGTAATATAAAGGAGGCCTGGATTCTTGCTTTTGTCATTTTTTTCTTTTTATATTAAATAACGGATTCTGTTTTTTCTTTTACATTGCCATATGTTTGGCAGTACAAAAGACAACTAAGTCATTCCCTCTTATACACAATATGAAATAGAGTAATGTTATTTTCTCCAACACAACTTCAAGTTTCTGATTCTGCGGCTCATTGATTTTCCAAACTCACAAGAAGGAACAATCCTTATTTTGTTTGAGTTCTAACTGAGAACAGGCTCCTAAATAATATAATGAGCACTGGGATAATGTACAAGGTGAGCTCCATGGCAAAGCTATAAATTGTAAGCAATATTTCAAATCAATCTGATTTAGCGTGATGTACAGACTCAATATCATGCTGTTACAATAAAAAGATAACTTTACAATGAATTAAATGACTACTTGTACACACATAGTGATATAAACCAAGGTTTGATAGATCCTAGGCATCAGGAAGCCCTTCCCATATACTTTATTCCTGGCTTTCCTAGATGGCAAGTGCTATTGCCTCTTCCAGATTGCAAGCTCACAGGAACAGTGTCCTTAATCCTCTGGTATCAGGATATGTAGCACATTTCATAAAACTATCTTTATATATAAAACATAATGATGCTAAAAAAAGATTATTTAGCTGAGTTTTTAAAAGAACCAAAGAAGTCCATTATTTATAGCATAGAAATAAGAAAAATATGTACATAAATTAGTTATACTAAGTTATACTAACAATATAAGAAAATGCTTGACATTATTATTAATATCCTTTATTTGTAACACGCCAACATATTCCGTAGCGCTATACATAGGTAAGTTCCAGGCAAAGACAAATTCAATATTAACACATTACAAAGATGGGGGGCCCTGTCTTTGAGCTTAGAATCCGGTGTTCAAAGAGTTTTCCCCAAAGCACCATGCAAGATTGAAAACTCGCAAACTTACAGTTTAAAGGTCACAACAAATTAAATCCTTTAACTCGATTAACACCATAAAAAAATTCTAGTTAGAACAATAGACTGCAGTCAACTGAAATACATTAATACATGTATATTAAGATATAGAGGCATTTCAGTAAGAGCTTGAAGGTCACAGTAGGATTGCATTTTGCATTGTCAATAAAAAGCTATATTTTTATTTACATTTATATAATCAAATAAAATATTATCACTATATTGGAACAACAAATCTTCAGAGATAATATGGCTAAGGTAAGGGGTAAGACATAGGGTTACTTTAGAAAAAAAAAGCTTTACAGGGAAGATACTTGTGTACGGAAATGATTACTAAAAATAAAACAAAGCATACATTTAAAATCAAACGTATTAAATTAAAACATAACTTTCAATAATGATGATTAAATAGCAAATTAAATTAAACACATTAACCAACACTGGAGCCAAATGAAAATGTATTGTTACAGTTTTGGATAATTACATTTTAATTGTAAATAAAAGTCTCCTAGAAATCTCAAATATGTTATTGAATTATTTTTTTTTAGTAATATTAAAAAAAGCCAAAATGCCTTAGAAAATGTTCTTTCCCTCCATTTTATCACCTATCACACACCTATGGCCTCTCCTGTCAAACAGAGAAAGACAGTTCAAAATGGAACAATCAAAGGAGAGCTCCCCATTTATTTATGTAACAGGACCCTCTTATCTCAGATATCTATCTCTCTGCACTTTCCCACCAAGGGTTTGCTGTCTTTGGGAAGTTTCAAACACAATGTATATAAATTCCCAGCTGTTATTAACACCTCTCGTGTTTTTCCTGAGAGTCTATGAAATCCACACCGCTCTGGCAGGCTCTTGACTTTCATTCTCTAAACGTTTGTTTTGAAGATAAATAAACGGAGGTTTAATGACCACCAGATATCAATAGTTAGCTCCTCAGCATAATAAACTAGTTTGGCTGTGCTGGGAGTAGCACTAATCTCTTTAATAGAAGCCAGCTACTCGAATGCTTGAGGGAATTGATCTCTTTGTGTTTCTGTGATAGGATTATTTTAGAGAAACATTTTGAAGTAGATTTGATTAGCTAAGACATATCTGTTGCTGCCGTTGTGTCTTAGCTATTAGCAGAAAATGAGAAAAAACATTCACATTTAAATATAGGGTAGTGGATTCAAAGCTGAGGTAGATAAGAAGTGACAATATGAATTAAACACACAAACATAAGGGTGCTTATTAAAGGGGTGTTACATCATCATTTAAAGTGGTTATAATCAAGAGATGAAGATGTAAAGATCCAAGGCCATTTACAAATTGGTAAACTTGTAGCATTGTATTCGGAGCTGTATTTGACCATAATACCGCTGCTAGATTTCTACATTTTCTTCTAGGCCAAAGTTATTATATATTGGCAATGAATGGATGCCTTTAATTGATTAATAACTTCCAGCAATTAAATAAGATCAAGTGCAGAAACCCTAAAAAACGGTCAAAAGGAGCCTTGCAGTATTCACTAAGATTATTTTAATAATTGCCTCGCTACCTCAAGCAGAATAAAGCACTAATACATCTAAGATATATCACATATATAGATGTGAGCAATACATGTTGTTGCTAATTCTTTCGTGCTCGCTGCGCACTTGCTGGCAAGGAGCGCCTAAGGCGCTCACTGCGCTGCTAGAGATGAGCACCGTAGGCACTCATCCCTATGATCCGCGAAACTACAGATCAACAGAAATCTCAATTACACCATTCACAATGCGAGACCTATAGCAGTTAAAAAAAGAAAAAATTACATCCCGTAACACTTTGCAAAAAGGATAGCAGGACTTAGAAGAAAAAAAATATAACCCGCGGCCAAAAAATACGAACATACCGGCCGAACCGCGCACATACAAAAACAACAAAAACACAAAGAAAATACAAAAAAATACAAAAAAACATCACACACACATCACGGGGTTGGGAGCCAGGATGTCTGGTAGTGAGGCTGCATGACAATTTAAACACAATTTGCAGAGTTTAGCCACTTGAAAATCCACTAAGCGACAAGAAAAATGATGGCCGAAAAAAACGAAAACGAGGCTATATATATATATATACACACACACACACACACAATTCAATGGGAGGCAGAAGCAAGGTGTTTACAAATGAAGGCAATGATCTCTCTGGTGAGGTTTACAAAGCTGCGTTTCTGCCTCACTCTCATGCTTAGTGAATATTAGTCAATTCAATTGAAAAGGTACGATAGTTCCCCGATATATAACTTTTATTAAAACGGAACAAAAAACATGTAGAGCAGTGTTTCTCCAACGATAATAGTCATGAAAGGCAATAAGTGCTACATAGATACAAGAGATCTAAAATGGAACGTCACAGACATTGATTTCCCAGTCCTCAAGACCTCTCCCAGAAATCTTTAGAACATTTATAACGCAATCTAACCTTTTGGAGTAATTGTCTTGTAGAACCCAAAAATACACAAAACAGAACCCCAGGGTTAGGGTACGTAAAAAGTAAAATGTGCACAAATTAAACTATATTGATATCCTTAACTATTGATAAAAAGTAGGCCACTGACAATACTTTTTTCATGCACCTCTGAAAACTCATTAAATTCCTAATTTCTCAAGGTATTACTATGCGAAATCACATACCATTGATGGTTCATGTAGTACATTCTGGGAACCTGAACAATATGCAGCTAAGACATAGTACCTGATAGGCTAGGACTCTAGATGGAACATCCGGCCCTGCAGGGTCTGTGTCTGCATACACTGCAGAGGGCAGACCCATACTGGGACTATTTTTCTCATTTTAGGCAGTAAAAAGAGAGTTTATAAGCACTTCTTAATAAAATAAAGTATATCATTATAAACAGATTAGGAACTTGCCCATCAAAAACATCGGGAATACAATTGTAAGGCTGGCAATGTTGTTTGCCACACAATGTGAGGCTTTTGTTCCTCTGAGCACCTTCGGCGATCATCTCAAGCTCCGCGCTGAGTGCCTTCGGCGCTGATTGCGAGCCTCTCCCACCATTTACTTCAACTTTCCTGCTTTGCAATGATCACCTTCTGTGCTCATTGCGAGCCCTCCCCCCTTCGGCGCTCATTGCAGCCTAAGTCCTACATGCTTTAACAGCTCACCTCGCTTTGCGAGGGCCGCAAGTGTGTGACCAACATCGCAAACATTACAAACATCGCAAAGATCCACGACTATAAATGTGATACACAGTTATGTTATATATCTAGTAACATCCATTAAACTCCCATATGCCTTAAATAACTATGTAAAATTACAAAGCATAGCCTAGCCAATCCTGCATTCTTTTTGTGCAGGGTCATTCCTTTTTAGTCCTTGCAGGACACATCTAGGCCAGATCTTCATGACATCTTATTTGATCATTGGTGAATTTATCATTTTGATTTCATTACCTGTGCTGAGAGAGATGTCCTGGAAAGCTGATCTAGGTCCAGCCTTTCAGTATAAGTTTGTATAAGACTGCTTTAGTGTTACATAGATCCACTTTAACCTACAATTATCTTCTAGTAACTGTACCCTATACGGAGTCGTATTACAAGTTAAGGAATTGAAGTGCCTGTTTTAGACTGCATGATAAACTGTGAAGCACAGAAATAAACGTATCATGCTTCTATTTGTAAGTAGTTTTGTTTAGCAATGTAAAATATAAGCTAGTTATGATACTGGGAAAAGGTGAAAGACCCCATATGGAGAAGTTGCAAAATATGCATAGTTTTAAACTTTCTCGCTATTTTGTAATTGATTTTAGATTAATTAAAGCGTTTAATCACCATGGTGTTATCTCCGGTTTAGCTACACCAGTGGATACATTGAGCTTAATGGGGGGACAAAGCTGGAACCTGTCAGGTCCTGAAGGACCCATAAATATATATGCTCCCTCACTTAACTTAATAATCCATTCCAGCCTTTTCCCCTTTCTGGTTAGTAAATCTAGAGAAGTCAGAAGAAATGTTTTTTTTTCCACTTTATTTTCAGTGCTATATTTGACGATACATTAGAACAGACTTCATAAATTTCATATTCCTTTAACACAGAGTTGTGCATCTTCCAATAGAAACAAACGTGCAAGAGCTATGGGATAAATCATTTCAACAGATGTCCAATAAATCAAAAACTGTGGATCCCCAAAAGTAACAGAAACAGTGTTGATGGGAAAAGAAAGTAGGAATACAAATAATCCTGTGCTTTTGATACCACAAATGCTGCTGCTTATTCAGCTTTCATTTGGGTTTGACTAGAATTTTCGGCAGGATTTGTGAAAACAGAGCACACATGCTTTCCATTCCCTAGAATTAATGTTACTACTTTCTCAAGCATGTTACAAACCTTAATTACCTATGTAATTGTGACCCCAACAGAAGGCTTATTTTCCAGGAACAAACACAGAGGCTTATGAATGTATTATTATGTTAAGATGAAGTTCCTGCACTACTTACACATTTTCTGCCTAATCTTTCATCAACACTTCAATCTCTGGGAAAGTTTTTTTATGTTTAACTTGTAAGGAAAAGCTCATTTATTTTTCCCATAATAGAAAAGAAATGAAAGTTTTGATACGTAAGCTCTGGAAATATTATTTTTAGGAAAGAAATGAAATTAAGACATAAGAGGAGCAATTTAACCATTTACCAGCACTTGACCTCACTTAATAACAGTGACATTCAGCCAAATTAATTTCGGGCTACTTGTTAAAATGTAGCTTGTAAAGTAGCTTGCAAGACTTAAGGCTAATAAATTAGCCTCTTAAAGCAACCCGCAGACGACTTGCGGGTTAAGACGCAGCAGGGCCAAAAAAAGCCTACAGGATGAGCCGTAAATCCTTTGATCTGCCAAGCCCGTAACCTCTACGTTTCCAATCATGCTATTAAATTGCAATCACTTGCGAGCAAGCCTGTAACACGCAAATGGAGGCCAGAGCCCAACGAGTGCTGGAGAGCACCCACATGGAGGGTAAAGTCCGATCCGTAGCACTTTAAATGCAAATAAAAACACACTACTGTACTATTAAAAGGGAAAGTGATGTTAGGTCTTAGAATTAATAGCACAACATTCTCAAGCTCACAAATCGGCCCAGAAAAATACTTTATTTCATGTATAATTTTCTGTTTGTTAATACATATAATGGAACTCACATGTAATAGAATATCATATTTACTGATTTATCAATATTGCGTTATTTCTTGAATGTGAGTCCGATCGTAACTCGTAATTGAACCCTGTAAGACTTTGAAATCCCACCTTCATTTTTCAGTGACGTAATTCTGACAATCTCGTTTGCATTTGGCTCCATCCCATCTCTTAATTACGAGTTGAACTAATTGATCACGGTCACGGCCGCACATCCGACGAGCGAAGTATGGTTTACAAGTTTGCCTCTCAGGCCCGTAACTCACAGCATGTTCTAATTTAATAGCACCGTAAATGTGCAACTGTTCAAGCTCGCAGCCGTTGCGAGTCTCTTGTTGGACATACGAGCTTCGAATGTGGCTCATAGTTAGCAATAATAGCTGATGCTGGTGCTATGAATAGATTGAACACTCATTGGTTTAGGGACCTACACTTTGTTGCACCAAATTATATACTGCCTTACTGTATTGTATTTATACTTCTTATAAACACTCCTTATTGTGTTTACCTTTGTAATTCACTTATTGTACCAACTCTATCATATCCTTGTAAATAGCATTACAATTTTTTTTGTTTTATAAATAGAGTGTAATAATAATAATAATAACAGATGTGTTTTTCTGTAGTCCTTGAACAATAACTTATGTACAATAATATATATTTATTATGATGGCATAGACACATCGGGTACCACCGAATTCACAGTATGGAGAACTGGGTGCTGGTTGATATTGGTGCTTAAACAGTAGTGAACAGGTGATTATTTCGATTTGCACTAATTTCCCTATTAAAAGCGGCCCTTATGGCTGGTGAAACATCAGCAAAGGTTGGCTGCTGAGTGCCCGGGTACCATGAAAGTTATGAATTCACCTTTTTTTGCGTGATGTAAACGTATATCTCTTTGGCTGTGTTTTGAAAATATATATATATATATATATATATATATTTATTTTTTTTACAGTTCAGCGTCATCATTACCCACATCTTTTTAAATTGTATTTGTTATAGTTTGACATAGTATAAAAATCGCAGCATTTTGCTTTGCTCTCCATGACAGTCCAGGGGCCCAAGGCGCTTCTCAACAAGACTCTGATTTCAAAAAGGTTCAGGACAGTGAAAGCAAGCAAGTACAAGATAAAAAAAAGTAATACATGTAGAAATTATCACCAGCAATCAAAATGTAGCTTTTTCACCCAATACAGAGTTACAAGGCAATGATGTTTCAGGCTAACACAGCCATTTATCAATTTAAATTAAGGCTCATCACACACTACTCACTTCATGGGATCAGTTTAATAAACAAACTTAAGCAGGTTACAAATAAATGGAAAATAGTTCATTATATTTATAGCTGCAAAAGTGTATATATACTTATAGGTTTCCATGTGGAAATGATCACAGTCAGTATCTATTCCACAATACTCTTAGTAGTGACTTAGCAGCTTTAAGCATTTACAGTTTATAAAGTATTTTGTACAATTTTGCCTCACACTTGCTCAAATTAGATTTATGGCAAAAGCAGTACATAATGCATTCACTCGTAAGCTAAGTGTTTAGGAAGCTTGTGCTGGTGTATTACCATGATGTTTATAAGATGTGGGAGCAGGAGGACAAACTGATGATAGATTTAAATGGTGGGAGAGAGCTCAGCGTTAGTGTATACCACTGCTGAGTTATGTGTAACCAACATAATAATACAAATAGTGACCCATTTTAGGTGGTTTCCGAAATCTCTGTTTATATGGGCACTGTGTTAGTAAAAAAATAAAGGCCCATTAAAAGTATAAGGTGCATCTAGCATAATTAAACCACTGTTAGTGCAGTTTCATAAAGTTATGAATAATTAGTATTTTTATGTTCCCACTTCTTGCCCATAGTGGGTTGCCTCTCACCCCTAAAATGTAACTAAATTCACATAAACCCTTTGCCATCCATTGCATTAGTAACTCCATATTCTGTATTGGAATGAAAACACCATAGCTTGCCTGTCCTGCTTGCTCAGCATTGCTACCAGTTGTGGGGTTTGGTCTTGTTAAACTTTTAACCTCACTATCCTTATTTCAGACAATCAATCAGTCTCCAGGAGAAGACAAACATCCTAAGCACAAGACCCAATGGCTTCCTTCTGCTTAGTGTGAACCTCCCCAGGATGTGAGTTTTATGGTGTTTGTAGAGTCCTAACCCATCTCCCATTTTTTGTAAGAAGTCCAATGTGGATATGAAGCAGCCCTGTGGATTCTGACCTCTGAAGTGGCATGGCCAAATATTGAGGTTCTCTGTGACATCAGGAAGGTCACTTGGTTTGAGTGATGAATAAGTTGGCCAATGTTCATTGAGTCAGGACATCTGTGCAGATTTATTGTTTTGCTGGTATGGAGGGCACATGTTTAGGACACTGTATTGACCTTCCAAATATCCATCATTTATTTTTAATGTTTTAAACATGTGGAAGTCCAGTTCATCTTACAAGGGCTGTGGTTGTTGCATACAACACACACACGTTGCAAATTACCAGGCCACATTAGAGCAAATCTATCATTACATTTTTTCAAAGTAATATTTGTAAGTGCCAAGAAGACGCAACGACTAAATAGTTATACAGCAGATTTTACAGAATACATTAAGATAATTTAGTACCTCATTACACAATATTACATGTTGCTGGCTTTCAATAACATTTGTACAGCGCCTTGTATCGTCAGTGTGCACTTTATAAATATTTCTGCTTTGTTAAATGTTTCAAAGAAATAGAATACAACTTCCAATTCTATATTAAATAAATGTTTCTTTGTGTGGAAACTTAAAATATAGAGAGACAGGAACATTATATTTAGTCATTGTGTACACAAACATAAAGATGCTAAAGCATTAATAGAAAGCTCTGCATCGAGTGCTGTTAGCTACCAAATAAAGTACTTGAGCTTGGGCTGCAGAACATCTACAGATGCAACTAAAGCAGCACAGCTGTCCCACCCATTCATTCTGCACTTATAGGCTTGGCTTCGCAAACAAAGATTTAAGAGAGGTGTCCACATCTATGGTCTCTTAGGTGGCCAATGTGGGACAGGCAGACTTGGCTAAAGTGGTTGCACAAAAAGATTTGTTTTTGGTTGGGTGCTGTAGTGACACCATCTTTTCTACGTTTCCTCTTGTCCTCAAGACCAGCCCTGCGTGTGGTCTCGAAAGAGGAGACAGTTTGGTGAATGGTACTTCTCTATGCCTTTTGGTCTGAAGCTAAGGCGGACCATCAATGATGGTCAATATGACAGGTATCAAGGGACTGTTTCAGTGAGTCCGTGTACCTCTTCTTTGGCCCTCCTCTGTCACAGTTGCCAGGTGTGAGCTCACCATATAGCACAACCTTTGGAAGTCGATCATCCCCCATCCTAGAGATGTCTCCTGCCCAGCGTAACTGCTTCTTCAAGAGTATGGCCTCAATGCCGGTGCCTGTTCTAGGACTTCAGTGTTGGAGATGTGGTCATTCCAGTGAATGTTGAGGATGGTGCGGAGGCAGCAATGATGAAAGAGCTCAAGCAGTCATAGGTGGTGGCGGTAGGTAACCCAAGAGTCAGAACCGTACAGAAGGGTGGTCAGCACAATAGCTCCGTACACGTTAACCTTTGTGCACTTGTTCGGATGCTTGTTTTTCCAAACTCTTTTATATAACGTGCAGAATGCACCATTTGCCTTTGCCAGTTTGCTGTCAATTTCCTTGTCAACCTTTGCGTCCAAAGAGATGATGCAACCCAGGTAGGTAAACTGTTGGACTGTTTTCAGCTTAGAATCGGCAATAGTGATGCGAGGAGGACAGTAATCTTCCTGAGTTGCGGGCTGGTGGACAAATTCAGTCTTCTTCAAACTGACTTATAGACCGAAGAGCTCGGCAGCCTCGGCGAAGCAAGATGTAATTTGCTGCAAAGTTGTTTCCATATGGGAAACGAGTGCAGCATCGTCGGCGAAGAGTAGCTCTCGAACAAGTTGTTCCACTGTCTTGGTGTGGGCCTTTAGTCGCCTCAGGTTGAACAGAGCCCCGCCTGTGTGGAATCGGATGTAGAGTCCATCCTCAACATCAAGGTCTGTTGTGGCCTTTTACAGCATCATACTGAAGAATAGTGTAAATAGAGTGGGTGCAAGAACACAGTACTGCTTCACGCCATTTCTTATTAGGAAGGGCTCAGATAGGTCATTGTTGTTCCTAACTTGGCCACCCTTTATTCTGCACTACACACATAGGTGCAAGAGGATAAAATGGAGAAGTGAGCAGTAAGAATTTTAAATTTTTAGGACAATGGTTAACAATTTCTATTCAAATTATATGTTTTTAGAGACCATTGTGTTCTTGAATAAAAAACTAACAACGCATAATTAGGCAAGAAAATATTCATTGCTATTCTATTGCCCAATGCGTACATTTTTACACTCTTAAAAATCAAACTCTTAATATTGACACATATTCTATTAGCTACTCACAATCCGATTACGAGTTTTCCACCCAAAATCATTACAGGCCAGCCAAAGACGCAAGTTCTGACTTAACACTCTACTTGTTTAAACACATCGAATATTACGAGCTCTAAATAATTAAACTTACACAAAATCAATATTCTCTTACACCCGTAGCTCTAGCTTGGAAATAAGGTCTTAACCGCAACTGCAACAAGCATCACGTTTCTGTCAAAAATATTACGAGTACTAAATAGGGCTTACAAGGGCTTTCTCATACACTTATTAGAGCTGTAAAAGCAATTAAACACACACAATACTGTACTATAAAAGCATGGAAAGGAAATAGAATTAATGGCATAACAGTCTCAAGCCCACAAATATGCAATTAAAAAAGATTGAGCCTCATTCAATTGCAGCTCCGCAAGTCGCTGGATGTGGGCCGTAAGTCTGCGGGCCTGCAGCATTGCAACTTATGGTGGTATTCACCTGGCAGGGCATGCAAGTCCCGGCACGATAGCGCACATTGTAAAACCATGCAATTAAAATTAGCATTTGCGAGCTTGAACATGATCAATCACGCAAGGCCGTAACTCCCAAATCGAAACAGCCAATGGAAACAGAGATTGTCATCATTACTTAAATGTAAAATGGAGGTTGGATTTTTAAGTCCCACAGGCTTGAATTACGGATTATGATCGGACCCACATTCCAGAAATAATGCAATATTGAAAAAGCCGTAAATATGATATTATATTACATTATATGTATTAACACATTGATTGCCGGGATCGATATAACACAGAAATTAAACATGAAATAAAGTATTTATTGGGGACGATTTGCGAGCTTGATAATGTTGTGCTATCAATTCTAAGACCTAACATCACTTTCACTTTTAATAAAATGCAGTAGTGTGGTGATATTTGCATTAAAAGTGTTTCGGACATGTCATTAAGCACTTTACGAGTCCTCCTTGGTACCCGTGACTTGTGGTTTCGACTTTTGCCATTTGCGGGCTTGACGGCTTGCTTAGCGAGGAGGAATCGGAGCAATTGAATAGCGATTTTAGCGTTCGCAACTCTTGCGCCTGTGAAAGATCAAAGGCTTGGAGGGGCATTAACTTGCGATTTGAACCATCGCAGTGAATCGCAGGCCGGAGCCTGTAGCTCTATCGGAGACCGCAAATAGACGCCAATTGAATAGCAAAGTAACTTGCGGGCTACATTTCCCAAGCCTGAATCCCCCGAAAGCTCAATTGAATGAAGCTCATTGTTTTAAGCCTTCATTATGACACCCTAATGGTGACCCCCAATACAAACTCTCAAATATGTCAACCAATGGTAAAACGATCTAGGCCTTAACTGGGACCAAGAAACCTGGTGAAATTCATGGCTATATCTCACTAAATTAATCTCACTCATTAAATAGTAGCACTCTCAAGACCTCTATCAAGGTCCTTCATAGGACATAACACCTGATAATCTATACAAATGGAAATAAAAAGACGAACCCAAACTGTTTCTCAGATTGCCAGGAAGTTGGCTCATTTATACATATATGATGGACCTGTCCAAAAGTTAAACGATTAGTGACGGAGGTTCTCTCTGTAACCTCAGATTTATTTAACACCCAAATTTGTGCAAACCCAGAGATTTGCCTTCTAGGCCATTCATCAATTTCCCTTTCATCATCACAAAACAAACGTATGCAATTCTTAATGCTAGCCAACAAGAGCCATATTGTCAAAAGGTGGAAAACTAAAACCCTTAACTTACAAGCTGTCAAAAACAAAATAAATGACATTCTTATCAATGAGAGACTCACTCACACTCTAGAAGACAGGCTTCCACAATTTATTACTATATGGGGACCATGGCTCGGCTCACCCCACAGCATCTCCTTGACCTGATGCTAAGAATCCCAATTAAAATTAACCCACCCTGAGGACTGGGCGAGGGGGCCTGGTCCCGGCCCTGGGGATCACGAACATAGGCAAGTACCAAACATCCTATCATAAGCTCCAACCTAGTTCCAAAGACAAGAGAACAACTAAACTAATTCCCGACCCTACCTACCCTATATTCAATGTTTCTTTTCCGTTACAGTTTATATATTAGAAATAAAAATAAAAATAAAACTTGGTATGGGCTAATAAGACCAGACCACCAAGCTTGAGTAAGAAGGTACTATGGATATGCAAGAAGATCCATATAAAGAAATGTGTTAGTTCGTTAATATACAATACAAAAATATATGTATTATGTGTGAACCAACTTATTTTGTCTGTATGTACTTTACACTCAAACCGGATATGCCTTTATCCAATAAAAACTGGTTGAGAATTTTTTTTTATTTTTTATAAATGTTATTTCTGTATTTTTCAGTAATATTGATCTCGGGACTCAAGAGGTTAATGCATATCATGAAACCCACATAGACTCAAGCAGATGATCTAATGCATATACTTTACTTATTGGCACTAATTAATTTGTAGCCTCTGATTGCAGTTTATGTCCAAGTTCCATGTTTTACTGACGCCATGATGATGGTCTAATTTACTAATGGCTGTGTCTAAAGTAAATTACGGGCTTGTTTAATATTGTCAGATCATATGATGACGCCCCCTGAAATCAGACTTTAAAAGGCATTGTTTACAAGTTTAGGCTTAAGGAGGAAAATTGCGGGCTTGAGTCAATAGAATACATCTAAAAATGTAGAGAGAAAAAAATACCCACAGCCAAATTTACAGGTTAGAGGCATTTGCAAGCTACAGTGGCCCTTTACTCAACTTGATATTATACTCTGCACACATTATCTCGTTACAAAGCAATACAGTTTTTTTTTGTGTGGAATTTTTGTATCCCCAACTTCCGCTTTCCCCAGCCCCCCTTGCTCCCCCCTCCATTCCTCCCTAAAAACTAATATTGAAACATTAGCTTGTAACTGCCACTGAAAAGTTGTTGAAAGGTGACGAGATAACTTATCATGAACAGATTCACATTAGTCATTTAATTCTAATATTTAAATTAATATAATATAATATTGTAAGGTGTTCAAATATTTTAATGTGCTCCTCCTTTGTGAAAGCTACAGGAGAATAATTCAGATGAAACCATTCAAGATGCTGCAACATTAACTTGGATGACCACCTAAATGGTAAGGCGACTATGCAAACAGAACATCCTTCCATTCACTTTATCCAAAATATGGCTAAACGAATCTTAGCAGAGAGTTGTATCATGCATTGATGTACACAACTTTTCTTTTGTGTACTGTGGCTAACCTGTCATAAAATGTGAAAATAAATACAAATGTAATAAAAACAGAAATGAAAAGTAATTACCTGACCTTAGTGGAGGGGGCACGGAGTAATAAATAAGATGAAACAGAAAAGGGGAATTGTGTGTGCAGGAAAACTTGGCTGTGGCTGTACAATCCTTACATCTGGCTTCCAAAAATTTAGCACAGATGTTTCCAGGTTGGACAAGCTGCTCCGTAATAAAGGTTTTAGAATATAAGCGGAGCTGCCTAGTGTCTCTCTTTTTTTACTTTACTAGGATACTATATAAACAAATCTGAATGTTTATTTCTTTACTTCACAGTTTTGAAACGTAAAGGATAACTAAGGATAACTATAGAGGTAGCTGGAGTCTATCAGATAGTTTAGAAATACCTAAGAGGGTACACTTTTTGTACCAAGCCCCCATTCTTAAGAAGCCCTGTGTTTTCCACCAGAATAGGAAGGTCAAGGAGAGGGACGGGGACAGCTCAGTATGGGGAGCCAAGGCAGTTAATGTGGAAGGCGTGGCAGATAGGTCATGGTTACAAACCGCCCAATTCCAGATAGATAGTGTTAATTTGATGCAGGGATTATCAGTCTTACCCAGAAGCAGGTGAGGATTGGGTAACCAAATCACGTTCACCCAGGCGTAAGGATACATAGTGTTATTTTCTAAAAACACCCATAATGGTTGGTGTTGGTCTGAGTGGGCCATAGGTATCCAAGCTAGTTGAGCCACTTTGAAATATAGTTTCAGATTTGGGGATGAGAAACGCCCTCTCAGTCTATTCTTGCACATTTCTCACCTAGCAATTTCCCCATATGAATTTTAAAATCTGTTTCTGGCAGGATTCCAGTTGTTGTGTCTGCACTGGTATGGGTAGTTTGCAAAATAAAAAAAGTAAGCTGGGCAGGATGCTCATTTTAACTGCATTGATGCGATCCAGCCAGGAAATCTTACATTTTGACCAATACAAATCCCTGTAAATTTCTTGATATAATAGGGGATAGTTCGCTTTATAAATCCTAGAAATTGATCTTGTGATATTTACTCCCAGGTCTCTTATGTGATATTTTGGCCTCTTGAAACCATATTTTTGTCGGAGAGGACCTATTTCCCGTTCCGTTAGGGCAATACCCAAGGTTTCCGGCTTATCTAGGTTTAGTTTTAAAGAATATATTTTAAGCATTAAAAAAGCTATTTTCTGCGAACGGCAAGCCTGAAGTCCAGTACAGTGCAATATATAATAACTAGCTTGTTAACATAGCTACATTTTGAATTAGTGTTTTAATAGCTTCTTGAAAAGGTTAGAACAGAAGCAGTAAATTCTATTTTACATTTCAAGTGTTAGTTACTAAGCTTCTAACCAGAAATGTTACAAAAAGACAGAAAACAATGCAAGAACTGTTGTAATGTTTAAAACATAGAAATGCATAATTGGAATTCCTATGTCTCTATCAAATGTCCCTTAAAGGCATAGAAAATTTAAAGGAACAGAACAGTTTTTTTTAATGATTATGATTTGTGCATATTCCACTGTTTTGTAAAAATGTTTTTTTATATATCCTCCAAGACTGCTCCCGAACTGCTCTACAGAGCTTCCTTCACTCTGAAGGTTTGAGGTTTCTCCTGTTCAGGGTAGAATTGCCTGGTATTTCATGGCTGGGTCATTCTAGTGAGTGAGACCAGACTGATACACTACAGGATATTTCTCCCTGTGAAGGGCACAAGTGGCTAATAGAGGTTGCTCTCAGTGGGTTATCATTTCCATAAAAATAATCTATTAAGTTCGTTCTCTGGTTGAGTGCCAAAAACAAATCACAAGCAATACTCTGTTTTCGGCAACTGAAGATATTAACCTTTTTACTTAGGTTTCTGTCATGATTGCATTGTTTAGTAACTGATATTACCAGTAATTAGGGATATGACCAATGGCGCATGACATTGTTGAAATGTAATTATATGTTGTCTGTACATTGTTATCTTGTATCCTAGTTATAATATATTATAAGAGGGAAAATGCGATATAGAACATCTGTGGCAATGGTAAAAATGCTCTGTACAGAAGTTATCTACAGGACATTGCATCTGCACACATACATGCCTTGATTCAAGGCAGATGGCTGCTACTTAGGAGGCCTGAGCAAACACTTGAGATTAACATCAAGGCTGGTACTCCTAGCTAGCTATATAAACTTTTCATGTAGTTTAGATATCTGATGAGTTTTATCTCAAGTGTGTGTATGGCAACCAAGGCTGCAAGGCAGATGTAACTTACTGCTGACAGTTCTAGATCCAGTTCTAGTTTTCACATATCCAAGGTGTGACACTGTTTCTGTGTTTTGTATCCTGAATTGGGGAGTGGTCTTATCATAGGCCACTAGTAACCTGTATCAATTCTCTGCCTGTACCTTTGAGCCTTGCCCTCTTCAGAAGCCACCTTTTGTGCCATAGAGATTAAGAACCATTCTGCTGGGGTAGGTTTAAACTAGGTTCAGATTGTGACAGTTTCTTTAAACATTCTAACTCCAAAGAAAACCAAAAACTAATCTACAGATAGGACTCAAGATAAGTAAACAAGCTGAGCGCTCAAAACACTACAACATTTGAAAACAATTATAAAACCGTGAAATGAGATTCAAGTGAAAATGTTGTTACACTTTCCTCACTTATTTCTGACTGTTGTACATAATGGTGCAGAGCAGAGTCCATGTGAACAGAGACCCTTTAAGACAAACTGGAAATCTAGATTATATTATTGTTTTCTCCAAGTATCAAGATTATCTTTACGGATATTACTTAGAATTGGGTCTAGTTCTACAATTTAGGAATTTCAACAAGAATGTTACAGAAGTTGTGGCTTGAGAAAAACGTATTGCTTTACTTCCCAGAAAACTGGACCTCCCACATTGTAAGGAAGGAACAGATAGCATTGTAGCAGAATTATCAGTTTCTGATTGCTGGGGTGAGAAGGTGGAAGGGTTCACCTAACTAAAACACTGAGGCGAACAAATGGTATGAAGAGATTAAAAGGCTCTCTGAATCCAAATGGAAGCTGAACTCACGACAAGACAAGCAAAACAATTATTTCCGTTCCATATTAAAAAGGCAGAACCGAACTCCAGCACGGCACTGTTATTTTACTTAGGGGAATTTTTTAATAAAATATTTATTCACCCTTTATGCTTGAAAAAATATATTTTCCATCTAAGGAGGGCAAGGTTATACATTCCTGTTTTTCTGTTTGTAAGACCCTGAACCCATGAGAACAAACCAATGTTTTGAATTAGATGGAAAACACCCAAAGTAAAGAATATTTTGGTACATTTGACTTCTAGAAAATAAGAGTTTCAATCACATGCTTTATACAAACATGTTCTTGCTTTTTCTGTCCACAAACATCCATTGCAAAAAAAAATAATAATAATCACATTTTTATTTAAAAACATGCATTGTAAGTATAGAAACAACTCAGTAAGCACATTTATGGCAGTGTTCTCCCCACCCCAATTTAGGAAGGGTTTCAGCCACCTAATTTGTAGAGTAACCAGGCTTCAAATTTGATGGGTGGAGAGCCCTCCTAAGCTTGGCTACGGGGAACACGGAATCCTATATTTTAATACATGTTCAAATGCTCAGAATTTCTTATCCTAAACATTAATGAAGATCTTAGTATATTAGAACATTTCACCCACAACCATCCATATTTCACTTTATAGAAATGAAATTCTTGAACATGTCCCTTATAAATGCTCTCATTTAGACCAAGTTACATTGAGGAGTCCCCTTTCACACGTCTTTTTATAGATTCTACAAGGCTTAAATATAGTAAGACTTGGGTAGACAAATTATTTCTAAAATTTAGAGCTGCAAGAAACGAACAAGTAAGACTTTTCAAAAGGAGTTAGGGAACAGTATGCATAAAGTATAAAAACATAGACATAGAATAAGCTTTACCCTTTTGTGTCCTGAAATGTAAAGAAAATTATAATTTTAACACAAATTTAGCGCAAGTTATTTTAATTGAGGTTCACATTAAAAATGACCTGTTAAAAAGTATGCTTAGATGCCAGCACCATTCCTGGTCTTAACCACAGAAGATCATCAAAATGAACTGATTAATCAACAGAACAACAGATAAGTATAATAGCTTTCTAAGTAAATGAAACAAATGCAGTTGACAAATTCCATAATGTCTTGGATATGAATATACAGTATATGAATTATTTAATTATGCCAGTGCAACAGCAGAGACCTACAAGATCTGAAGTTATTGAAATCTCACAAAATGTGACGGCCATTGCCAGAAGCACTTAATTAATGGAAACAATGGTATGTTATTGCCAATTATTAATTAATCTTTCTGTTCCTTTAAATCAAAGAGAACATGCTTGTGACTTTCTGTTTTTCTCATAATATCAATTTCAAAATTAAATATTCAAGTTATTTTATCTAAGCTGTCAGATGGTTAGGAGATTGGAACCATTTAATGTTGTGTAAACTATAGAGAGAAATATGTTGTTATATCTTTTTCACACTCATTACACTTGATTAAGTTGAAGTATCTCCGGTCTCTTCAACTTTATTATTTTCTGGCCTTCACTCATGGATACCGTATATGTAAAGCATCAGCTATAACAAAGCCACTGAGCTTCTATTTAGCTATAAAGCTGCTTAAAAGTAATTACTTTCCCTCTGGAGATCTTTTAATCTATATATATATATATATATATATATCAATGTTTTAATAGAAACTAGCTCTGTTTTGAAGGTCTTTTTTTATTATATTTACTTATGACTATTTGTGTGTAAACTACTATAATACCTAAATAAATAAAAAATATTTGGCTTCCTCCAAAACATTTAAAATTATTTATTATTATTATTCTTTCATTTGTAACATGTCAACATATTCTGTATCACTATACAGGGGCAAGTTCAAGTCAAAAACAATAACAATATTAACACAATGCAAAAGAATGGAGTGCCCCGTCCTTGTGCCTAAAATCAAGCATACACCAAGCTTTCCTCAAAGCACTTATCAAGATAGAAAACTTGCAGACTTACAAACTTAAGGGTAAGGGTGAGATATAGAAGGTTAAGATGTGATATGTATATTAAGCTGAAGGTGATAAGTTTCTTTAAACAGATGTGTGCGGCTTTGAAGGTTTTAAGGCAGGAGGAGAGTCTAAGGGGAGGAAGTCAAGGAGTTCCAAAGAATAGGGGCAGCAAGAGAAAAGTCCTGAAGGTGGGAGTGAGAGGAGGTGGTAAGAGAGGAGGAAAGAAGAAGGTCATTAGAAGAGCGAAGAGGGCGGGTGGGGGAATATTTGGAGATGAGAGCAGAGATATAAGAGGGTGCATGATTGTTGACAATATTATACATTAGGGTCATGATTTAAAATGTTATTCTGGAGGCTATGGGAAGCCAGTGGAGTGACTGACAGAGAGGAGCTGCAGAAACTGAACGTTGGGTTTGGTAGAGGAGTGTAGCAGAGCCACTTAATGTATTGGAGTGGAGAGAGATGGGTGATGGGGAGGCCAGCAAGGAAAGAGTTGCAGTAGTCAAGGCGAGAAATGATGACAGTGGATTACAATTTTAGCTGTGTCTTGTGTAAGATGTATTTTGGCAATGTTTTTTAGGTGAAAAAGACAATATTTGTGAGTGATTGTATGTGAGAAATGAAAGAGAGGGCAGGATACAGTATAAACCCAAGACAATGTATGCCCCATGGTTCTTGGTAATATCTTAATTTACTGTGAGACGCCATCATCTCACTTCCACAATGTATCACAAATAAAAGTTGTCAAACTGCGAGACGTTGTCATGATTTGCGTGGTGCGTATGAGTTAGGCGATGAGCGACACAGGAGCTGATCGTAGATAGCCTTCTGAAGCGAGGCGAGCTGTTAGCGCGTAGCACTTAGGCGATGATGAGCGAGCTGTTAGGCAATTAAACTCGCAGCACAAAGGCGATCATTGCCTGTTCGTGTCCCGAAGCGAGGCAAGCAGTGAAGGTAATTAAATACGCGGGCCTTAGCCACAAAACACTTAGTAAACGCGTAATTGCATTAGCCTTCAAGCACTTGACAAACGCGGGAATTAGAAAGAAAAAAAATACTACACGCGGTACTTTGAGAAAAAAAAAATTCAAGATGCAGGACTTTGAAAAAAAAAAAAAAAAAACGAGATAGCAAAAATACGAGGTTAACGGCCGAACCGCGAACATCCAAAAAACACAAAGAAAATAAAAATAAATACAACAAAAATATCGCTCACAGCACGGGGGAACAGGCAGGACGTCTGGGAGTGAGATGGAAAGCGAATTTAAGGCGATTTCGAAGACTTTCACCACACGAGAATCGCCT
The DNA here is from genome assembly GCA_027410445.1 of Discoglossus pictus. Lineage (NCBI taxonomy): Eukaryota > Metazoa > Chordata > Amphibia > Anura > Alytidae > Discoglossus > Discoglossus pictus. Next base: position 3,532,165 of record CM050174.1, read on the forward strand.
AAGCAAGAAAAAAATTGACGAGTCAAAGCAGCTGCAAAATTAAGAAGAAAAAAGCCCAGAGCACCTGCGTCACTTAATCCTGGCTGAGAGAGCGCACAAAGAGCGGCCCTAGATATTGGCTTGATTGGTTGTGTTGTCTCAACAAACTCGTACTGACGACAACTATTATATGTGAGATTATATATATATATATATATATATATATATATATATATATATATATATATATTTATATTATACACGCAGATTTTCAACTTTAAATTAGAGTAGATTCATTGATATGTCTCCCACTACTAAAATATTGTGGCTGTAAATATTTAAACTGTGTTGAAGTAATGACACATAAATGAAAATGCACAATTTAATAAATAGACGAGGGTGCACCTAGGGATAAGATGCCACACAAAGACATTCAAGTCAAGTACACATGCAATACCATTAAAGGGAAAATGTTTAAGTCTTTGCCAATGTAAGAATCTTTTCCATAAAAAATTAGCTGACAAGTGAAGTTACAACAGCAAGTGTTAGGTTGGATAATCCTTTAAACCATTGTAATCTTTAAGCAAATTAAATGATCTTTATTCACAGATTGAGACTCGTTAAAAAATCAACCACAATGTTATGTGAATCAGTCTGCTACAATTACAAAGATTTAAAGGCTGGTATGTCTGGATCATAGTGAAAAAAGAAAGTTACTTATAGGCAGCAGATAAATTGACACTTAAAGGGACACTGAAGTCACCAGGTAGGCTTTGCACCATCTAGTACAGCCTTGAAATAAGATATATATAGATAGGTAAAATCTAGTAGAGCCGTGAAATAAAAGATACATAAATAGGTTAAAGTTTGAAAAACATTTCAGAAAGTAGATTAAATTATTAAAATAGACCAAGAATTAACTTAGATAACACCATTTTTAGGTATTGTTTATAAAGCCATTGAAGCCCTTCGACCACCATCTGTGTAGGTAATAGATTGGAGCCTGTGATCTAGTGTATTTTAGATATATACATTTGTATACCACTTTTAAACACATAGCATATTGGCCCAGTGGGTAAAGATGCTACTTTAGTTTTCCATTTCTAAGTGACAGATTTGGATCTCATGACTTTTAGTTTAACTAATGTGATTTCATTTATATTTCTGCTGCTGTAGCCCATCCCCTGTGTATGTTTATGTGTGTATGTAAATAAATATAAAATATAAAATTGTAAAAAAAAAAAATCTAATATGGAATGTGTCAATGTTACATATTATTGATTTTTCCCCATATACAGTATTTATAATATATATCTAAATATATTAGTTTTATAAAAAATGGAACTCATTGGATATATACATTTAGTTCAAATAAGTACTTTAAAAGCATTACAAACCCATAGCTGCGTCTTTTTAACCCTTGCTTTATTATATACCCTAAAAAATATATTTGCTCTTGATACAATGCAAGATAAACAAAAAATGTTTCAATTCAGATTTCAGTTTTAGTTAAATATAATTTGTGTCTGGTACAAAAATAACCAGATGCTACAATACGGGAATAAATCTAAATCACCTTTTGTGTAGCTTTATGTTCTTTTTAAGAAATGGTACCAAAGATAAGCAGATAGAATTCAGTATAGGGAACAGGATCCAATCTTGTGACGGATCTAGCTTTAAAGTTAAAATAATTTAACATTCAAGTGAAGAGATGTAATTTAATTAATGGCTTTCTAAGTGCTGCTTGATGTCCTTTGATATAATCTCATATCAAACACCCTATGGCGCAGACAAAGTGGAACAATTAGACTAGTACATTGGGTAGGCACACTGACCACTGAATGTCACATTTGCAGATATCACTATACAATATTAATACACTGTATTAGGATTCCAGCTCCCCTGGCAGTAAATTGCATCACAAATATGTTTTCCCATATATTTTTATCATATAGCAGGGTGAGTGAATCATCAATCAATATATAACTAGGCATGTATCTAATATATAATAGGCCTTTTTTACAAAATAATATTTGCCTGCTTCAGTGATCATGCATATTGCTACTTAATTTAGGCATGGAAATATCCTGGGAAAACTGACCAAAATCCTAAAATTTTAGGTTAAAATAAAATGTAAGTTATTATGTATAATGAATGTGCCCTCTCCTTGGCTCTAAAACAGTATGACTGGACTCTAATTTAATGTAAACTAGCCCTCTGTCGTTGTATAGCATTGTCAGCCTAGTGCTATGCAAATAATACTCATTTTTAAAACAAAATACGATGTTGACTTGGTGCACTGTACAAAATCGTACTTACCATTATTGGTGTCACTTCCCAGAAAGGATCCACAATCAGAGCTTTATAGTAGTCTTCACATGAATCATTGTCCCAGGAGAAGTTCCAGGAGAGCCAGACTTTCAGTGTTTCCCATAAGGTCAGGTCTTCCCTTTCGCAGCTCCTTGCATATCCCTATATAAATAAAGGCACATTATACCTGGTTATTCTCATCTAGTTTTCCACATCATATTTGAATCATAAAGAAACCTTCAGCTCTGGAGAAGATTCTTGAAGGCCTACTGTAGTCAATTTGAATTAACTTAATATTACCATAATTTTATGGGGCAAAGTCAGTGATTATACCACTATATTACATACTTTTTGGGCTAGGGACACCCATTATACCATACAATTTGAAGCTCTTTAATGCATTATACAAATATACATGTGATATCATCTAAAAACAAGAGTTGTAAATATCCATTTTAATTATACTATAATAATCACCAATAATAAGAGCAATTAATTTAACTAATAGACAGATAAAATGAACTAATGATAATAGAGCAACAGAGAGACATCATTTTAAAATGCAATTTCTGGATGTTAATATGCAATCTTGTCATATGTAATAATGAAAACTATACTTTCGTTGGCCAGGTCTTCAAGTAGTGAAGATGGATATTATATCAAATCCTACCCAAAAAGAGAAAGAAATGCTAGAATGAAATGTCATGCTCTTAAGTAAATGCTAGAAAGTACAACTTGGGAGAAAGGGTAGTGCAGAAATACTTGCATAATTTTAAACAAATATAAAAAATGGAAACCTGGAGTAAAATTAAACCCAAACCTAAAAGCAGTCTTAAATTGATATAGATATAAAAAAAAATAGTTGTAATGAGAAGTTCTTATTGATTGCCCAATCAAAGGTGTCATAATGGGATTTTCACGACAAAAAGGTCTTCATGTATCTGATAATGTCCGATTAGATGGAAGGCTAAGATAGATACCTTTTACAGGAATGTGCAGCCTATTATAAGGAGGAGAAGATAAATAAAGGGCCATAAAGAAGAAACACCACATAAAACCAGGTAATACAAAACTTACAAATATTCATGTGACATTTAATAATTCCACAGCTTACACTTTGCATTTTAAGGCTTGTTTAAAGGGATACTGAAGTTACCTTATGTAAACTGCACCATCAGATAGAGGGTGGAAAAATTATTTTCCTTTTTAAAGTTGTTGGTAAATTAACTGAATTACAAGCTTTTTGAGCTGTTTCTACCTTTCTTCACCGTGGCTGTTGGTAGAAATCAGAAGCAGGTGTTCAGGTTGTGGACAGAACTCTAGATGTCTGATATATTGTTTTTTTTATTACAAAGCATGTGGAGCTGTAGCCTAGTGATAAGTGGGTGTAGAAATGAAATTGCTCATGTTTGTAGAGTATGTAAAAAACGGCAACATTAAACCTTTTGTATAGAAAAAAATGAAAATGTTATTTATATAAAGACGTTTCCATCTTGTCTGAAGTGAGGATTTCCTGATAGTTTGGAGCCTGAGAGCATGTACTAGTTCATTGAACTGTGAAAGGACTTTTAGTGGAAGAGGCATATGGATAGAAGAATTGTTAAATGATTGGCGCTTTGGAATTGAACACCTTCTCTTTCAAAAGCTGTCTTGCAAAAATGCAAACACGCCTTTATACATTCCAATCTTTCCTGAAGTATTATGGATGTCTTCAGGGTCTAGCAAAAACATAAAAATGTATTCTTTAGAAGACTAGCTTAATGAATTTTTTTCTGCCAACTTACGCTCTCGTCAGTGAGGTGTAGCTAAACTCCCTAAGGCACAGTGGGCAAGGGGTCCACGTCTGGTGTCCCATGTCACCCTTAGGGAGACTAATCCCTAAGGGTCATTTGCACATCAAAAAACATCAAAGTCAGAGGTGCTCAAACAGAGAAATTTACTGTAGTTTTCAGTCTGGTCCCACTCACTAGAGTGATCCAGCACTGAAATACCAGTCATTTGTTTATGCAAATTACTCTTAGGGATTAATCTCCCTAAGGGTGATAGGGAACTCCAGACGTGGACTCCTTGCTCACTGTGCCTTAGGGAGTTCAGCTACACCTCCCTGATGAGGCCCAATGAAGGCCGAAACAAATATCTGGGGTTTGCCACTTCTCCTGTTCAGGGTAGAATTGCTTGCCTGGTATTTCGGGGCTAGATCACTCTAGTGAGTGGGACCAGACTGATATACTACAGGCCTATCTCCCTGTGAAGGGCACAAGTGAGCTAGAAGAGGTTGCTTTCAGAGTGGGTTATCTTGTCCAGAGAACTAACATATTAAAGTTAGTTCGTTCTCTGATTTGAGCACCTCTAACTTTATTGTTTTGAAAAACAAGACCATCAGTTCAAGCTAAAATGTGTATTCAATGTGTCTAATAAGCGATTGATGTTTTTTTTTACTTACTGGAAACTCATGTTACTTTTTGAAAGGATCACTGTACAGTATAAAACAATATACATCACATTTCATCACTTGTGAGCCTTGCGAAGCGAGGCGAGACGTTAACTCGGAGCACTTAGGCGATGAGCGCCTTTGTGAAGAGAGGCGAGCCGTTAAGGCACTAAAACTCGCAGTACAAAAGCGATAAGCGCCGAAGGCGCTCATTGCCTGCGAGCCTCGCAAACAAAGGTGAGCAGTGATGGCAATGAAACACGCGGGACTTAGAAAACAAAAATCCGAGATAGGAAAAATACAAAGTTAACGGCCAAACCTCGCAAAGCAAAAACCACTAAAAACACACAAAATACCCCAAAAATAAAAAATACAACAAAAACATCACACACAGCACGGGGGAACAGGCAGGATGTCCGGGAGTGAGGTGGAACGCAAATTTAATTCGATTTTGGCGAGTTTCGCCACTTGAAAATCGCCTAAGCGAGAAAAAAATGGCCGGCAAAAAAAGAAATGAAAACGAGGCTACACTGCCAACCGCGTAGCACTTTCACACAGGAACATACGAGGTACAAAATACACTATTACACATGACAGCAAATGCTCGCGAGCCGCATAACCACAGACAAACTAAGCCACTTTACAACACTAACTTGGAAAAAAAAAATACGACATACGAAAAATACAAAATTAACGCCCGAACTTGCGCAAACCAAAAACCACAAAAAATAAAACTACAAAAAAACATCACACACGGCACGGGGGAACAGCCAGGATGTCTGGGAGTGAGGTGGAAGCGAATTTAAGTCAATTTGGCTGAGTTTCGGCACTCGAAAATCGCCTAAACAAGAAAGAAAAATGGCCGCCCCAAAAAAATGAACCGTGTAGAACTTTCACACAGGAACATACGAGGTACAAAATACACTATTACACATGACGGCAAATGCTCGCGAGCCGCATAACACATAGACAAACTAAGCCACTTTGCAACACTAACTTGCAACTAATAACATTACGAATCTAATTAAACCAATGGTTTGCCCTCGCGCACGCAGCCTATTTCTAATTCACACTTGGGACATTGATGACACTTTCTACTCAGGGCAGCAACACTCCAACTGTACATTGTATGCTGTAGGAAAATAAAAAAACAGATTGTTAGCTCTTCTGGCTATTGATTGCTGGATATATTACTTAGAAATAGGTAAAGTATATTAATTTATTAAGTAACTAATTCATTATTAGTTAACAAAATATAGATACATATATCTGTCTTTGTGAGGAGTGCCAAAGGTGCCCAGAGGAGCAAAAGTACACGAGACGAGAGGCTCGCAATGAGCGCCCAAGGTCCTCAGAGTATAAAAAGCTTTCATTGTGTGGCAAACAGCATTGCCATGGCTTCAAATTGTATTGCCCCGTCATTCTTGACAGACAAGTCGCTAGTATATATATATATATATATATATATATATATATATATATATATATATTGTTTAAAAAAGTAACATCAGTTTCCAGTAAGAAAAAAATTATTCCTTATTAGACACATTCAATGCAATAAATTGTGGCGACTGTTTTCCTTTAATATTAAGCAAATTTTACAGTGTAGTTTGGGTCACAGTATTTCCAAACCACACTTATTTCTCTATTCTTCAATACCAGTATGTTCACTGAGAAGGAGAAACCAAAGTTTATGACTAACATTGCAAGAATCTTAAACCATCTTTTTGTAATGAACGACATTGTGCTATTCTTATTTTTTAACTCTGGGTTCCATTAGAGAGGATATGAGGGGCATGCTTTGATTCTCCAGAACAAAACGTGCTAGACCAAGACTGCAGCATTGTGTGATCCAAGTAAAGGAATTTACTGGAATAAGAAGAAGTCGCATCATGGCATTGTTTTAGCAGCAAGATAGTCTGGAAAATATTGTTAGGGTCACAGAGACAATATGCACCCAGCTGTATATCAAACTACATTTCCGAAAGGGACAAATCTCTGTTTATTTCCTACATTCCCTACTAAATATATCCACTTCAACTGCAGTATCTAACAAGGGCTATGCATAAACACCTTGAAATTTGTGTAAATGTGATTACAGAAATGAAAAAAACAAATAAAGTCAAACAGCTTTCTTTATTCTCTATCTTGCATTTGATTTACAAAACATTTGTCTTTTACTGAAAATAAGTAGCCTGAGGCCACCAATAAAACGTCAATGCTTTTTTGGAAAATAGGTGAACAGCCAAAACACTGTTAGACATTTTTTTAAATACACTTTTTATTACTCCTTTAATATCCTCTGCTTTTTCAAGCTCATGACTTTTGTGATGATAAAGAAGCATTTGCTCAGAAGAAGTAAAGCAGACTAGTGGAAGTATAGGACAAATGTATAATAATACAAATAAGCTCCAGCTTTTAGGGCTGCTTCACTTGCTGGTAGGGCTGATCTGCTTCCCATGTATCTCTGTAGGAAGGTTTGTTCCGGACAGCTCGCAATAATTCTTACACACAGCCGATAGTAAATGGGACCGATATCAGGACGTCAGTAAACCATGGAGTTTATACTTAAACTTCACTCGGAGACTACACATTAATTAGTGTTGTGGAGCAAATTTAGAGATCGGACTCGCAATTCAGCAATGTAGAAAACAATAAAATTAATTAAAGCAACTGTTCTTGTCCATGTGGGTTCCATGATATGTATTAACCCCCTATGTCCCAGGATCCATTTCACACACACACAAAAAAAAAACATTTAAAAATGATCTTTTGGAATTGGATATTTGTGGGTTTGAGACTGTTCTGCAATTAATTCTAATGTATTTCTACGCTTCTCCGTATTTTTTAAGTCCTGTATTGCGTGTTTAATAGTTGTTAAGGCTCTAATAATTGATTAAAAAATGCCTTGCGAGTCCTTGTGAGTACTTGTAAAATTTTTGACCATAACTTGATACTTTTTTCAATTGCGGGTCAGACTTTATTTGCAATCTAGCATTCTGGGTCTAATAGAATATTGTTTTTTTTGTAACTTTAATTATTTAGAGCTCGTAAAATCAAAGAAGTTCTAAGGTAGGTTTTGCGGGTTTGGCTGGCGCGTAGTCATTGTGGGCGGGGAACTCGTAATCTGAATTTGTAGCAATTTTCAGAGTGGTTTTAAGTGTTTTTAACTTTAAGAATTGGCCAATAGAATAAGACTCAAAGTTTTGAGCGTAGAATCGTCATGGATAGAAAAGGGACCTGAGGTATATACTTGTAAAACTAACGGCTAGTGGGGAAAATTAGATGACATCCACATAACTAAAATGCATAAAGGTTGAACATTCTCAGACTATTTAATTATAATACCAGATTATTTTTAATCTCACGAGACAATCTTTACACAAAGCTTAGTTTAGCATTCCAGAAGTGGTTATCAGGAGACATGGATGTGAGTGGTACTGAAGTAGTACTTCTAGTTTAGGCACATGGAGATAGCTAAAAAGTAGCTTCCCAACAACACACAAATACACACTGTCCAGAATTTCTTCATTGTATGGGCTGTGTTGACAAAGGAAATCATCACAATGACAGAAGCTGTGAGCTCTAGGAAAATCCTGGTAAGCTATGTTCTAGCTGGCAAATATATGCATTTCATCAAACTGTTATATCTGGTACAAAAATACACCACATGGCTTGGGGCGTGTCTAGCCAAGGGAAGAGAGCAGACGTGTGTAGGAGCTGCTCCTCCATAGAAACGCATTAAATAAAATAAATATCTCTAAAATTAGCTATATTATCCCCAAAGCAATCCCACAAACTAAAGGGAAAAGAAAGAAGCAGAAGGACACTGACTGGGAGAAAATAGAGCCGGCAACAGCGCCACAAATGTGAGATCTACAAGATCCGGCCTACCGGAGCTGCGACCCACGGGGTCCCCCTGCACAGGCAGAAAGCTGTGCAGAGGGCTCTGACACAGTATTTGGCTGCATACAACAGAGGAGAACTGCAGTGAAGGACCCGCGGCGACGCCGGGTGACCGGGAAGAGAAGGTAAGCGTGTGCCCACGCTAGAACTTACCCTAAACGTGACGGGCCTGGCACCTGAAACGCGGGTGGTGGAGGGGGACATCTAGCCTGAGGCCCGGGACGCTCCGGCTGTGAAGAAGGCCCGAGCCCGACTCTGCACACCGCCATCTTCTCCCGCGCGGTGGAGGCATCGTCGGAGCCCCCCCCCCCTCGCAACAAGGCCGCGGTGTGCACGCAATAGGCTACAGGCGAGAGGCTCCCTGGTCTGGCAGAGGAAACAAGATCCCAGATTAGAGGCCAGAGGCCCCCGAGAAGAGAGAAATCAAGGGAGGGCCCTCTAAGGAGTCTCACCCGGCCAGTGGAAGAGACGTTATTTTCCCGCCAAAGGAGGGGCGGCCATTTTCCCTCAGAGGTTATAGGGGCTGTAGAGGGAAGAGTCAGCGGCCCAAGATGGCGGTCGCAGCATAGACAGGCCACGAGGCCTATCAAGATAACCCCATCTCGCTGCACACCAAGCACTACAAGAAAGTCCCCTGAATAGGAAGGGGTATAACTCACAACAACAGCCACCCAGCACACCCCAGGCCTTTTGTAGGAACAGACACACTGTTAAGAGGAACAGAAACCCTCATCATAACAGCAATAAATTACATCTCACCCCACAGAATCACTTCTGACCAACTGAGAGGAATTGGCAAACCTGTCTGACAGCTTCTAGCTTCTTATTAGAAGCCCAAAATAAATCAGCAATAACCCAAAAGAGTGTCACAAGTTCAGGGGTGTACCACAAGAAACCCCCAGGGTCACCTCAAAGGGAGGAAAAGAATACTAGACCCCTCATCCACACAACAAACAGCAGTTTATAACACATAACAAGGCAGCCCAAAGCGTGAGGAATTAGGGACCTAAACACAGTTTATGCTGAGAAGCTAATCCGGTTGGGGATACAGAGAGCCCTCAAAGAGGTCAGAGAAGACAACATCTTCCCCAAAAGAATTAAAACTCCACACAAGGAGCTAACAACATTTTAGGGGCTAAACAGACAAACGACGCAGGTTTACAACATCACCTGACTTCCAATATAACAACCTGTACTAGTGGAACCCCTCTACTACCTAGTGGACAAAAGTGTAATTACACAACGCCTGAGTAAACAGTCCACACTAGCGCAACTCCTAGCTACAGGATAACGCTCCTAAAGGTAACGGAGAAGTAGCACAAACACATTCAGTGTAACACCCTAATCTGAATGAGACAATAGAGTGGACTGATTCCACGGTTAACAATCTGACCACAACTTCTGCACACACAGCGTTCCCTACCGCCTCACAGCAGGGAAAACAAGATCCATAATTTTTGGGGCTCCCCTGACGCATTGAAACCTGTGTCCTATCCCTACTAACGTGCAGACAAAGGGGCCCACTGTATCCTCACTCCAACAGGACACACCAGGAACAGACACAAAAAGCCAATCCTCAAACGATAAAGATCAAGAAGACCAAACATCCACGGACTGTTCAAAATTCTCCAAGAACATTGATTAAACTTAAAGAGATGTAACAAAGTAAAAGTGCCGCAACATAGGGACGCTAACAATTGCACTGGGACATATTAAGTGACCCCTCCTCACTGGGAAAAAACGAAACTAAAGAACTCCAACTGCGATGGCGGGCGTTGCCACGAGGAAAAATAACAAGGGTATCCAATCCTACTGCCGGCCAAAGTCTTCGACCAATACTCCAACCAATAATAACACCATCGCCACAGTCTACACCCCTACTAACTTGGAAATGTCGGCACCAAGCACCAAAAGCGACATCCAAGACTTAAAAGAATTAATAACCAACTTTAGAGCAGAGATCAAATCCGACATCCAGAAAGTGACTACTGAACTATCCACAGAGATACAAAGGGTTGATGATAGAACCACACAGCTGGAAACAAAAATTTCAGACATCATTCAACATAACAGCAGGCTAGAAGAAGAGATCTTGGCCTTGAAAGAAGAACAATCAAGGCAGCAGCTACAGCAAGAAGACCTAGAAAACCGATCTAGATGCCAAAACATTAGACTGAGGAACGTGCCGGAGACAGTCAAAGACCTGCACGCTTATCTAAGCGATCTCTGCGACACTCTCCTCCCAAACACCCACCCAGAAAACATGAGATTGGACAGAGTTCACAGAGCCCTTGGCTTCCGACCGTCACCACAAGAACGCCCAAGAGACATCATAGCCAGATTCCATTATTACTCCACCAAAGAAAGGTTTATGAAGGCCGCAAGGAAAGGCATTCCTCCCATAGAGGGGCACCAGCCTTTGCTCTTTTCGGATTTATCACCGGTAACCCTTGCCAAAAGGAGACAAATGAAACCTGTACTGGACTGTATATTAGCGCAAGGATGGAGGTACACGTGGGGGTTCCCATTCCGCCTCAATGTCTCCAGAGACGGAAAGATTTTTACTGTCAGAACTCCAGAGGAAGGAATCAACTTGCTGGCAGATTGGAACATTAGAGTCAACAACGGAGAAAATCTACACGTATCAGAAGGCCCCAGTGGGAGGAGTCCTCCTCCACACGAAGGCAGAGACTTAACACTATAAGTTGCCATCTTTTCTTTACCCCACTAATATGATAATCTATGCTAATTAAAAGTTAGAGGAACAGGATCAACAACACATTAACCACACCAGTGAGAGAGGGAAGCGACTAAAAGCACACCATAGGATAGACACCCCAGGCCATAGAGGCTAAAATACCAGACACTTAAATGGCGTCCCTAAGGGCGCTAACGAATAACCAGTCACAGACCCCCACAAACAGTAAAATTTAGGCGGTCCGATCCAGTGTCAGCTTGTAGACACTGATTGGCCCACCAGTACAATAACAAGAGGACAGCTAAGTGCTCTCCTCACAGTAGTAGAAGTTACTACGCCATATTTAAACAAAGAACAAGAGGACAGCTAAGTGCTCTCCTCACAATAGTAGAAATTACTACGCCATATTTAAACAAAGAACAACAGAAAGTTGCATTACAATAGAAATTATCTAGTCCACCAGAGAGTCACACATACAGACTCTTAAGCCTTAGCCAAGTACCTAGAATAACCATAGAGACCTCCTCTGGGAGAGGAGAACTTGTCCACACAGTTATTAGCCCAAGTTTTGCTGGACCTAAAGAAGTTTATATTAACAGTTACTTTGTTAACTACTGTTTCTTTTTTTTTTTTTTTTTTTTTTCTTAAGAACAGAGACTCTCGCACACGTTTGCTTGCTGAACGGTTTTCGGGGCGGAAACCAGCAGGGGGCACTGGATCACTGTACCGTAAACTTCCAGGTAGGTGAGCCAATCCCCCACACTCACCAAAATGCCACATACCTCAGTTAGAACTATGGACATTGGCATAGCGTCGCACAATGCTCATGGACTGAACGAACCAGTTAAGAGAGGGGTTGCCCTGAGGAATTATCAAAAATTAAAACTAGACATTGTGATGATTCAGGAGACTCACTTTAGAAAACAAGCAGTACCAAAATACTGGGGGGGAGTCTTTACACAAGCGTTCCACGCTACCTCCGAAACAAAACAAAAGGGGGTCACCATTTTGTTCCACAAGAGACTCAACTTCCAACTAAGTAAAATCCAAAGGGATACAGAAGGCAGGTACATAGCAGTTCAGGGTACAATACATGAACGGAAGGTCACATTATTGAACATTTACGCCCCAAACACAGACCAAACGCCATTTTTTCAGAAAATACAAAAACTCACAGATAGTTGGGATGACGGGCTTAAGATAATAGGAGGAGACATGAATGCGGTGTTAGACCCATCCAAAGACAAGTCAAACAACCTAGATTCACACAAAACCCCCACGGCGACCAAAGCACTCAAAAAACTATTAAATTCAAATTGTATGATCGACACTTGGAGAAATATGAACCCCACAGATAGAGAATACACATTTTTTTCAGATAGACATAGGTCACTTTCCAGAATAGACTACATCCTAATTCAACAAAACATGGCAGGGAACCTAACAGAGGCCGCAATATGTCCCATAGCATGGTCAGACCACGATCTGGTCAAAATTTCCATGAGAGACCTTTTACCGATGGGAAATAGTCCGAGATGGACGTTAAACCCTGGCTTACTTAACGACCCAACAACACGCGAAAAAATTAGAACAGCAATTACAGAATATTTTGATCTTAACAAAGAAGGCGAAATTAACATAAATGGAATTTGGGCAGCCCACAAAGCAGTAATCAGGGGAACCTGCATACAAATTAGTTCGCTTAAGAAAAAAAAGGACCAGGCACAAATTTCACTCCTAAATCAGAAAATATTAGAGGCCCAAAAACTATATGGTAGAGATAAATCACAACAAACTTACGAGAAGGTACTAGGATATAAAAAGGAACTCAACGATATATTGAGAGGAAAAATGGTCACTATACTACAACGATCCGACGCTAAATTTTTTAGAAACGCAAACAAGCCTGACAGAATGCTGGCCAATAGACTAAAAGAAAAGAGAGCAAACTCATTCATTGCCAAACTAATCACCAAAAATAAGCAAATCGTTTTTAAACCAGAGCAGATAGTAAACGAATTCAGGCAATTTTATGCCGATCTTTACACAAAGTCAGACAACTCGGGTACCCCAAATCACAAAATAAACATCGAAAAAGCACTAAGTAACATAAATATCCCACACCTAGACCCCGCTAAAGCCAGTTCACTCCTTGAGCCCATATCGGTTAAAGAAATACAGGAGGTGATCAAGACAACAAAAGCACACGGGGCCCCGGGTCCAGACGGGTACTCGAACCTATATTACAAATATATGAGCGACTTACTCAGCCCGACCTTACACAAACTATTTAACGGCTTCTTAAAAGGGGGGAAAATGAAACCGGAATTCTTAGAAGCCAAAATCATAGTAATCCCTAAACCCGGGAAAGACCCAACCCAGTGTGCTAGCTATAGACCAATTTCCCTGATCAACACTGACTTAAAAATATACACTAAAATCTTGGCGGCCAGACTAGCGGAATTAATTCCTGAGATAATACATCCGGACCAAGTGGGGTTCATTAAAGGCAGGGAAGCGCCAGATAACACCAGAAAGATCATTGACCTCATCTACATAACTAGCAGAGGAGAAAACCACGCAATGGTTCTAGCACTCGATGCCGAGAAGGCTTTCGATAGATTAGACTGGACATTTATGAACTCTACTTTGATTAAATTCGGGTTGCCAGAGGGCTTTCTCAAAAGCGTTGCATCTCTATACTCAGAACCAACTGCCCAGGTGACTTACCAGGGTTACAATTCTCAAAAACTCAAAATCACGAGAGGCACACGACAAGGTTGCCCGCTGTCCCCACTGTTGTTCGCCCTTAGTATAGAGCCCCTAGCATTAGCTATTCGCCAACACACTGACATATCTGGTATACCGGTCGGCCTGACAGACGACAAAATAAGTCTTTTTGCAGACGACATTCTCCTAACAATCTCAAACCCACTAGTCAGTCTTCCTAATCTATTCAAACTCTTGTCAGAGTATGGCTCACTGTCAGGGTTCAAAGTAAATACGAGCAAAAGCATAGCCCTCAACCTATCCCTCTCACCCACCATGGAAAAGCAACTAACCAACAACTTCCCGATAAAATGGTCCCCTAAATCTATTAACTATCTGGGCATACAAATTACTAAATCAACTAAAGACCTGTATGAAGCAAACTACCCAACTCTTATTAAACGTATAACGAGTGACCTACATAGATGGTCAGAGCTAAAGATCTCATGGATAGGAAAACTACATGCCATTAAAATGAACATTCTCCCCAAATTACTGTACCTGTTCAGGACCATACCAATATCAATCTTAGCTAAAGAATTGAATACTATGCAAAAAATGTTGACGAGATTTCTGTGGAACAACAAAAAACCTAGGGTAAACAGAGAAACAATTACCGCAACTAAGAAGAGGGGTGGACTTGCGTTCCCAGATATCCCCCGTTATTTCAAAGCAGCTAGGCTAGCACAATTAGCAAAATGGTTCGTCAGAGACTCCCCCCCAGTATGGGTCCAGATAGAGAAACACACACTGAGGAACAACGATTTAATCATGCATCAAATACCTTGGCTCTCCATTCAGAAGGGCTTCAAACTACCCCAATCACTACCAACTACTGTGAAGCACACAATAATTTTATGGAAAGACGTAAATAGGAGGAACATGCTTCTAAACCCAGAATCCGGGCTTACTCCCCTGTGGCCCCAATCGGCCAGCCCCAATATAAATACTAATGCCCAATATAGATGGTGGACTGAAAACAACTGCTCAATTGCGGCAGATCTACCTGTAGTTAATCAAAAATGGTCCACGACTGCATTCCTAGACAAGAAACACCTCCCTCCAGGAGAATGGCTTAACCTATTCGCTATAAATCAAAGACTAACTCAAACCATCAGGAACAAGGGTGGGCAAAATAAATCCATATTCGAAAGGTGTTGCATTAATTTCCCATCAGGGAAGGGCAACATTTCCACAATATATAACCACTTATGCGAGTTAACCACTCCTCCCAAACTTCACTACGAAAGGGCATGGGAAGCAGACCTTAACATACGATTAGATAAGGACCAATGGAACAGCATCTTGAAACAAGCAAAAAACTCTTTACTTAATATAATTTTGAAAGAAAACTCATACAAAGTGATCATGAGATGGTACCTAAGCCCAGTTAGAATGAACCTAGGTAACCCGGGGATTAGCGATTTATGTGAAAGAGGTTGTAATCAGAAAGGGACTCTAATTCATAAATTTTGGGAATGCCCGTTGATTAAACATACGTGGGTAGAGACGTATAAAATCTTAGAGAAATTATGGGATCAGAAGTTTCCCATGAGACCAGAGGAAGCAATCCTGGGGCTACCGATAGAGGAGTTGTCCAACTCAGAACAATTCCTGACCAACCAAATCTTTCTAGCAGTCAGAACAATAATAGCCGCCCACTGGAAAACACCCACACCCACATTCGAGAAAATCCTAAACAAAATAGGGTTTGTTCGTTCCATGAGCATTTTGTCTGCTGAGGTGAATCATAACTATAAACGCTGGGCCTCCTGCTGGTCCGCCTGGGAGACAAGATTCGGCGGGGAAACGAGGTGAGTGACCCTTTCCTCCTAAGAGACCTAGAAAGGAAAACTAAATTAGAGTAATCCTAATTTATCCAACCTTACTCAGTTAGCCAAGTTCAGAGGCGGCATCTACCAAGAGAGTTGATACCGGTCAGGTTCAGGCCGGGATGTGGACAAGTAACACAGTTTACATAGATCATTCCAGTTGTATGAGATTTCATTACTCATAGTTTCCTCCTTAGTCCCAACCCAGTTAAAAATATCTTTCAGCAGACATAAAATTAGAAAATGGAAAAAGAGGAGGCGTTCTGGACATATAGACGTTCTATAAGAAGATAGATGTGATGTATGTTCTTCTTGTTATTATATACTTTTCACGTCTAATATGATGTTTTTGTTTACTCGACAAGTGTTGTCTGACTGTCCAATAAAAATCATTTAAAAAAAAAAAAAAATACACCACATGAATCTGATTGAACACAGCTATGGATTACCATTATCAATATCCTCAACATAAGGAGCCTACAGTTATACCATGCAAGGTAAGGACACCTGGGAGTTGCTCTTATGATTTACAGGGACACAGAAACACAAAGTTTTTTTTTTCAATAAATAGATCAATAAGTTACAAATACATACCTCCATTTACTTCCATTTATGCTGGTTCCTATAATAAGATAGTACCTTAAGTGTCCATTGGGTTTCTTTCAATAAGAGAATATGGGGCCTCATTTTTCTTACATGGCAAATTCATTTGCAGGGCAGAGCATCCTGAAGGGGTCACAACAAAAATGGAAAAATCTAAAGAAAGCAAATTTAGATCCAATCTATCTTACGACCTTGGGGTGAGGGGGACCAGGCTCACCCCCTAACCCTCCTGCTTACTTTTACAGGAGCACCCCTGAATCGTCCGGGATCTAGTAATCTCAGCACTTATGGCAGGATCTGGCTCAAGACCTCAGGAACACAGGAGTAAAAAAGCTGTCTTGGCAAAATAACAAACGTTTTTATCTCTATATTTGTCTAAAATGATATCAACCATCAGAGCAAACGCTAATAACTGACAGCTTCTCAACATGACAGTTACAGATGACATCACTACATTCTAAATTAGTTAACTGTTCATGAACCAAACATGTAACATACAGATTCCAACATCATAATTCTAACACACAGAGACGCAACATAACATACAGTAGTTAAAATACATAGGGTAATCAACATAACATAAATTAAATAACTATAAAACATACTGTAAGCTTACCGAGCCCAACCCCATAAGTAAGAGTCCAAAGGGACAAGGTGGTCAGGGGATCATGACAACCTACACTGCATAAGGTATGTCCAGAAAGGTAAACTGGAAAACTGTTGGGTGCTCCAGGAGTAGCAGGAAGAGAGCAAGGTTTACAAATCTGAAATGAACCCAGTCAGCAGCCCCAGGTTATGCAACAGAACTGTCAAGGCCCAAGCAGAAATTCCAGTCAAAAAACGTTCTAGGTGTATCAATGAAAAGAAAAAATGGATAAATGTGACTTAAGAGAGATGGTGATAAGTATGTATAAAAAGAAAATACCATTGTGAGCTGTCTAAATGACATCTTCTGCACTTGTTACAGTTAACTGTGGGGAGGATGAACCTCCACCGCTACAAACAGTAGTTAAAATGAACCTGTTTAAAGAAGACTAATCTTTACGAGCATTATTAAACTTAATAGTTAAGACACTGATCCAGAAAATCTATATTGAAGTACCTCGATGTATGCTTGCTAGTCACATGTGTATGTGTAACAATATTCTGTATAATGAGACAAATAAAATATTTTAAAATGTTATGTTTAAAAATTGTCTTTCTTGTCTCACAAGCATATGATAAACACCTTAAAATTTTTATTGTATTCCTTAATTGTGAAAAAAACAAAGTGAAAAGGAAAAGAAAATATTTCATTAACGTGTGGAGACTAATAAATTATAATAATTCTATGATATGATGTGTTTCAGTGTTTTTTGTAATACTTGTTAATGCAGTACTACTGTATTTTCCATTAATTCTATTTAAAGTAATACAACTAATGCATTTATATAAATAAAGTTTTTTATATCTTTACTTAACTTTATTCAAATGCTAAATACTTTTGTAAAATTGTTATAAAATGAATTCAAATATAATACTGGGGAAAAAGAAGAGTGGATAGGATATTGGCTGTAGGATATACATCCAACAGTCATGGTTAATGGGATATGCTTTGATGAAGTGATGGTTATTAGTGTTTCAGAGACCTGTGCTAGTGCCCGATTTATTTATATTTATTATTAGCAGTTTCATGAATTTAATCTTAGTTCCGAGTATTATCACTTTACCATATTCTTTTACATTTTGCTTTCCATGTGGATCAGATTATCTAAATATTATTTGTTATAAAAACTTTAACTGTTTTACTGTTTATTCCTTTGTGCTTCTTCCTTGTATTATATATTGTTTTGTATATAAAACTATATTTAATATAATCTGTTTTCTGAAACCAAATGGTGAAATAATTAAGAGACTATTACTGTTACATTAATCTGTGAATGGGCACAGTGAGTAACATTATACATCTCTGTCTGCACTTTCTTTGTTTAGTTAAGTATCTTAATGAAACAACTGAAGATGTTTTTTTTCTTTATGTTGTTATAATCTGTACCCTTTTATGACTAATGGAATTACCTTTTCTAATTTAATTTATGAAATATAATTAACCATCCTTCTGAAAAAAAAAAATCACTGGTGTGTTTGGGCAATGCACCTTGCTCATAAGACTGATAAGGAGCATCTGAAGCTCTGTCTAGTATATTACTATAACCAGAATGAACCTTACCTCCACTGTGGATTGAACTCTGGGTAACTTAAAATATGTCTTTGCTGTGATGGATGTTTGGTCAATTTTCTTAATCCCAGAGATCAAATTGTTTTTCCATTGAAAAGATGTAATGAATGAGCAGAGAAACAGATGTAAATGTTACATAATATGGCAGTCAACAAATCCTATTAATATATTTTTGCTTAATAATGCAGGATTATGTCGTCCAAACCCCGGGCAGTAAAAGGCTTAGACAGACAGTAAGGGATCAGTTCTCAGACTATTACTGAAGAGCTACCACCATAACTATTGGAATGCCTATCTTTTCCAACCACAAGGCTATATACTAATAATGGTGCAAGTCTTGGGGTCAGATCATATTGCTCTTGGTAAATGTAATATCAGTATTACCTAAATGATACATATATTTAAGTTTACGGACATTCATTTTAGGTAAACCCGAATGCATTCACAAAAATGTGATCTGGGCCTGAGTATGTACAAGTAACCTAACATAATATCATAGCTAATAAGCCAAAGCATTACATTCTTAGCATTGTTTTGTTTGTTTTGCTCTCCAGCTTCCGTAAATCTGACTTGGTCATTTCTGTTGTAATTCCAGTTCTTCTCCTAACCAGCTGCTGTTTACATCCTTCTTCGCTTGCAGCACTTAAGTTAACAACCCTTTTAAAGGAAAGTATTATTCCTATCGCTAGAGCTGCTACACATAAGAGGTCCAACAGACTTCAAAAAAGCCCCATACCGTTTAGTAAATCTCCTTGTGTAAGGCAATTCATTGAGAAAAGAGGACCAGACAGCAGCTATAGTGATGTGCTACATTTATTTTGGATAAAATTCTATACGCTGTACACGAGAGGTATGATTTCCACTGCCAGGTATTACATGAGAAGCCGTTGAAGGCTGCATGAGACCAACGGGCCACTACCTACCCACCAAGCTATGATAAATCTCAATATAAAACATATTTCTTCCTAATATTTGGTATACCACAGTATCAACACCGTGTCAACCTGAACATACAAGAAGGGAAGGGATAAGGAAAGAATACTTTTGCTTATTTTAGAGCAGGATACATTAAATATATGTTTTTTGTGCACGTCACACAGAATTTTGTAGATTATAGAAGTTCTGTATTTCAATTTTGAAAAAAAGTGTAACGATCTCTGACAGTTATGTATTTTTATCATCACTCATTACTTTTACATTTTCTTTTTGTGCACAGATTTAAGCACTGATAATCCTCTACCCTCTTGTGAATTACAAAATTAACCATGTTCTATTTTTTGAGCGGCACGTTTGCAGGCCTTATTTGAATTATTACTATTGTCAATATAGTGTGCATTATACACATTTTCTCACAAGCTTTAGTTCTTCAGCTTTCAAGGAGCAAGACCATTTATTTCCTGAACCTCACATAGAGTTAGGAATGATGGAATTTAACAAACAGAAACTTTTACACACCTCTGGCCTCAAATAAGTAAGGATTAAGGCTGACATCAAAGATATCAGAGATCTGAGAAGGGAACATTTTCTTGGTGCCATATGCATGCAATACATTCCAACCCCTACTCAGTAGAAATAAGAAAGTCTAGCAATAGACCACCATGACATAACAACCTATGTTAGAGTAGATGATTAAATCATTCTGTCTGCTATAGAACAGAAGCTTTTATGGGGTTTCATACTTTTCATAGCTACTGTAGGCTAGGTAGATTGATTTAATTTCAGAGAATGTAAATCAGTGATTTAAAATAACATTCCCACTAATACTTTTCACATATTTCTCAGACAGTGGTGTAAATCTTATCATTATGATATGTTTCTTTACCACACAGTTTATATTATATGTCCTAAAATTTTAAAATAAATTATATTACATTGGTCTTGTGTATCTATAATAGCTTAAACAAATAGGAGTTTAAAGAGTTTTCTTGGAATAAGAAACACAAAATCATAATATTTGGTTAGCATCTTATTTTACCTTATATGAAACAAGGATGATAAAAAAGTATTTATAAAAAATAAAGTAATTATTTTAATTTATTTAAACCAAAACTTTTTTTCTGAATAAAAAATAACAAATGAGTAAAATATGATATTGTTCACCTTAATTAATATAAGAAAAAATCCCAGTGTAATTTTACTGAGTCTTCTTTTCAAGTTGGAGCAATCACTATACATATAATAGACAGGCTTCAAGCAATAATATTTAGGTATTCACATAGATTTCCTCACAATATCATCATTACATTAAGTAAATAAACTATTTTATTTAATATTTTAAACCCATTCTGCTCAAAATGAAGTGTATGTCTTCAAAATAGAGTAGTTTATAAATATGAGACAACAGAGCATGTTTAAGATGACCTTTAAGTGTACTATAGTATACAGAGTAACAATCCAATAAATTCACATCTACATCATGATTACAAGTATCTTATATGGTCTCCTTAATTATTTCACAAAATACTCCATAAAAAAAGGTACGAAGGTGGCTGAAAGCAAGCTTAACCGGCTTCAATTTATTTTATTGCTTAATAAAAATGTACACATTATTTAACCTTGTTCTACCAATAGAGCTTCTGTCTGTAACAAAAGCCATCAACCTGCAATGCTGCAATATCAAAAGGCAAAAAGGAAGTTTGGATATTCTTGATTTTCTTTATTATGTGACTTATTAACGAGTCCTAATTATTGCCCCATCTCCCAAAGCTTGATACAGGCAATGAATATTTTACTTTCATAAATATCTAAACAACAGAAATGCAGATGCATAAGGGAGGAGAGGGACTGACTTCAAAATAGATGGATGAAACCTAGCAATAGGAATGAAAAAGATTAGTCAAAAGATTTGGGGGAGAATTGATGGCCTGCTACAAAGAGACTAGCCCAAAAGAGGTAATGATAAAGACATGTCCAAAGGCTTTCAGTAACCTAAGTTCCTATGTCTAGCATTACATTGTGATGTACATGAATATGCTCAAGAGCATAGGAAAGTTTACAAAGGGATGAAACAAGCATTTCTCACGCAGTCCTACACTGTGTTTCTCAGTTTCAATTAAAAGATGCCTAATCTCTACTAAGCGTTGCTCTTGACATTCATTTTCACCCGAGATTGGTCCATTTTACAAAAGTACACAGCAGCTATATCAACACGTGAAAAGACACAATCCTGTGAACAGTAAGACCATGTCTAACCCAAAGGCGAGTCTTCACGTATAGCCTCTATGAAATTATTCACATTCAGATATTTTATTAAAAGTATATGGGGCCATACTTACATGTGGTACAAAAGCATTATGGATATCACTCATTAATTGTATTTCTTTCCCCAACTTAAATGTTTTTACTTTAATATGTATTTCTTTCCCCAACCCAAGTGCTTTTACTTTAACATTTTTTTATACTTTCAATACATTTTAGGTATTATTAATAAAAGTTAAGTTTTACCATTTTTTTATTCTTTTGTGAGAATTCAGTGAATTAAACATGATTTGATTCAACAGTGAGTGCTTGGATAAGTGTTTTTCATTTCTCTTGTGCTATCAGAATCCATCAGATATTACGGATATCCATGAACCAGTATTTATTACAGTATATTTATATGGGTTATGAAATGCACTTCAGGAATCCTCTTAGCAAGAACTCTGGCCTGAAGATGAGGTCTTGTGGTTCTCAGCAGCTGTCCTAGGACTAGTGCTGCCAGTCCTCAGGAAGAAAGAGATGAGGAAAGACTATGGCCCTCATTCAATTGCGATTTGGCCAATTGAATAGTGCTCTAAATAAGCACATAACATATTTTTTTTAAATACGTTTTTAGTTAGTGAAAACCTTGCTTTTGGATAGATGTTTACTAGCTAAAAACTTCTTTAAAAAAATATGTTATGTTCTTATTTAGACCCCTATTCGATTGGCCAAATTGCAATTGAATGAGGGCCTAACAGTTTAAACATGCCACAAGTCAAAGGCATAGATCAATCATTGATAACATTATGTACAGGTACAATATCCTCTATTCAAACTACTGACACATTTATTGGAAATGTAGTGTGCTACAAGTATCATCACCCTTTTAAAATTGTTCTGGATCTCAAAGGCTGCTATAGAAAATAAATAAGAAGATATGGAACTGGGCAGCTGTCCGCACACCTGAATCAGACTTGGTACTAGTTTTTTTGCATAAATTCTACAAGAGATAAGTAAATCACAGTTGGGTGTCAGAGAAGCAGCTGAATTTAATGAAAATCTAAATTATTTAGACAGCACTCACAAAAGAGATCCGTTTTAAAACTCTCACTAACATGATTTTCAGAAGCTTTTGGAATAATTCAGAAAAAAAAAATGTAAATTTAAACATCAGCAAAGGAAATTGAAAAGTTTTGGAGAACTATACACTAGTGTGTGTAGGTGTGTTGCGCGACCACAATATCAGCTTGCGGGCATTATATTCCCCTTGCGTCGTATCCGTATATTCACAGCGTGGTCGAGGGATCATACAAGTACTGCTTATGCGCAGTATGCGTAATCAGCGGAAGTGAGCGTGGAAAGCAAACCAAGTGTATGCCATGTGGGATTGTTCTCTCACTTTATCACTGCGGGAGTTGAGAGATGGTGCTCAATTGCAGTTGAGTTACCCGTTATACGTTTCTAATCAACCTCATACTTCTCATTAAAATGGTAAGTAGTTATTGGTTTTATTCCATTTTTTTTACTCATATATAACAACATTGTTTGAAATGTATGTTATTATCTTACAAACCATGAGCCTCATTCAACTGAACTTCCGGGAGATCCGGGCTCGCAAATGGAGCCCGCAAGTTACTTTGCTATTCAATTGACTTCCGTTCGATGGCTCCGATCGAGTTACGGGCTTCTGTCTGCGATTCCTTGAGATTTTAAAATCTCAAGTTGATGTCCCTCAAATGCATTGATATTTCACAGCCGCAAGACTTCCAAACGCTAAAATCGCAAATCGATATTTATTTGCTCAGATTTTCCCTCACTAACCACTGTCGAGTCAAAAGTCGAATCACAAGCTACTGGTACCAAGGGGGTCTTGCAAAGGGCTTAATGACATATCCGGAGCAAATAAGCAAATACAAAAAACAATACTGTACTTATATTAAAAGTGAAAGTGATGTTAGGTCTTAGAATTAATAGCGCAACATTCTCAAGCCCGCAAATCGGCATAAATAAATACTTTATTTTATGTTCAATTTCATGTTTAAAGTTCTACAGGCTTCAACCTCCAAGCCGATAGGACTTTGAAATCCAACCTCCATTTTACATTGTAGTCCTACAGGCTTGAACATGACCGATGACGCAAGGCCGTAACTTGCGGTTAGAAACAACCAATGGAATCTGTGTCTGATTGTGACTCATGGTTCAAGCCTGTAGGACTTCAATGAAAAATGGAGGTTGGATTTCAAGCCCTACGGGCTTGAACCACAAGTTCCAATCGGACCCAGATTACATTGGCTGTTTCTAACCGTGAGTTATGGCCTTGTGTCAGCGATCATGTTTAAGCCCGCAAATGCTACTTTCGATAGCATGGGTTATCGGGCCGTGATTTGCGGCCTCAGCCAATTGAGGGCCCACAGACTTACGTCCTACTATGATAGACTTGTGTCCTTGGAATTGAATCCATATATTTTTAAAAATATAAATGAAAGGTTTTCATGAAATATGTTGTGTCCTCATACACTTTGTTATTACAATTTATGTACGTATTTGTTTCCCTTAGAAGGGTTTGCCAGTAAAACTGAATTACTGTGTCGCAAAATGATACATGTCTAAAAAGTATGTCACCAATATGCAAAGTTTGGAAAGCACGGCTCTACATTATAAGATCTTTGGAAGACAGCATCTTTATTTTTGTGTATTGTTATCTAATAACTCTCCCCTATTACCACTGTTCTTGTGTTATATTATAACTTGAAGTACACGCACTGTGTATGAAATACTAGACAACATCACTGGTATGTTTTCTTACACATCATCCAGTGTTTTATACGTTATCAAGTGCATCAAATGCTGTGATTTAGGATTAGAAGAAGGGGAACAGGACAAACCTTAAGAAAACAAATGAACTCACAGTTTTTTTTAATTTAGACAATATAAAAATTGATACACCTATTGCAGAGCACTTCCTGAGAAATCTGTGAGTAACCATATTGATGGGAAACTTTCATATAGAGAGATGCAGGAATTTTTGGGAAAATAAATTCATACGGAAACTTGCTTTATTATAAAGGTAAGGCTTGAATACGACAGTTATTTCATGTCACATTGTCCTGCCTATTTTTAACTTGTGGAAATTACATTTGTGGAATAATACACAAAGACCAAATGTAAATAAATAACACATTAAAATGATCAAAGTCTTTCTCAATGAAGTGGACTTTTTTACTCTAATTGTACCCCCTTTAAAATCTTCTCACATCTGTCTTTTTTTTTACCATTTATGCCACCTAAACTGTATGAAAATATTTTTCACTACTCCAGCTTTATTTGGTAACTTCAGCCTGAAAAGGAGTGCTTGTACCCAGAAAGTGTGCTATGTACCCCTATGCAATGCCATTAAAGTATATCATACCTGCTTTACCTGTTTCTTACAAGTAATGGAACTTTCATAATATAGATTTTGAATAAATGCAACTCTGCTTGCTCAGTTTGGAAGTGATTAAGTGCCTGCTTTAAATTCTGAAGTGTAAGCTGATAAATGAGAACACCTTTTTACTTAGCAATTTTCTTCTTCAAGTTAAGGGGTATGTTTCAGGAATCCAATATCGGATATCTGCAATGTGTACCCCTTGCAGAGAACACTAGTGATGAGTAATAGGTCAGCGAGTCAAAGGACTGGAAGGGATGGGCAGACAGAAAAATGAAGATATATAGGAATGTTATAATTTGATGCAGATTGCATATGGATTTGTACCTGCTGCAAGAACATAGGGCCCCATTCAATTCCCCATTTTGTTACACAGGCAAAAAAAATGCATTAACTTTCCCTAGCTATTCTATTCACACCTCTCAATGTTATTGCAAGTGTGCTACTTGCAATGCCTGTGAATAACCCAATTTGCAATATTACAACCCATTGATTTTCACACATCAGTAATATTATGAGTTGCTTTTACTCAAAAAAAGCTATTCAATTCCAAATGAATCACAATTACTTATTATTAAAATAATAGCACTTACTTTGCCAAAATGTTAGTACTACAGAGTATAGAAATGCCTGTTCTGATTCTTTCCCTTTGCCTCTCACTGCCATTTGCCTCTTTCTTTGCTGAAACTCATTCCTGATTACCCACAATCCGCAATCTACATAACCATAGGGGTCCATTGAGTATTTTTATTAATTTTTAACAAACAATACAACGTTAATAAATACAGCATATTTACAATCATACACATATATACAAATACAAACAGTGCAGCAAGAAATTTCATATTTACAAAAGAGGGAATCAAAACACTTGAGGTAAAGTATGTTTTTGTTTATCCCATATATCTCAACTGTTTGTTGATGTTATTTTTATAACCACAGGGGTTCATTGAGACACCCATGGCATCAAAAGTATTAACTCTGTGTCACAGGGAACTATACAGAACTCCATGGTAGAACAATTAACCCTTAGCCTATACAGACATTCATAGTAGAACAACTAACCCTGAACTACCATGGGGTCCCTTAAGGACCCCCATGGTACAAAAATTAACCCCTAACTACCATGGGGGTCTATACAGACCCCCATGGTAACCTTATTTTTCAAAGACATGACAATAGTACATTTAGTCAAACATATGACAGTAATATATATTTAACTTGATAATTTAACTTAATAATTTATACATTGCTAAAATAATTAATATTACATTACAGGTTTTGAGTTTCATAGGCTTGCTAAGAGAAACATTCCTATTAGACAAACCAATCATTGCTCAGTCAAGAACCGTTTGATCAGTATGCCTTGTTTGTCGAACCATATATACTTAGATAAAAAATTAAAAAAAAAACACTTGTTAAACATTTTAAACAACAATGACAAAAAGAAAGCAAAAGACAAAGCCAAATTCCAAACATAAATAAGTATTACACACCACATCCAGTACGGATGGAGGTAGGGCAGAGAGACAGGAAGGGTTTCCCCCAAGAAGTGCAAACGTACTGCATATGTTACAAATCTTACAATGTGCTGTTCCCCAGGGTTTCTCAAGTCGTATTTTGAGAACTATAATCTTTCCAGAGGGACCATGTAGTTCTAATCTGTGGGCCTATCTCCTAAATAATGGTTGTTACATTCAAGCAGATGGATTTTCTCCACCTTCTCTTTTAGTTCAAACCAGGATGGAATTTCAACATTTTTCCATCTTGATACTATTAGATTTTTTGCTGCCATGAGGAACAATAACACTGTTGCCTTTGCTACCGAAGACCAATTACCCGGGAAAAAGTGCAGTACCACTATTTCTGGAGTGGGCACAATCTTGATTTTAAATACTTTAGATATCTGTATGCATGTGCAGTGCCACCCCATGTGTATGTGGGTGCCCTTCAACTTACATCCGCTCCAACAGCTTTTGTTCTTCTAACTTGTTAATTTGTCCTAGTTTTAGGGGTACTATATACCATCTATTGATGATTTTAAAATAAATGTCCCTGTGTGATGCATTCTTAATGTATTTAGCAGTAACAGCAAAGGCAGAATGCCACTTTTCAATAGGCCATGAGACTTCTAGGTCTTTTTCCCATAGCCTCCACTTAAAGGGTTTCTCACCTTGAAAGCATTTTTTAAATATCTTATAACATTTCGCAGCTAGGTGAGATCTATCATTAGATGTTAACAAGTTTTCAAAGTCTGTCAACTTTCTTAGCTCCTCCAAATAAAAGGGAGAAGATAATAAAGCTTTATGTAACTTAATATATTTAAACCAATAATAAGTGTGAATAGAACATTTATTAGACAACTCTTGAAAATTCATATACTTTTTTCCCTCATATAGATCTTTAAATTGCAGTAAAAGCCTTTACTTACCAAAAAGTTGAGAAGGGTTGAGTCAAAGAGTTTGGCCAGTTAGGTCAAGGGAGTTATAGGACTAGGAAGGGGAATAAGGGAAGAGCATTGGTTTTACACCACCACTTATGGTTTTTCACTATCGAAAATTCCCCAAGCCTCTTTTCCTTAAATTCAGCTTTTGTTCTGAAAAAGTAATAAGGATATGTCCCCTTTTTCTAGCTCAAAGTTTTCAAATTGGAACCAATTATATGTCAGAGGGCTGAATCCACAATACCAAATGTGCTGTTTGAATAGCCGTTGATAATTTTTAATCATTGGGTATCTGATGCCTCCCCTATCAAATCATCCATCATATATGTTTTCTTTATATATATAGATATATTTATCTATTAGTGTGTGAAATTTGGCAATAATGTAGGAGGGGACCCATATCAGAATACATCGCATTATATACTGTACGTTATTTTTGGCAAGAGACACATCTTCACTGCCGCAATTCTCCCTGACAACGAACTTATACTGTTTTTCCATGCCTCAATAATATGTGTTAATTTTCTATAGATGGTCTTAAAGCCCTGCACTACTAATTTTCTAAAGTCAGACTGTATAACTATTCCCAAGTGTGATCTTGTCTTGCCATTTGCATTGAAAATTATATTTCAAAACATCCATTTCTAAGGGTGCTAAATTGATGGGCAAAGCCTCGGATTTCAAAATATTTATTTTATAGTTCGATGCTATGCTAAATTCCTCATTGACTTCATGCAAAGCCCGAAAGGAGCTTTATGAGTCTTCTACTGAAATCCCCATGTCATCAGCAAAAAGATATTTTATGTTCGCTTGAGCCGATCATGATCCTCATAATTCTTTCAGAGCTTCTATTCGCTTCAACCAAGGGTACAATCAGTAGTGCAAACAAAACTGGCGATAGCGGGCACCCCTGACGGGTCCTGTTTGAGATTTCAAATATCTCTGAGGCAAACCCTAGGCCCCTGACAGAGGCGGATGGAGACACATAGAGTGCACTGATCGCCCGGGAGCCAAAATCTCAGAAACCAAATTTCTCTAGTGTTAATTCCATGTATCTCCATCCGATCCTGTCAAAGGCCTGCTCTGCGTCCAAGGAAACAAATACCGCCGGAATATTATTATTTTTAAGATCATGTTCAAGAGTCTTCTGATATTTTCAGATCCCTGTCTTTCTGCTATAAAGCCGGTCTGATCCTTTCCAATTACCGAATTAATGATTTTATGGAGTCTCTGGGCCAATATTTTCGAATAAACCTTTAGGTCTGTGCGCAAGAAAGAGATTGGTCTAAAGTTTTTACATTCTAACACTTCGCTATCTTGCTTCGGTATATTAACTATGGCGGCTTCTAGAATTTCCTTGGGAGCTCTCCCAGAGATCCATATATCATTCAAAGTTTTACTTAAATCTCTCATCAGTTCTTTCTGAAATAATTTATAATAATTGTTGATGAATCCATCAGGCCCAGGAGATGAAATGGTTTTCAGGTTTCCTATTGCAGAGGCTATTTCCTCTTCACTGTTTTCCCTGTTTAGTAAGTCTAAATCTGTTTGTGACACTCTAGTGTAAGAGTCAAGCAAGGAGTATAAGCCTGAGATTGAGCAGAGCTATATATCAGGTGTGATAAGCAAGGGTTAATTGGAACTGTAGTTCAATCAAGCCAGTGCACCTGATCCTCGTCAGGATGATTTAAAAGCCTTACAGACAGAACCCAGGGGTGTGGCTTTTGGAGTGAGAATAAAGATTGTCTGTCTGCAGGAGCAAAGCTGGTCTGCAAGGAAAGTGAGTCTTCAGTGCAAGGCAACATTGGTTTCCAGAGCAAAGCTGGTCTGCAAAGAAAACCAGTCTGCAGTGCAAAGCAACATTGGTTTCCAGAGCAGAGCTGTCTGCAGCAGCAAAGCAGGTCGACAAGGCAAGTCAGTCTACTGAGAGTAGGCAGTTTTCATGTTTAGAGACTGTGGACATTAACCCCACGGAGAAGGCAGCAGTATAACTGCAAGTGTGACAGTGTTTTTCAAAAGACTATTTAAGGGGTCCCTGGAGGTTGGAGCATTTCAGAGAGACGGGCTGACCGAATGCTCCTCTTATTCTATAGATGAAGATATTGAAAAGAACTGTGTATTATTTTGGTGCAAACATTGGACTTTTAATAAAATATTAAAAAGAATATCTGAATTCCTGGCTGTTAATTTATAAGTTAACAGGCTAATCTACCACACTAGGTAGATTTATTTTATCTAGAAAGTTTCTTATCTTTTGACCTTGGGACACGTTATCATGATTCTTTGTTTCCAAATTATAAAAGTCCATTGTAGTAATTCTTAAAAAAATTTATGATTTTTTTCTGGGTTTGTGATAATGTTATCTTTATACTTTATTTTGTCCAACCGCTTGTTGATGTTTGTAATTTTTAATTATTGCGCTAAATCTCTTAGGCCCTCATTCAATTGCAATTTGGCCAATTGAATAGGGCTCTAAATAAGCACATAACATATATTTTTTAAAGAAGTTTTTAGTTAGTAAGTATCTATCCAAAAACAAGGTTTTCACGAACTTAAAACGTCTTTAAAAAATATATGCTATGTGCTTATTTAGAGCCCTATTCAACTGGCCAAATCGCAATTGAATGAGGGCCTTACTGTTTTATTTCCCCAGAGATATACTCTTTGCGGAAACCTCAAAAATGCTTCATCAGACTTTTTTGGTTAATTTTTTTTGATTGAGGCCTGTATAATTCTTATTTGGTTAAATGTATTGCTGTCCAAATTGTGTGTATGACTCCTATCTAGTTTTGCCCAAATCTATGTATAATTCCCGCAATGATCTACCCTTGTCCCTAAATAATTGCGATTTTAGTTTTATAAAACCCCCTCTAATGTAGGCTTTATGCGCCAGCCAGAGTTGCTTTAGAGTGCACTGAGCCTCTATTTTCTTCAAAGCATTGAGAGATTTCTTTCTTAATGCTAATTCTAATATGTTCTTCGGAGAGAATAGATGGGCCCAATTTCCTTGGAGAATGACACTTGCGACTCAGATCAGATTTCCATGTTTTTGAGACCATGCCATGGTTTGATCTAAGGATCGGCTTGATGTCTGCTTCAGTCACCCTTTTAAAGCTTAATTCATTAGACAAAATGTAATATAATCTGGCATAAGATGAGTGCCTATGTGAATATTGGGAATAGTCGCTTTCTCCTGGGTGTAAACATCTCCGTGTATCAAAAAGGTTGTAGCAACATAGTAAATTATAAAACTGTTTAGCTTTCTGTTTGGTGCTCTGATCAGTTACATAATCTTTAGAAGGTTTCTGATCCTCTATGGGGTTTAGGCACATATTAAAATCTCTGCAAATAGTAAGATGGCCAGAGAAATATTTTTTCAACTTTATCAGTGTCGACCTTAAGAAATTTACTTGGGCCCCCATGGTAACCTTAAGCGGGCTATCTGTGTTGATAGAAAAAGGTCTTGTCTTCTTTCTTGATTGAAGCCAATGATCCTCATCTTCTGGGCCAGGAAAGGACTCTCCAAAAACTCCTGGGACCTCTGGTTTAGCTTACACAGCAAGGCGCAGTCAACATTTGAATTGGAAACCGGTAGCTTTATAGACTCATTGTTGCAATATGCAAGTTTTGTAATTTGACTGGCGTTGCTGCTGGAATTACTGTGTTTAATGGCTTGCTAATCCAATCTCTTAACTGCTTACGTAATACTTTAGGGAATGTTAAGACTGCCCAGAAGTTATTTGCCCTTAATTAACAACCCCCTTGGCTAGGAGTACCTACTTCACCACAAAAGCTAGCCTACAGTTAGAATTCCCGTAGGACTTAGTCAGCCTAACTGGAGTTCCTACGCAAGCCATGTAATTGCGCCCTAACATCAATAGCAGCTATGCAAGATAAGAACATTAACTTATTTTAGATAACATCATATATTTAGTTGACACAGATTGTGTTATTAGGGGTTCCATATTAGACATCGAGTCTATTTATTGCTTAGGGAGTGGGGTTATCCTATGGAGGTTTAGCCTTGCAGTGAGTTCTATTGTCAAGTGCAATATTTAGAGACCACAGTTTTTAACAGCACTGAATATAGATCCTATCTGAGCCTTACGGTCCATCCCACTCTTACCAGGTTTCTAATCCTGTTAGAAACCCCCAAAATGTCCATCCTCATTAAAACAAATAAATAAGAATAAATATAACGCTTCTGTGGTCCTTTAGCAAAACATTCACACTCTACCTGCAGACAAAATTCAAAATTAGCCCAACAAAGACATAAACTTTAACCTCCTTAACCAAACTTTGCTGAATATAGAACCCACTGGCAAAACAGAAACTATTGGAGGAATCTGAGAATGTCCGAGGAAACAACCTGCTCACTTGTAAAGCTGGTAGGGATTTAACAATAAATGTATGAATCTAGCATCTTGTTTCCCTGCCTGAACCCCTCGCTTCCCCACACTATGGTTTTGGCCATGTGAAGTCTGTGAGATAAGTATGGGGTTCCAAGGCCCTTTTTAACATAAAGGCTCTTAGGGGCCAATTTACTCCTGCATCCCCTGGTGTGATGTGGAAAGAGGACATCGAATAATATAAATGGGTCTCTATTATACATGCCAAGTAGATTGCTGGCTAATGAGGGCCTACGTATTTAACCCCCTCCATAGTTTTTAACTACTCCCTACCTAACCTCTCTAGATTACAGTACAGAGGTTTAGAGATGCTTAATATAATTTATATATACATTTTGCTGATAACAATAAAGTGCAACATTGTTTATTTAGG
Organism: Discoglossus pictus; assembly: GCA_027410445.1. NCBI lineage: Eukaryota > Metazoa > Chordata > Amphibia > Anura > Alytidae > Discoglossus > Discoglossus pictus. The sequence continues at coordinate 3,564,737 of CM050174.1, forward strand.
TACGTGCTTTACAGTAATGCAATAACAGGAACCTTTTCAATGTTTCTTTAATACCAGATTTGGCTCCTTTACATAATCGGTTTAAAAATATTAACAACAGTGTTATAATGTATATACATATCCTATGTAGGAAATTATTGCCTAATTGGGGTATTTTAAATCTGAAACATTGGCCAAACAGAATTCTAGAAAGAAATGCTAACAGCTGAAGATTTTCAGGAATTTATTCAAAGTCAGCGACAACAGACGACGGTAGAGAGAGCATATGTTTCATAAGATGTTGAAATGCAGCCATGTGATTGGCTGAACATTAATGTACTAAGACAAAAGATTAATAATCATAATCAATTGCAAGTAAAGGCTGGTAAATTGCAGAGTGCACTAATTGTCAGTCCAGACCTCACTCAGTGTACATCCTGTCATATGTATGCAATACTGGAACAGATGATCCAGGGTCCATAGAGATGTGAGCATGTTGCCTCTCTGGAAGCTCAAATTGGAGAACTGGAGAGGAGAATTGTAGCACTTAGTGTTATTGCTCCACTGGAAAGTGAGTCGGTACTCACTGAGCACAGTTTAGCTGGGCCTAGCACGGAGGGTGGAGCTGGGGCTAGTGAGGATGTCCAGGGAGGTAGCTGGGTTACAGTTAGAAGGGGAATCAGGGGGAACAGGAGGAGGCAGGCCAGTTCTGAGTTGGCAAACACCAACAGATTTGCCAGATTGAGTGAAACTGTTGGGGATGTCCATTCAGGAATGGCAATGCCAGATAGAGCTGTTCCCTCTAACAGCCAGGAGAACAGTTCTTCTGGAGGAGTGGGAGGGCAGAATAGGCAGAGAAACAGAAAGGTTTTGGTGGTAGGGGATTCTATAGGAAGGAAGACAGGGTGATTTGTCACCCAGATCCCAGCAATCAAACAGTTTGCCATCTCCTGGGTGCTCAGGTTCATCATGTTGTGGATCAGGTAGACAAATTATTGGGAGGGGCTGGAAATGAACCGGCGGTCTTGGTGCATATTGGTACCAATGACAAAGTTAGTGGAAGATGGAGTGTCCTAAAGAATGATTTTAGAAAACTAGGTAATTAGCTGAAGGCAAGGACCTCCAAGGTAGTATTTTCTGACATACTACCAGTGCCATGTGCTAGCCCAGGGAGGCAGAAGGAGCTTAGGGAGGTTAATGCATGGCTAAAGATGTGGTGCACTAAGGAGGGGTTTGGGTTTTTAGAGCACTGGGCGGACTTCTCACTTCGGTACAATCTCTACAGCAGGTATGGATTGCACCTTAATGATGAGGGAGCTCTTGTGCTAGGGGATAGGATAATAGAAAGGCTGCAGGAGTTTTGAAACTAGTAGGTGGGGGGGGGGGGGGGGAGGGACTAGATATAAGTAATGGGGTAGAAAGTGTAGAAGGTATAAGGGATGAATTAACAACTCATAGGGGAGGAGATTGGTGGAGGGGTAGTATAGTCAATAGGGAGGTAGTACTAATTAACTCAAGTACAGTGGCAGACACTTCAGAACTACAGACTCATAACATAAGGTGTATGTTTGCTAATGCCAGAAGCTTGTCAGGAAAAATGGGAGAGTTAGAATTATTAGCAATTAATGAAAAAATGGATTTAATAGGTGTTACCGAAACGTGGTAGGATGAATCTCATGATGGGACTGTTAATCTGGATGGTTATAACCTATTTAGGAAACATAGAGGCAATGGTAAAAGAGGAGGATGGATATGTCTGTATGTTAAGCCTGAATTTAAGCCTATAGTCAGAGAAGATATATATGGTGGACCTAGTGATAAAGTTGAATGTTTGTGGGTAGAGTTAAATAGCGAAGCAGCAAATTCCAAAAGAAAATTAGTAGGAGTATGCTATAAACACCCAAATATAGCTGAAAGTGAGGAAATACAATTATTGTTAAAGATTGGAAATGCAGCTAAGCATGGGCAAGTTCTAATAATGGGAGATTTTAATTACCCTGAAATAAACTGGATAAATGAGACCAGCAGTTCAGCGAAGAGGAGCAGGTACTTCAGTACACTCAGGGATTATTATCTGGCCCAGGTTATTCAAGAGCCTACTAGAAATGATGCCATCTTGTATTTAGTCATCACAAATAAGATTGGTATAGTATCAAATGTTGGAATAGGGCAAGCGTTGGGAAACAGTGATCACAACACAGTCTCATTTCAGATTGAATTAAAAAAAGCAAAATTTTAAGGGGCCAACAAAAACTCTTAATTTTAAAAGGGCAGATTTTAACGGTCTAAGGGCAGCAATACAAAGTATACTGGGACAGAGAACTGATAGGTAAAAACACTGAACATAAATGAACAACATTTAAATCCTTACTAAATATACATACTTATCACCATATACCAAGTGGGAATAAAAGTAAAAGGAGTAAATCACATCCAATGTGGCTTTACAATGATTTTAAGATCAAGATACAGAGTAAAAAAACAGGCATTTATATTATACAAACAAGAGGGGACAGAGACTGCTTTACGGGAGTACAAGGAAATCAACAAGGCAGCAAAAGGGCTATTAGACTGGCTAAAATAGAAAATGAAAAATTAATTGCAAAAGAGAGTAAGACTAACCCTAAAATATTTTTTTAAGTATATAAATGGAAAGAAGTTGAGGAAGGAAGCTATAGGAACATTACAATGTGACACAGGCCATCTGAAAATTAGTGACCAGGAAAAGGCAGATGTGCTAAATAGGTTATTTTCTTCGGTATACACAAGGGAGGTACCAGTGGTTTGAACGTTGCAACATAATGGGGCTACACTACCTTTGCCAAATAACTGGTTAACACAAGAAGTAATCCAAAAGAGGTTGGAAATAATAAATGTTAATAAAGCCCCAGGGTACTGAGGGAACTGGGCTCTGTAATAGCGAAACTATTATAATAACACTTTTCAAGATTTACTCAACACAGGGTCTCTCTCTACCAGATGACTGGAGAAAAGCAGATGCGATACCTATATTTAAAAAGGAAGCAAGAGCAAATCCGAGGAATTATAGACCAGTGAGCCTCACTTCTGTAGTGGGGCAGCTTTTAGAAGGGTTAATAAGGGATAATATACAAGAATATGTCTATTTGAACTGGATAATAAGTAGAAGTCAACATGGATTTATGAGGGATAGGTCATGTCAAACAAATCTGTTACGGTACAAAGACCTATATGTCCCAGCATTTGGGTAGTGTGCGCTGGGCAGCCTGGATAGTAAGTCTGACGATCTTTACTACCAGCATATGTCCTTTGGTCAATAATACATCTTTACTCAAGTTGTGATGAAAATTAAGAACACTTTATTGAATCGGTTCAGCTTATTTAAAACCTTGCACAACACATTATAGGGAGTGGCTACCTTTAGCCAAACCCCCATCCCCCCTGGGCCCATGGAGTAACTCTTAGAATCAGCTAATTACGTCTGTCTAATCGGACGGGGCTAATCCATGGGAACTTTTAGTTTCCTCCCCCAGGGCCGCCTTTAGGGGCGTCAACCTAATTCATTCTTGCACAGGTAGAGGAAGGGAGAACATGTCTCTCTCTGCCCCTGGTTCTGGGGCAGAGAAACCCTGTAGGCAGGCCATATAGTTGGTGCCTATATGTCTGACCTACTGCTGTGCATGTTAGATAACCTTTGCCCCCTAACCATCTGGCAACAGTGACTCCCTGCTCATAGATGGGGCTGGTACTAATCTGTAACACATTTTCATATTTGTCCCCATAACTCGCCGGTCATGCCACTCGCATACCACTCACACATCACATTGACTCTATCACCTGATTCTCATTAACATGAGTATAAACATCATGATATATCCATGTCTAGGGGTACATACACGTTTAATACTTATACTATACAGATGGATCCATGTGGGACACTCCGGCAGACCCGGCTTGACCCTTTGGTGGGTCAACTTGGGGATGACCGGACTAGGAAGTGGTAGGGATGTCAGTTTGCCGGGACAATCCATCAGCATTCCCGTTCTGCTTACCGGGTCGGTAGCTGATGGTGAAGTTATAAGGTTGTAGAGCTAAACTCCACCGCAGCAGTCTACCATTGTCGGATGCACGTTGAACAGTATGTGTGATTGCAGTTGGATAAGATCCCGAACCTTCTCTCGGATGGTGATGGAGGTTCTTGAGAGTAGTAAACAGCCCCACCACCGCAGGGTTTCACATGATCATACCTGCAACGGGTTCCATAAGCACACTGTCCTTTCTGATAAAACCGACAGATTGTTGATGGTTTACTTGTCGCCAAGTCATGTGAGAACATACATCTACTTCCTTCTCTGCAAACTCCATGCATAAAATACCTGCAGGTCACGTGCTTGGTGCTCATCCTGCGGTCTTGCGCTCGGTCGGCCCTTCGTGTTCTTGTTGGTATGGTCGCTCCCGCTGTATCCGCCTCTTTGGCTCCTCCCCCTCCTGTCCACGAGCTCCACCCTCCTCGGTCCGGTTCCCTCCTGTATCTCTCTGGGGTATCCCGGTGGGCAGCTTGGACGGGGTCTGCCTCGTGCAGGACGCCCCAACATTCCTCCTCCTCTACGCAGTGGGCAGCACGCGGAGGGTTGCGCTGGTTTCCGCTGGTGGGTCTCCTCCAAGACTGGGCCTGGTTAGCGGTATTCAGCGGGCACTCCGGTCGTTTGTGCCCCAGCTGCTTGCACCCACAACACCGGATGGGCGTTGAGTAGTCCCGTGAATTAGGCCGGGGCGGCTGAGGGTAGTTATTAGCTGGAGGGGGTGCTGCTGGTCGGTACTCCACTCTGGCAGGAGTCTTAACAATAGCACTGTACAGTTTACGGGCATCCGTGTACTCATCTGCCAGGCAGGCTGCTTCATGCAGGGTGGAGGGTTTACAGTCCCTTACCCACTCTCTGACGCCTGGGGATAATTTCTCAAAACAATGTTCCAGCAGGAACATCTGCAGCACCTCTTCCCCGGATACGGCTTGACACCCCGCCATCCAGTTAGCGGCTGTGAGGTGTATTTTACATGCCCATTCGACGTAGGAATCCCCAGTTAGTTTGGCAGTGTCTCTGAACCGCCTCCGGCATGCCTCCGGTGTAACTGCATACCGTGAGAGCAAAGCTTCCTTTACAGCCACATAATCCCAGATCTCCTCATCAGGAATGGCCCGAAAAGCGTCACTGGCCCGGCCGGATAGCTTTCCGGACAATATAGTAACCCAGTCTTCTGCAGGTACCTTGTGTAGCGCACATTGCCGCTCAAAATCAGCAAGGTACCCATCAATCTCCCCTTCTGTTTCAATGAAGGATTTAAAAGCTGCAAACTGTACCTTCCTTTTCTCCACCGGGGATGCTAGAACTGGAGCTGCTGCAGAACCGCTTTGGCGTCGCAGGTTGGCATCTACAGCGTCCATGACCCGGCTGATGATCTCTGGAGACGGGTTGGGACCATAATGAGCCAGTCTGATTCTTACTGCCCAGTCAAAGCTTGCCTCTTCGGGGGTTCTGTCAGCTGTGCTGGGGCCATTGGTTCCTTCATCCATTTCGTTTAGCATTGCAATAATCTCCCCTTTTTTGAGATTACTGGCTTGTCTGCCTCTTTGTTCCAGTAGGTCTTTAAGGGTAGCTCTTTCCAGCCCTTGGTATTGTCTTTCTATTAATCTTGGATATAGTTGTCTCTCTGGGCGATGAGGGTTATCCTGTCACTAGCCACCAGTGTTACGGTACAAAGACCTATATGTCCCAGCATTTGGGTAGTGTGCGCTGGGCAGCCTGGATAGTAAGTCTGACGATCTTTACTACCAGCATATGTCCTTTGGTCAATAATACATCTTTACTCAAGTTGTGATGAAAATTAAGAACACTTTATTGAATTGGTTCAGCTTATTTAAAACCTTGCACAACACATTATAGGGAGTGGCTACCTTTAGCCAAACCCCCATCCCCCCTGGGCCCATGGAGTAACTCTTAGAATCAGCTAATTACCTCTGTCTAATCGGACGGGGCTAATCCGTGGGAACTTTTAGTTTCCTCCCCCAGGGCCGCCTTTAGGGGCGTCAACCTAATTCATTCTTGCACAGGTAGAGGAAGGGAGAACATGTCTCTCTCTGCCCCTGGTTCTGGGGCAGAGAAACCCTGTAGACAGGCCATATAGTTGGTGCCTATATGTCTGACCTACTGCTGTGCATGTTAGATAACCTTTGCCCCCTAACCATCTGGCAACAGTGACTCCCTGCTCATAGATGGGGCTGGTACTAATCTGTAACACATTTTCATATTTGTCCCCATAACTCACCGGTCATGCCACTCACATACCACTCACACATCACATTGACTCTATCACCTGATTCTCATTAACATGAGTATAAACATCATGAATGGGGGGACATTGTAAGGGATATATCCATGTCTAGGGGTACATACACGTTTAATACTTATACTATACAGATGGATCTGTCACAAAATCTAATTAGTTTGTATGAGGAGGTTAGTAGGAACCTGGTCAGGGCAACTCGGTGTATGTAGTCTTTTTGGATTTTGCAAAGGCTTTTCATACAGTGCCACATGGGAGACTATTGTGTAAAGTAAGAGGTACAGGAATTGCAGCAAATATCTGCTCAGGGATTGAGAGCTGGCTAAAAGACAGGAAGCAAAGGGTTGTTGTAAATGGAACATACTCCGATTGGACTAATGTGGTAAGTGGGGTTCCTCAGGGTTCAGTATTAGGTCCTCTCCTTTTTAACATATTTATTAATGACTTAGAAGTAGGACTGGAAGATATAGTCTCCATTTTCGCTAATGACATGAAGTTGTGCAAGGTAATTAAATCAGATAATGATGTGCTTTCCCTCCAAAGGAATTTACATAAAATTGAGGAATGGGCATCTAAATGGCAGATGAGATTTAATACGAATAAATGTTAAGTTATGCATCTGGAAAGGAAAAATAGCCATGCAATTTGTAATATTAATGGAGTAAATCTAGGGGTATCAGATATTGATTTGGGAGTGCTTGTGGACAACCACCTAGGTAACAGTGCTCAATGCCAAGCAGCAGCTGCAAAGGCAAATAAAATATTAGCATGTATTAAGAAGGGTATAGAAGCAAGGGAAGCTAATATAATTCTGCTACTATACAAATCCCAAATATGGAGTACAATTTTGGGCACCACTTCATAAAAATTACATTTTAGAGCTGGAAAAGGTACAGAGGAGGGCAACGAAACTAATAAGAGGAATGGAGGAGCTAAGAGGAGATATGATTACCTTTTATAAATACATCCAGGGTCAGTATAAAGATTTGTCAAGGGAGCTTTTTGTGCCAAGAGGTTTTCAACTGACAAGAGGACATCCCTTGAGGTTAGAAGTAAAAAGATTCATCCTTAAAGAAAGAAAAGGGTTCTTCACAGTAAGAGTGGTTTATCTTTGGAATTCTCTACCAGAGGAGGCGGAGACAGCGGATTTGATAGATAACTTTAAAAGGGGACTGGATTTATTTCGAATTAAAAAGGGAATTCAGGGTTATCCTGGATAATTAGAGAGAGAGTATTGATCCAGGGAGATATCCGATTGCCAGTCTCTGTGGTCAGGAAGGAATTTAAAAAAAATTCCCTTTGAGACAAATGGCTAAGTTTCACTTGGTTTTTTTTTCTGTTTGCCTTCCTCTGGATTAATTAATAATTTAAAAATAAAATTAAAAATAAATAATTAAATAATTGATTAATATTTAATGTACCAACTCAGAGCTTGTTAACTTTCCTACCTTGACACACACCACAGACTTATGACTAATTTTATATTTTCTTTAGTATTACACAGTGACTTGTTTTACTGTTTTTGGATCACTCCACTGGCTTCCCATAGCCACCAGAATAAAATTGAAGGTCCTGACCCCAACATATAGAGCCCTACACAATAAAACACCCCCTTATATCTGTGCTCTCATCTCAAAATACTCCCCACCCACCCTCTTCGCACTGCTAATGACCTTCTTTTTTCCTCCTCTCGTCACCTCTTCTCACTTCGCATTCAAGACTTTTTACATGCTGTCCCTATACTATGGAACTCCACTAGAAAATCTTCCTGCCTCAAATCCTTCAAAACCTCACTCAAAAATGATCATGCACAATGCTTTGTACCTCACCTTTCTATACCTCACCCATACCCTCTAGATTGTAAGTTTGCAAGTTTTCAATCTTATTAGGCGTTTTAGGAAAAGCACTTTGTATGCTTGATTTTTAAGCTCAATAACAAGGCCCTTCATTCTTATGCAATTGGTTTTGACTTATACTTACCCTGTATAGCACTATGGAATATGTTGGCACGTTACAAATAAAGGTTAATAATAATAAAAGCACTGTATGTAAATATATCTGTCAATAAATAAATAAATGTTTCATTTGTGGCTCTTGTAACTGATCACTACATTATTAACTCCTGTATAAATGTAATGTTTGTAGAACTTGTGAACAGATGACTGTGACACTAATAAAAGACATGTGCAACTATTACCCCTAAATCACATGAAAGACAACAAAAATAACGTATGTAAACTAACTGTATCTGAGAAGAAACAACATGGTTTGGCACTTTTCACACCTTGAGACAACAGGGAAGAACATATGAAGATTGATTAGGATCCTGACACAAGAAAAAACTTGTTTAGTCTGAACACCTTGGCCAGACAGGTATAAAAAGCAATTGTGTTTGATCTAAATTGCTTAAGGGAGCTCTTGATTTTTGCATTAGAAATAATAATAAGTAGATTATGCCAGTAAGGGCTTGTTGCATTTCAGCTTAGTCAAATTAATATATTTATTTATGAAAACGTATAAGCTAATAAAGATAGAAAACATTTCTGTACAAAATATTATTATGCAAAAAAGTCTGTAAAGTGCAGATTTAAATTGCAACGGCCATTTGTCTCATAAAGCAGATAATTTGCATTGACTGTCTTACAGATAATGGCTCAAGATTTTCAAGATAATATTAATGGGAAAATAGATAAATCCATGACATGGACAGTGCTCGTTACAGTCTCACCAATCCATTTTCATGATGTACTGGAGTGCTGCCCACATTGGTCTATCCATAGCACTTACATCTGGTCATTACTGGTCACATTCCAGCCCTATCCATTCTGCAATAGTGTGGTTAACCATCATCAATTTGCACGACAAACAAAAATATCTTGAACAACAATCACAAAAGCAATTTCTCATATCAGTATTATAAGGTCCCATAGGTTTGAATTACGTTAAAAACGAAAACAAACCAAATAACACCAATAATAACCATGAGTGTAATTGTGCTAAATTGTAAGACTAGTTGCAGTATATATTCAATTATAAATACCATATTTATCAGCGTATAACACACACTTTTTCTCCCTGTGTGCGTGTTACACGCCGATATAATGTTAAGGACCCCCCCTGTGTCTCTCTACCCCCCCCCCCCGTGTCTCTTTCCCTCCCCCCTCCTCATCCTCAACCCCCCCTCCACCCGGTATATGCTAATGACGTGGTGCGCATGTGACGTCACATGCGCGCCGGGTCAAGAAGGAGCGGAGGCTGGAGCAGAAGCAGGTAAGTGAGGGGAAAGGGAGAGGGGGAGGTATTTAGGGGGGTTTAGGTTGAGGAGGGGGGTTGAGAAGGGGGGTTGAGGATGAGGAGGGAGGTTGAGGATGAGGAGGGGGGTTGAGGATGAGGAGGGAGGTTGAGGAGAGGGGTTGAGGAAGGAGGATGAGAATGGGGGGAGTTTCTTGGTTTCCCAGATAGCAGCGATTTCTGAGTAAACTTTTGTAAAAACATATAATATCCAAGTTTCTTTGTTAAAACAGTTGCTTTTACTGTCATTTTACGTTATTTACCTTATAAGTGTTAATAATATTAATAAAAAAAAGTTCTGATCTACCATTATTTTGCTTCAAAGTTCTTTATTTGAAATTTAAGTTGTTTTTCCTGAAATTTCCTTCTTAAAATGAGGTGCGTGTTATACGCCGGTGCGTGTTATACGCCGATAAATACAGTAAGTTCCCAAATTTTCTGTTTCCCCCATTATTAACATTTGATAAATGACACTAACTGCATAGCTTCTTTTCACAGTGGTACATGATGGTGTACAGATTAGAATAACTCAAAGTGTGAGACCCTACTCCTCCTCGTTTCATTATATTATTCGCTGTGCTGACATTAAAATTCCCATGTACTTCAAAGCTTCAGATGGGTAAATGGTACTTATTCAGCTACTTTCAGGTACTTTTAAAAGTGTAATATCTTTATGTTTTACTAGCTTGTCCAGACTTGCCAAAGCTTTCCTTCCCCAAATAATCTTTTCATTTCATGGCTACTGTCACCATCTATAGAGATCTTAGATCCCAGAAGAATAACATCTGTCACTGCCTCCACTTCTTCCCTATCTATTTGCCAGGAACTGAGATTGCCGTTTGTCATGATTTTAGTTTTTTTTAACCTTTAAAGTTACTTCTGTTAAATACAATAATGGGGCAGGCAGAGGGGGTTATAGATACCCCAATGTTTAATTACATTAACCCCACTGATGTGGTGGGAGGAAGCTAGGACTAATATGGTTACATTAGTTGAGTTTGTTCATGTTAGTATTGAGGGTTTCAGATGGTTTAAAATCTCCATTGTTTTAGAGCTTTCTGATTGACTGGATAGGTTTAATGAGCAGTTTGGTAATGAGATGTTTTATCACGAGGTAAAGGGATTAGCGATGGCTTCCATTAGATCCCTTTCTTTTCCTTTGGGAGTTTATTATTTAGTATTTACTTTCCCAAGTGGGATATTTTGATTAGAATTCTGAAAAGTGCACATTATAATGTTAAACTATATTTTTACATATTTTCTGTTTGGTAAAATACAAGAGACAATTTTTTCCAACCTAATAATTAGACATTTTAAAGTAAACAGAGAACTTTTTTGAATCACAGGCACTTTATTTAATTTGTAATAATTTTAAAAATAGCAATTCAATAATGTGTGATTCTGGTGGAGTTTGGTCTAAATAGCGTGTCTTTGGAGTCTGATTTGATTGCATTATAGACAATATAGTGATCAATCTAAGCAAGCTGAATACACCTTCTGGTATGATGCAGTGTTATCAGGTGAATCCTAAACATTTTAAGTAGTAAGGATCGATATAAACTAAAGTAGATAATTTGTGAGAAAACACACACAGAAAATTGATAGTTGTCCCACCAGCTTTGATTTTGAGCTCTTTCTATCTCCTTTATCTAATTGGGAGGGCAAGATGCTCACCATACTGTACAAGTAAAGATGTACAGTAAATAGCCAGCTGCAAGAAAGTTGAGAAAAAGATGGTGAAAAAATAAGCAATTTTCAATAAATATTTTCTTGCACTTTTTTTTATCCACACTAAACTGAGAAGTTACTAAGTATACTGATCTTTACTACTTGTCATCAAAACCGGAGAATTATCATGGCCCCCGATATTGAGTAGCAGAAGTATTTTCAGTGTAATATATATCAACTCGAATACACATTCACACTGTAAACATTAGTGTTATAAATAGTGGATTATGTTGTTAAGTAAACAGTTTCTCTGATCTTATTTAAAAATCCAAATCTGGTATTGCTTTAGGGAAAGAATAAAAACGTTGAAGGCTTTTTAGAACTCAATATGACTTGAGTTAAATTAAAATTAGGAGTTTGGTTTGCAATAACAAGATCAATCACATTTGAATGGTGGGGGTTGTGATTACAAAAGCAATAACCCAGTAAAATAATAAAATATTGCTTTAATATAGTAAATGGTTTAACTGCCAGATGTCTTTGCGCAGCGTACTGAACTATAGCGGCAATCCATTAGTCATATTTTTTGTATTAAGCACTCAAAACTGTTGTATATGGGTGTAAAACCCTGCTCTGTGTACCAATTGTATCAATGCAAGAATACATTGAATGAATTATGCACAAATACAGTGAATGGATGTGGTGGGTGATGGCACGAAGGATCCCTTGCGACAGATGTGATGCCAAAAAGTGTCACTATTTAAGAAAATAAGTATTTCTTCACATACTGGTAACATGAGGGAGCACATTGCTAATAACATGGAATGGTTTTTACAACTTTCATTTGTGTAACACTTGGCTCTGATAATTTTTTGTCTTTTATCTGTTTTCAAAACATTTGTTATATTTTTGTACAAAATCCATGTAACAGCTTGAGACATACTTTACTCATTCTCTCGCTCTCTTTATACTTGAAAATATAAAACTCTACTGATCAAAATTAACTTTAAGGAGAAACCTATTCAAGGTTCAGAGCTTGGCTGGTAACATTAGATAGCTGCACACGAGATACTGATAGCATCCTTAACTACCCATAGTGGCTTCTTCTAGCCTGGCACAAGTCAGAAGACTAAACTTGATTAAATATGCTGACAAATCAGAGTGTGCGCTTCAGATTCTTCCCAAATCATGATGGTGGCTCTGAAGTTTATCACTTTAGATGGTCTATAACACCTTTCTATTTTGACAGAGACAATGTAGTAATGAGAGTAGTTAAAAAGCACATCACATCTGCAGAGATTCAAGTCTTCTTCCCAGTCTTGAATGAATTTTCATGTCCACCACATTGTTATTAATAAAGAGAATTATGATACATATTATGAGACATGATGATATAACAATAAAACTGTGAATGTGAACACCTAATAGATATGCAGGTAAGCTTTACATGAAGAATATGCAAACTTAGGGCCTCAATAAATTGTCCAAATTGTAGTTACTGAAGCCTGTAATAGACCGCAAAAGTTACTGCTATTGAATTGGCCTCTTCCAGCTACCCGCAATCAATTAGCAAGCTACATGCTGAAAATTCCTATGGGCTGTCAAAATCGTAACTCCAAACCATCGAAGCCTTTGATTTTTCAAAGCCGCAAATGTTACAATCGCTAAAATAGCTATTAAGTTGCAACAATTCCACAAGCCCGGCAATCAATGGGTTAATACATATCATTGAACTCGCATGGACTAGAATAGTAGATTTATAGATTTTTTTCATATTGCAACATTTCTGGACTGCGAGTCCTATCGCATATCTAAACACTAATTGATTGTGGTTTAAACTCCATGTTTTACTGACGTCATGATGACGGACTCATTTACTACTGGCTGTGTCTAAATTGTAATTAACAGCTGGCTTAATTGATTATGATCATGCCCTTATGGAATGCAACTTATGGTTAACGGTTATGGATTTCAGCCATGTAATTGCTGGCTTTTTCAATTTCATTGCTCTGTAACTGTTGCAAATTCCAAGCCCGCAGACTTACAGGCTGTATGAAGACAACTGCAGGCTTTGAATCTAATGAGGCCCTTAGTTTGTAATCCATGTTGAAGCCAAACAGCATATCTATGCTTATTAGAGGTATTTGTACTTTGTCAAGCTCTTTAAACCGTAAAATACAGTATGTAGGCAATTTTGTATTACTAGTATATGATAAAGCTGAAATTCTAGTTGTTACAAAAAGTTGTCTTATAATAGATCACTCGCTGTAGAGTATTTGAACATTACAGTGGCCCTTTAAATCTCATTCTCTTAACTTGCCCAGTTAACTGGAGCTGAGAGACGCTGAACCTGCAGCTTTTATCAAGAAACTAAAATCTTGGTTTCTACAATCAAGCAGCACAAACAGTAGCTTTTTGCAGTCTGACCCCTTATTGTCCATATATTAAGTCCAGATGTAACAGCTGTTCTCAGCATCACATCCTTCTGAGATCGCCAGCAAGAGATAGGGAGATAAACAGATGCATCAAAATTGGTGCAAAAACTTAAGATTGAAGCTGAAGGAAATATTTCTCAGAGCAACCTGCAATTTACTAAAATCTGACAACTAAAACCATGTGTGCAATATTCAGTGCCACCAGAATAATTCTCACCCTTGGTCAGATGAAAAAATGCCTGTGTATCAGCTTGACCTTACACTGAAAATGTGAGAGAAACCTAACATTTCATTGAGGTAAAATTATTTAAAAAAAAATAATTACAGGCCTTCAAATAGTGCCATGGCATTGGCATCTATTTGTATTGTTGGAGGCCAGGATGCAGCCAACTCCTGTAATAGTCCCACTTGTAGAAAATGATGCCTCCCAAACCGCCCTCCTCACTCATTGTGCATTTGGGTAAATCCTCTTGCGTCCTTTCAGGTAGGTTAATAAAAGCTCTAATTGTTTTGAAACTTCTTAATAGAGGGGACTGGTATATTCAGGTGTGAAAGTATTTTTTTACAGCCATTGTCTGATTTATGAAGTTCAGCAATCTTTTGTTTCATTTGTGTATTCTCTGATCTTCCCCAAGTTGATGACTAAGAATATTTTGCCTGTGTATCATCTCATATTTATATCCCAGTAAAACAGGAAGCCATGGCTGACAACTTAAGAGTTCCTAAACACTCAGGTATGCTTAAAAAGATAAAATATAAATGAAATGACATGTTAATTACTTTATTCACATTCAAATTTCTAGGGGTGCCTAGAATTGTGACGCATTTTGAGAAAAATGTTAATTTACCGTATAATCCAGTATAAGCTGTGTTTTTCAGCCCTTTTTTTAAGGCCGAAAAAGCCCCCCTCGGCTTATACTAGAGTCACCCTGTGTCTCTCCGCCCCCCCCCCGTGTCTCTCCCCCCCTCCCTCGTGACTCTTTCCCTCCCCCTCCCATATCATGCTCCCTCTCCAACCCCCCTCCTCATCCTCAACCCCCCTCCTCATCCTCCCTCCTCATCACTTTATCCCTCTCTAATTACCTCCTCCTCTCTTACCTTCCATCAGCTGCTCCTCCGCACATCTTCCGGTTGTGTCGGGACCTGGCATATGTTAATGACGTGACGCGCGGAGGAGCAGCTGATGGAAGGTAAGAGATGGGAAAGGGAGAGGTAATTAGAGAGGGGTAAAGTGATGAGGAGGGAGGATGAGGAGGGGGTTTGAGGTTGAGGAGGGGGGTTGAGGATGAGGAGGGGGTTGAGGAGGATGGTTGAAGAGGGAGGATGAGGAGGGGGGTTGAGGATGAGGAGGGAGGTTGAGGATGAGGAAGGAGGTTGAGGATGAGGAGGCGGTTTCAGGATGAGGAGGCGGTTTCAGGATGAGGAGGCGGTTTGAGGTTGAGGAGGGGGGTTGAGGATGATGAGGGGGGTTGAGGTTGAGGAGGGGGATTGAGGATGAGGAGGGGGGTTGAGGATGAGGAGGGGGGTTGAGGATGAGGAGGGGGGTTGAGGATGAGGAGGGGGGTTGAGGATGAGAAGGGGGGTTGAGGATGAGAAGGGGGGTTGAGGATGAGGAGGGGGGTTGAGGATGAGGAGGGAGGTTGAGGATGAGGAGGGAGGTTGAGGAGGGGGGTTGAGGATGAGGAGGGGGGTTGAGGATGAGGAGGGAGGTTGAGGATGAGGAGGGAGGTTGAGGATGAGGAGGGGGGTTGAGGATGAGGAGGCGGGGTTGAGGATAAGGAGGGAGTTTGATGAGGAGGGAGGTTGAGGATGAGGAGGGAGGTTGCGGATGAGGAGGGAGGTTGAGGATGAGGAGGGAGGTTGAGGATGAGGAGGGAGGTTGAGGATGAGGAGGGAGGTTGAGGATGAGGAAGGGGGTTGAGGTTGAGGAGGGGGGTTGAGGTTGAGGATGGGGCGGTTGAGGATGGGGCGGTTGAGGTGGTTTAGAATGAGGAGGGGGGTTGAGGATGAGGAGGGGGATTAAGGATGAGGAGGGGGATTAAGGATGAGGAGGGGGATTAAGGATGAGGAGGGGGGTTGAGGATGAGGAGGGGGGTTGAGGATGAGGAGGGGGGTTGCCGTTGAGGAGAGGGTTGAGGATGGGGCGGTTGAGGGGGTTTAGAATGAGGAGGGTGGTTGAGGATGAGGAGGGGGGTTGGAGGATGAGGAGGGGGGTTGAGGATGAGGAGGGGGGTTGAGGATAAGGAGGGAGGTTGAGGATGAGGAGGGAGGTTGAGGATGAGGAGGGAGGTTGAGGATGAGGAGGGAGGTTGAGGATGAGGAAGGAGGTTGAGGATGAGGAGGGAGGTTGAGGATGAGGAAGGAGGTTGAGGATGAGGAGGGAGGTTGAGGATGAGGAGGGGGGTTGAGGATGAGGAGGGGGGTTGCGGTTGAGGAGAGGGTTGAGGATGGGGCGGTTGAGGGGGTTTAGAATGAGGAGGGGGGTTGAGGATGAGGAGGGGGGTTGAGGATGAGGAGGGGAATGAGGTTGAGGATGGGGGTTGAGGATGAGGATGGGGGTTGAGGATGAGGAGGGGGTTGAGGATAAGGAGGGGGTTGAGGATAAGGAGGGGGTTGAGGATAAGGAGGGGGGTTGAGGAGGGGGGGATTGAGGAGGGGTGATGAGGAGGGAAGATGAGGAATGGGGTTGAGGATGAGGAGAGGAGTTGAGGAGGAAGGATGAGGAGGGGGTTGAGGTTGAGGAGGTGGGTTGAGGATTAGGAGGGGGTTGAGGAAGAGGAGGTGGTTGAGGAGGGGGGTTGAGGATGAGGAGGGGGGTTAAGGATGAGGAGGGGGGTTGAGGAGGGAGGTTGAGAATGAGGAGGGAGGTTGAGGATGAGGAGGGAGGTTGAGGATAAGGAGGGGCTTGAGGATGGTGCGGTTGAGGGGGTTTAGAATGAGGAGGGGGGTTGAGGATGAGGAGGGGGGTTGCGGTTGAGAAGGGGGTTGAGGATGGGGGGGTTGAGGATGGGGGGGTTGAGGATGGGGCGGTTGAGGGGGTTTAGAATGAGGAGGGGGGTTGAGGATGAGGAGGGGAATGAGGTTGAGGATGGGGGTTGAGGTTGAGGATGGGGGTTGAGGATGAGGATGGGGGTTGAGGATGAGGAGGGGGTTGAGGATAAGGAGGGGGTTGAGGATAAGGAGGGGGGTTGAGGAGGGGGGGATTGAGGAGGGGTGATGAGGAGGGAAGATGAGGAATGGGGTTGAGGATGAGGAGAGGAGTTGAGGAGGAAGGATGAGGAGGGGGTTGAGGTTGAGGAGGTGGGTTGAGGATTAGGAGGGGGTTGAGGAAGAGGAGGTGGTTGAGGAGGGGGGTTGAGGATGAGGAGGGGGGTTAAGGATGAGGAGGGGGGTTAAGGAGGGAGGTTGAGAATAAGGAGGGAGGTTGAGGATGAGGAGGGAGGTTGAGGATAAGGAGGGGCTTGAGGATGGTGCGGTTGAGGGGGTTTAGAATGAGGAGGGGGGTTGAGGATGAGGAGGGGGGTTGCGGTTGAGAAGGGGGTTGAGGATGGGGGGGTTGAGGATGGGGGGTTGAGGATGGGGGGGTTGAGGATGGGGCGGTTGAGGGGGTTTAGAATGAGGAGGGGGGTTGAGGATGAGAATGAGGTTGAGGATGGGGGTTGAGGATGAGGATGGGGGTTGAGGATGAGGAGGGGGTTGAGGAAGAGGAGGTAGTTGAGGAGGGGGGTTGAGGATGAGGAGGGGGGTTGAGGATGAGGAGGGAGGTAGAGGATGAGGAGGGAGGTTGAGGATGAGGAGGGAGGTTGAGAATGAGGAGGGAGGTTGAGTATGAGGAGGGAGGTTGAGGTTGAGGAGGGGGTTGAGGATGGGGCGGTTGAGGGGGTTGAGGATGAGGAGGGGGGTTGAGGATGAGGAGGGGGAATGAGGAGGGAAGATGAGGAATGTGGTTGTGGATGAGGAGAGGAGTTGAGGAGGAAGGATGAGGATGGGGTTGAGGATGAGGAGGGGGCTGAGGAAGAGGAGGTGGTTGAGGAGGGGGGTTGAGGATGAGGAGGGGGGTTGAGGATGAGGAGGGGGGTTGAGGGTGAGGAGGGGGGGTTGAGGATGAGGAGGGGGGTTGAGGATGAGGAGGGGGGTTGAGGATGAGGAGGGGGGTTGAGGATGAGGAGGGGGGTTGAGGATGAGGAGGGGGTTTGAGGATGAGGAGGGGGTTTGAGGATGAGGAGGGGGGTTGAGGATGAGGAGGGGGGTTGAAGATGAGGAGGGGGGTTGAAGATGAGGAGGAGGATTGAGGAGGGAGAATGAGGAGGGAGGTTGAGGATGAGGAGGGAGGTTGAGGTTGAGGATGGGGCGGTTGAGGGGGTTAAGAATGAGGAGGGGGGTTGAGGATGAGGAGGGGGAATGAGGATGAGGAGGGGGAATGAGGAGGGAAGATGAGGAATGGGGTTGTGGATGAGGAGAGGAGTTGAGGAGGAAGGATGAGGAGGGGGTTGAGGATGAGGAGGGGGGTTGAGGATGAGGAGGGGGCTGAGGAAGAGGAGGTGGTTGAGGAGGGGGGTTGAGGATGAGGAGGGGGGTTGAGGATGAGGAGGGGGGTTGAGGATGAGGAGGGGGGTTGAGGATGAGGAGGGGGTTAAGGATGAGGAGGGGGGTTAAGGATGAGGAGGGGGTTTGAGGATGAGGAGGGGGTTTGAGGATGAGGAGGGGGTTTGAGGATGAGGAGGGGGGTTGAGGATGAGGAGGGGGGTTGAGGATGAGGAGGGGGGTTGAAGATGAGGAGGGGGGTTGAAGATGAGGAGGAGGATTGAGGAGGGAGGATGAGGAGGGAGGATGAGAATGAGGAGGGGGGTTGAAGATGAGGAGGGGGGTTGAGGATAAGGAGGGAGGTTGAGAATGAGGAGGGAGGTTGAGGATGAGGAGGGAGGTTGAGGTTGAGGAGGGGGTTGAGGATGAGGAGGGGGGTTGAGGATGAGGAGGGGGAATGAGGAGGGAAGATGAGGAATGGGGTTGTGGATGAGGAGAGGAGTTGAGGAGGAAGGATGAGGAGGGGGTTGAGGATGAGGAGGGGGGTTGAGGATGAGGAGGGGGCTGAGGAAGAGGAGGTGGTTGAGGAGGGGGGTTGAGGATGAGGAGGGGGGTTGAGGATGAGGAGGGGGGTTGAGGATGAGGAGGGGGGTTGAGGATGAGGAGGGGGGTTGAGGATGAGGAGGTGGGTTGAGGATGAGGAGGTGGGTTGAGGATGAGGAGGGGGTTTGAGGATGAGGAGCGGGGTTGAGGATGAGGAGGGGGGTTGAGGATGAGGAGGGGGGTTGAAGATGAGGAGGGGGGTTGAAGATGAGGAGGAGGATTGAGGAGGGAGGATGAGGAGGGAGGATGAGGAGGGAGGATGAGGAGGGAGGATGAGGAGGGAGGATGAGGAGGGAGGATGAGGAGGGGGGATGAGGATGAGGAGGGGGGTTGGGGTTGAAGAGGGGGGGTGAGGTTGAAGAGGGGTTGAGGTTGATGAGGGGTGGTTGAGGAAGGGGGTTGAGGAGTGGGGTTGAGGAGTAGGGTTGAGGAGGGGGGTTGAGGATGAGGAGGGGGTTGAGAACGGAGGTTGAGGAGGAAGGATGAGGAGGGGGGTTGAGGATGAGGAGGGGGGTTGGGGTTGAAGAGGGGGGTAGAGGTTGAAGAGGGGTTGAGGAAGGGGGTTGAGGAGTGGGGTTGAGGAGGGGGGTTGAGGATGAGGAGGGGGTTGAGAACGGAGGTTGAGGAGGGAGGTTGAGGATGAGGAGGGAGGATGAGAAGGGAGGATGAGGTTGAGGAGGGAGGATGAAGTTGAGGAGGGAGGATGAGAAAGATGATAAGGGACGGGAAGGGAAAGAGACACGAGGGAGAGGGGGGAAATAGACACAGGGGATGGAGAGGAGGGGAAGACACACAAGGGAAAGGGACACAGAGGACACAAGAGGGACACAGGGGGCAGTACATTTCCAACCCTCGGCTTATACTCGAGTCACTAAGTTTTCCCAGTATTCTGTGGTAAAATAGGTGCCTCGGGGCGCCTTATACTCGAGTATATAGGGCATATAAAGATTTTCTTGCAATAATATTGCCTCATTGAAACGTTGCTGTTTTTTCAAAACCTTTTTTTGCTCATCTTTGAGATTTTTGCACTTATATTATTAATATTAAAAACCTGTAATGAATCACAAGGTTATGTTCTGCTTGTGTTTCTTTCGCTTGCATTGTCCATAAATTAGTCTTCTGGGAAAACAGTTACATATTTAGGACATAAATGTAAGAGATGTATCTTTTATGGAAGTTTTGAGTTTCCAAAATAGCAGCATATAACAAACTAAACAACTCTAGACCCTAGGATTAGACCCTAGAAAATTAATAATATGGGGTGTAAGCATGGAGCACGTACCACTGCTTCGAAAGGACCAGCTGGA
The DNA here is from genome assembly GCA_027410445.1 of Discoglossus pictus. Classification (NCBI taxonomy): domain Eukaryota; kingdom Metazoa; phylum Chordata; class Amphibia; order Anura; family Alytidae; genus Discoglossus; species Discoglossus pictus. The sequence goes on from CM050174.1 coordinate 3,584,865, forward strand.
CCACAGCTGTGTCCAAATCACTACAGAATATCCGTATACAGAAATAAACTGGCTTTGAATGTGTTTGGGTAAAATATGTTGCAACAGAAAAAAAAGCTGTATACATAATACAGCTGCTAAAAAAGAAAATAATAATGTGTAAACAGCAGAAAATAAACAAGAAGAGTGAACCTAGCAGAATAATTATTATTATTTAAAAAAAAGGTTGCAGCCTAATACAATATTACAATTACAGGTAGCAAAAGTGTCTATTTAAAATCTTCTTCAATTACTTGCTGTGCACAAAGATGTTGTTCACATGCAGGGAAATGTTTTATGGTACTTGGAATACTATGTAAAATGCTGTTCGAATGCATATTGACCCTTGCATCTCAAGTTCATCTGAGGGATGTCTCCAGTGGCCCCAAAGCTAATTGATTGCCCCTAGCACTGGAATGTATGTATAACCTATCAATCGTCTCCAAGCACTAAGTAGCTCTACATTCACCACTCAACTTCTGCCAAAAGGCTTAGTCTCATCACCCGTCCCAAGACTCACCTCGTGCACAAAGCGCTGGTTTACATCAAGTACAGAGATGTATTTAGATGTTTTGCTTCTCTGGAATCATTTAGATGATCCTATACTTTCTTCTCTTCTTTGTTTACAAATACTTTTTGTTTTACGGATTTTCGTGCTACCTGCTTATTTTAATTTTGTCACATTTGCATAGTCCTTGGCTCACCTACTGCATAAATTATGTTGCTGCCATACAGGGAAGCCCATGGACAAACCAGAGGTATATGCATACAGTCACTTCAAATTTTCCTCATTAAATATTTGCCTTTTTCTAAACTTTTTTAAAATACACACATCCTGGCACTTTGATATGTATATAGCATAACACCCAAAGGATATGATTTATATGTTCAGGTAAGTGGGCTCATGCCTGACGAGATTCCTCTGCTTTGTGCTTGGCCCTTGTGTGTATTATGGGGCTCCTTTGAGTTGTTTTATTTTTGTTTAGTTTATATTTTATATGTTCTGTATAATAGCAGCATTGCCCACTTATTGATGTCCAAACTGAAAAAAATAGCTGAAAATGAGCTAAAAGAGGTGCTCTCAGAGTGGATTATCATGTCCATAGAACTAACCTATTAAGGTTAGTTTGTTCCCTGAGGAGCACCTCTGACTTCGTTATTTTGTATATGCAATTTCCCCTTGGGGTTTAGTCTCCCTAAGGGTGATAGGGGACTCCAGACGTGGACCCCTTGCCCACTGTGCCTTAGGGAGTTCAGCTGCACCTCACTGACGAGGCCCATAAAGGCTGAAATGCGTCTGGGGTTTGCGGTTTCTCCTGTTCAGGGTAGAATTGCCTGGTATTTCGGGGCTGGGTCACTGTATGGAGTGAGACCAGACAGATATACTTCAGGATATTTCTCCCTGTGAAGGGCACAAGTGAGCTAAAAGAGGTTGCTCTCAGAGTGGATTATCATGGCCATAGAACTAACCTATTAAGGTTAGTTCGTTCTCTGATGAGCACTTCTGACTTAGTTATTTTGTAATAGCTGAAAGAAGTTGCAAAAGTAGGATGCAAAGTTATGTTACAGTGGGTTGTACCAGACAAATAAACTAGGAAGGCAATATTTTATTAAAGATTGCATGGTGTCAAAATCACCACATTTTTAGTCCATTAACCACTACTTAAGATATGAAGGCTCTGGTAACAAGAATATTTCATAGATAGAAGCTGATCCTGTGGGAGCATTGATAATTTAATGCAAAAATAAAGCAAAATAAAAGTTTAGTTTTTTTTAATATAGGTGTACCTAGAATGTTATACATTTAATTCTATTAAAACACTTTCTGGTTTGATGATTTCCAGAGCAATAGCAATGCTAATCAAATGTCATTCAAAATAAAATCTCACAAAATTATGTCAATTTACAAAATGATGATTTTACCAAAAATGAATTACTTAGCTGTAGGTTTTAATTAAGATCTATATTAAAGAGTGCTCTTACTATTTCCAACCTTTATTTCCAGTCCAGCTTCCACGAGGACTGTAACATTAAAAATTAAGAAAATATATATTTTTTTGTTTTTTATTTAAAGCTACATACTATTTTTAATAGTCTATGTCCAACAGTCAAACATATAAGCTTTACTTGTAAATTCACTCCAGTGACCATTTAACATGGTGTTAATATTGGCAAGGTAACATTCCCTTCTAAAACCTGCACACCAGGTTCTAATTCAGTGGTGGGCAACAGGTGACCCGGAGGCCACGTACAGCCCTCAGACATTTTCATGTGGCACCCATTCTTGTTACGGTTCTAATTATCACCACTAGCAGGAGCCACTCATTATGTATTCTGCCAGCAGAGGATCTCAGAAGCGGTCTCAAATAACTAAATTCAAAAGTTCACAAGTCAGTCAATTTCCTAGCAATTTTAAAAAGGAAAGCACTTTTCCACATGCTTTTTCATCCTCTATATGATGATTCAGAGCATATGGTGATTTCAGTGTCTGTTTAACTAGTAACTGTGAGCAGAAAGCCTGTGAGCATGAGAACACAATGAAAATATTGCTACTGATCCTGCCAACGTTGCTTGCTGATAAGAGAAGATTTTGGATTTGCCATTCCTGGAACAATGAAAGGTATACTTCACAATATGTTAAATGATATGCAGATAGTTTGAAGACTACACAGCTAGAAAATGATTTGTTTCCATGTTTGGCTGGGTTTCTTTCCAGAAAGCATCTTGTTTAGATCACAGATATTTGTAACTTCTGTTTTTCAAAAGAAACAAATTGCATTTCTACTGAGCTGTGATGGACCATACATCAAATAGCAGGAAATATTTCACTATCAATAAAAGCAGGATGCTTGGTATGAACCCAAACCAATTCCCTGTGACTCAGACAGACAAACATTGCAAGAAGAGGAGAATGATAATTATCATAATCCCTAGATCCTGTTTCCAATTTAGTGAAGATACATAAAGTGGAACATGTTTGTTTTGCATGGGATTATTATATCAACTCACACATTGTAATTGTATCTTTTTAATTCATCTCTTACCTCTGAGAGCACTGTAGTCTTCTTGGCCACTTCAATCTGATACAAACGTACCCATTCCCAAGGAATACTAATGAACAAGCAAAGGATCAGAATTAGAGCAAATGTCTGGACCCATATGTCCAACAGAGGGTGATCGGATGCAGTCTGAGCTGTTAATTTTGGGGCAGACTTTTTTCTGCTGACTGCCTTTGAATAACCAATTTGTTTCTTGAGTGAAAATCGGGCTAAGAAAACAATGAAGCATAATATGGAGGCTGCAAATGATGCTTTGGAGTAAATATTCCAGGTCGGAAAAGGTGACTCTAAGGACCACGGCCAGGTCTGAACAGGTTCAGCATCTGGTAACCCAAAGATTGTATGCTTCAGGAAATAGAGTTTATTTAGGAACCAGAGATGGATAGAATTCATACTGTAACGCTCTGCTTAATTCTTCTGTAGATGTTTAAGGATGCAAGAACCTGCAAAAAAAGATAGAGATAATTATAATATTATTGAATATGGAATTCAAATCTGTGTAGGAAGAGCAAAGAAGATTACTTTACATCCATCTCTTCTTAAAAGCAAAATTATTGGAGACAGGTGAACATTTTAAAACATATTTTATATTCTTAAATTATATGATTTTACATAACTCAAATTATTTTCAGGCAACAGTGCCCCTTTAACACTCAACAGATGTATAAACTTTGAATTATTAGTTCATAATAAATGGTATATAGTTAATATTAAAGTGAAAAAAGATGCTGATCCACTTTTATTGTGGAGGTGAAATACTTCATAGCTCGCTGAAGAGAAGCCATAGAACAGCAGGATGCAGAACTACACATGTGAAAGAAATGCACACATCCGACCCTGAAGACATAAATTCATTGTGCATGAGAATAACAGACTGTTGCAAAGTACAATCCAAGATAAATATACAAAAACAAAAGAACAAAACATTTAAAATGAAGGATGGAAGAAACTGTATATTTCCATTGCTAAATTATGTCATTAAGACATTGCTTTTGTACAGTCAATTGCATTTTAGGGGTGTAAAAACCTCCTTTTAAGAATATTATGATGCATCTAGATGCTAATATGGTTCATAATCAGCTTTTAGCTCTGGTTACAATAAACCAAGATGATTAAATAATTAATTAAAATAATAAGAATTATATCCTATACTAGAATATACTGACAATGGATCACAGAAACCACAAACATTAGAAGTATAATCCTTCTTTATTATTGCTTTTATTCTTAATAAACTCAGAAAGGATTTTGGATGCAGATTAAGTGGCATGATGAATTGTATCCTGGTGAATACTGCATTGCTGGGTGTCACGCTCCAGAAACATATTATCTGTCTGACGCCCTCAAATGTGGACAAGAGGCTGCCATAACTTCCCTGAAGCAACTGGAGCATACCATCAGCATCCACCCTATTCATTTAATAGGACCAATGTACAACATTAAGCAAAATTATTAACTTGTGTGCACATTTGCATGTCTTAAACACATTAGAAAAATCCTGTATCCACCTTCAAATCCCACAAAAAGTTTTGTAGTGGACAAGGACATGCAAATGCGCTCAATACTCAATAGCCATTTTAACATGGATCCTCTATAGTGTATACCTGAAGTTAAAATTAGGCTTTTTTAGGGGGGGTTTAAAAAAGTTTTTATTGTTTTTTTGACACAGACAAAATAACAACATCAAAATAAACATAACACAATAAAACTATATAAAACATTGCAAACAACATAAAAAATGACTACAATCATCACTCAATCCAACTTTCCAAGGCACTGATAGAGATTTACAGCCTTATTAAATTGCAATTCGGCCAATCGAATAGGGCTCTATATAAGCACATAGCACATTGTTTTTAGATAGTGAAGACCTTGCTTTTGGATAGAAGATCACTAACTAGAAACTTCTGTAAAGAAATATGCTGTGTGCTTATATAGAGCCCTATTCAATTGGCTGAATTGCAATTTAATAAGGCTACTAATCCTTCATACAGTAAATTCTCTAATGATTATTATCTTTCATATATAAATCCCAAATCTGCAATTTTTACTAAGTCTTCCATTAGGCTTATTTCCACTGCTATTTGTTATTTCCAATTCTCTGTTTCTCAACATTATAAGGTGGACTTCCTTCCACGTGGGAACCACGTTCTGTTTCCAGTTCTAAACTAAAATTTCCCACTTATAAACTGTGTGAAATTATCAGTCTTTTAGGCCGGGAAATACTATATGCAAAAACATGAAACAGAGCACTCTTAGGGTCAGGTATTAAAGCCACATCCATCATTTATGTCAGCTGAATAAAACATTGTTCCCAGAAGACTTTAACATATTTGCACTCGCACCAAATATGGGCACGGGTGCCTAATTTATTACAACCTCTCCAACATAAATTTGAATAATCTGTTCCAGATCTATTTGGACCTGCCGGAACCAGTACCGTCTCTGAACTAACTTGAAAAAAGTTATCTGTATGAAGTACACTGAGATGTCTCGTTGACTAGCTTGAAATCCCCCACCACTTAGCTACGGGTAAATCCCATCCAAAATCGGCCTCCCATCTAATAATTCTATTTGATTTGCCTCTACGATTAAGATTATTTAATCTATCCTGACATCTAGCTATTTTAGTTCAGTTATCTTTCAACATTAATTGTTCAAATTCAAGCCCCTCTTGTTCGTATTTCTTTTGATAACCTAACTTATCTAAATGTATGGTCTAATACCATAAAGTCCAGCCAGGAGAGATTTTTCAGATACAATTCCTTTAAAAATATATCATAAGGGTATCGCACCCCCTACTATAAAAATCTTTAATTTTCTTTATTCCATTACGCATTAAGTAATTCCCACAATTGAATTTACCGTTATATCATAGTATCTCCATAGGTGCCATTAAAGAGGGATAGTTAGAATATCTATTTCTAAATATATACCAAGATTTTATAATTGAAAAAATTACAATGGGTAAGGCTTTAAGCTTTATAATTTCTGGGCCTGGAAGCCAAATGTATAGAATATTGCCTTCTATCTTAATCCATTTGGCAGTTAAATTAAGGCTATTCCAACCCAACAAATGCAAAAGAATAATTGAATCATATAAGTCTTTAATTAAGGGGAAAGCAATACCGCTTTTCTCAAACTTTCTCTTTGTGATTTCCAGTCTTATTCTAGATCTTTTTTTGTTATATATAAATTTATTAACAAGTATTTGAAAATTCTCTAATATATACTTTGGAACCGTTTGTGGAATACACCGTATATACTCGAGTATAAGCTGTGTTTTTCAGCCCTTTTTTTAAGGCAAAAAAGGGCCCCCTCGGCTTATACTCGAGTCACTCTCCCCCCGTGTCTCACTACCCCCCCCCCCCCCCGTGTGTCTCTCTACCCCTCCTCAACCTAGGAGGGGGGGTTGAAGAGGGGGGTTGAAGAGGGGGGTTGAGGAGGGGGGTTGAGGATGGGGGGTTGAGGATGGGGGGTTGAGAATGGGGGGTTGAGGAGAGAGGATGAGGATGGGGGATTGAGGATGGGGGGTTGAGGAGAGAGGATGAGGATGGGGGATTGAGGAGGGGGGGTTGAGGAGGGAAGTTGAGGATGAGGAGGGGGTTGAGGATAAGGAGGGAGGTTGAGGATGGAGGATGAGGAGGGAGTATGAGGAGGGAGTATGAGGAGGGAGGATGAGGAGAGAGGATGAGGAGAGAGGATGAGGAGGGAGGATGAGGAGGGAGGATGAGGAGGGAGGATGAGGAGGGAGGTTGAGGATGAGGAGGGAGGTTGAGGATGAGGAGGGAGGTTGAGGATGAGGAGGGAGGATGAGGATGAGGAGGGAGGATGAGGATGAGGAGGGAGGATGAGGAGAAGGGTTGAGGATGAGGAGGGAGGTTGAGGATGAGGAGGGAGGTTGAGGATGAGGAGGGAGGATGAGGAGGGAGGATGAGGAGGGAGGTTGAGGATGAGGAGGGAGGTTGAGGATGAGGAGGGAGGTTGAGGATGAGGAGGGAGGTTGAGGAGTGGGGTTGAGGAGGGTGATAAGGGAGGGGGGAAGAGACACAGGGAAGGGAGAGGTTGGAAGAGACACAGGTGAAGGGAGAGGGGAGAAGAGACACAGGGAAGGGAGAGGGGAGAAGAGACACGGAGAGAGAGGGGGACACAGAGGGCACAAGAGGGACACAGGGGCAGCACATTTCCCACCCTCGGATTATACTCGAGTCACTCATTTTACCCAGTATTTTGTGGTAAAATAGGTGCCTCGGCTTATACTCGGGTCGGCTTATACGGTAAGTTATTTTGGGTAGAATCACCTTGTTAATTGCAGATATTCTCCCTATTAAAGACATATTTAATTTGTTCCAATCTTGCAATTTTTCCTAATATATACATATATAGCGAAGGCAGTCCTTGCCAGCAACTGCGGACCTCGCCAAATTTACAGAGTTACGAAAGCAAAATACGAGACACGTTACAACACATTACGACCTCGCAAAAAACGTCCGAAACCCGCGCACATGAAAACATGAAAAACACAATAAATACACACAACAAATACATAAAAAGCTTACCTACAGCAAGGAGGGGCACCCAGGACCACGAAAACTGAAGTTACACCTCAATTTAACTCCAAATAAAAGAGTTTAGACACTCAAATATCCCCTAAGCGAGAGAAAAAATGGCCGCCGAAAAAAACGAAAACGAGGCTACAGCAGTCTAAAGACGCAAAACACCACCAAACACCTACGGATTTCCCGAAAAAAGATGTACGAGATGCGAAAACAAGGACGCAACCCGCGCGGCCCCAAAAAGATTACAAACACAATAAATACACACAACAAACACATAAAAAGCTTACCCACAGCAAGGGGGGGGGGGGCACCCAGGACCTCTGCAAGTGAAGTTACACCTTAATTTAACTCCAAATTTCGGAGTTTAGACACCCGAAGTCACCTAATCGAGAGAAAAAATGGCCGCCGAACAAAACGAAAACGAGGCTAAAGGACCGTAAACACGCAAAACACCACTAAACACCTACGGATTTTCAGAAAAAGTCGGACGACATCCGAAAACAAGGATGTTAAATCAGCCACAGCCGCATACCACACTTTAGGCGCCATTTTAGAACAATAACTTATACAATCCGGAAGTACACAGCTACCCTAACGGATTTGCCTCGCGCACAGACACTGCACACATTTATGACGCTTACACAGCAGCTCTACAGCACTGATGCTGCAGCAACATGAAAACAGATTGCCAGCTCTTCAACACAATGCTTCCTGCATATATTACTTCACAATAGGTAAAGTATATTAATTTCTTATTTTATTAATTATTCATTGCCATAACAAAAAAAAACACCAACGCTGCTCATAGCACACAAACAACCAAGAGCCTCGCAATGAGCGTCGAAGACACTCAGCGCGAGGCTTGCAATGAGTGCCGAAGGATCTTAAAACACCAACAAAATTAATTTTGCACCCAAACAACATTACCTGCCTTACAATCTTATTGCCGTCATTTGTTGAAGGGCAAGTCGCTAGTAATTAAATAAATAACAAATACACAAAGATGAATCTGTTGTGTCTTCACAGTGTATAATAAGTAGTTACAAATTATCTCCATGATTCCCTTGGCATATACAAAACCCAAACTAAAAACTACTAACCTTACATGTCAGTTGGCAGATTTAAAAACAAAAACTGAAATATTACATTCAAAATATTTTAAATAACTCCATTGTAGTGTCTGTAGGGAACATATATAGTAAACAGACAGATTACTATAGATTTTTTCCTTAGTGTTTGGAGTTTAAAAAATAAAAAATCTTGCACCTTCTACTACAGGAATCATTAAAAACATTGAATATTTGCTCCTGGCCTGGGTTCAATCATTTAGAATTACATGTTCCTATTGCCAAGAGAATAACCTAACATAAAAGTGTGGATTTCCTCATAAACTATATATCTACTTTTCTTGATTATCTCTGGCATATCACCTAATGCTATCAAATACATATTCAAGCTAACACTAACTCAAGCATATAATATGTTTTAATTTGAGATTTCCATATAAGACTCTGCCATTGAACTGAATCAATTAAGTATGCTATTTAAACCTTTTTAATTGTACAGTTGTGCATTTTCACCTTGCCAGGGGCACCGTTCGTATAATCTGGAAGTCCCTCAAAAGCATTACCCTGAAATATAATAAACTAACAAAATAAATTACAAGTTATGTACTTGTCCAGGGGCAAAATGCTAACACTTACAGCATTTATAGCACTTACTTATTAATAATATTAAGAATGATAATAATATATATATATATATATATATATATATATATATATATATATATATATATATATATATATACACACAAACACATCAGTTTTACTTAAGTAAAAGCAAGATATTTTTTTTTGTCTCTTAAAGCAATAGTACTGTCTATATTTATTTGGGTTGAGATTTGCAGCACGTTTTCCAGTAGGTCAGCTGGACCATTGCTCTTTTCCAAACTTTGCACCTTGAATTGTAAAAATATACAAGGGAAGGTGAAATGGCGTCAGTTCCCAGTTATCATGCAGTAAAGAAGTAAAAGGAAAGGAGGATAACCTGCAGGTTAACAGAAGCTTCTTTATCAAATTATGATAAGAATAAGGGGTTGTTCATCCTACTTAAAAATCTAAGAGGAGAAATAAACCTGCAAACAGTGTACCACAATTCATATGAGATTTCAAGTACATTTCAAAATTGGACAAATATGTAGTTTTAATAAAATGGCGTATACATTCTACTTTATATTATGCAATTATACTTTCAAATGTAAGAATTAATTAACAATTAACATATTAACTGGGTTGTTTTATATTTTACTTTATTTTTCACAATCAGCATTGGCTCAGCATTAAAAATAATTAACACAATAATAGGGTAAATTAAAGGATAAACGCAATAATCATAACGTATCAGCCACACATAATTCAGAAAATCAATAGCACACGCTACAGAAAGGAAGATTTGTACTGCATACAAGATTCAGGAAGGTTATTAAAGAGATCACGTGACTCACATAGTTTTTCTTTTGGTACTTAAATATATTTAAATTTTACAACATATATTCAAATCTAATATTAATTCTTGAAAAAATAACTTCTAGCTGGCTTCTGCTTTACTTATTCTGTCTAAGGAAATAAATGTCACTGTCACGATCTGCTTCTTCAAGGGGGCTTGCTATGAACCTAGTTTAAACCTACCCCAGAAGGATTGTGTGATTCACAAAAGATGGCTTCTGAAGAGGACAAAGCCCAAAGGTACAGGCAAAGAATACTGGATACATGTTACTAGTGGCTTCCTGCAAGACCACTTCCCAATTCAGGGCACAAACACAAAACAGCCTCACACCTTGGATATGTGAAAACTAGAACTGAACCTTTATTGAATCATAGAACCAACATATCTATACATATCCCATACCACACCCTTGTGTACCTTTTTGTATGTGTGTGATATCAGCACATCTGCCTTGCAGCCTTGGTTGCTATAGAGCACTTGAGATAAAACTCATCAGATATCTAAACGATATGGCAGGTGTCTATAGCTAGCTAGGGCAGAAAACCTTGATGTTAATCTCAAGTGTTTGCTCAGGACTCATAAGGAGCAGTCATCTGCCTTGAATCACGGCCTGTATGTGTGCAGATGAAAAATTCTGCAGTTAAACTTTTGTGCAGAGCATCTTTACCATTTGCACAAATATTCTGTTCTATATCACATTTCCCTCTATAACATATTATAACTATGATACAATATAACAATGTACAGGCAACACATAATTACATTTCAACAATGTCATGCGCCATAGGTCATATCCATAATTACTGGTAATATTAGTCACTAAACCATGTAATCATGACAGTCACAAAAGCAAAACATATGTCATTGTTACAATTAGGAATTATTCACTTTTGAAAGTGGATAACACAACATATAAACAGTTTTAGATGCTCTTTTAGAATAACCTAAAAAAAATCCTTGATTTGGAGGTGTGGCAGAGTCACTTTAATACTAGTGCAAGTAGTATAACAACATGAACCCATGCAGTAAGTAGACCTATCATTGTAGTCAGCAAGTAGCCTTAGCTGTATACACTCTATTTCTCCCTCTCATTTAAAATGTTTTACCTTTATCTATTGTATTTTCTGTATCTTATATCAGTATTTTTTTTCAATTTATCTTTCTTTTCTATTCCATCTGCTGGGAATTCCAGCTCTAACATTTAATTTTGTTTATTAGATTAACCTTGTCTTCTTTTTCCTCTATAACACGTAAGTATTGGCATTTAGGCTGCGCGTGGCATCTCTCATGTATAGTCTTCAGGTGATTTCAAAAGTAAGAGAGGAAGAAACAATGTGAGGAAATAGAATATAGTACAAAGGGATGGGAAAAATCAGAGGAGGGAAAGGATCCGGTGAAAGTCCAACCACATGTTGATCAGACACCCCACTTTACACCACTGTGTATTTTTTATAGTAGAAGGCAAAATTAGCAATATACTAAAAGCACATTCTTGTTACTTTTCCCTCCCTGTTGTGGGTGCAATCCTTCTTCCGCTATTAAGAGGTTAAAATGCATATGGATGGTTGCTTGATTTTACTAGTTATGTAATATATCAATGTATTTATTTACTAATTTGTACTTTATTTTATTAATAAAAACTTGTCTAAAATCATGCAAATAGTCCAAATATAGGTGTGCCCTCTGTAGCATATGAAGACACTGACTCTGTAGTGCTGTTTGAGCACTTTAGTGTACTAGATTATCAGGGACCATGTCTCAGAAAACATGCTACAACATGCTCCTGAGACATTATTTATTCTATACATTTTTTTTTTCTACTAAAGATGAGGTTAGAAAAACAAGAAATGTTCTATAATCCAGTATCGATACAGTAAACCATATCACAACACCCCCATAAGGAATCCTAGTGTTGTGTAAGCTTGATTGGTTAGTATTATACAATGCGACTTGCAGGCTTTCAGCATTATAGCTGGAGAGTATAATGTATTTTTTATATATATGCAAGATGTATGGAAAGGAATAACACTTTACATTCCCAGCATTGTTTGTTGATTTCCTTTATGGCATTCATGGCTCGGATTTCCACCAGCTATGGGGTAAATTAGATTATGGCGCACCTGTTATTGATTTGAGCTTTGCAGACCTGAAAATGTGTAAACCAGAGATCAAAACTGGACTCAAAGCAAACTCTTCACTCAGTCTGGAAAAATGCATGATTTCCAGCTGTTAGGTATTTGTGCCAGCAAAATGTTATGTAAAGATTATAGTTGGAACAAGTTCAAATAAGTCACAAAAAATACTGCCAGTAAATAAAATTAAATAAACTCAACTTCATTATCCCATGTATATTTTTTCCCTTGGGAATATCGCTCAACATAAACTAGGAAACACTTAGTTGGTTTATTTTGACTAAAGATTTCTAATACTAAGCCATCTCCAGGTGTACAGAGTTTTTAGATTCCTGGCTGATCTGTTTTACACACAAACCTTTCCTCTCACTAAACCTCATGTTGGGATAGACTGGATCTATGTGGGGATTCATTTGTTTCAGCGGAACCAAAAGGCCATGCAATTTTAGCATGCATAGACTTTATTTTTCAACAAGGACATATTCAGTTCCATGAATCCATAAAGAAATCAATGTCAGTGTCAGGTAACCTGTCAGTCTAAGTGTCAACAGGAAAGGCTTACTCTAACTCAACAATGACATATACATTACCAAATAATCTACATCTTTCAATTCTACAGGACAAACAAGATGTCATCCAGGAATGATGTCATCCATTTAATTGATGAAACAATCATCCTTGTGGACCTCTCCCATTCCCATAATGAATATACTAGCTTGTTCTTATGCACTGTCTTTTAGTATCTTAACCAACTGACATAATAGTTTCTGTGCACATATACAAGATTATTGCAAAAAAAAAAAAGAGAACCACACTCATGGTTATTATAACAAAACTTAAAGGTATATGGAAGTGTCATGGATTATAAATGCAACTGACAGAGGAGAATCTGTAGTGTATGCAAACACTCGTAAACTTACCCTACATTTTTTTTAAATGTCATAATTTTTCTGGCAGTTGATTTTGAGAAGGAATGTCCCTAAAAATCCAAATTAAATTAGCATGAAATGTATACATTTCTTATCAGAGGCAGCTAAAACAGTGTAGCAGTATGGGAATTCAGTCTCTGCAGTAAAGCGTCTTGGGATTTGTAGTGTTTTGTTCCCACCAAACACCTCTCTCTGCTCCTTTGAATGATGCAACTCAGGCAATGCTGCTCTGGATCTCTGCTCTGTGCTGCCACTGGCTGGATGGTTGGTATAGGGCTAAAAAAACATATTTGAATGGAGTTTTTGTTGGTTAGTAAGGGGTGCCTATGTAAGCAGTTCTGGGGGCGTGGTAACCAATTTCTTTAAAATAAAATAAATCTGTATGTGTATAGAAGACTCAATGTAATGTGTGCTTCTGATATAAAACAGGGAAACTTCCAGATAACTTTAACCTTTATTAGTGCATATAAAAGTAACTAAAGAAAAATAAAAATAGTACAGTTTCCTACAATTATTATTTTTTGAAATAAAAAACTTTAAACAGAAAGAAGGGGCCCTCAATTTTGTAACCCTTCAGGTTTCAATTAATTTCCAATATGTTTCTACTCTAACTAGTGATAACTAAAATGGATACAACAATCCTTATTATTCCCAGCTCATATTTCTAAAAACAACCCCCAGTAAATCCTTAGGAGAGACAGCACTCCACAATATGTAAGGGATTCTTATAACTATGATGTATGTATTTTAAATATTTTCCTAAATTATATATTTTATAGTAATATTGTTTCTATTTTAACTCTTGATATTCAGTTATAACTAGAGAATAAACACAAACTGTTGTTACTTTGTATCTACGAATATAAATTGATATAAGGTAACATTGTAATAGTGCAAATTCTATCTCAGAGTTTTGTATAGATGTGACATTACTATCACTATGGTTTCCCTAATAAGACACTGTGATCAGCAGATTATATCAGCGTGCACACTATCTAATAGAGACACCGTCCAAACAACAGTCTCTCAGCTTCAGCGCTCCTATTTCAGTCTCTTAAAATAGGTGGGGGTGGGATTGGGGCTCCTCTTGCTCTTACTACCCCCATTTATTATATAAATATAATCATAACTAGATATTAGGAGACTGAAATAGGAGCATGGAGCTGCGGGACTGTTTATCAGCCCGTGAATATAATAGATGATATAATATGCTAATCATAATGGCCTATTAGGTAGTATTTGCTTTTGCAGTGTTACGAACAGGTATTTAACCACCTTGCGAGTCCTATCTAGTATTCGTAGAATTATTTGATACATTTGCCATTTATGGGTTTGAAGGCAATTGCGGGCTTGTTGAATTGTTGTATTTAAATATAGATTTTGAGTATTCTGCTCTGGTAACCTTTACGGACTTGAAACATCAAAGAAGGAGGTAGGACGGAGTTACGTTTTTGACAATCGCTGTACTTTTTGTAAAATCTGCCACAGCTCTTTTGAACTTTTAAGTTAACCCTTGCCGCGGGGTCCTGATCAGGCTCCCATGGTTAACTAATTAACCCTTTATCAACCATGGGGGTCTATACAGACCCTCGTGGTAACCTAATTAACCTCCTATGTACCATGGGGGTTAATATATAGGGTTTATTATTTAAATGCTGCAGGAGTATGATCGGCAAGAGTTATCTATTTAGGTGCTGCTTGATGGATGCCTGAAGCATTGGGTTAAGTTTAGGTGCCCGGCGGGTCGATTGGGACCACCGGGGCAAGAGTTAATTTATGGGTGCAAGGGGTTAACATTTTAGTTGCCATGGGGCCTCTATAAACCCCCATGGTTATGTATAGGGGAGATGAGGTTAGGGGAATAAAGTGTGAGCGGGGGGGGGAATTAGACAGTGAGCGGATGAAGGGGAGAGGATTTTTTTTATAAGTAATTTAGGGTTATTTGGAATTAAATAGTATTTTTGGAGCTCAAGCATCTGGTACAATACTTGATGGGGATACATTTGCTGTATGTAGCAATTCTAGCTTGCTGTAGTGCTCAAGGGTAGTTCATTCCCAATGATTTTGCAACGGGGGTGTGACGACCAGACTATTCAGGTCAATGTATAATTTCTAAAAATACTCCAGGTAGACACTGCACCGGGATAGTAATACTACACAATACTATTTTGATAGTAATTATACATAATATTACAGTGCCGGGATCCTAATACATCAGGTAATACCAAAGTAATATCACTGCACCAAGATAATACTACACTACATTAATACTACACCAGGTCAATGATGGTGCATACTAACTCTGAACCAAGACCGTAATATTGCACCATATACTACACAGGGTTGTAATACTCCAGATCAACATTGCATCTGCATAGTAATACTGCCTATTAATACTTTAGCATGGTATTGATTACAGTACCAAGTTGTTAATGCTGCCAATAGTTTATAATATGTGATGTTATATAGTATTGTATAAGTGTGTTGTTGATATGTTTCCATGTGTTTAGACTCTGTATGCTGCATGTTCAGTTGAGGCCAGTTCATGAAGTATTAACTGGGTTAGAATGTAGTAATGTAATCTGTAACTGTCATGTAGAGAGTCAAAGGCATATCTAAGTTTGCTGTTGCTGATATTAGCAAAATGTCTTGTAATTTCTGACAGTTGAAAATGAGGGTTAACACCCCTGCAAACCCAGGATAAATTAGCATTAAATTCATAATTCATTTTGGCCAATCAGGAAAAAGCAGAGGTTAAACTGAAATATTTGTATCAAACTCTGGGGTCCCTATTTTTGCTGCAACAGCCTGGGATATGTAGTCGTATCCATGTTTTCCATGTCAGAAGGTACTATGCATTTTCATATGAATCTCTCTGTGCAGCACACTCACACTTGATGTGACTTGGGGACTGACATCAGTACTCTCCTATTGACTGAGGAAGACACAGCAGGTGATGAAGAGGTTAAAATGGGTCCCCTAATGCTGCATGCAGATTGATTGGGGATCAAGTGCCTGTGGAGATACCCCTGGGGGTGTCAACATAATCCTTAGGGATTTTCAGATATTTTTTAAAATACATTAAATGTGCTGCATATAGCAAGTATGCTGTTTGCCTAAAGAATGCAAGAATCTAATAATCTATGAAACTCAGGTATGCATTTAATAAAAGTTTGCTCTGCTGGACAAGACATTAAAAAGTGTTTTTGCCATTTTAGTTTATTATTTTGCAAAGCCTGCTTTTTGCCTATTCTGTTCCTGCTACATCCCACTCTGAAGCGATCTACATATGTTCCTGGTCCCGTGTTCCTGAGGACTTGAGACAATTCCTGGCCTGGAGAAGCCAGAATTACTGAGATTACCAGAACCCTGTCAATCCAGGGGTGTTCCTGTGGCAGTGAGCAGGAAGGTTTGAGGGTGAACCTGGTCACCTTCACCCCTGGGTCATGACAGGGGAGATAGAATAGCTAGGGAGATTTACTTTGTACGTAAACACAATGTATTTTTGTTATATAGGACTAAAAGATGGCAAACTTTGTTCCTTTCCATAAAATCCACTCAGCTGTTGAAATCAATGATGCACCTACAATGAACTCCAAATAGAAAATCTCAGATAGAGATGTAAAGTTTATGTTTAAATTAAAGAGGGAATTCTGTAAACTGATAAAATGAAATTAAGCTACAACTACACTTTTGAGACACAAGCTAAATAATATACATAAATAAACTAAACTTTAGACAACTAGCAAGAAAGTAACACATTTCCAACAAGATGGATAAAGTTCATTCCACCGGTCAATTTTGGATTAATGTTTATAATTTCTTGATTAAATCGCCACATTTTCAGATCAGCTATGGATACCACCCTTCAACGATACTATGTATTCCCTCCAAAACCTCTGATCCAAGTGTCCAAACACAATTATGAAGGTGTAGGCTTAAATAGTTGCAGAAGGCTGCTCATGAAGCTCAAGAAATCTACAGAAAAATTATGCCAGTTGGGTGAGATCCAAGAATCTTTCTTATATGGGCACAACATGGTTTTCTATTAAAAAAAAAATCACCAAAATGATCTGAATTTCAATGAAACTTTGTGGCAAGTTTGTATCACTGGAATCCTAAAACAGGTCATTTTCTACCTCCTGTTATCTTCCACCCTATTTGACATGCACCTCTCCTTAAAGGGACTCTATCACCCTAAATTCAAGTTGTTGGGTTGTTAGGTTATTCTTAGAGCGTGAAAGCTAGCTATCATTTTATTAGCTATTTTTTCACAAAGTGGATAATTTCTGAGAAATCTGGTATTATTTGGCCCACATTTTTATGTAAATGAGTGGTTCCTGAATACTAATTAGCTGCTTTGATTTTCTAATTACAATCATAGCCTCCTTGTTTGCAATTGTGGTGACCAAAACATTGACTCCCAATGCTGTCATTCAGCTAACCCTTCCGCTTAATAAGTACCCAGGGCACAAATTAGCATAATTTACATATTTACATAAGGATACATATAAAAAATTACTCAGGAATGAATTTCTGTAGAGAAAAAGGGCTAGCAAAATGGACAGCTTTTTTTGTGCATTTTATGATGAAATCAACTTCCTGTTGGGGTGACAGTGTCCCATTAACACAGTGGGTGGGAACTCACTCCACTCCTCCTAAACTGGTTGGGGATGCCAGTGTTAAGGTGGCACAAGTGATGGATTTGAGGGTGAAAGGGGGGGGGGGGGGCACTGAATTGCACTTTTGATCCTATAGTAGGCATCAGTTAAACCCATCTTCTAATAGAGTCCAGAGTCTGTCCATCAGAGGAGGGCATTATTGTGTGTGCAGTGTAATATTTACCAATTCCAAGACAATAATATAAATTGTACATTTGAATTCTTGTATTCATTGATATAGTGGGTAGCAATGACTTATGTTGGGCCTCATTCAATTCAGGGCCGTAAATCTGCGATTACCTGCAATCGAGCTACGACCCTGCGTAGCGCTCCATCTCCTTTGTGGCCGATCGCAAACCATGATAATCGGCAGTAAGAACTTGCATGCTTTAACAGGTTCGCGGCCGCAACTCGTTTTTCAAGCCCGCAAACATGGAGTAATGTAAATGCAAATATAAATTCACGATAGCCCTGTAAATTATGGGGTATACAATGGGTGACATGAGGATTAGAGGGACAACATTCTCAAGCTGGCACATCGCCACAATAAAATACTTGATTTCACGTTTAATTTATCCTCATGTCACCCATTGTGTTCCCCATCATTTACAGTCTTGTCTTGAATTTATATTTGCATTAACAGTGATCCGAGTTTGCAGGCTTGAATCACGAGTTACGGGCTTGGAGGTCATTCAAGCCCGTAGGACCGCAAAGGTCCTACTTTCAAAACGTAGCACTAAAGAGAATAAAAAAGCCATCCTGTACTTTTATTAAAAGAGAAAGTGATGTTAGGTCTTAGAATTAATAGTACACCATTCTCAAACTCTCAAATAGGCATAATAACTACTGTATTTCATGTTAAATTTCTGTCAAAGTCCTACAGGCTTGAACCTCCATGCCCGGAGGTTGGATTCAAAAGTCCTAGGGACTTGGATGTGACGAAATTTTAACATGAAATAAAGTATTTTTATTTGCTGATTTGAGAAAGAATTAGTAGCACAACATTCCCCTAAGAACTGACATCCCTTTAACTTCTAATAAAAGTACAGGATGGCTTTTTTATTTGCTTAATTAGTGTTACATTTTGTAATCAAGACCATTGTGGGACCTCTTTGGTGTAAGTAAGCTGTGGTTTGATTTTAACGATTTACGGGCTTGACGGAAGGGTGATCGTAGCAATTAAATTGGATTTCGCTCAAGATCAAAGGCTTTGACGGAAGTAAGCTGCGATTGAACTAATCCTAAAGCATTGCAGCTCAAGGTTCATAACCCGATCTGATGCCGGTAACGTAAGCCAATCAAATAGTTAAGTAGCTTGCCGCCTCCACTTGCAGCTATTTATGCCAAAAACGTAGTATTTGAATGAGGCCCATTGTGTATTTCAAATAATGTAAGAGACACATTCAAGTGTTGTTCCTCAACTTTGCACACATATTCCTGCAGATAACAGAAAAAAGAGGAGCACTGGGTGGATTACATCAGTCTTACCCAATGTCAAACCCTATGCTAAAAGCAATTAGAGATAATAAAATATAGATAAGGGTATAACCTAAAATATGTCAAAACTGACACAAACCCACTGTTGCACGTATTGACCTGTAAGTTGCTTTTTTTCATGTGAATTTAATTACATGGTAACCACATCTATAAGCTTTAAATCAAGACCAAAACCACAATTGTATGTTAATTGTGACCTTTACATAGTTGTAGGGAAAGCTGAATAATACTGATGAGCTGAATCAAAAGACGTCACTCAGGCATTATATTTGCACTGAAAATCTATCCCCAAAAGGATTGAAGAGGTTGAAAGTCAAATACTAGACTTTGTGATGCATGTACCTGAATACCTAAACAAAAATATGAGCCATATTATTATTCCTGCCTATTTCTTGTTCTTAAAGGGCAATTGTACTTCTCACACTTGTTGATTTAACAACTGATTAG
This sequence comes from Discoglossus pictus, assembly GCA_027410445.1. Taxonomy (NCBI): domain Eukaryota; kingdom Metazoa; phylum Chordata; class Amphibia; order Anura; family Alytidae; genus Discoglossus; species Discoglossus pictus. The sequence continues at coordinate 3,604,675 of CM050174.1, forward strand.
AAATAGAATCAGTATTTGATGAAAAAGTAGCTTCTAAAACTTACATTTGACCTTTTCAAGGACTAGAGGAGTTGTTTCTTCCCAACACAACTAGGTGTCTGTGGTGTGTAAGAGGATGCTAGTTGGACTATTTGTCCACCAGAAAGAAAAATATTGAAATGTAGGATAAGCATCCTTGGCATATGTTATTCCACTCCCTGAAAACAGAGCCTCATTAAATTCGAGGCTTGCAACTCCATCGCAGACAGCCAAATGCTTGCGATTGAGTTGCCTGCTCCAGATGCTCTACTTTTTGCTATGCTATTCAATTGGCCGGGCCTGCAAGTTAGTGGCCGATGGCAATGTTTTACGATTTTTGCTGTCTGACGTATCATTTGCGGGCTTGAACATGTCACAGGAGCAAGCCTGTAACTCCCGATGCAGAAACAGCCAATGGAAACAGAGATTGCCATCATGACCAACCTCCAAGCCCGTAACTCGTAAGTGAAGGCCGTAGGACTTTGAAATCCAACCTCTATTTGTCAAAGTCCTATGGGCTTCAACCTCCAAGCCCATAGGACTTCACATTGATTGTCGTGATCGATATAACACGAAAATTGAACATTAAATAAAGTATTGGAGAATGTTGTACTATTAATCCTAAAACCTAACATCACTTTCACTCTTCATAAAAGTACAGTTTTGCTTTATTTGCTTTTAAAGTGCTCCAATTTGTCATTAACCCCCTTGCGAGACCTCCTTGGTACCAGTAACTTGTGGTTAGATATTTGCTATTTGCAGGCTTGATGGAGTGGTTAGCGAGGGGGAATCGGAGCAATTGAATAGTGATTTGCCATTTTAGCATTCGGGACTCTTGCGAACATGAAAGATCAAAGGCTTGGAGGGCATTAACTTGCGATTATACAAAACGCAATGAATCACAGTTTGGAGCACGTAACTTGATCCTTGATCGGAGCCCGAAAACGGAAGTCAATTGAATAGCAATGGCATGGGGTTCAGATAAACAGTTCTGCTAGTCAATGAACTAATAAAGTTGAAATGTGAGTATTATAAGTTACCCTGCACATATTTTCTTCAAATACTGCTAATCAGTTACCATATTGGCCCGAATATAAGCCGCACCCGCATATAAGCCACACCTGTAAAATTCAAGGGGATAAAATAGAAAAAAGATAGTACTCTAATATAAGCCGTACCTGTAACTCGCAAATCGGAAAAAAGGTGCAGCTTATATTCGGACCAATAGGGTAATAAATAACAAATAAAACCCATTTACATGACAATGGGAATGTACCTTTGGATTGCAAAATAACATTGTAATGCCTTAAGTAAATTACACCATAAAGAAAATGTATAGTTAAATGTAACATCAGTTAGTTGTTTCAGGTTCTTATAATTAAGGAAGACCATTTGCACAAAAAGGAAAGCATGGTGAGTACCAGGTTTATTGCCATGTTAATACAACAAACAGGAGTCACAATGAGAGTTTTGGATTTGCCATATCATTCTGGGTTATCAGTGGTGGGTCAAGGCTGGGGACTTGAGAAGCATTTATGTTCAACCAGATAAAACACTAAATTAGAGGTGATGATAATAATTTTAAGTAATGGAAAATATTGCTGACAAGTTATCTTCTTTCAGTGGCTTCACAGCAATTGTATTTGGAAGGTATGATCAGGAAACTGAAGCCCAAATATTTTGGCCATATCCTGAGAAGATAGGATTTCTTAGAAAAGACTCTGATGCTGGGGAAGATTGAAGGCACACGAAGATGACGGCAGAGATAGAGATGGACAGGTAAGAACATTGAAGCATTGAACGTAAGCATAAAATAGTTCAGAAGAGCAGTGGCTGAAAGATGTGCTTAGCATGCTGCGGTTCATACTGTCATGTAGAGTCAGACAATTAAATAACAAACAAAGGCCTCCATGTAAAAAAGTGCTTTAAGTTAGAGCACTCCCACAAAGCGACTGCAGGACCTGTTTTTCATAACTTCTACACAAATGTAAATATTTGGTTACCGCAGATTAGGGCATTCACCACATCCGTAAATCCTGCCTTAGCCACAAGATTTCTTCGTATGGAGTATCCAAACCAAGCTTTATGGATGAGACAATAGGAAATGGGAACATTATGCTGTGGCCCACTGGAGAAGGAACTGGCAACTCAATCCAGTATCTCTGCTATGAATACAAAGTGGATCAGCATGGTGTGTTGCAGCTCATGAGGTCACGGAGAGTCGGACACGACTGAGAGACGCAAACACAAACCCACTTTGTACATTTAGCAACAATTTAACTAAACAATAGCAATTTGCAACAAAGACATTCAAAGATCAAAGATGAATATGAGTGGGAAGTGCCGTAACTGCTCCAGCAGGGAAACCGATATATATATAAAGAAATTGATTTTTATTTATTCATATATTTTGATATTAAAAAGATGCGACAATTGTACTTATAGCTTCAATATATATATATGTGATTATTTTGTGTGCCTGGACAAGTGTATTAACCCCTTGAGTACTGGGTTGCGTGTTGCCCTGAATTTTGCATCATAAAATGGACTTAATACTTACATATCATATTTTTAATTACACATATGTTGATAGCAGATTTGAAAGTGTTAAGAAATATTGAAATATCATCATTTTGTGTTGCGGTTTTGCTATACTGTCAATTTAAATGCTTCTGGGGGATTCAGCAATGGTTTGAAAAATACTTGTGAGTGGTCTTTGGTACATGTAAATGTTTCTTCTGCTTTTTTGCAGTTACAGCAGTGCCCTAATTTGTGAGTGATCTCTAAAATCTTATAACCATAGGGTTTGGGTGTCAGAGTGTCACAGAGTAACTTGTAATTTTTTGTCAGTGCAAAAATCAATGGAGATTTTTGCATCACGTTTTGGCTTTGTCGTGAAGTTCACTCGTAGCAGTGACTTGTAGCAGTTCTCTCGCAATGTTTTAGAGATGGGGGATTAACATAGTTAGGTACAGCACTCATAACTGCTTTTGCAGAGATTTACATAGGGCCCAAAGTTGTTAGGTAACCCTGTGCTGATCTATCAGGAGCCGAACTTAGTGTAATCAATCAAGTTGTGGGTGCAAGCTTATTTGTAGGGTTAATAGGATTGGCTGTAATAAAGGATATCTTTTTGATGCCCCATAGAAAACTTTTTATAGAATATATACTGTCTGAAACCCAGACAGTTTATAATTTCCCATTTTTATCTTGGTACAGAAAGTCAATTATTCAATGACTTGTGATCCTTCACTTAAGAATGGAACAGAAAGGTGTGTTGGCTCTATGTCAGTTGGAACACAGAGAGGACTCAAACTGAAATAACTCACTCTGGAACATTTTTTCCCCCAGAATCCAGTCAAAAAAGTTATACAGATTGCCACAGAGTTGTCGAGAGTGAAAAATACATACATTTATTATGATAAGAAAGAAAAGAAAGGGTCACCAAAAGGGTATTTAGCATTTGAATGCTAGTTAGTAGAAAATACGTTTCAGAAGTTTGGACATTTCCTGCTTATAATAAGGTTCACATGTTACCAGACATTGTGCGCTTTTATCATGTTACTTTTTTGTGTATATATATATATATATACACAACTACAGTGCCTTGCAAAAGTATTCACCCCTCTTGGCATCTTTCATGTTTTGTTGCCTTTACAACCTGGAATTAACATGGATTGTTTGAGGATTTTATTATTATTATTAACTTTTATTTGTAACGCGCGACATATCGTAGCGCAATACAGGGGATAAAAACAAAGGAAAATACAGCATTAACAAAATTCCAAAAATGGAGGACCCTGTTTTGAGCTTAGAATCTTTGCAGAAAGTGCTTTTTCCCAAAGCATCCTAGAAGACTGAAAACTCGCCACTTACAATCTAAAGGGAATGGAAGGGGCAGAAGTCAGGGAAAGATTGAACAGATAAGGAATAAAAAGGATCAGAAGAGAAGTGAAAGTTAGAAAGGTTTTTCATTTAGAGAGAGAGAGAAGGAACAGAGGTGAGGGCTCTAGCATTTAAAATGTTGTCTGCCCCTAGTGGTGAGATAATATATGCAAGTAGGAAAGTCAGGTGATTCCCATTTCACTATATATTTAATCAGAATTGGGGTGGAAGGGAAGGCAGAATTCAGAGTAACCAGTGAGGCCTTCTGAAACCAGATGCAGGTAAAATTTGGGGCTAAAAGAAAACAATAAAATATGGTATAAGGGACCAATAGGACAGGGAGAGAGAGAGGGAGAGAGAGGGAGAGAGAGAGATAGAGAGAGATAGAGAGAGAGCAGTTAGCAGAGAGGAAATGCAAAGACATGTGGAAAGGAGGAGATCTAGGCAAATTATACAGGCCATAAAAGGGGGAAGGCGGAGTAAAGCCAGGCAAGATACAGTAAACATATGAAAAAGTTTGAACTAATTTTAGAAATAATTCTATGTCAGCAAATATAATAACAAGCATATAGTAGAAATATTAATAAAAGATATTGGCTCCTAGGAAGATGCAGCTTTCAAGGTCTCCTCCATACCTGATGGTGTGTATAGAACTCCCAGAATTCAGAGTAACCAGTGACGCCTTCTGAAAACAGATGCAGGTCAAATTTGGGGCTGATGGTGTGTATAGGATTTGCATCATTTCATTTACAGAACATGCACACAACTTTGAAGATGTTTTTTTTTTGTTGTTTTTTTATTGTGAAGCAAACAACAAATAGGATAAAATAACAGAAAAATTCAATGTGCATTACTATTCACCCCACTAAAGTCAATACTTTGTAGAGCCATCTTTTAAATCGGAGCTCCAAGTCGCTTTGGATAAGTCTCTATGAGCTTGCCACATATTACCACTGGGATTTTTGCCGATTCATCCTTGCAAAACTGTTCCAGCTCCTTCAGGTTGGATGGTTTGCGCTTGTGAACAGCAATCTTTAAGTCTGACCACAGATTTTCTATTGGATTGAGATCTGGGCTTGATTAGGCCATTCTAACACATTTACATGTTTCCCCTTAAACCACTCAAGTGTTGCTTTAGCAGTGTGCTTGGGGTCATTGTCCTGCTGGAAGGTGAACCTCCGTCCTAGCCTCAAATCACGCAAAGAGTGGTACAGGTTTAGCTCAAGAATATCCCTGTATTTAGCACCATCCATCTTTCCCTCAACTCAGACCAGTTTCCCAGTCCTGGCTGCTGAAAAACATCCCCACAGCATGTTTCACTGTAGGGATGGTGTTCTTTGGGTGATGTGATGTGTTAGGTTTGCGCCAGACATAGCGTTTTCTTTGATGGCTGAAAAGTTCAATTTAGTCTCATCAGACCAAAGCACCTTCCTCCATACATTTTGGGAGTCCCCCACATGCCTTTTTGCAAACTCAAAACGTGCCATTTTGTTTTTTGCTGAAAGTAATGGCTTTCTTCTGGCCACTCTGCCATAAAGCCCAACTCTATGGAGCGTACAGCTTATTGTCGTCCTATGTACAGATACTCCAGTCTCTGCTGTGCAACTCTGCAGCTCCTCCAGGGTTACCTTATGTTATGAACAGAAGGGCTCACTGGACTATTTGGGGTTTATCTGTTATTATATGTGTGGTTAGAAGGTACTAACAATTTGCTTAACATTTATATCATGGATGTAATAAGTGCATGTGGTGCTGTAATTGACTAACATTGCAAAACTGTATCTGTGTTAGAAATAGGGTTAGAAGGTACTAACAATTTGCTTAACATTTATATCATGGATGTAATAAGTGCATGTGGTGCTGTAATTGACTAACATTGCAAAACTGTATCTGTGTTAGAAATAGGATAGTGGAATTTATATGGCCCTGCGATCGGCCATGTGTGAAGGCTCTGGCTTTATTCATGAAAGGGGTAACTAGTTTTATGGCTCTGTAAGAGGAGAAACAAAAGGTGTAATTAGAAGAAAGTTAGATGCCTCTCTACATCAGGAAATCATGTGGGTGAGGGGGAAGAGCAAGCTATTTGCCTAGGAGGATGGGCTAGAACTGGGGGCAGTCTTTGGTGTTTTGTGTCATCTTTCTGTTTTTTTTTTATATATCTTTGTAACAATAAAGAAGTGGCCAGTCTGACTTTGGACACACTAAACACAGGTGGTGTCAGAGTCTGCTTGTACTAATCCAAGGTACATGGGTGTGATTCTTAGATCCTAAGAATAGGGGTCTGAGGTGCGTGTCTCTGCAGTAATGATGCTGTCATCTGAAGTGTCTGCTGGTGTTGAGATCTGAACAAAAAGTTGCGACCGTGGAGAGAGAGAGATTTGGGGTGAGCGTGGTCCCCCAAATTGGCCGGTCGTGACATTTGGCTGGCAGCGGTGGGGATCTCTGTATAAAACACAGAAGGATGGCAGCTTATGAAGAGATGTCTGCAGCAGAGGAGGAGGAAGTGTCCAGACGGTATCAAAGATGGATGGAGGTAATGCCTGCAGGTTTTACTAAGGATCAGCAGAGGGAACTCTGGATACAAATCACACAGGAGGTACAGGGGAACAGGAGAAGGGTAAGCAATGGCCCTGTCTCAGCTCCTGTGGAGCGGAAATGCTTATCCCCAGTAGAGAAAGAGAGCCAGGTGACAGAGGCAAAGGACTGCAGAGGAATGGCCCTTCTAAAGCAATGGATGGCGTTCCTGGGATTGTGGCAGGACCATGAGCTGTCATGCTGGCTGAAGAAACTGGTATGGAAAGAGATTGCCTTAGAGAAACAGTATCATGCCAGGATAGGGCCTGTTGGTGCCCTTGAAGAGGATCTCTATGTTCAATTGGAGCTAATAGATGGGCTCTGGGAGATCGTCTTTGGTGATCCTGAATGTGGCATGGGGACTGTAAGGAGGAAAAATAACTTATTTCTTAAACGCTGTCATGGTCTGGGATTAGAACCATGGTCCCCGGAGGCTAATTTGCTGGAACCCCTGATTCAGCAAGAGCTGCAGCTGGAGGCTGAGTATGTTGAATTGCTGGATGAGGCATCCATGGAGGGGTTTTGGCCATCCAGTTGGGAGGAACCCTGTCAGGCGGACAGGGAGGAAAATGATTGGTTACCAGAGGTCTGGGGAGAGGATATTGTGGACTCTGACCAGGACAATACCAATGTGGAGATACAAATGGACAAGGCCCAGTTAATTTTTGCTACAACTGGGACAGATGAGGAGGGTACCATACATTATGGGTACATCTCAAAACCGGTGGAGTCTGAGTCTCAGACAGGAAAAGCAGGTCGGATGGAGGGCCTGGGAGAATTCTGGAAAGAACCAGAGATGGATTGTGAACCTAACATGGGGTTCCCGTGGATAACTACAGTCCAGGAACCAGCCATGGGTACAGGGGCGAACACCGAGAACAACCTTGGGACTGTGTCAGACCAAGGGGGCCAGCCAGACCCAAATGGCTGGGGCACAATTGCTAATAACAAGGCAATTGAGAAGACAGAGAATGTCTGTAAAACTGATGGCCCAAGGGGATGTCTGGATGAGAGCTGTGAGGTCCTGCCAGGGAACACAGTGACCAAAGATCCCAAGGGAGGCGAGATGGAATACAACGCACCAACTGTGGTCCAAGGAGATGGAAAAATGGAGTCCCATGCCCAGACCATTGCTGCAGGTGAGAGGGGTTACCATGCCCAGACTGCGGTGCAGGTGAAAGTGGAGCCTCCATTCCAGACCACCATCATGGATGCTGGGTTCAGTATCAGACTGGTATGTTCCTCCCTGGAGGTGTTAGTTTATGGGACTCCCAAGAAAAATGTTTCCCCTCAGACATTGGGAAGAGGAGGGCACTGGCCCTGGTTTTTGGGAGGGGGGCGAGCCATGTTACCTTGGGAGCTGTCATCTGGACTTTGTACCACCCTGGGACCCTTTGGACTGGGTGAACTAATAGGCCCAAGGACTGTTTTAGATGCAGCTGCCCAATTAAATTGTTTTCCCCAATGGATGGGGAGGAAGGGGGCATGTGCTATGGCCCAAGGAAGGCGGTTGGCAATTGAGCCATGGAGGCTATGCCCAAAATTGTGTGCCCATTGGAATTGGAAGAAATGTGGACTGTGAGGCTATTACAATCACCATCACTTGCACAAGTGAGATCAGTGTGGCTAGAAATGTGTCCGTCAGGACGAATTCCTAGGCCACACTAGGATGGGGGAAACTAGCTGTTATGAACAGAAGGGCTCACTGGACTATTTGGGGTTTATCTGTTATTATATGTGTGGTTAGAAGGTACTAACAATTTGCTTAACATTTATATCATGGATGTAATAAGTGCATGTGGTGCTGTAATTGACTAACATTGCAAAACTGTATCTGTGTTAGAAATAGGGTTAGAAGGTACTAACAATTTGCTTAACATTTATATCATGGATGTAATAAGTGCATGTGGTGCTGTAATTGACTAACATTGCAAAACTGTATCTGTGTTAGAAATAGGATAGTGGAATTTATATGGCCCTGCGATCGGCCACGTGTGAAGGCTCTGGCTTTATTCATGAAAGGGGTAACTAGTTTTATGGCTCTGTAAGAGGAGAAACAAAAGGTGTAATTAGAAGAAAGTTAGATGCCTCTCTACATCAGGAAATCATGTGGGTGAGGGGGAAGAGCAAGCTATTTGCCTAGGAGGATGGGCTAGAACTGGGCGCAGTCTTTGGTGTTTTGTGTCATCTTTCTGTTTTTTTTTTATATATCTTTGTAACAATAAAGAAGTGGCCAGTCTGACTTTGGACACACTAAACACAGGTGGTGTCAGAGTCTGCTTGTACTAATCCAAGGTACATGGGTGTGATTCTTAGATCCTAAGAATAGGGGTCTGAGGTGCGTGTCTCTGCAGTAATGATGCTGTCATCTGAAGTGTCTGCTGGTGTTGAGATCTGAACAAAAAGTTGCGACCGTGGAGAGAGAGAGATTTGGGGTGAGCGTGGTCCCCCAAATTGGCCGGTCGTGACATTTGGCTGGCAGCGGTGGGGATCTCTGTATAAAACACAGAAGGATGGCAGCTTATGAAGAGATGTCTGCAGCAGAGGAGGAGGAAGTGTCCAGACGGTATCAAAGATGGATGGAGGTAATGCCTGCAGGTTTTACTAAGGATCAGCAGAGGGAACTCTGGATACAAATCACACAGGAGGTACAGGGGAACAGGAGAAGGGTAAGCAATGGCCCTGTCTCAGCTCCTGTGGAGCGGAAATGCTTATCCCCAGTAGAGAAAGAGAGCCAGGTGACAGAGGCAAAGGACTGCAGAGGAATGGCCCTTCTAAAGCAATGGATGGCGTTCCTGGGATTGTGGCAGGACCATGAGCTGTCATGCTGGCTGAAGAAACTGGTATGGAAAGAGATTGCCTTAGAGAAACAGTATCATGCCAGGATAGGGCCTGTTGGTGCCCTTGAAGAGGATCTCTATGTTCAATTGGAGCTAATAGATGGGCTCTGGGAGATCGTCTTTGGTGATCCTGAATGTGGCATGGGGACTGTAAGGAGGAAAAATAACTTATTTCTTAAACGCTGTCATGGTCTGGGATTAGAACCATGGTCCCCGGAGGCTAATTTGCTGGAACCCCTGATTCAGCAAGAGCTGCAGCTGGAGGCTGAGTATGTTGAATTGCTGGATGAGGCATCCATGGAGGGGTTTTGGCCATCCAGTTGGGAGGAACCCTGTCAGGCGGACAGGGAGGAAAATGATTGGTTACCAGAGGTCTGGGGAGAGGATATTGTGGACTCTGACCAGGACAATACCAATGTGGAGATACAAATGGACAAGGCCCAGTTAATTTTTGCTACAACTGGGACAGATGAGGAGGGTACCATACATTATGGGTACATCTCAAAACCGGTGGAGTCTGAGTCTCAGACAGGAATAGCAGGTCGGATGGAGGGCCTGGGAGAATTCTGGAAAGAACCAGAGATGGATTGTGAACCTAACATGGGGTTCCCGTGGATAACTACAGTCCAGGAACCAGCCATGGGTACAGGGGCGAACACCGAGAACAACCTTGGGACTGTGTCAGACCAAGGGGGCCAGCCAGACCCAAATGGCTGGGGCACAATTGCTAATAACAAGGCAATTGAGAAGACAGAGAATGTCTGTAAAACTGATGGCCCAAGGGGATGTCTGGATGAGAGCTGTGAGGTCCTGCCAGGGAACACAGTGACCAAAGATCCCAAGGGAGGCGAGATGGAATACAACGCACCAACTGTGGTCCAAGGAGATGGAAAAATGGAGTCCCATGCCCAGACCATTGCTGCAGGTGAGAGGGGTTACCATGCCCAGACTGCGGTGCAGGTGAAAGTGGAGCCTCCATTCCAGACCACCATCATGGATGCTGGGTTCAGTATCAGACTGGTATGTTCCTCCCTGGAGGTGTTAGTTTATGGGACTCCCAAGGAAAATGTTTCCCCTCAGACATTGGGAAGAGGAGGGCACTGGCCCTGGTTTTTGGGAGGGGGGCGAGCCATGTCACCTTGGGAGCTGTCACCTGGACTTTGTACCACCCTGGGACCCTTTGGACTGGGTGAACTAATAGGCCCAAGGACTGTTTTAGATGCAGCTGCCCAATTAAATTGTTTTCCCCAATGGATGGGGAGGAAGGGGGCATGTGCCATGGCCCAAGGAAGGCGGTTGGCAATTGAGCCATGGAGGCTATGCCCAAAATTGTGTGCCCATTGGAATTGGAAGAAATGTGGACTGTGAGGCTATTACAATCACCATCACTTGCACAAGTGAGATCAGTGTGGCTAGAAATGTGTCCGTCAGGACGAATTCCTAGGCCACACTAGGATGGGGGAAACTAGCTGTTATGAACAGAAGGGCTCACTGGACTATTTGGGGTTTATCTGTTATTATATGTGTGGTTAGAAGGTACTAACAATTTGCTTAACATTTATATCATGGATGTAATAAGTGCATGTGGTGCTGTAATTGACTAACATTGCAAAACTGTATCTGTGTTAGAAATAGGGTTAGAAGGTACTAACAATTTGCTTAACATTTATATCATGGATGTAATAAGTGCATGTGGTGCTGTAATTGACTAACATTGCAAAACTGTATCTGTGTTAGAAATAGGATAGTGGAATTTATATGGCCCTGCGATCGGCCACGTGTGAAGGCTCTGGCTTTATTCATGAAAGGGGTAACTAGTTTTATGGCTCTGTAAGAGGAGAAACAAAAGGTGTAATTAGAAGAAAGTTAGATGCCTCTCTACATCAGGAAATCATGTGGGTGAGGGGGAAGAGCAAGCTATTTGCCTAGGAGGATGGGCTAGAACTGGGGGCAGTCTTTGGTGTTTTGTGTCATCTTTCTGTTTTTTTTTTATATATCTTTGTAACAATAAAGAAGTGGCCAGTCTGACTTTGGACACACTAAACACAGGTGGTGTCAGAGTCTGCTTGTACTAATCCAAGGTACATGGGTGTGATTCTTAGATCCTAAGAATAGGGGTCTGAGGTGCGTGTCTCTGCAGTAATGATGCTGTCATCTGAAGTGTCTGCTGGTGTTGAGATCTGAACAAAAAGTTGCGACCGTGGAGAGAGAGAGATTTGGGGTGAGCGTGGTCCCCCAAATTGGCCGGTCGTGACACCTTAGGTCTCTGTGCTGCCTCTCTGATTAATGCCCTCCTTGCCCGGTCCGTGAGTTTTGGTGGGCGGCCGTCTCTTGGCAGGTTTGCTGTTGTGCCATGTTCTTTCCATTTGGTTATGATAGATTTGATGGTGCTCCTGGGGGATCATCAAAGATTTGGATATTTTTTTTATAACCTAACCCTGACTTGTACTTCTCAACAACATTGTCACTTACTTGTTTGGAGAGTTACTTGGTCTTCATGGCAGTGTTTGGTTCGTGGTGCCTCTTGCTTAGGTGTTGCAGCCTCTGGGGCCTTTCAAAAACGGTGTGTATATGTAATGACAGATCATGTGACACTTAGATTGCACACAGGTGGACATCATTTCACTAATTATGTGACTTCTGAAGGTAATTGGTTGCACCAGAGCTTTTTATGGGCTTCATAACAAAGGGGGTGAATACATACGCACATGCCAATTTTCTGTTTTCTATTTCTAAAAAATTGTTTTATGTATATATTTTTCTCATTTCACTTCACCAACTTGGACTATTGTGTTCTGATCCATCACATCAAATTCAGATTAACAAAACATTAAACTTAAGACCGTAATGTAACAAAATAGGGGAAAAAAAGGGAGGTGAATACTTATGCAAGGCACTGTATGCATCTTTCATTTTTTCATAGCTTTGTAAAAACATTTTGAACACTTCAAGTTCTCCAAAAGAGCATACTATAAATATGACACTTGAATAGGACAGCTGAAGAAGAAATATTGCTATGGCCTTAGTGTTGATCTTTGAATGTCTGTTTTGCAAATTACTATTGGTTAGTTAAGTTGTTGCTAAATGTACAAAATGTGTTCGTGTCTCTCAGTAGTGTCTGACTCTCCATGACCTCATGGACCGAACACACCATGCTGATCCACTTGGTATTCATGGCAGAGATGCTGGAGTGGGTTTCTAGTTTCTTCTCCAGTGGGCCACAGCATAAAGCTTCTTGTATTCCTAGGTGGTCTCCAATACAAGTTCTGACTAGGCCCAACCCTGCATGGGTTCAGGGTGGTGTGACCTCTTGGTTCCCTGGCTGTAATCAAACCCAGGTCGCAGTGGTAAAAGCACTGAATTCGAACCACTGGATCACCAGAGAACCCCTATATATACAAAGTACTAGGTAACAATCCAGAAAACCTACTAATATATTTAAACTAGTGACTTGCCCGTCAAAAATGACGTGGCAATAAAATTTGAAGCCATGGGAATGCTGTTTGAGACATAATTGAAACCGTTTTGTACCGTGAGGGCCTTCGGCGCTCATTGAGAGACTCTCCTATCGTGTACTTTTGGTCCTCTGAGAGAGATATATATTTCCATGTATATGTAGTTAAGTAATAATTAATGATTTATTCAATAAATTAATATACTTTATTTATAATTGATATATGCAGTGAGCAATAGGCTGAAGAGCTAACAATCTGTTTGTATTTTGAATGTGCATAGAATACACATTGCGTATCGAATGTAAATAGGCTGTGTGTGCGAGGTAAAGCCGGCGGTTTATTGTGTAAAGCGGCATTGTATTAATGTGGTACGTGTCTCGTGGGCATTTTCCAGCCTTTGTAATAGTGTATCTTGTAGCTCGTAGTGTGATGTGTAAAGTGCTACGCGTTTTGTAGTGTTTTGCGCGGTCCGGGGTCGTGTAGCCTTGTTTTAACTTTTTCTGGCGGACATTTTTTTCCTCGCTTAGGCGATTTTCGGGTGGCGAAAATAATCTAAATCGAGTTAAATTCGTGTTATGTCTCACTCACAGATGTCCTGGCTGCTGTCTGTGATGTTTTTGTAATATTTTTTGGTGTATTTAGTGTGTTTTTTGGGTTTTCTGTTTGGCCGCTAATTTCGTAAACTTTTGCGTCTTGTATCTTTTTTTTTCTAAGACCCGCCTCTCGTATTTTTTTTTTCTCAGTCCAGCGTCTTGTAGTTTTAACGGCTTGCCTCGCTTTGCGAGGCTCGCATCAGATAAGTGCTACGGTTTAACGGCTCACCTCGCAGCGATGAGCGCCTTTGGCACTCATTGGCTAAGTGCTACGGTTTAACTGCGATGAGCCTCGCAGTCTGACAACTATTATATGTGATAAACTGGAAAGGGTGGTTCTAAGACAAGCAATCAAGTTAAAGTAACAGAAAATATTATTGCCGACATCCAGATTAACCATACATGGTAATAGTCACATGGATGGTTAAGCAGGGAGCAACTGCATTTAATTGTTAAATGTCAGCAACTATTACCATTTTTTCAGCTAGGCATGCTCTTTTTTTTATTAAACCCCACTGCTAATCTTAATTAATTGCTGTTGATAAATACATTACCTCAGAGGGTTGATCTTTCAGTTAATTTATACATTAATGAACTCTAACCCCTATCTCAACGTGATGGCACTTTCACTTAGAAATCTTAACTACAATAATGGCAATTATATTTTTGCATACTTTTTACTTCTGCAATAAATGGTTTTCTTTACGTGTCTCTTTAAACTGAAAATATGGCTCCATGCAACTTGAAAGGGAAATTATAAGACTACAAAGCACTATGGACTATCAGCTTAACAATGTAAAAGGGAAAAGGAAGGGTTCTGGGTTTCACTAAGAATATAATATAATTATGTATCCATTCAACTTTATGTACTTTATTTTATTAAGATATGTCTAAAAGCTCTCCTTTTTGCTACCTAAATGCATTTCATTTGCATCTGTTTGAGTCTGCCCTTTGTAGCTCATGCATAAGCAGTCTGTGAACTCCATTGTTTTCGATTTAGCCAAAAAGTGACCTCTATCAAACAGTATGTTCCAGCACATATTGATTACTATGGGAAACTGCTCACCCTGTACTTAGTTACAGAGGGGAGAAACAAGTTAGGAGATATTTGTATGATTTTAGGCAGAAAAAATCAGAGCATTTAAGCACTTCGTAAAAAAAAAGTTTGACCAATGTTCTGAAGCCAGAAATCTTGGAGAGAGAAGTGAGATTGGCCCTAGGATGCCTGATAACAAGGCTCCAAGAGTTCATGGGATCCCAGCTGATTGCAATATCTTTATTTATAGGTAACATTTTAATTTTGACTATGATTAGACCCTTGTTGTGTCCATTTAATGTGAACAAACTGAACCTAGTGGTCATTATCAGCCACCCATAAATATTTACCCAAGCAAAAAATAATTTTTTACTTTGAGCAAACACAAGTAAAATAAAAATCTTTTACAACTTCTTCCTTTATCCCATGGAACAAGGTCTCCGCACCTGAGGATTATAGTGAAACAAAAAATGTGCACATGCTCAAGGCTGGAAGATTTATTATAGAGACAATTTGTGACGCATCCTGTTACATCTTATTATAAACCATTTGTCATATAAATCCTTCTTCAGCGCTTCTCACTGGACAACACCATAATCACACACAGACACATATGGAATTTAAATGAAGGCAAAGCTGTTGACACAGTCCACAGACATCAATCCTAACACATCTCTAATAGGTGCTAAAAGTTATATACATAATAGTCTGTACACTCCATAACACTTAAAGGTAAAGGATAGAATTTTGTGATATTAATAGGAATTCTCATGCTGTAGTTGGGAATGTTAAAATTAATCCTTTAAAAGAGGAGTATGAAAACCCAGAAGCCTTTTTTAAAGAATATAATGTAACCTATCTATTGCACCACCTCCTAAAACTATAGTTTGGCATCTTATTGTATGTGTTTTTACACACAATTTAAAAAAAATATTTAGCCATAAGTACAGTTGTAGCGACCCTTATATCCTGGCACCTAGAATTAGCTCAGCCCTCATTATGCTGTATAAAAGTAATTTAATGTACATTAAACTATACAGCTGCAAATGTTGTAACCATAATACCGTAATATTTGAATATCTAGAGGCAACAGGACGCTGAACAGGTAGTAGGCTT
Organism: Discoglossus pictus; assembly: GCA_027410445.1. Taxonomy (NCBI): domain Eukaryota; kingdom Metazoa; phylum Chordata; class Amphibia; order Anura; family Alytidae; genus Discoglossus; species Discoglossus pictus. Next base: position 3,620,192 of record CM050174.1, read on the forward strand.
AAACTGTCAACTTTTTTAAATAACAAAATGTGATTTTGGAGAAATCATTTTAAAAGTCAAAATAAAATATGAACACAGCCTTTTGTTTGCAATTATAGATAAGAGCATCTATTAATCTGAAAATCATTTTCCCTAATTACAAGTGCACTTTATTATTATTATTATTATTATCTTTATAAGCACTTCTTAAAGTGTTATATTTTAAAATATATGACTACAGTTGTCCTGTTCACAAGCCTTTCTGCTAGAACATGACCCTCTAAAATAAACTTTTTTCCCACTGAGAGGTTATGTCTCTATTACATACTGAAGTTAAGGATCCAAAATGTTATGACGGGTGGTGTCTATGGATTTATTGTCCATGGATATTGGAAGACACGGAGTCACTGAGGGTCTGTGTTAAACAACAGCAAGGTGAAATTATTTGTGTGACAAACTAAACTTGGCGCTCCTCCCTGTGGTGCAACTATTCTTTGTGCGTCCCCCAGATACCCACAATGATGCATTGTAAAACCTATGGTATTTTCTTTGCATAGTAGTGTGATAAACATGTATATAACATTTGTGGCATCCTACATATGGAGGTATCAGTTATGCATCAATACGCTGGAGGGGTACACGACAGGGGGCTGCAGACATAATCAAAATTCGATCAGGTGTTGGTTCTCTATTTTTTTATTTTTATATATATAATAGTTGTCAAACTGAGATTTGTCATCATGCTTGCGCGCTTTGCAAATAGAGACGCGCAAGCCAACGGTGCCGTCACACATGCAGGCCTCACGAAGCAGCTGTATAGCACTTAGGCCCAGCAGTTACGGGCAGCCAGCAGTGCCTTCTCACATGCGAGATGAGCACCAAAGGCATTGAAGCCCGTATCGCGTAACTCCAAAAACAGGAAAAATAATAATAATAAAAAAACACACACAGAGCACAGGAGGAGAGCCAGGAAGCCTGGGAGTTAGGTTGCAATGAATTTTAAGCCTTATTTACAGTGTTTCAAAAAATCAGCTAAGCAAGAGAAAAAAATGGCGAAAAACGTAAAAAAATCAAAAACAGGATGAAAATGAGGCTCTGCAACACCAGGCACATAGAATTTAGAAAATAATAATAATGGCGCAAACAGTAACACTTACCGAAGACACTCATCTGCAAGGCGAGCAGTTGAAGCACCTAGCGCGTAACTGGAAAAACATAACAAACAAGAAAAATAATATAAAAAATATTAAAGCAAACTCACACACAGCACAGGCAGAGAGCCAGGAAGCCTGGAAGTAAGGTTGCAAGCAATTTTGAGCCATGTTTGCCATTTTTCGGCACTCGAAAATCGGCTAAGCAACAAAAAGAAATGGAGGACGAAAAACGTAAAAAATCTGAAACAAGATGAAAATGAGGCTCTGCAACGCCAGGCACGCAGAACTTAGAAAATACACAACGGCGCAAACAGTAACACTTACATTAACCACGCCAGAAACGTAGGAATTTGAAAATACAAGCAACGAAGATCAAAAGCCTCACATTGTATGACAACCAGCCTTGCCAGCCTTACAATTTCATTGCAGGTACTAACACTTAACCCAAGGCAGTAGGGTCCTAAACTACACAGGCCTATAAAGTACACAGGGGGAGAGTCACTAAGCGCAGAGCTCGCGATGAGCGCCAAAGGTGCGTAGAGGGCCCATAGCCTTGCATTGTTTGGCAAACAGCATTGCCTGGCTTACAATTTTATTGCCATAATTTTTTTGACAGGCAATTCGCTAGTTTTAAATATTTGTTACCAAAAACAAGCTGAATTCTCTTTTAGCAAACATTAAAAACCTGTTATAAATACGTTTGGTATATACAAAACATGCCTCTGTACACATTATGCTACCTTAAAGCATTTTATGTTTGATAGTGTAGGGAAAAGAAAGATAAGATTAAGATCATGATAAATAATAAGGGAGTAGGTATTATTATCACAGAAACACATTTGTTAGTACAATGAATTATACAAATTTCTGCTCTACCACCAAATATGATGTCTTATTGAGGAAACAAGTTCTAGAGGTAGGAAGAGTACTTTACAATCCTATATATTTTATAAAGCAAACAGAAATAGCAGCGGGAACAAATGAATTGTATAATTACTCTCTGAAGTTCACTCTCTGTTTGCATAAGTGCAAATGTTCCCCTCAAGCTGGACTACTACATGTGTACTGAAACACTACATTTGCTATCTACTCCGCTGCAAGATGGTGCCCAGACACATAATAGCCCACACATTACCCATTACCACCTCTGCATTGGATGCCGCCAAATCCCCCAAAGAATTTGCTACATCACTGTTGTGATTTTCCTTCCTTATCTTTTTTGCTTGAAATCTCCCAACTCTACCACTTCACTTATCTCTTCTTTTTTAGGATACTCTTTCCTTATTCTCACCCTTAGTTATTTTTGTTCTTACTCCTTTCTTTGTTTACTCTCTTTCTCTACTTTGTGGAAATTCTAAAATCCAGGCCTTTGTTGGGCAGAGAGGGGACGTTGTAAAAGCTGGAACGGGCCGGAACAGGCCTCTTATAAAAGAAATCAATGACAATATCACTGGGATGTGTTAGATAATATTGAGAACAATATATAAGAACCAAAAACAATTTGATATAATACTTAATTAACGATTTAAAAAACTAAATATCAAAACGGAACAGGCAAAAACAGGCCGGAACGCACACTTTATAAAGGGAGTTCATGCTAAAATCATTGGAATGTGTTAAATATAATTGAGAACTATATTTAAGAGCCAAACCTCATCTGATAGTATGCTTAATTAGCCCCTTAACATGCCAGAATGCAATATTTAGCAAAAATGACCTGAAACAGCGACTTTCTAGAGGGTCAAAAAATCAAAATTCACCAAATAGACATAACTAGGTGGGATTCATATAATAACCTTCATAAGGTTCACAGAAATTAATTTCAAGTACCTGTGTCGGGCAGTATACAATATTTTGCACAATGACCTGGAACAGTGACTTTTTAGAGGGTCGGTACTACCAAATTCACCAAATACACATAACTAGGTGGGATTCATGTAATAACCTTCATAAACTTAACACAAACTCATTTAAAGTACCCATTCTGGGCCAAAAGTATACTTAAAGAACAGCAATAGGTACTTCTCAGAGTGTCGGAGATATCTATGTTATATCTTATTTATTCAGGAGTGGGAAGAGACAGACTTGTTATCCCAATGCTTTAAGGCAAAAGGACTGTCATGTTCAAAATAGTCCATTAAAATTAATATTTTCTCTCACTGCCTGGACCTCAGCTAATGTTGTTAGTTTGTTACATATTTATCAGACCCAATGGGCTTTGGCCTCGTCGTGAGCCTTTAAAAGAGATTATGTTTTTTCCTCGCTAAGCCGATTTTAGACCTCCTAAAAACGCCAATTAAACATCAAATTAGCTTGCAACCTCACTTACAGACTCCTCCCTGTGCTGTGTGTGAGGTTATAAGTTTTATTTTTAATTAATTGGCATATTTTGGCTTGCCTTGTGATGGCTTCCGAGTTACAGGCATGAAAAAAAATTTGGCCATTAATGTCATAATTTTTTCAAAGTCTTACATGCCTCGCGATGAGCGGCAAAGGCCCTTGGCGCTGATCACGGGCATCGCCGTGAACGCCTTCGGTGCTCATCTCATTCCTTTTTCAAAGTCTTGCGCACCTCGCGAGGAGCGCCTATGGCCTTTGGCGCTCATCGTGGGCCTGGGCAGTGACAGTCATTGACAGTCTTTTTCAAAGTCTTGCAGGCCTCTCGTTGAGCGCCTTTGGCGCTTATCACAAGGCCCACAATGAGCGCCCGACAAAACCCGTAACACTGATCATGAATTCCCATAGAAAGCGAGAAATACCAGGATTCAGAAATAATGTTCTGTTCAGCCAACTGTGCACAATAATTGGGGTCGTAAATTGTTTCACATCTTTCTTTTTTTTGTTTTTTAAATGGTATTTAATGCGAGAAAAGTAAAATACATTACATCCAAACAGACATAGAAATAATACAATACAGAGATACATTGTGGCATGTAGCATTAAGAATTTTCTTTATCTTTACCAGTTTCTTTGTTTATTTATTTATTTTTTATTATATTCTTTTTATTGCGTTGTTTCTGAAGTAAGATATATCAGGTTTGTAACAAAGAAAATGAAATAGTGTACAAGAAGACAGGGAAGGAAAGGAAGGGGAGGGGGGGTATCAAGTCCATGATAGCAGTTTTCCACACTCACTGTCTGTCCAGACATAAAGCTGTAACAAAACACAGAAATAATTGAGTGAATCCCACCTTGTTATGTGTATTTGGTGAATTTGGTATTTTTGTCCCTCTGGAAAGTCGCCGTTCCGGGTCATTTTGTGAAATATTGTATTTTGGCCCGAAATGGGTACTTTAAATGAGTTTGTGTGGAATTTATGAAGGTTATTACATGAATGCCACCTATTTATGTGTATTTGATGAACTTGGTAATACTAACCCTCCAAAAAGTCGCTGTTCCGGGTCATTATGCTAAATATTGTATTCTGGCCCGGAACGGGTAGTTGAAATGAATGTCTGTGGAGTTTATGAAGGTTATTACATGAATTCCACCTAGTTATGTGTATTTGGTAAATTTTGTATTTTTGACCTTTTAAAAAGTAGCCGTTCCGGGTCATTTTTGCGAAATATTGTATTCTGGCCGAGAACGGGTACTTCAAATTAATTACTGAGGGATTTACAAATGTTATTACATGAATCCCACCTAGTCATGTGTATTTGGTAAATTTGGTAATACTGACCCTCTAAAAAGTCACCATCCCGGGCAGAATACAATAGTTTGCAAAATGACCCGGAACAGCGACTTACCAGAGGGTCAAAAATACCAAATTCACCAAATACACATAACTGGGTGAGATTCATTAATTCACTTGAAATTAAGTTCTGTGGAATTTATGATGGTTATTACATGAATCCCACCTAGTTATGTGTATTTGGTGAATTTGGTATTTTTGACCCTCTGGAAAGTCGCCGTTCCGGGTCATTTTGTGAAATATTGTATTTTGGCCCGAAATGGGTACTTTAAATGAGTTTGTGTGGAATTTATGAAGGTTATTACATGAATGCCACCTATTTATGTGTATTTGATGAACTTGGTAATACTAACCCTCCAAAAAGTCGCTGTTCCGGGTCATTATGCTAAATATTGTATTCTGGCCCGGAACGGGTAGTTGAAATGAATGTCTGTGGAGTTTATGAAGGTTATTACATGAATTCCACCTAGTTATGTGTATTTGGTAAATTTTGTATTTTTGACCTTTTAAAAAGTAGCCGTTCCGGGTCATTTTTGCGAAATATTGTATTCTGGCCGAGAACGGGTACTTCAAATTAATTACTGAGGGATTTACAAATGTTATTACATGAATCCCACCTAGTCATGTGTATTTGGTAAATTTGGTAATACTGACCCTCTAAAAAGTCACCATCCCGGGCAGAATACAATAGTTTGCAAAATGACCCGGAACGGCGACTTACCAGAGGGTCAAAAATACCAAATTCACCAAATACACATAACTGGGTGAGATTCATTAATTCACTTGAAATTAAGTTCTGTGGAATTTATGATGGTTATTACATGAATCCCACCTAGTTATGTGTATTTGGTGAATTTGGTATTTTTGACCCTCTGGTAAGTCACCTTTCCTGGTCATTTTTGCTAAATATTGTATTCTGGCATGATAAAGGGTTAATTAAGCACACTATCAGATGGGGTGTGACTCTTAAACATAGTTCTCAATTATATTTAACACATCCCAATGATTTTAGCATGAATTCCCTTTATAAAGTGTGCGCTCCGGGCCTATTTTTGCCTGTTCTGTTTGAAACTTTGTTTTTTAAAGGGTTAATAAAGTATTATATCAAATTGGTTTTGGTTCTTATATATTGTTCTCAATATTATCTAACACATCCCAGTGATATTGTTATTTATTTATTTTCTGGCCTGTTCCAGCTTTTACACCGTCCCGGCAGAAAGTGTATATATTGATTCTACACATGGCAGTGCATATAAACAAACACAATCACGTTAGGTCTGTAAACAGTGCCAGAATAAGACAGTTTTATATGCTTTTGTTACTGTAATGGCCAAGTTACTTTCTCTATATTTAGTAATTAAATACTTTATTAGTAGTGTTTTTGGAATGGAGAACAAAACAGCTCCTATAGCCTTCAATACTTTAACAGGAGTTTTGGCAAACGAGAAAGTTATCAGCCTACTGGCTTGTACACACATACACACACAATGTATTCCAGATTCAAGAGATTAGATGAGAATACAGCAAAACAGGAAAAGGTTACTTATAACCCAAGGATAGGCATTACAAATGGAGATTCCAGGCGCCAAATAAACCCCTGTAAGAATGGATGTTGGACAGTAATGATTAAGAAATAACTAAGAACAATGTCAGTAGTATTTGTGGGGAAAATGCTGACCTTAAACAATGCAAATAGCTTTTACACTGAATATATATGGCAAAGGGACAAGGATGTCAGTGTTCAAGGTGATTTTCATAGACACAATTAACTTTAGAGCTTTTATTAGGCTAAAAGTAGATACTTGTTTTATTCAAATATTTTACTTTAAAAATGTGTAGAGCAAAACTATTTTAATTGGGGGATAAATCACATTTTTACTTTACAAATTCACATTCCTAGAGAAAGTTTATTTAATATACTCACCAGCTGATTGTATGTTACTTTATGTTATGTTTGTCTAAGAATAGGCATTTAAAGATACAATGCAATGAAATGCAGAATTTCATAATAAACACATTTATCTTTGTTCTTCAAAGCTAAAATCAATATAAACATGTGGCAGAAGTCTATTATCTTATAAAATCATCTTGAAAGCAAAAGGATACAAAGTGACTTAATAACATGTAAGGGGGTTTGTTTATTGTCCCTTAAGGGCAACCTGCTTAATTAGAAAATTCTTAAGTGTGTGGTTCCTTAAAAGAAAAGAACAGATGTGTTATAAGTTGAAGCCTAAAGTATGTAGAGCTGCATACTTAATAAAGGAGATGAAGTTCTCAATGGCAGTTGTTAGTTTCTTGAATGAAAGTGAGCACTGTCCAACAGCAAGGTTGTGTAAGATCCAGTATTGGACACATTCATTTAATGAACATTTGTAATGGTCATACAATATGGTTTAATTTGTATATTTAATAATTCATTATTGATATAATCTGTATTTACAAAAAAAAATTCAATATTCCCCACTATAATCCTGGACAAAAGATTTAAGGATGCCAGATACCCCCATCCCACCTTAGAACAGCTCTTAGACAGATATTTGGGCTCCCACAACCAATTCTCACAGGATTATATGTACCTAGGAAATTGCCCGTCAAAAATGACGGGAATAAAATTGTAAGCCTGGCAAAGCTGTTTGCCACGCAATGCGAGGCTATGGGCCCTCTGAGCACCTTTTGTGCTCATCGGGAGCCACTGCGCTAAGCGCCTTCAGCACTCATCGCGTGTCTCTTAACTTTCCTGCAATTATGAACTTCAACGCTCCTTGCAAGCCACTCACCCCGTTTACTTTATAGGCGTCGCGCTTGAGTGTTATGCCTTGGGTTAAGTGTTACTGCTTAGGGCTCGTTTTTACGTCCTATGGGGCTAGTTTTACGTCCTTCGGCCTCATATTCGTCATGTTGCCTTTTTTCAACAGCCATTTTTTTTTTCGCTTAGGTGGTTTCAAAAAATAGCAAATATGACTCAAATTAACTTGCAACCTCCCTCACAGGCTCCCTGTCTATCCCCCTGTGCTGTGTGTAAGTTAATTTGAAGCATATTTGTTGTTATTTTCAGGTGTTTCGAGTGCCATAAAAGTTGGATTTTTGAGAGGTGCACAGTGCATGTATGTATTTCGGTCCGAAGTCGCACAGGTCGTAAGTCCCGCGTGCGCTGCTGGCAATGAGCGCTCATTGCAGCCTAGGTCCCACGGGCCTCGCAGTTGTGGTCCTCGCTGTGCAAGGGCCGCAAAGCGTGAGCAACAGCAAACGTCACCAACATTCTTAGATCCACAACTATTATAGTAATAAACCATGCACTATGTATATTATGTTCATAGGCCCTCATTCAATTGCGATTTGGCCAATTGAATAGGGGTCTAAATAAGCACATAACATATTTTTTTTAAATAAGTTTTTAGTTAGTAAGCATCTATCCAAAAGCAAGGTTTTCACTAACTAAAAACTTATTAAAAAAACATATGTTATGTGCTTATTTAGACCCCTATTCAATTGGCCAAATCGCAATTGAATGAGGGCCATAGTATATTGATCATATAGTGACTACCTTATATAAGAGGAACCAAGTGATTTTCTTATGGTATGAGTAGGGAATATACATAGGTAAGAGTTTTGACTGACTATATTGGTAATCTAGGACCATTGTACAATGAAAAAGTAAATATATGTTTGAAAAGACTAAGTCTGACGACGAACATAATTAATCAGGGAAAAAGTAATTTGGCTATTTTATAATTACAAAGCAATACATTTTAATGCCTTTGCGGGATCCTGGAGGGATCCATGACACATTGGTAGAAGTTGTGTGTGTGAGAGTGGAGTTTACATTTCTAGTGAGCTATGGTTCCATTCTTTGATGCAATGTCCCGGGTTCCGAGCCAGTCAGAGGGAAGGAGCATCAATTGCAATCATATCAAACAAATATTTTTTATTATTGTACATCTGTACTTTAAGAATCCCTGTAAATAAATGTACTCCACTACATTTATTCTCCTGCAATTAACTTCTCAGTAGAAACAGCTTCATATTCTTGCCACTTATTCATAGTTATCCCTCTTGGAATTCCATTTGTTTTTTATTAAATCAGTTTTGCTCTGATGTCCCTGGTCCATTCAATTACCTACTCAAGGAACTGCAGACGTAACTTTATATCCTGGATATGTTTGACATTCAGGCTACCAGATATGGTTGCAATTTATATGTCTTAATGTAAGTAATATTTAAACAGACAAAAACATATTCCAACAGAAATTGAGATTAAAACATTATTTACTAAGGTTCTTTGTGTTTAAACATTTTCTAGTAAGAGAATACACCTAAAAGCATTAAATATATAGGGACTGGCAGAAGGGGCTGACAAAACTGTATCAAACATTTTATGGGAAGTTTGTATTAATATTCAGTATGTATAAATAAAGAGAAAGAGAGGACGAGAGAGAGTAAATAAGTAAATAAATAGTACATTTGCATTCACATTTGAACATCAAAAAATAAGTTAAATACCTTTGCTCAGAATTCCCAAAAAATTAATTTATTGCACTTTGCACTGCACTCTGTGAAATGGGCAGGAACATGCAAATACGTCAACAGTGCATTTTCACTCTCAAATTCAATACCATTTTAAACATGGCATATACATAGCTTTGAAGCATAGCATAGGATAGATTATACACACATTAGGAGACTGACCCACAGACCGTCAGGGCTTCATTCTTAAATGGATCATGTGTGCATTAGTGTAGGGCTGGTACCTAACCCATGCTATAGTTTTGTACAATATAAATAATTAAACAAGTTGCGAGCAATAGTAATAGCTCTTGGATTTGTTGAGCACAATGCTATTTTATGCAGAAGACTGGATGTAATTCACTACCATCAGAAACTAAAAATCTCCTTTAAACCTTACTTGATGTAGTAAAGCCTTATTAAATCGCAGATCGGCCAATTGAATAGGGCTCTATATAAGCCCAGAGCATATTTTTTAACAGAAGGTTTTAGTGAATTTCTATCCAAAATCAAGCTCTTCGCTAACTAAAAACTTCTGTAAAAGAAAAATATGGTCTGTGCTTATATAGTGCCCTTTTCAGTTGTCCGAATCGGAATTTAATAAGGTTGTTATTGTCCAAGTAACTCTACAAGAGATGATAACTTACATAAAGAGACAGAGCAAGGGCAGCTATCCAAGTCCAAGGTGTTTCTTCTTCAAATAATGAGATTTTGGGCCTCATTCTATTAACAGCCGTAGGAGATGCGTGGCCGCAAGGACCAAGCCGCAAGCTACGTCCATATTCTATTCCCTTGTGGTACGAGGGCTCCAGCCGGCGCCCTATTATCCCTTGCGGCCGTCCGCGCCACAGGGAAAGCCTTTGATCTTACGCGGCCGCAAGAAAGCCAAGGTTGCAATTCAAATGCTACGAGAACCTTTCTGTCAAGGCCGTAATTAGCTAAAACCGAGCCGCAGCTTACTTACACCAAAAAGGTCCCGCAAGGCTCTTACTTACAGTTCGGAGCACCAATTTAAGCACATAAAAAAGCTATCCTGTACTTTGATAAGACGTGAAAGTGATTGAAGGTGTTCGAATTCATAGCACAACATTCCTCAACACTCAAATCTGAAAATCATTTTTATTGTAATTCATGTTCAATTTCCGTGTCCAGAGTCCCACGGACTTAGCCTCCGTCAAGTCCGTAAATGGGTAAAATAGACCCACAGGTCGCAAATGACTTACTTACAAATCGTAGCACTAATTAAGCAAATAGAAAAGCCATCCTGTACTTTTATTAAAAGTGAAAGTGATGTTTGGTCTTAGAATTAATAGCTCAACATTCCCCTACTCTCAAATATGCAAATAAATAAATTTAATTTCATGTTCAATCTTCGTGTTCTATCATGCAAGCCCGCACGGGTTTGAATAACGAGCTACGGGCTTGGTCATTGAAGACCGTGGGACTTGGACAGCTTGAGAATGTTTTGCTATTAATCCTCATGTCACACATCATTTACAGTGCTTTGCATTGCTGGATTGAATATATATTGGCTTATACAATGCTTTGAGTTTGCGGCCTTCGTCCTCCAAACCCGTACAGGTTTTAACAATGACGAGCCCGCGGGACTTAGGACAAAAAATAAACCGGAAATGAAATATTGGATTTGGGCGATGTGCAAGCTTGAGAGGGTGTTGCTATTAATCCTCATGTCCCCCATTATGTTGCCTATCATTTACAGTGCTATCTTGAATTTATATTTGCATTTACAGTTTTCTGACTTTGTGGCCTTGAAACACGATTCACGGGCACGCGGGAAATGCTTGCGACCAATTGCATAATTTGCGCCCAGCCGTAAGGGGGATCTCATTGCTGCGCCGTCCATTTGAATAGCAGCGTAGCCGTAGTGCTACTCAGGGCCGTAAGATGGCCACAAAGAATCGCAGCATTGCGGCCATTTTATGGTCCCTAGTAGAATGAGGCCCTTTAATTGCATGTATGAACCAATAGGCAAATTTAGTTTGTTCATTATCTAAATCATAAAAATCTTGGTAAACCAGTGCTCATTTGTAATAATATACCCTTTCAACAGCCTTTCTTAAAATACAGTTGTTTTAATTAACATATCGATTTATATTGATAATAAATAGGACTGGACGTTGATTGCCATTAATCAAGCAATTAACATGATTAATTGTACTCACAATTTCAATTTTTAATCACATTTACATTTGTCTGGTTTACATTTTCATCCTGCAATCCTTATTAGTAGCAGAAGCATAAACAAACTAATCCAACAAGGATTACATGAAAAATACTTCCAACTACCTAGAAACAAGGCTATGGAGCGATCCTTTGGCTGTATGAAGCTCTTCTATCTTATTCAATTAAGGACTTTGCCAATCAAGCTGTGCATTAAATAGGCAGCACACAGTTAATACTAGGCCAACCTGAAAAATCATACAATTAATTTTGATTTAAAAAAATTAATTTCATGATTAATCTCAATAAAAAAAAAAATAATGGTCACACAGCCCTACTAATAAAATCATCTTGAGCAATAATACTTATGGAACTTCACTTGTGTTATAGTGAAAAAGGCACAAGGTAATGCCCTATGGAGGTGCTACAGAGTCTATAAAATCATTCATAAGCTGCCTCCTAGACAAAGCTTGTTGCCAAGAAAAATAAATCACTTTAACACAAAAAGTACAGCTAATGAAGAATATTGTGTAGATAAAACCTGGTGCCTGACAATTTAGCTCTGCCATTAGTAAGAGCTACCCCCCACCCCCACTGACCATTTAGTGAAGGGCAGACCAGCAACATCTGAATCTGATCTCTTAAAGCAAGTTTAATATTCAGGATTTTCTTTCTTTTAAATCACTGGATACAATTTTAAAGTTATGTTAACACAAACTTTAAGTTTTTGTCAGTGAACTAGTAACATTCCCTTACTTTTAGTAAAGTATCAACTCAATTTACTGAGTGAAATCTAATATTATACAGGTTATAAATTAGTGAAAAAGTGGCAAATGCTTATTAAAATCTAAATAACTCACATACACTGCTCCTGCTAATATTAAATGCATGGTCTGTCGTTATTGGAGAGGGGATTTCCTTTCTGCCCTTTTCGCAAAGCGGCGTTACTTTAAGAAATCGACAGTCACCTAGGCAATACCTTACAACAATGACGGATTTACAAAAAAAAAAAAAAACGACTCTTGCCGCACAGGCTGATCTCCATTTGTTGGGTTGGAGGTCACACAGAACAAAATGTTACATTTCTAAAACCACCAAAACATTGTAGTCTTTCTCAGAAAATCATCATCTGTTTTTGTTTAGAGGGTTATTGACACCTCAGTAGAACTTTTTCCCCTTTTGGATCGCAACCTTGTTGTGGTGAAGGGGCTTGTCTACCTCAGTAAAGCTGTGAGCTATATTATGTAGGGTCACTGTAGAAGGGCAGGTCATAACAGAGAGGTCACCAGAGAAAGCAACCCACTCCAGCATCTCCAAAAAATCCTTATGGAAAGTCATGGAGAGGCGGACTTAACTGAACAACAACAAAATAAAAGCTTAGCGTAAGTAATTATGGGTTGTTCCTTTGGCTTCCACAGGACTTGTTACATAACTTTTTTAATTTCATAGGAGACAGAAGAGTATGCTTCACTAACACACACAAGAGTAATCAAACAATCTGACGTTATTGCTTGAGCAATATCCGAGGAAAAGTCCTCCAGGGCAAGACTAAATATATAAACACAGTAGGTGTTAGTTCAGAAGAAGGAGGTGAAAAATGTTTGGGATTTAAGCTAACACCTGCAGAAGTAATTAGAAGTGGCTGGGTGGCTGTATTTATTAGGTAACAAAGTCTGGAGAAAAGTTGTGTAGAATTATTACTCCCCCGCATTAATCAGAAAAGGGAGTGAGGATCTGAGTCCATCTAGTGGCTTCCTTCAGTAAGTCTGCTCTCATATCACATAATAGTTGTCAAACTACGAATCATCATCACGCTTGCGAGTCTTGCGTAGCGTGGCGAGCAGTTGAAGCACAGAAGTCTTCCAAGCTCTGAGCACTTAGCCAATGATCGCCAAAGGCACTCATCGCCTGAAAGCTTTGCACAGCGAGGCGAGCAGTTGAGGCATTGAAACTCGGAGCACTTAGACGATGAGCACCAAAGGTGCTCATCGCCTGCGAGCCTCGCAAAGCTAGGCAAGCAGTTGAGGCATTGAAACACGCAGGACTTAGGCTCCAAGCAGTTAGGAAACGCAGGATCACCTTAGGCTGCAAGCAGTAGAACGCAGGACTTTAAAAAAAAAAAAATTGTGAGACACGGGACATTACGAGGTCGGAAAAATTCGAAGTTAACGGCAGAACCGCGCAAATCAAAAAACAAGAAAAACACCAAAAAAATATAAAATAAAATACAAAAAAAAAACATCACACACAGCACGGGGGGACAGCCAGGACGTCTGGGGGCGAGGTTGCATGTGAATTTAAGCTGAATTTGCAGAGTTTCGGCACTCGAAATTCAGCTAAGCGAGAAAAAAAATGGAGCCAGAAAAGAATGAAAACGAGGCTACACGACCCCGAACCACGCAAAACACCGCCAGACGCATACCACTTTTACCCAGGAACGTACAAAGTACAAAGTACAAAAGGACGCAAAATGCTCATGAGCCTCGTAACACATACACAATCAACACCATTTTACAACACTAACTTGCAACTAATACCATTACGAACATAAAATGGCGCTTTACACGACTACACCAACGGTTTGCCCTCGCACACGCAGCCTATTTACACTGCACAATTGGAACATTGATGACACTTTCTCCTCACTGTACATTGTACATTATATGCTGCAGGAAGATAAAAAGAGATTGTTAGCACTTCAGGCTATTGATTGCTGGATATATTAATTAGAAATAGGTAAAGAATATTAATTTATTAAGTAACTAAGTAACTAATGAATTAATTATTATTTAAAAAAAAAAAAACATTATATATATATATATATATATATATATATTATCACATATATAGTTGTGAGCATGCGAGCTGTTGCTAACGCTTGCAGGCTCGCGAAGCGAGGTCCACAGTTGCTGGCATGGAGCGCCAAAGGCGCTCCTTGCCAGCAACTGCGGACCTCGCCAAATTTACGTCGTTACGAAAGCAAAATATGAGACACGTTACAACCCATTACGACCTCACAAAAATCATCCGAAACTTGCGTACATGAAAACATGAAAAACAGAATAAATACACACAACAATAACATAAAAAGCTTACCTACAGCAAGGGGGGGGCACCCAGGACCTCGAAAACTGAAGTTACACCTCAATTTAACTGCAAATAAAAGAGTTTAGACACCCGAAAATCACCTAAGCGAGAGAGAAAATGGCCGCCGTACAAAACAAAAACAAGGCTTTAGGCCCCTAAACACACAAAACACCACCATAAACACGCAAAACACCATGAAACAGCTACGGATATTCCGAAAAAGTCGGACGACATCCGAAACAAAGGACGCTAAATCAGCCACAGCCGCATACCACACATTAGGCGCCATTTTAGAACAATAACTTATACAATCCGGAAGTACACAGCTATCCTAACGGATTTGCCTCGCGCAAGCACACTATTACACTGCACACATTCATGACGCTTACACAGCAGCTCCACAGCACTGAAGATGCATCAACATGAAAACAGATGGCCAGCTCTTCAACACAATGCTTCCTGCATATATTACTTCACAATAGGTAAAGTACTGTATATACTCGCGTATAAGGAGGAGCGGTTGAGGATGAGGAGGAGGGGTTGAGGATGAGGAGGGAGGTTGAGGAGGGAGGTTGAGGATGAAGAGGGAGGTTGAGGATGAAGAGGGAGGTTGAGGATGAAGAGGGAGGTTGAGGATGAAGAGGCAGGTTGAGGATGAAGAGGCAGGTTGAGGAGGGGGTTGAGGATGAGGAGGGGGTTGAGGATGAGGAGGGGGTTGAGGACGAGGAGGGGGTTGAGGACGAGGAGGGGGTTGAGGACGAGGAGGGGGTTGAGGAGGGAGGTGGAGGATGAGGAGGGAGGTGGAGGATGAGGAGGGAGGTGGAGGATGAGGAGGGAGGTGGAGGATGAGGAGGGAGGTGGAGGATGAGGAGGGAGGTTGAGGATGAGGAGGGAGGTGGAGGAGGGAGGTTGAGGATGAGGAGGGAGGTTGAGGATGAGGAGGGAGGTTGAGGATGAGGAGGGAGGTTGAGGATGAGGAGGGAGGTTGAGGATGAGGAGGGAGGTTGAGGATGAGGAGGGAGGTTGAGGATGAGGAGGGAGGTTGAGGATGAGGAGGGAGGTTTGAGGATGAGGAGGGGGTTAAGGATGAGGAGGGAGGTTAAGGATGAGGAGGGAGGTTAAGGATGAGGAGGGAGGTTAAGGATGAGGAGGGAGGTTAAGGATGAGGAGGGAGGTTGAGGATGAGGAGGGAGGTTGAGGATGAGGAGGGAGGATGAGGAGGGAGGATGAGGAGGGAGGATGAGGAGGGAGGATGAGGATGAGGAGGGAGGTTGAGGATGAGGAGGGAGGTTGAGGATGAGGAGGGAGGTTGAGGATGAGGAGGGAGGTTGAGGATGAGGAGGGAGGTTGAGGATGAGGAGGGAGGTTGAGGATGAGGAGGGAGGTTGAGGATGAGGAGGGAGGTTGAGGATGAGGAGGGAGGTTGAGGATGAGGAGGGAGGTTGAGGATGAGGAGGGAGGTTGAGGATGAGGAGGGAGGTTGAGGATGAGGAGGGAGGTTGAGGATGAGGAGGGAGGTTGAGGATGAGGAGGGAGGTTGAGGATGAGGAGGGAGGTTGAGGATAAGGAGGGGGTTGAGGATGAGGAGGGGGTTAAGGATGAGGAGGGGGTTAAGGATGAGGAGGGAGGTTGAGGATGAGGAGGGAGGTTGAGGATGAGGAGGGAGGTTGAGGATGAGGAGGGAGGTTGAGGATGAGGAGGGAGGTTGAGGATGAGGAGGGGGTTGAGGATGAGGAGGGGGTTGAGGATGAGGAGGGGGTTAAGGATGAGGAGGGGGTTAAGGATGAGGAGGGAGGTTAAGGATGAGGAGGGAGGTTGAGGATGAGGAGGGAGGTTGAGGATGAGGAGGGAGGTTGAGGATGAGGAGGGAGGTTGAGGATGAGGAGGGAGGTTGAGGATGAGGAGGGAGGTTGAGGATGAGGAGGGAGGTTGAGGATGAGGAGGGGGTTGAGGATGAGGAGGGGGTTAAGGATGAGGAGGGAGGTTAAGGATGAGGAGGGAGGTTGAGGATGAGGAGGGAGGTTGAGGATGAGGAGGGAGGTTGAGGATGAGGAGGGAGGTTGAGGATGAGGAGGGAGGTTGAGGATGAGGAGGGGGGTTGAGGGTGATAAGGGAGGGGGAAGAGACACAGGGAAGGTAGAGGTTGGAAGAGACACAGGGAAGGGAGAGGGGAGAAGAGACACGGAGAGAGAGGGGGACACAGAGGGCACAAGTGGGACACAGGGGGCAGCACATTTCCCACCCTCGGCTTATACTCGAGTCACTCATTTTACCCAGTATTTTGTGGTGAAATGGGTGCCTCGGCTTATACTCGGGTCGGCTTATACTCGAGTCGGCTTATACTCGAGTATATACAGTATATTCATTTCTTATTTTATTAATTATTCATTGCCATACCCAAAAAAAACACCAACGCTGCTCATAGGACACAAACAACCAAGAGTTTTGCTATGAGCGCCAAAGGCGCTCAGCGCGAGGCTCGCAATGAGCGTCGAAGGATCATAAAACACCGACAAAATTAATTTCACACGCAAACAACATTACCTGCATTACAATCTTATTGCCGTCATTTTTTGACGGGCAAGTAACTAGTATATGTATGTATATATATATATATATATATATATATATATATATATATATATATATATTTGCGATAAGCGCCGAAGATGATCGTTGCAAAGCACAAAACTGGAAGGACACAAGGGGAGAGGCACGCAATGAGAACTGAAGGTGCTCAGAGGATCAAAAGTACACAGGGAGAAATGCTTGCAATGAGCGCCAAAGGTGCTCAGAGGAGCAAAAAGCTTTACATTGTATGGCAAACAGCATTGCCATGGCTTCAAATTTTATTGTCCCGTCATTTTTGGCGGGAAAGTCGCTAGCTTATTAATAAGTCTTAGTACATGATATATATCTCCATGCAGTCAGCATACCGAGTTCATAAGAATATGATAGCACCTCCCATTACACAACCTGTGTGGATCTTTGTAAAAATGACAACCCCATTTTCATACAATCTACAAAACGTAGTCAAAAACTTCTTAACATATTCGAATAGAACTGGGTTTATACAAATTGTTTTACTGCACTTGCCTCAACATTCATGGTCCTTGCCAAACAATTTAGAATATAAATATATATATCTATATATATGTAATAATTTAGTAATTATTAATCTACTAGCGAGTTGCCCGTCAAAAATGATGGGGCAATAAAATTGTAAGGTAGGTAATGCTGTGATGGTGGTCTGAGATAAAAGCTGTTGGTTGTTGTATTATTTTTTCTGATAGGCACTTTTACTGTTATTGTTTGGTCCGCGCTGATCTTCTTTTTGCCTTTTATTGCAAGGCTTTGTGTGCTATGATCAGCGTTGGCGCTCGTTGTGAGGCGCACAGTGAATGGCTTTTGTGTTTATTGCAAGAGTGTTTTTTTTTGTGTATATGTATTTTTGTATGCTAACTAAAAAATTACTAAATGAATATACTTTACCTATTTGTAAGTCATATATGCAGGAAGCATTGTGCTGAAGAGCTGTTTTGATGTTCCTGCAGCATACAATGTCGGTTTGCATTCTTGTGGAGCTGATGTGTGTCAGCAACGTGTGCAGTGTGTAGTGTAAATAGGCTGCGTGCGCGAGGGGAAGCCGCTAGGGTAGCTGTGTACCCCCGCATTGTGTAAGTTAGTGTTGTAAAATGGCGGTCAATGTGTATGTGGTACGCGGCTGTGGATGATTTAGCGACATTGCTAAAAGTGTACTTGTACTTCGTACGGCTTTTTTGAAAAGCCGTATGTGCTTGGTGGTGTTTTGCGTCCTTAGGGTCCTGTAGCCTCGTTTTCGTTTTTTTCGGCTGCTAAGTCTGTAAATTTTGCGTTTTTAGTTCCGGGGTTCATATTTTTGTGTAAGTCAGTATTTAGTGATTACGTGTTAGATCTATTTTGTTAAAGTGCCGCTTGTGTGGGTGTTTGTAACCGCGTGTTGAGGCGCCGTAGAGCCTCCACCTCCGCAAATGCGATCCCTCGCGAAGCCATCGGCTCATTGCAGCCGACGTGGGAGTCTCCACCTCCGCAAATGCGGCGACGCAGTTCTTGCGAGCTCGCAAGGCGTGACGACGATTCATAGTTTGACTACTATTTTATGTGATATCACATATATAGTTGTGAGCAAGCGGGTTGTTGCTAACGCTGCGGGCTTGCAAAGTGAGCCTGTGGCACTCGCGAAGTGAGGGCCTCAGTTGCTGGCATGGAGCGCCAAAGGCGCTCCTTGCCAGCAACTGCGGACCTCGCAACATTTACGGACTTACGAGAAACAAATATGAGACGCAGAACTTAGAAAAAAAACTATAGGCGCTCAGCACGAGGCTCCCAATGAGCGCCAAAGCATCTTGGAACACCAACAAAAATGTACCGCCCTTACAATCTGATTGCCGTCATTTTTTGACGGGCAAGTCGCTAGTTATATATATATTGCAGTATATTATAATACCTTTTGTATTGGACAAAACGCCTTATTTATATATACACACAAATTTTTGCGAAAAAAAGTTGAAAAAAAGTGGAGGGTTTTCCATCCACAAATCCCAAAATGTTCTACTGTGAGCACACATATAATATACAAATATTTTGGTCATGAGCACTTACATAGTACTATTATGAGTACATTTCCATATACACATCTAAAACAAGATTAGAGCAAGTTCTATCACAGAAATGCACAGCACATGCTGTTTTACTGCAGTTATGTATTCATGACAATTGTGAGGATAGCGTTGTAATTTCTAGATTATGATCACTGTGTCCATGTGTCACTATTTATGAGAAAAGTTTGAATCATTTGCCTCTAGGCGCAAGGGAAAAGTCACTAACTTTATACCAAGTTTATACCAAGGCATGGAGTTCACCAGAGCTTCACAGAGCTGGTGAAGGTTAGAGACCTTGCACTCCCCCACCTTCCATTAGAGGATGCCACACAGGCGGGGTCAGTAGGGTTTAGGTCTGGAGATATGCTTGGCCAGTCCATCACCTTTACCTTCTGCTTCTTTAGCAAGGCAGTGGTCGCCTTGGAGGTGTGTTTGGGGTCGTTATCATGTTGGAATACTGCCCAGCCCCCGAAGGGAGGGGATCATGCCCTGCTTCAGTATGTCACAGTACATGCTGGCATTCATGGTTCCCTCTATGAACTGTAGCTGTGTCTCCCCCCCCCCCCGTGTCTTTTCCCCCCCTCCTCCCTCCCCTGTTTCTCTTTCCCCCTCTCCCTCCCCTGTGTCTCTTTTCCCTGTGTCTCTTTCTCCATCCTCCCTCCCCTGTTTATCTCCCCCCCTCCCTACCCTGGTCTCTTTCCCGATCTCGCCCCTTCCCCTGTGTATCTTCCACCCTCCCTCCCCTGTGTCTCTTTCCCTTCCTCCCTCCCCTGTATCTTGCTCCCCTCCTCCCTCCCTCCCCTGTGTCTCTTTCCCCCATCCACTGTGTCTCTCCCCCCATTCCTCTTTCCCCCTCTACTTCGCTACCCGGTGTCTCCTTTCCCTCCTCCCCCTGTAAGAAATAAAAAGGTAAAAAAAATGTTTTATATAACTGAATTCTTGCCCCCCACTCCCTCCCCTGTGTCTCTTGCCCCCCTCCCATGTCTCTTCCCCCTCTCCATCCCCTGCGTCTCTTTACTCCCCTCTCTCCCCTGTGTCTCTTGCCCCCTCCCTCTTCCCTCCTCCTGTCTCTTTCCCCTCTCCCCCGTTGTCTCTTTCCTTCCTCCCGTGTCTCCCGCGTGTCTCTTTCCGCATGTCTCTTTCCCCCTCCCGTGTCTCTTACCCCTCCTCCTCCCTCCCGTTTCTATTTCCCCCTCTCCCTCCCCTGTGTCTCCTTCCCCCTACTCCCTCGTGTCTCCTTCCCCCTCCTCCCTCGTGTCTCCTTCCCCTCCTCCCTCGTGTCTCCTTCCCCCTCCTCCCTCGTGTCCCCTTCCCCCTCCTCCCTCGTGTCCCCTTCCCCCTCCTCCCTCGTGTCTCCTTCCCCCTCCTCCCTCGTGTCTCCTTCCCCCTCCTCCCTCGTGTCTCCTTCCCCCTCCTCCCTCGTGTCTCATTCCCCCTCCTCCCTCGTGTCTCATTCCCCCTCCTCCCTCGTGTCTCATTCCCCCTCCCCCCTCGTGTCTCATTCCCCCTCCCCCCTCGTGTCTCATTCCCCCTCCCCTGTGTCTCATTCCCCCCTCCCCTGTGTCTCTCCCCCCTCCCGTGTCTCTCCCCCCTCCCCGGTGTCTCTCCCCCCTCCCCGGTGTCTTTTCCCCCCTCCCCTGTGTCTCCTACCCTCCTCCTCTCCCCTCCCATGTTTCTCTTCCCCCTCCCTATACTGTGTCTCTTTCCCCCTCTCCCTTGTGTCTCTTTCCCCCACTCCCTCCTCTGCTGTATCTCTTCCCCCCTCCCCTGTGTCTCTTTCAACCCACTGCCTCCCCTACTGTATCTCCCATCCCTCCCCTGTGTCTCTCCCCCTCTACTGAGTCTCTTTCCTCTCTCCCCCGGTGTCTCTTCCCCCCCCTCCCCTGTGTCTCTCCGCCTCCCCTGTGTCTCTTTCCCCCCTCCCCTGTGTCTCTTACCCTCATCCTTCCTCCCCTGTTTCTCTTTCCCCCCTCTCCCTCCCCTGTGTCTATTTCCCCATCCTCCCTACCGTTTCTCTATTTCCCCATCCTCCCTACCGTTTCTCTTTCCCCCTCCCTACCCTGTGTATATTCCCCCCCGTGTCTCTTTCCCCCACTCCCTTCCCCGCTGTATCTCTTCCCCCTCCCCATGTCTCTTCCCTCCCTCCACTGTGTCCCTTTCCCCCGCTGTGTCTCCCCCCTCCCCTGAGTCTCTTTCCCCCTCCTGCCTCGTGTCTCTTTCCCCCTCCACTGTGTCTCTTTCCCCCTCCACTGTGTCTCTTCCGCCCTCCCATGTTCCCTCCTCTCCCTCCCCTGTGTCTCATTCCCCCTCCCCTGTGTCTCATTCCCCCTCCCCTGTGTCTCATTCCCCCTCCCCTGTGTCTCATTCCCCCTCCCCTGTGTCTCATTCCCCCCTCCCCTGTGTCTCATTCCCCCCTCCCCTGTGTCTCATTCCCCCCTCCCCTGTGTCTCATTCCCCCCTCCCCTGTGTCTCATTCCCCCCCTCCCCTGTGTCTCATTCCCCCCTCCCCTGTGTCTCTCCCCCCTCCCCTGTGTCTTTTCCCCCCTCCCCTGTGTCTCCTCCCCTCCTCCTCTCCCCTCCCATGTTTCTCTTCCCCCCTCCCTGTACTGTGTCTCTTTCCCCCTCTCCCTTGTGTCTTTCCCCCACTCCCTCCTCTGCTGTATCTCTTCCCCCCTCCCCTGTGTCTCTTTCAACCCACTGCCTCCCCTACTGTATCTCCCATCCCTCCCCTGTGTCTCTCCCCCTCTACTGAGTCTCTTTCCTCTCTCCCCCGGTGTCTCTTTCCCCCCCCTCCCCTGTGTCTCTCCGCCTCCCCTGTGTCTCTTTCCCCCCTCCCCTGTGTCTCTTACCCTCATCCTTCCTCCACTGTTTCTCTTTCCCCCCTCTCCCTCCCCTGTGTCTATTTCCCCATCCTCACTACCGTTTCTCTTTCCCCCCTCCCTACCCTGTGTCTATTCCCCCCGTGTCTCTTTCCCCCACTCCCTTCCCCGCTGTATCTCTTCCCCCTCCCCCATGTCTCTTCCCTCCCTCCACTGTGTCCCTTTCCCCCGCTGTGTCTCCCCCCTCCCCTGAGTCTCTTTCTCCCTCCTGCCTCGTGTCTCTTTCCCCCTCCACTGTGTCTCTTCCGCCCTCCCATGTTCCCTCGTCTCCCTCCCCTGTGTCTCATTCCCCCTCCCCTGTGTCTTATTCCCCCTCCCCTGTGTCTCATTCCCCCTCCCCTGTGTCTCATTCCCCCCTCCCCTGTGTCTCATTCCCCCCTCCCCTGTGTCTCATTCCCCCCTCCCCTGTGTCTCATTCCCCCCTCCCCTGTGTCTCATTCCCCCCTCCCCTGTGTCTCATCCCCCCCTCCCCTGTGTCTCATCCCCCCCCTCCCCTGTGTCTCTCCCCCCTCCCCTGTGTCTCTCCCCCCTCCCCTGTGTCTCTCCCCCCTCCCCTGTGTCTTTTCCCCCCTCCCCTGTGTCTCCTACCCTCCTCCTCTCCCCTCCCATGTTTCTCTTCCCCCCTCCCTATACTGTGTCTCTTTCCCCCTCTCCCTTGTGTCTCTTTCCCCCACTCCCTCCTCTGCTGTATCTCTTCCCCCCTCCCCTGTGTCTCTTTCAACCCACTGCCTCCCCTACTGTATCTCCCATCCCTCCCCTGTGTCTCTCCCCCTCTACTGAGTCTCTTTCCTCTCCCCCCCGGTGTCTCTTTCCCCCCCTCCCCTGTGTCTCTCCGCCTCCCCTGTGTCTCTTTCCCCCCTCCCCTGTGTCTCTTACCCTCATCCTTCCTCCCCTGTTTCTCTTTCCCCCCTCTCCCTCCCCTGTGTCTATTTCCCCATCCTCCCTACCGTTTCTCTTTCCCCCATCCCTACCCTGTGTCTATTCCCCCCCGTGTCTCTTTCCCCCACTCCCTTCCCCGCTGTATCTCTTCCCCCTCCCCCATGTCTCTTCCCTCCCTCCACTGTGTCCCTTTCCCCCGCTGTGTCTCCCCCCTCCCCTGAGTCTCTTTCCCCCTCCTGCCTTGTGTCTTTCCCCCTCCACTGTGTCTCTTCCCCCCTCCCATGTTCCCTCCTCTCCCTCCCCTGTGTCTTTTACCCCCTCCTTCTCTCCCCCCACTCCCTCCTGTGTGTCTTTCCCCATCCTCTCTCCCGTTTCTCTTCCCCCTCCCTATCCTGTGTCTCTTTCCCCCTCTCCCCCCCTCCTGTGTCTCTTTCCCCCACTCCCTCCTCTGCTGTATCTCTTCCCCCCTCCCCTGTGTCTCTCCTCCCTCCCCTGTGTCTCTCCTCCCTCCCCTGTGTCTCTCCTCCCTCCCCTGTGTCTCTCCTCCCTCCCCTGTGTCTCTTTCAACCCACTGCCTCCCCTTCTGTACCTCCCGTCCCTCCCCTGTGTCTCCTTCCCCTGTGTCTCTCTCCCTCTACTGAGTCTCTCTCCCCACTCCCGTGTCTCTTCCCCCCTCCTGTCTTTTTCCCTTTCCCCCATTGTCGCTTTCCCCCCTCCTCCATCTCCTGTGTCTCTTTCCCCCTCCAGTGTCTCCCCACCCTCCCTGGGGGCTCTTTCCCCCATCCTCTCTCCCATTTCTCTTCCCCCCTCCCTACCCTGTGTCTTTTTCCCCATCCTCCCTCCCCTGTGTCTCTTTCCACCCTTCCCCTGTGTCTCTTTTCCCTCCTCCCCCTGTAAGAAATAATAGGTAAAGAATGTTTTTATGTAACTGAATTCTTGCCCTTGGCACTTATATATTGTCCCTTTTGACTCATATTTCTTTATTTTCTGTAAAAAAATATGTAAGCCAATATATATTACAAAAGATAAACTATTATATAATGTATATGAGATACTTCAGTATATTTCATTTTAAATACAATTTTGACAAAAAACTAATGAATTTTAAATAAATGTAATTTTTTAGACTGGTTAAATAAGTAATTTTAGAAGTGGAAAAATAATATGTGTTAACTGATGATAAGAGAATGGTGTACCTTTAGTAGTCTTAAGACTTGCCTTTGGCTACTTAGTTCACCAATAAAGCTATAACTTCTACTTTACATTTTTATTCAAAAGGCATACTTACACTATTTATAAATAAAACAAGCTTTACTGATATATTGAAGCATTCTTATAAAATATTTTTAGGTATATTTTACTTCATACATTAAATATTTAATAACATTCTAATTGAAAACTAATGAATGTGGGGTAAATACAATATGATTTGTTAGTCGTATTAAATCAGAATAACAGCCCAATGTTAGTAGTCCACTGAATGTTTATTTCGCTATTTAATCAATCACTTATACCTCGTATTTATAATATTTCTTCCACAAAATATGCAAGGAACAAACTCGCTGAACAATAATTACATGAAGCAGTGACTCTGCTGCCATCATAAGTCAGACTGGGTGCATTACTACTGATAATAAGATAATATGTGTATTTTAATCCCTAAAGTATACAGCAAATCACCCTACTGCAAACATCCCCTTATATGTAGCATAATCCTGTGGCAGAATTACTAGGATTAACACATCTAATCCGACCAAGCAGGATTACAGGACAGAGAGGGTTTACTAAAGTGAAAGAATAGGCAGAAGAGACCAATACAGAAAATCAGATTTTACATTTTCTTAGAAAAAAAAAAATCAGTAGATAATACATTTATGTAAAAAATGTTAAAATAAAGTGCCACTATAGATATATATTTAACATTTACTGTTTTAAATAACCAACTTAAAAATTGGGAAAAAATGTAGCATGTGAAAACTGTAATGCGGACCCTAATGTATTAGGTTTTATATACAGTTATGTACAATCTACCATTTTGTTTTTTTCAAGTCAGTGCCTTGAAATCAGAGCAGAACAGCCTAGTCTTGAAAAATGCCATTGAATGTTTATTTAGCCAATTAATTAATCACGTATTCCTTATATTTATTATGTTCCTGTATTTATGTCACTAAATACAGTATTACAATAAATATACTATGAGGTGTTCATTTCAGATATCTTGGGGACAGGAAATTAATATATTACATTTTCTGTGTGTGATTACACAGTTCTAAAAAAAATCAGGAATATGTTTGTGAATTTAAAATGATAGCTTTTTTCTTTAAAGGACCACTGTAGTTTAAAAAAAGACATTTGTTTGTGAAGTGGTACAAACTAAAAACATAAGCAGCTTTGTAAACTATGAACAGAAAAATATTTTTTGAGTCTTTTGAATAGAGGAATCCAATTGGTAATTATTACATCACTTCCTATGAGCTGGATTAGGAGGTGGTGTTTTATTTTTATCTATCAGTGGAGGAAGGGATCAGGAGGAGACACCAGAAGGATTTTTTAGACAATTGGATATGATTGAAAATTAAATAAAAACCCTTTCCCCCCTCGCTGGCCCAGAAGCAGACAGCTTGCACTACAAAATGCAAGACCTGCATGAAATGTAAACTCCCCTCTCACATACAGAACTCCCACCAAAGCTTCATAAATGCCTCCAGGATTAAACAGGGGCACCACATTTTTTTCTAATTATAAACAAGCTTTATGACATGCTTAATTATGTTCTTAGACTTAACAGTTCAAACAAATACATGTTCCATTGTACAATGGTCTTTTAACAAAATAGCACAGGCCACAGGCGGTGTTATTTTGAACCAGTTAATAAAACACTTTTACACTTGCTCTTAGATATTATATTCCACAACAAATGCAATAACTTTACTCCACATTTGTTAATGAACTACTACAGAAAATGTTTTAATCAATAGATATTCAAATATTTCATGTAAATTAAAATATAACTATATGAAGTGTAATATATAGTAGAAGAAGTACTTTTATGAGGTCCTTTCCCTCTCCCCCTATGCTAAAGATTGTCAGCAGCAGTGCCGCTGCCAACCGCTAGATGGCGCTGCCGATTTTCAGAATACTGTTGCACATTGCAAATAAGGCACAACCGACAGAGATCTTAAGCTATGAGAGGCACGCCCGAGGCCCTCGGGGGGCCAAGTGCCTGGGCTAAAAATAGCGATGGCTTCGCTGTCGATTCAGCGCCATCGAGTTGCGCCACATCAGAGGGGGGAATAATTATAGGCCTTCCCTGAAACCTGATGGTGCCATCTAGTGGCTTCTTGCTGGCACTGCAGCTGTCTGTGCTGGCGATTTCTTGCGCTTACACAAAGGGATAGATCCCAGCAAAGTCATAAAGAGTTATTGATTTTTATCTCACTTGTACTATTTTCCTGTCCTAATATATTTCTACATTACTTACCTGTGAAATTTAATTAGTTTTATCTCTTTTTATTATTTCCCTAACATAAAATGTTTTTTTTTTTATTAATTATCATTGACATGGCGTCACTTTTAACTCAGTTTTATTATTTGTGTTTCATAAACCCATTTTTTTACTAGTTATCTGTGAAATAGATTCAGCTTTTACCTCAGTTTTACTTCAGAAAATCATTGTTTAGACTAATTATTTGCAAAACAGATTCACTTTTACCTCAGTTTTAATATTTTTCCTTCAGAAAATCATTGTTTCACTAATTATCTACAAAATGGAGTCATTTTTACCTCAGTTTTGTTTTCTATTCAGAAAATCATTGTTTCCCTAATTATCTACAAAATAAAGCCATTTTTTACCTCAGTTTTATTATTTTCCCTTCAGAAAATCATTATTTCACTAATTATCTGCAAAATTATTTACTTTTATTTCAGTTGTATTGTTTTCCCTTCATGAAATCATCATTTCATAAAATATCTGCACAATGAAGTCATTTTTACCTCAGTTTTGTTTTCTCTTCAGAAAATCATTGTTTCGCTTAATTTCTTCAAAATGAAGTCACCTTTACCTCAGTTTTATTATTTTTCCTTCATGAAACCATTGTCTCACTAACTATCTGCAAAATGAAGTCACCTTTACCTCAGTTTTATTATTTTTCCTTCATGAAACCATTGTCTCACTAACTATCTGCAAAATGAAGTCACCTTTACCTCAGTTTTATTATTTTTCCTTCATGAAACCATTGTCTCACTAACTATCTGCAAAATGGAGTCACTTTTACATCAGTTTTATTATTTTTCCTTCATGAAACCATTGTCTCAGTAACTATCTGCAAAATGGAGTCACTTTTACCTCAGTTTTTTTTCCTCATCATCAAATTATTATATTTTTTAATAAATTACCTGTGTAGTGTAGAGTCACTTTTATCTTAGTGTTATATTTACACTATACCTTGATATATCTGGCGTTCAGGTAACACAAATCCTTTACACGCTATGTAAACCTCACATCAATTAGTAAAAATATATTGTGACACAAAAATAATAAAACTGAGGTAAAAGTAATGTTGTTACGCGTACCTGCCATTGAACAATCTTTTTTTTTTTTTAAATACTAGTATGCAAGAAAATTAACAAATATGACGTAAAAGTATTCCTCATATTAGTGAATTTAGTACAGAAGGGAGAGATTTCCAGGCTACTAAACTTGGAATTGTTATGCCAGGCTAATAAATACATTACTTTTAGCTCAGGTTTGCTATTTTTTCTGTCATAAAATGATTTCTTCCTCACATAGAGAAAGGTTATATTATCACATCGAAATAAATATCTTCTACACGCAAACATACATTTACTATTGTTTGATATGTTGGTGCATTATACATATAATATAATAATGAAATATATATATTGAGATAGATAAAAGACAAATCTCTTTATTGATATGCAAGCATAAAAACATAACACCTGCAATGCTAGCATGAGAAAAACCTTGCCTCTAAATACTTATTCGGCCAATAAATCTGTCATTTTACTTCATATTCATTAATGTTATACTACCATACAAAGGGATAACACCACTCTGTATATATTCGGCTATAAAATGGCACACAGGTGTATTTACATTAATATATAAACGTATAATATTCACACTGCGTCACTCACCAAACTCTGGGCAGCACTTCCTGTACTTTATTTTTGGCGCCTCCACCGGTCCCTAAGAGGAACAAACTTGTTCAGCAATAACGCGATCTCAGAGCCAGTGCGCGCGCGGGTCTCTGCTCCCACCAAGCGGCAGACTGGGGGCACTGCACCTGGCAATAGCAATACACCAGCTGGAAAATAAATAAATATATGGCACATAATCCTGATCTGTACATAATCCTGGGGCACAATTACCAGCATTAACACATCTAATCTGAACAAGCACATCATGTAAACAGGATACAGAGGATTTAATAAAGGGATAGGTCTTTAATTAGATTGATACAGAAAATCAGATTTGACATTTTTGTGGCTAAATGACCAGAGGAGACATTTATATGTCACAAATATATATAATGTCATTGTGTTTAAGGACAAATAAAATGCCTGGTGCAGTGGTTTCTATTATAAATGTAGAAACATAAATATAATCATACGCAGTGCTGTTTACTTTACAATATTTATTTAAATAAACATTCTGACTGGAAAATAATAAAATCTGACAGCTGCAGTTCTGCCGCCGGCCGATTTTAGTATATAAGGCACGCCGACAGAAGAGGCCTTGAGCTGAGTGCCCGCGCCGAACATAGTGATGGCCTCGCTGTTGAGTTGCGCCACGTCGGAGGGGAGAATAGTTCTTTGCCTTCCCTGGAACTTGACGGTGCCCGAATGACGACAAGAAAAGTTTAAGGCTGAGAATGCTCTTTGCCACACAATGCGAGGCTCTGCCCCTTCTGAGCACCTTCGGCGCTCATTGCGTGGTTCTCAATGAGCGCCTTTGACGCTTATTGCGAGCCTCTCCCCCGTCTACTTTAGTGCTTTGCAATGATCACCTTCGGTGCCCATCGCAAGCCTCTCCCCCATGTAGTTTACGGGCAACCCGCAACGACGCACTGAGTGCCTTCGGCACTCATCACGAAGTCCTGCGTGCCAGTCGTTGTTCGGTTAAGTGTTACTAGCTTCGGCTAAGTGTTACTGGCTTAGGTTAGGTGTTGCTGGCTTGGGATAAGTGTTACTGGCTTTGGATCTAGATCATATCATCAGCGCACTCCGTGCGACCGCACGTTTAACAACGGCATCTAGTGGTCGGAATATACACAGGGAACCGAGGGAGTGTGAATGCAGGGAGCTGAGGGCCTGTGACATATGAGTGGGGACAGGAGGGTGTGTATGAATGGAGGATTGTAGAGTACGTATGGCAGGAGAGTTAGTGTCTGTAACTGGTGCAGTGAATGCGGATATGGGAGAGTGATGGGAGGGAACAGGAGAAATGGGGGAAGACAGTTATGACAGCGTAGAGGAGTATGACAGGATGAGAGGAACGAGGGACTGTGTCTGGAGAGTGTAGCTGTGTGTGACAGGTGTCTGGAGAGTGTAGCTGTGTGTGACCGGTGGAAATGGGGGGGGGCTGTATGACAGGGACAGTTGGAATGGGGTGACTGCATGACAGGGATGGTGTGCTAAGTGGAATGGGGATGTGTTGACAGAGACAGTGTGACAGGAGGCCAGTGTGACCGTAGGGTGGGGGTGTAGGAGGGGAGCTGGGGGGGGGTACTTGGGTGGCCCTGTGGTGTGGGGGAGATCGTAATGGGGGAGCTGGGGGGGAGGGGGGGCTTGGGTGGTCTTGGGGGGAGGGGGTGTAGGTGATCATAATGTGGGTGCAGGGGGGGGGCTGCAGCGCTCATCGTGAGCCCTGTAATATTTAACATTGCGTTACCAACAATCTTGCAATTACGACAACTATGTATCAACAATAAATCAGTTCTGTGAGGCAGTGCAGTGTTTTCTGCCCTGTGCTCATTTATCATTGTACAGGCGAGTAGACGGGGTTTATTTTAACAAGGGAAGAGCTAGCTTGGGAGCTTGCAATCATTTCTAGTGTAAGTGTAGTTAGTGTGTAGGAGATTGAATAAAAGGAGGAAATCCAAAGGAAAGGGGTATTATAAGAAAAAGCAGAAAACAAACGTATATTTTTTTTTTCTGTTTTGTTTGGGTTAAGGTGTAGAAAAGTGATCCTTATACAAATACATTGATTTGTTTTCTCACTGTATTTTTGTAACTGATCATCATGAGTAAGTCCAGTGGCAACCTCACTCAGTGTACATCCTGCCAAATGTATGCACTACTGGAACAGATGATCCAGGGTCCATACCTCTGTGACAGGTGTGAGCATGTTGCCTCTCTGGAAGCTCAAATTGAAGATCTGGAGAGGAGAATTGCAGCACTTAGTGATACTGCTCCACTGAAAAGGGAGGTGGTGCTCACGGAGCACAGTTTAGCTGGGCCTAGTATGGAGGGAGGAGCTGGGGCTAGTGAGGATGGCCAGGGAGGTAGCTGGGTTACAGTTAGAAGGTGAATCAGGGGGAACAGGAGGAGGCAGGCCAGTTCTGAGTTGGCAAACACCAACAGATTTGCCAGATTGAGTGAAACTGTTGGGGATGTCCATTCAGGAATGGCAATGCCAGATAGAGCTGTTCCCTCTAACAGCCGGGAGAACAGTTTTACTGGAGGAGAGGGAGGGCAGAATAGGCAGAGCAACAGACATGTTTTGGTGGTAGGGGACTCTATTATTAGGAAGGTAGGGTAATTTGTCACTCAGATCCCAGCAATCGAACAGTTTGCTGTCTACCTGGTGATCGGGTTCGGCATGTTGTGGATTGGGTGGATAAATTATTGGGAGGGTCTGGTAATGAACCGCGGTCTTGGTACACATTGGTACCAATGACAAAGTTAGTGGAAGATGGAGCGTCCTAAAGAATGATTTTAGAGAACTAGGGAATAAGCTTAAAGCAAGGACCTCCAAGGTAGTATTTTCTGAGATACTACCAGTGCCACGTGCTAGCCCAGGGAGGCAGAAGGAGCTTAAGGAGGTTAATGCGTGGTTAAAAAAGTGGTGCAGTGCAGAGGGTTTTGGGTTTTTAGAGCACTGGGCTGACTTCTCACTTGGGTACAATCTCTATAGCAGGGATGGATTGCACCTTAATGATGAGGGAGCTTTTGTGCTAGGGGATAGGATGGTAGAACGGCTGGGGGAGTTTTTAAACTTGTAGGTGGGCGGGAGGGACTATATAGAAGTATTGGGGTAAATAGGGTAGAGAGGGAAAGGGATGAATTAGTTACCCATGGGGGAGGAGAAGGGGACAGGGTTACAATAGACAGTAGGGAGGTATTAATAGGGGCCTCAAGTACAGTGGCAAGCACTTCACAATGGCAGAGCCATAGCAACATAAAGTGTATGCTTGCTAACGCAAGAAGTTTGCCTGGGAAAATGGACGAGCTAGAAATATTAGCGGTACAAGAAAAATGGGGCTTAATAGGCATTACTGAAACATGGTGGGATGAATCTCATGACTGGACTGTTAATCTGGATGCTTATAACATATTTAGGACAGATAGGGGAAATGGTAAAAGAGGAGGAGGGATCTGTCTGTATGTTAAGCCTGAATTTAAGCCTATAGTCAGAGAAGATATGTATGCTGGCACTAACGGCATCATTGAATCTTTGTGGGTTGAGCTAAATAGTGGAGGAGCTAATTCTAAACGCATATTGGTGGGAGTATGCTATAAACCCCCAACTATAGCTGAAAATGAGGAAATACAATTATTGTTACAGATTGGAAATGCAGCTAAGCACGGGCAAGTTCTAATAATGGGAGACTTTAATTACCCTGAAATAAACTGGATAAATGAGACCAGCAGCTCAGCTAAGGGGAGCAGGTTCTTGAGTACACTCAGGGATCATTATCTGGCCCAGGTAATACAAGAACCTACTAGAAATGGGGCAATCTTGGATTTAGTCATCACAAGCAATATTGATATAATATCAAATGTTAAAATAGGGGAACCCTTGGGGAACAGTGATCACAACACAGTATCATTTGAGATTGAATACAAAAAACAGAGTTGTAAGGGGCCAACAAAAACTCTACATTTTAAAAGGGCTAACTTTCATGGGCTCTGGGCAGCAATACAACATATAGACTGAGACAAAGAACTTACTGGGAAGAATACTGAAAATAAATGGACAACATTCAAATCCTTACTAAATAAACATACTCATCGGCATGTACCATGTGGAAATAAAATGAATAGGAGTAAATCATATCCCATGTGGCTTAACAATGACTTAAAGGTCATGATGAGGAAAAATAAACATGCATTTAAATTATACAAGGAGGAGGGAACAGAGGCAGCTTTATGTGACTATAAGGAAATCAACAAGGCTTGCAAAAGGGCTATTAGACTGGCTAAAATAGAAAATGAGAAGTCAGTTGCAATGGAAAGTAAGACTAACCCTAAAATATTTTATAAATATATTAATGGGAAGAAGGCAAGGAAGTGCCACATGGAAGACTAGTGAGCAAACTAAGGGATACAGGAATTGCAGTAAATATCTGCTCATGGATTTAGAGCTGGCTAAAAGACAGGAAGCAAAGGGTTGTTGTAATTGGAACATACTCCGATTGGTCTAATGTTATAAGTGGGGTTCCTCAAGGTTCAGTATTAGGTCCTCTCCTTTTTAACATATTTATTAATGACATAGAAGTAGCACTCGAAAGTAGTGTCTACATTTTTGCTGATGACACTAAGTTGTGCAAGGTAATAAAATCAGATAATGATGTACTTCGAGAAATGGGCGGCTAAATGGCAGATGAGATTTAATACAAATAAATGCAAGGTTATGCATTTGGGAAGGAAAAATTGCCATGCAATTTATAATCTTAATGGAGCAAATCTAGGGGTATCAGATATTGAAAGGGATTTGGGAGTGCTTGTGGACAACCACCTAGGTAGCAGTGCTCAATGCCAAGTAGCAGCTGCAAAGGCAAGTACAATATTAGCATGTATTAGGAAGGGTATAGAAGCCAGGGAAGAAGATATAATTCTGCCACTATACAAATCTCTAGTACGCCCTCATTTGGAATATAGAGTACAATTTTGGGCACCACTTCATAAAAAGGACATTTTAGAGCTGGAAAAGGTACAGAGAAAGGGCAACAAAACTAATAAGGGGAATGGAGGGGCTAAGTTATGAAGAAAGTCAAACCAAACTAAACTTATTTTCGCTAGAAAAAAGGCGTCTACGAGGGGATATGATTACCTTATATAAATACATCCAGGGTCAATATAAGGCCTTGTCAAGTGGACTTTTTGTAGCAAGAGATTTTCAACTGACAAGAGGACATCCTTTGAGGTTAGAGGAAAAAAGTTTTCACCTTAAACAACGAAAAGGGTTCTTCACACTTAGGGTGGTTAAACTGTGGAATTCTCTACCAAAGGAGGTGGTAACAGCAAATTCGATAGACAACTTCAAAAAGAAGTTAGATATATTTTTGAATAAAGAGGGCATTTAAGGCTATCCTAGATAACTAGCAAAGGAATATTTATCCAGGGAGAAATTTGATCGCCAGTTTCTGGGGTCACGAAGGAATTTTTGCTTTTTTTCCCCTTATGAGACAATTGGCAAAGTTTCAATGTTTTTTTTTTTCTGTTTGCCTTCCTCTGGATCAATTAACAATTACTAATAAATAGTCCACATATTAAAAAGATCAATAGAGATCTAAAAAGGTTGAACTTGATGGACTAACTCTTTATTCATCCTCCAATACTATACTATTAAAAATTATTTAATCAATAATTTAATTAATAACTAATCCGCATATTGCAGATCAGAGGAGATCTTATCAGGTTGAACTTGATAGACTAAAACTCTTTTTTCAACCTTAATTACTATGTAACTATGTAACTATATGTAATTTATACATGAGACACATGAATTATATTTTATTTGTTCAGGACAGTAAAAACCATGAGGTGAAAGTGCCTCCTTTACACTCACTATGTAAGCTTGAGATGAATGAGTAAGAAATCACAAGGCTGATGCAAAACTTATCCAGTTTGGAAACATAAACTTGATATAAGAAAAGATCCAATAGTCCCAGCTACCCTGCCCACTTTATATACCTAAAAAGCCTGGCTAATTATGGCCTTATTCCCTTCCAAGGCTTAAATATATTTACTCTGTCCACACCACTTCTGCTTAGTACTACTAAGACTTGATAAAAAGCATTTTTTAGAAAGCTAACAAAAACATCCATTTATTTTTATTTTCCCACATTGTTCCAAATCTTCCAATTTCCCACTGCAAATCATGACCATGTGTTCTCGTACTGACCTTTATCTGTTGCTAATTCCTCTTCCAATACACCAAGGATCCTCCTGGCCTCGCCTGTAGCTTTCTTGCATTATTTGCTTATCTATAAGGATAGCTCTCAAGTAAAATAATGTATCATCAACGTTAACACGTTTTTCCACAAAAACACCCATTAAAATGCATGTATTTGTTTTTGGGAAAACTTTATCCACAGCATTAGAGTCTACCTCAAAGATAGGCATGCACATTAGCATAACTGGTTGTCCAATAAAACTGGACATATATAGGGCTAGATTATTCAACTGCCAATATAAAATTCATATTTATTGACCTCCCCTAATGATTTGGGCAAAATTATAGTTTATATCTGCTTTGTAAACAAACAAACATGCATCTTTTGACATGAGTAAATAACAATTGTAAAAGAACAAAATGTAATTCACTGTAATCTGCACAAATTACATCCAAGTGTGTCTTAGGCGCTAAATAAAATATGTTTAGACTTTATTGATATGTTGCATGAGATATGAGTGCCCTATAGTTTAGAAAACTTAACATGAGACAGCACAACAACCCAACCCTAATATATTATACAAAAGAAGATATTACCTTCAAATGTGTCTCATTTATTACCATCTTTTTGACTCCATAATCTATTAACAAAACAAATGTTTTTTTGCTCAATGAAGATGGTTCCCCGTCTAGTTTTTCTTTCATGTAACAGCTCAGATTAGAGGCGGGGCATACACTTTGCTCTGTAGCTATTTTTGAGTTCTTTCAAAAAGACAGAACCAATTTAAAAAGTGCAGATCTATCTAATGAAATTGGTACCATGTGACTCCTCAATTGGAATATTTTAGAAATAATAGTATAAATTCTGCAGCTAGGGGTGAGTTGATGGTATGTACATAAGAAGGGTTGGTGTAATCAGTGAATTATCGTGCTATGCAGAATGTTTAATCCCTATAGGTAGATTTAATGGCAGACTAGATGGGCCAATTCTTCTTTGTTTTCGCGTCCATCGCTGACACATCAATAACACCAATTACACCTCACAGAACAGGGGGAGGAATTCTTCCTGAACATCATTTTATATAAACCTTGTACTGCATTGCCATAAAACCAATGAACAACAAACCATCTGGTCTCTATATACAGTATATGATCCTATATAATAAAGAAGATAACATTGTAGATCTCTACAGAAATCTTTGGGAAAATTATTTGAATCAGGAAATTCCTAGGACAATTCGGCAAATATTTGGAGATGTCTTAGAAAACGCAGTAGGGGAGATTCACAGAGAGTAGTCCAAATGAACTGCTGTGGATCTTTAATTTATTCTAATTTATTCCTATTGCAGTGATCGCATTTTTGCGTGTGCAGAGATTGCCGCAATTACCAGTGAACAGTATCTGTGATTGCGCACGAGTCTCTTATAATGCATTAATACTGTACTTCTAGATTTCACCATAAGATGCACATAAAATAAAGAATATGGTTATTATAGTGGCGGAGCAAGTTAATGGAGGGCCCTGGTGCAGAACTCCCCCTAGATCCCCCCTAAGAAGCCAACATGAGGGGGGTCTGGTGTGGTCAAGGGCGCCAAACGGGGCCTTGGGGTAAATGTAAAAAATTAATTGAAAAAATAGACCGCCCCCTGCCAGATAAGGCCCCATTGCATTGTAGAACTATATTTACCCCCAGGTTTCTATTAAAATAGGAGTCTGGCCATGTATAAAATACAATACAGTAATAAACATATGCATTATTTTTTGTGTATCTTTCACACATTAACAAAACTATCTCAAAACTATCTCCCTATTTTTAACTCCTGTATAGCGCTACAGAATATGTTGGCGCATTACAAATAAAAGATAATAATATTAGGCACTGTGCAAGGCTTCAGATTGTAATGTTGGGTAGCAGCATCGCTGTGGGCGGAGACAACAGAAACCCTTTAATGAATATACACAACACTCCCAGGGCTTGCCAAACTCTGCAGAGGTTAAATAGAAACAGGGTTTAGTGAATACTTTGTGGTTCATATTTATAAAAAAAACAATAATTAAGAAGTGCATATAATTACTGCATCATAATAATAATGCTGCAAGTAAAACAAGAAATTCTGCAAATAAATATACTAAAGAAACCATTGTTTAGTAATAGAAAATATACATTATATATGGAGCATAATATTTACAAAACAGGTTCAATAATTCCTATGAGAAATATATCCGTATGGGATTGATATATTGAAAAATATATGGTGCTGTGTTAAAATAATTAGTTTATTCTTGCTCACTACATTTTGGACCATATTTGTAAATTTAAATCTTACAACTCTTGAGTATTTAAAATATATATTTATTGTTTATACTAATTTACATACTAATTGGTGGTTGTTAATATGTCACTTTTTCTATTGTTGGATTCGTTCATTGACATTTGGTATCTTTGGTAATCGTTCTTAAGAACAAACTATGCAAATACAAACGGATCAAGATCAATATGCGGGAGACTCATTTAAGAGTGGTCACGCAATAGCCTAGTTATTGTGAATGCAACAGTACATGTAATTGTGAGGTCCAGTGGTGCAGCAGGTGCAAAGCACCAGGACCCACAACACAGTAAGGTCCCATAGGAACCAGTTATAAAAAAATAATTATAATGTTTTAAATACAAAAGGTGGATAATTACTTTATAGAAAGCTAATCTGATCACTATGGGGTGGTTTCACCAACCTCATATAATGTTGTGTTTTATTTGACCCCTACAGGGTGGATAGGCAATTGAAAGGGGGCCTCATCGGGGCCCATCATTCATTAGCTCCACCACTGGTGGGGTCTCTACCAATATATAGGAGGAATCCAAGGGATGAGGGCTAAGGGGCACTATTGGTCTAACAGGGATCTACTAATCCCATTCCCACAAGACATTACCCCTTCTCTGAAATGTGAATACACATCCCTCCTGTCCTGATTGGCTGAAAAGGGATTGTCAGGTGTGTGTTTAGCTAATCAGAAGAGGTGTGTACACATATAAAAGCTACTTGAAGATAATATCATTGAATGGGTGCAGCTCCTCATAATAAGAGCTCCTTTTACTAGCTTTTTAATGGCAGGATATGTATATATGGCCCATTTATGGCCGCAGAGAGGACTCAAGGATATGTCTAGACAACGCTGGAACATGGAGGTAGAAGTATAAAATCTTAGTTACATAGTAATTTAGGTTGAAAAAAAAATTAGTTTATCAAGTTCAACCTTTTTAGATTTCCTCTGATCCGTATTACAGGGATTTATTGTTAATTGATCCAGAGGAAGGCAAACAAACAAAAAAACAAAAACTGAGAAACTTTGCCAACTGTCTCAACATGGAAAAAAATATAAAATTCCTTCCTGACCCCAGATACTGGCGATCGGATTCACCCCTGGATCAATACTCCCTCTCTATTTATCCAGGATAGCCCTTATTTACAAATATATCCAATTGATTTTTAAAGTTATCTATTGAATCCGCTGTTACTACCTCCTTTGCTTTTTCTCAACACCAGTTTTGTTTTGTTAGCTGCTGATATGGAGCTACATAATTCTTATTACAAAGACATAGTCACCACAGTCCCATATTTAAAATACATTTTTAAAAGAACTACATGTGACCTTGGCCAAAACATTTTTTTTTAAATACAGCCTTTAATTTATTTCCTGTTATATGAAAATATGGAGGCTACCATTTCTGTTTCTGCTAACCTGCTTCCACAGGTGGGAGGAGTCATTGAATGTAAAGGAATTTAGCATGTGCCACAAGTGCTTCTAGTAAGGCTAATGACAATCCTATTATGCTGAGAAAGCAGCTGAAATGTATATGGAAAACCACAGTAAAAAAATTGCATTTCAATGTCTCTAAAAACATATTGCAATTATTTATATTTTTGCTTTCTATAAAACTTAACCCATAACCAAAGCCATTTTAAAGACAATATAGTAAGGATGGGACTACAGTAGTCCTGTAATGTACATTATAGACCACACATGTTTCATGCAAAAAGAAAAACACATTCATAGGAAAACCCCACAACTGAAAGGGTTAATTCATCTGTTAGAGTGCAATCCCAGAATGGCTATACTGGTGGCGGGATTGAAGGGGTTAAGGTTTGCGGTGCTCGTTGTACAACTGGAAAATGTATAGAGATTGATCTGCAATTGAGTAATGAAAGAGAGCGCCAGCGAGACAGATCTCCTTTGTGCCGTCAGTTTATTGAATACTTGGTGCTTCGTGTCAGCCGCAGGATGAAGGGCCGCTCTCAACGGCTCCCAGGAGAACCATCCAGGCTATGGCAGGATTAACCCCTTTATGCCGGTATACAAAGCAAGTGGCAATGTCAAAAAGTCATGAATATTGGCTATACTTTTATATTTAAATATAAATAATTCCTGAGATATTCAGCATTGTTTGTGCTGCATTGTTATGTAAAATAGTGGCTTGTGAATACAATGTAGGTGATTTGATGTTTTGCATTTACTCCAATATTATCATATAGTTAGGTCCCCACCCCAACAACTATCAAGCTATCAAAGCCACAAATTAGCACGTGGAACTGCATTTTATTATAGTCAAATGCATAAGAGAAACATGATGAGTACAATGTATAGAGAGTTTTAAGTGTTCTCTAGGGTGAAACCAACTTGTTAATGTGCTTACAGTGTCCCTTTAATGTCTGGGGTTTGGATCACATATTTACTATATTACTTAAAGTTATATGAAAGTGATCTGGGTTATTAATGCATCTGAAAAATTCCAAAGTAAACCGTTAAACCATTAACCTGAAGTTTGCTGAATTTCTTGCTTTTGTAAATAGTTTTCTCTCAATGTTGACACCGCCAGAAATTCCCAGGTAAAATTAGCACAACTTATACAATGTTTCTTTTTTGCCTGGGGATTGTGCAGGCATGCTCAGTTAGCGCCTGTAGTCTGCCCTACTGTTGGAAGTCACATGATTTCAGACACTTTACTTTAGCCAATCAGCATGTGCATGTGCTGCATATTGGATATCTCATTTGAAAATGAGATATCCAATATGCAAATCTCAGTTGCTGTGGGTGTTTACATTATGCCCCGCAATTTTTTTTCTTTTCTGCAAAAAAAAAAATTTTTTTTTCATGGAAACATTTTTTTCTAGGTGGGTTATGATGCATTCTACAGGATGCATTCATAACCCGCTTCACTTTCATGTACCTTTAACAAGAAATTATCATGTTGGTTTTAACACATTTTAATGAATAAATACGTTTATTTTGCAGTCGAGTAAACATACACTTTTACTTGCAGCAATGCACTTCATTTGCCAAACTGGTGTAATTTTTTTTCCAGCCAATCAGAACCAGTATCTCTGTACTATAATTATTGGTGATAATGTATTTAGAGAACCATTGTAAAGAACATTGTGTTGGAGCCAATGCATGCTCCATCGCTGCAAGTGCCTGCTTTTGCTGCAGGATAACATAAAATACAGTTGTCTCATTTACATCATCTTGTGTAGCTTAA
This sequence comes from Discoglossus pictus, assembly GCA_027410445.1. Classification (NCBI taxonomy): domain Eukaryota; kingdom Metazoa; phylum Chordata; class Amphibia; order Anura; family Alytidae; genus Discoglossus; species Discoglossus pictus. The sequence goes on from CM050174.1 coordinate 3,660,080, forward strand.
CATACACCTGATTACATATATGTGCATATCATGTACCTTTAAATATTGCGCATTCTAAGCGGCAAAGCTCTTCAACTGCCCCAGCATTAATGACGAGCGTAATGATGCAGTAAACATTAGCAATATACAATTATTATTATTATTTATTTCTGCACTTACAGATCAGCAATAGATCCCATAGAACTTGGGAACAATAAACCCATGGATAATATATGAGGTACAATGGGACACAATATGGATAAGACAAGACATATATAGATAAACATTGATATGGGAGGGGATGAGGACCCTGCTCTCTTAGCATATAACTAATACATATATAATGAATACAAATCAAGACTGTTAGCTCTTCAGACCAATACATCCCCTCCGTGTATATATATATATATATATATATATATATATATATATATATATATATATATTAATTTTTTTACCTTTTATTTGTAACAATATTATTATCCTTTTCTTATAATTTATTAATTTAATTAATTTAATTTAATTAATATATTTCGTAGCACTATACAGGGGGATATGTTTAGATCACTAATGTAGTTGTTGTGCTGCGAGTTTGTGTGTAAATCATGCTGGGCATTGCGAGGCTTGCAATGGGCGCCGAAGGGGGAGAGGGAGGGAGAGAGGGAAGGAGGGAAGGAGAGAAAAGGAGGGAAGGAGAAGGAAGGAAGGAGGGGGAGAGAGAGTGAGAAGGAGAGAGATAGAATGAGGAGAGGGAGAGAATGAAAAAGAGAGGGGGAGAGAGAGGGGGGAGAGGGAGAGAATGAAAAAGAGAGGGGGAGAGAGAGGGGGGAGAGGGAGAGAAGGAGAGTGAGTGAGAAGGAGAGGGAGAGAAAAGGAGAGGGAGAGTGAGAGAGAAGGAGAGTGAGAGAAAAGGTAAAGGGAGAGTGAGAGAGAAGGAGAGTGAGAGAAAAGGAGAGGGAGAGAGAGAAGGAAAGGGAAAGAGAGAGAGAGAAGGAGAGTGAGAGAGAAGAAGGGAGGGAGATATAGAAGGAGGGAGGTAGTGAGAAAATTAGAAGGAGAGGGAGAGAGAGAAAAAGAGAGGGAGAGAGAGAGAGGGGCGGAGAGAGGAGTGGGAGAGAAAAGGAGAGGGAGAGTGAGAGAGAAGGAGAGTGAGAGAAAAGGAGAGGGAGAGAGAGAAGAAGAGGGAAAGAGAGAGAGAGACAAGGAGAGTGAGAGAGAAGAAGGGAGGGAAATATAGAAGGAGGGAGAGGGAGAGAAAAGGAGAGGGAGATAAGGAGAGGTAGAGAGAGAAGAAAAGGGAGAGAGAAGGAGAGGGAGAGAAAAGGAGAGGGATAGAAGGAGAGGTAGAGAGAGAAGGAGAGGAAGAGAGAGAGAGAAGGAGAAGGAGAGAGGGAGAGAGAAGAAGGGAGGGAGATATGGAAGGAGGGAGGGAGAGAGAGAATGAGAAGGAGAGGGAGATAGAGAAAAAGAGAGAGGTAGAGAGACAAGGAGAGGTAGAGAAGGAGAGATAGAGAGAGAAAGAAGGAGATGGAGAGAGTGAAAGAGAAGAAGGGAGGGAGATATAGAAGGAGGGAGCGAGAAAATGAGAAGGAGAGTGAGAAAAAGAGAGGGGGAGAGAGAGAGAAGGAGAGGGAGTGAGAGAAAAGGAGAGGGAGAGAAAGAGAGGTAGAGAGAGAAGGAGAGGAAGGGAGAGAGAGAGAAGGAGAGGGAAAGAGGGAGAGAGAAGGGAGGGAGATATAGAAGGAGGGAAGGAGAGAGAGAATGAGAAGGAGAGGGAGATAGAGAAAAAGAGAGGGGGGAGAGAGAGGGGGGGAGAGGGAGAGACAAGGAGTGATAGAGAAGGAGAGGTAGAGAGAGAGAGAGGGAGAGAGAGAAGGAGAGGGAGAGAGTGAGAGACAAGAAGGGAGGGAGATATAGAAGGAGGGAGGGAGAGAGAGAAAAAGAGAGCGAGAGAGGGAGAGAGAGAGAAGGAAAGGGAGAGTGAGAGAAAAGGAGAGGGAGAGAAGGAGCGGTAGAGAGAGAGAAGGAGAGGGAGAGAGAGAGAGAGAGAAGGAGAGAGCGAGAGAGAAGAAGGGAGGGGGATATAGAAGGAGGGAGGGAGAATAAGAAGGAGAGGGAGAGAGAGAAAAAGAGAGGGGGAGAAAAAGAGAGGGGGAGAGAGAGAGGGGGGGGGGAGAGAGGAGAGAGAGAGAAGGAGAGGGAGAGAAAAGGAGAGGGAGAGAGAAGGAGAGGGAGAGAGAGAGAGAATGAGAGGGAGAGAGAGAGAAAAGGAGAGGGAGAGAGAGAGAAAAGGAGAGGGAGAGAGAGAGAAAAGGAGAGGGAGAGAGAGAAAAGGAGAGGGAGAGAGAGAGAAGGAGAGGGAGAGAGAGAGAGTGAGAGAGAGAGAGAAGAAGAGAGTGAGAGAGAAGAAGGGAGGGAGATATAGAAGGAGGGAGGGAGAGAGAGAATAAGAAGGAGAAGGAGAAAGAGAAAAAGAGAGGGGAGAGAGAGAAGGCGAGGGAGAGGGAGAGAAGGAGAGCTAGAGAGACAAGTAGAGGTAGAGAAGGAGAGGGAGAGAGAAGTAGGGAGGGAGATATAGATGGAGGGAGAGAGAAAATGAGAAGGAGAGGGAGAAAGAGAAAAAGAGAGGTGGGAGAGAGAGAGAGAAGGAGAGGGAGAGAAAAGGAGAGGGAGAGAAGGAGGGGTAGAGAAAGAAGGAGAGGGAGATAGAGAAGGAGAGAGTGAGAGAGAAGAAGGGAGGGAGATATAGAAGGAGGGAGGGGGAGAGAGAATGAGAAGGAGAGGGAGAGAGAGAAAAAGAGAGGGGGAGAGAGAGAGAGAGGGAGAGAGAGAGAGAAGGAGAGGGAGAGAAGGAGAGAGAGAGAGAAGGAAAGAGTTAGCACAGAGTGGCAGAGGGTGCAGAGAGAGAGAGAGAGAGAGAGGGTACACAGAGAGAGGGCGCACAAACAGACAAAAGACACAATTTTTAAGACAATATTATACCATCATTTTCGACGGGCAAGTGACTAGTATATATATATACATAAGATACAAATCCATTTTAATACATATACAATGAATACAAATCAGCACAAGACTGTAAGCTCTTGAGACTAGTACCTTGTGGTATCTGTATAAGGCATCCTTTGAACCAATATAACAGTAGTCTGATATCCTATATTTACTTTTCAATCCTACCAGAATAGGGCACATAGAAAGTATGTAATATTTCCATAACCTTCATTTAGGTTTAACCATTTAATGGACCTTCTCAAACTCACATTTATAGAACACTAACTAGAATTTATATGGGGCAAAATGCATTGAAGTAATTAAGAAAAAGTAACTGTATTTTCTGTAATTTGTGCACCTCCTCTGTCTGTAAGACTTCCCTGACAAGACATCATGTTTCCTTACAGTGTACAGCTGCCATTTACATGATAAAGCTGATTTTAGAAGCCAAGGTTACCTGGATCTCCACAAGGAAGATAAACTCAGAGATAGGGGTGTTCTTCCAAGACAGCATGCAAAGTGCCAATAACTAGATTTTTTTTTTAAACATTTTCCTATTATTATGTGAAGTTCTGCAAAATGCTGAGACATTTGACCCATTTAATGTTACATTGTAAAAATAAATGTATAGATCTAAAATAAATAAACCTATGTATTGTAATGCAAATGATTATTATTGTTATTACACTTTATTTGTAAAGAGATTATAATTTTAATGTCATTTTAATAATCTCATGAATAATTGTTTGCAAGCACATGGACTTTCAGTGGCTTTGCACAGCCCACCTTTGCAGGGTGTGTCCAGCCCCCATCAGGGCACCCACACACCCACTTCCTCCTGTGCTGTAGCAGTGCAGGTATTTCATCTTTCAGGGACCGCTGACGTCAGCATGTTGCATCCCTCTCGCAAGGGATGATGGTAAAATCCCAATGTTTTCCAACAGATGCTGTAGGAACAAGCTGAGGAGCAAAGGAATTGGTGAGGCTGCCTGGGATTTGGTGGATTTGAGGCTCACACCCACTGGAAGTTCCTCAGCCATTTTGGAGGGTTATGATGGCACAGGGGAGCCTTTGTTGTGGGTGTCAGGGTTTCCTGGAGATGTGGTGAAGTCCTGGACCACAGTACCCCCCTTGGATTGTCCAGAGCATCATTAATGAGGGCATTGTACAGGCTGCCCAGGCACCTCTGCAGCCAATCTGCCCATGGCCTCATCACAGGAGCGCAGTGGATCACTTATTGTGAGAGGCAGATCCCACAGTGATCCCAGCATCCTGATAGAGACTGGATCAGAATCAGAGGACAGCACAGGTACAGGGGGCATGGGGGTGGGTGTGTGGGGGAGGTGTGGTCCATGGCTCTGCATCCTCTACATCAGCATCATTAGCTCTATGTACTGCCTGGTGTGAGAGGTCTGGTGGCTTCATGGGGTTAATCCAAAAAGGGACACCTGGCCCCTGTGCCAATGCAGTGACCCCCCCAGCCCAGCATGCTGCAATATGTCAGAGTATCAGCTGCACAATAAATATACAAAGGACTGATATCTACTCATAAATAGCACAAGGCATGCAGGAGGCAGTCATAGAGGGGCAATGCAGAGGGGGACTGATGTGGCATCACCAGGGGTGTAACATGGGCTGTGTGATGGGCTTTGTGTGCACACTGTGAGCTCAGGGAAGAGCAAAAGGTACTGCTCCAGGGAGAATATATATATATATGTGACACATAGTATAGCATATGTACTATAAATTATATATGCCAAATCAATTCAAATACTTCATTAAAATATACCAGAATTCAGCTTTCTCAATAATATCTACAAATATCTATCTATCTATCTATCTATCTATGTATCTATCTATCTATCTATCTATCTATCCATACATAAACACACATATATGTATATGTATATATATATATATATATATTCTATCTATCTATATATATATATATATATATATATATATATATATATATCAATGAATATTATATATATATATATATATTTATAGTTGAGTAATCAGAGTATTGCAGTGAATATATATATCAATGAATATTATATATATATATATATATATATATATATATATATTTATATATATATATATATATTTATATGTATATATACATATATATATGTATACATATATATATATATATATATGTGTGTGTGTATATATATATATATATATATATGTATATATATATATATATATGTCTATATATATATTCTATACTCTATATATTATATCTAGATTCTATCTATCTGTCTATTTAGCAATTGATTTATATTGTGAGAGTATATATATATATATATATATATATATATATATATACCTATGTATGTATGTATGTATGTATATATATATATATATATATATATATATATGACACATAGTATAAATAGAATATGTACTATAAATTATATATGCCAAATCAATTCAAATACTTTATTAAAATATACCACAATTCTCAACAATATCTACAAATATCTATCTAGTTTTTATATATATATATATATATATATATATATATATATATATATATATATATATATATACATATATATACATATATTTCTAATATCTATCTATCTATCTATCTATCTATCTATCTATCTATCTATCTAACTTTGGTAACTACATAACCTCTAGTTCTAGCACCTTATGGCCCATAATCCAGGCAGTGATTATTTGGCATCCAAGTGGTTATTGTGCTTGGAAGTGGCACAGACCGGGCACCTACTTACAGTTGCTTTACTTTGTAATTACAGGGTACTTTCTTTATAATTTCCATGCAAGGCTTTATTATAACAGGAGGATCTCTGTGTGTTTCTGGGTTTCCATGGAAACCGAGGGAAGCAGAGCAATAATTGAAGAATTTCCCTACCAGGAAGGCAATTAGTGCCTCAGACTACAAGTGCTGATTTCATGTTTTGCTCTTTGATAAATATTCTGAGCTCACGATTTATGTTCACTCCCTCGTATCAGTATCTTTGTAGGTTTGACCTCAGTATTAGAAATCAATGCTGCATTAAATAAAGTGGTCCCTGGGCTCTCTTATTGCAGCATCACATTCCATATAGTTGTTTAAGTAAACACATGGTATATGTCAGGCTACCACCTTTGCTGTGCTGCAGTCCTGGCAGCCACTACTCCTGTGCTGGAAGGATTTGAGGATCATTAGCTGTCCTGCCAGGTGTCATGGCAATGGCTGCCGGACATGATTTCTAGCTGGGACTCCCTAGAGAGATGGTAATGGTGATTTCAGCACTAAATTGCAGGGCTCATCTGGATTTTCTATGGGGGGGGAGGGTTAAATAGATATATGAGGCATAAATAAAGGGAAGGCCAGGTAGGACAATAGGGGACCATGTTCACTAAGCTTCTCATAGGGCAGGTAGGACAATATGGGACCATGTTCACTAAACTTCTCATAGGCCAGGTAGGACAATAGGGGACCATGTTCACTAAGCTTGTCATAGGCCAGGTAGGACAATAGGGGACCATGTTCACTAAGCTTCTCATAGGCCAGGTAGGACAATAGGGGACCATGTTCACTAAGCTTGTCATAGGCCAGGTAGGACAATAGGGGGACCATGTTCACTAAGCTTGTCATAGGCCAGGTAGGACAATATGGGATCATGTTCACTAAGCTTCTCATAGGCTAGGTAGGACAATAGGGGACCATGTTCACTAAGCTTCTCATAGGCTAGGTAGGACAATAGGGGACCATGTTCACTAAGCTTCCCATAGGCCAGTTAGGAAAATAGGGGGCCATGTTCACTAAGCTTCTCATTGGCCAAGTAGGACAATAGGGGACCAAGTTCACTAAGCTTCTCATAGGCCAGGTAGGACAATATGGGATCATGTTCACTAAGCTTCTCATAGGCTAGGTAGGACAATAGGGGACCATGTTCACTAAGCTTCTCATAGGCTAGGTAGGACAATAGGGGACCATGTTCACTAAGCTTCTCAAAGGCTAGGTAGGACAATAGGGGACCATGTTCACTAAGCTTCTCATAGGCCAAACAGGACATTAGGGGACCATGTTCACTAAGCTTCTCATAGGCGAGGAAGGACAATAGGGGACCATGTTCACTAAGCTTGTCATAGGCCAGGCAGGACATTACGGTACCATGTTCACTAAGCTTCTCATAGGCCAGGTAGGACAATAGGAGACCAAGTTCACTAAGCTTCTCATAGGCTAGGTAGGACAATAGGGGACCATGTTTACTAAGCTTCTCATAGGCCAGGTAGGACAATAGGGGACCATGTTCACTAAGCTTCTCATAGGCCAGGTAGGACAATAGGGGACCAAGTTCACTAAGCTTCTCATAGGCCAGGCAGGACATTAGGGGACCATGTTCACTAAGCTTCTCATAGGCCAGACAGGACATTAGGGGACCATGTTCACCAAGCTTCTCATAGGCCAGGTAGGACAATAGGGGACCATGTTCACTAAGCTTTTCATAGGCCAGGCAGGACATTAGGGGACCATGTTCACTAAGCTTATCATAGGCCAGGTAGGACAATAGGGGACCATGTTCACTAAGCTTCTCATAGGCCAGGCAGGACATTAGGGTACCATGTTCACTAAGCTTCTCATAGGCCAGGCAGGACATTAGGGGGCCATGTTCTCTAAGCTTCTCATAGGCCAGGTAGCAGAATAGGGGGCCATGTTCACTAAGCTTCTCATAGGCAAGGTAGGACAATAGGGGGCCATGTTCACTAAGCTTCTCATAGGCCAGGTAGGACAATAGGGGACCAAGTTCACTAAGCTTTTCATAGGCTAGGCAGGACATTAGGGAACCATGTTCACTAAGCTTCTCATAGGCCAGACAGGACATTAGGGGACAATGTTCTCTAAGCTTCTCATAGGCCAGGTAGCACAATAGGGGACCATGTTCACTAAGCTTCTCATAGGCCGGTAGGACAATAGGGAACGAAGTTCACTAAGCTTCTCATAAGCCAGATAGGAAGATAGCGGACCATGTTCACTAAGCTTTTCATAGGCCATGTTGGACATTTGGAGACCATGTTTACTAAGCTTCTCATAGGCTAGGTAGGACAATAGGGGACCATGTTTACTAAGCTTCTCATAGGCCAGGTAAGACAATAGGGGGCCGTGTTCACTAAGTTTCTCATCGGCCAGGTAGGACATTAAGAGACCATGTTCACTAAGCTTCTTATAGTCCAGGTAGGACATTGGGAAACCATGTTCACTAAGCTTCTCATAGGTCAGGTAGGACAATAGGGGACCATGTTCACTAAGTTTCTCAGAGGCCAGGTAGGACAATAGGGGACCATGTTCACTAAGTTTCTCATAGGCCAGGTAGGACATTAGAAGATCTTGTTCACTAAGCTTCTTATAGGCCAGATAGGACATTAGGACACCATGTTCATTAAGTTTCTTATATGCCAGGTAGGACATTAGAGTACCATGTTCACTAAGCTTCTCATAGGCCAGGTAGGACATTGGGGGAACGGGTTTCATATGTTTCTCATAGGCCAGGTCGGACATTAGGGGACCATGTTTATTATGCTTCTCATGAACCAGGTAGAACATTAGGGGACCATGTTTATTAAGCTTCTCATGAACCAGGTAGGACATTAGGGGACCATGTTTATTAAGCGTCTCATGAACCAGGCAGGACATTAGGGGACCATGTTTATTAAGCTTCTCATGAACCAGAAGGACATTAGGGGACCATGTTTATTAAGCTTCTCATGAACCAGGCAGGACATTAGGGGACCATGTTTATTAAGCTTCTCATGAACCAGGTAGAACATTAGGGGACCATGTTTATTAAGCTTCTCATGAACCAGGTAGAACATTAGGTGACCATGTTTATTAAGCTTCTCATGAACCAGGTAGGACATTAGGGGACCATGTTTATTAAGCTTCTCATGAACCAAGTAGAACATTAGGGGACCATGTTTATTAAGCTTCTCATGAACCAGGTAGGACATTAGGGGACCATGTTTATTAAGCGTCTCATGATCCAGGTAGGACATTAGGGGACCATGTTTATTAAGCGTCTCATGAACCAGGCAGGACATTAGGGGACCATGTTTATTAAGCTTCTCATGAACCAGGCAGGACATTAGGGGACCATGTTTATTAAGCTTCTCATGAACCAGGCAGGACATTAGGGGACCATGTTTATTAAGCTTCTCATGAACCAGGTAGGACATTAGGGGACCATGTTTATTAAGCTTCTCATGAACCAGGCAGGGCATTAGGGGACCATGTTTATTAAGCTTCTCATGAACCAGGCAGGACATTAGTGGACCATGTTTATTAAGCGTCTCATAGGCCAGGTATTACATTAGGGAACCATGTTCACTATTCTGTATGGATATATTAACATCCTCTCCATAGCCAACAGCCTCTGCAACCTCAGATAACCTTAGTGAATAAGGCCCTCACTTTGTTCCTCTCTAATAGTGATTGCTTCATTATTGCTTATCTATTATTTTTTTTATAAATCACCATCTTTATTAATCATGCTCAGAAATAACAATATATGCAATTCAAATAGAAACCAGTAGGCAAGATTAGAATCGCTTCATTGGGTCGCATTTGTCTATTTCTGTACACACTCTCTCTCAGCCCTCTGGAGAATTACCGCCTCCAGCCTTAACCCCTTCATAACTGTTCTTACAGGGTCTTCGCTCACAAGGTTTATGGGACCTTATATATAGATCTATAGGTATATAAACTGAGAAACCAATGGTTAGTTGTTATCATTGTTTTTTTTACGAAGTTCAGTAATATTCAAATGTCCTAAAATAATATAATATTTATGTACATTTATATTTATATATGTACTTTATATATATATATATATATATATATATATATATATATATATATTAGTTTATTTTAATGGCTCTCAGAAGGACACATGATTCAACTAGAGGTAGAACATTTCCAAAAGCTTGGCCTCCTAATATTTGTAGTATTAGTAGTATGTATATCTATAATTGCACTCATTCCCTGGCTCCTAGAAAATCCTGACTGGCTCCTAGAAAATATATAATAAGTATTATATATATTGGATCATCTCTGATTCAAGTTTGCATAGTGAAAGAAACCAGAGGGAAGAAAAAAGTAATAAACTAAAGGGCAGTGTTAATTTATTAATCATATTTCAGTTATATTTTATTATAATTATTCAGCTTTCTAGCTCTTACCAATGATATATACTAATATTTGTTTCTATAAAGACTCTATTGCTGTTGGTAAGTGTATATAAGAGGTCCTTGAGATTACAGAAGACATGATGTGTCCACTCAGCAGCTTTTCCTCCCAGCAGGGTGGGATGGAGCAGTTGCTCTGGAAACCTCCCTTGGGACCACCTCATGTAGGAGCATCCTTGTGAGGAAGCAGGGCTTTATTTGGTCTCCAAATGGTTCTTTGTTAGGAATCATTCCAGCACTGGCTGAGCTCCCAGCCCACTGCTCCAGCACAAAGGAACAAAGACGTATCCCAGAATACAGAGGAGGAGACAGAGGAGCATCACTGAGATACACAAACAATGCCAGGTGATCACCACTCATTACTGCATCCCATAACATGTCAGGGAGCATCGAGTCTGGATATATATATTATAATAATAGAAAGGAATTGTGTGGAACATACCCAGACTTGTCAGTCGGACAGGTAATTCAGTGTTGTGTTATTTGTATGGAGCATGTGGTATTATACACATGATACTAGAGGAAGCTCAGGCTAATCTTGGCTTCTAGTATTATAAGGAGGTCTAGGAGTGGAGTATTGTATGAAATGTGCACAGCCTAGGAACTCTGAATAGCTATTTGTCCATGGACATTGTTTAACATTGATACATAGGCTGAAATATATATTAATAAAACTGTAAATAACACATGCAAGTTGCTGAGTTTCTGATAGATTGATAGATAGATAGATTGATAGATAGATAGATATATAAATAGATAGGTAGATAGATAGGCAAATAGATAGATATATAGATGGACTGGAATAGATAGATAGGTAGAGAGATAGACAGATAGATAGATAGACAGATAGACAGATAGATAGATAGATAGATAGATAGATAGATAGATGGACTGGAATAAATAGATAGACAGGTAGAGGGATAGATAGATAGATAGATGGATAGATGGATAGATAGATAGATAGATGGATAGATAGATGGACTGGAATAAATAGATAGACAGGTAGAGGGATAGATAGATAGATAGATAGATAGATTAATACGTTTGTGAGTTTCCAAACACGTGGGGGTTTAGGGAAAGCTCTATGTACATTTCATTTTAAGCTCATACAGGGCCCTCAATTCCCTTGCATTGTGTTAATATTGGATAATATAGGATAATAGTAATAATAATAATAAAAATTAATAAATAGACTCATAAATAAATAGATGGACACATACATAGACTTATCAATAGATAGATAGATAGATAGACAGATTGATCAACAAATACATTGATAAATAATTAGACTGATCAATAGATAGATAATTACATTGATATATACTTCTGTTGAAAATAAAGATTATTAATAATTATAATAGATATTATATATAAGAGAATAATGCAGAGATAGATAAGATAGACCAATAGTTAATTGTATTCACATTTAAAGAATGAAAGTTTAATGAGATATTAATGGTTGTTGGGTCATAATCTAAGTAATAGTGTAACAGATTAATCTGTGAAGGATTTCACCATCACCTTGTGAGATGGTCTTTGTGTGACTACGAATGCTTAGAGAGGAATATTCCAGTAGCCACGCCTCCTTATAGGGTAACGACTGAGGGGTTAATTACCATGCATATTTATGTTGGAGATTTTAACAGTAGTAGTGACACCTATTGTACCCATTCTATCTACCTAGATCTGAATTCATTTACTGTACTTGTTCATTCTACTTTCTCTGGCTGGCTGTTCTTCTTTTCTGATTTCCTACAATGTTCCTAATTCTAGTATTTCTCAGATATATTCCGGCTCTAGTAACTCTGCCCTTCTGTATTTTGTGATGTCCAGGGACATGAGACCATCTTCTGTAGCTAAGAACCTAATGATTTATTGTTTAGTGTAATTATTTTGTGCAACGCCTACATAGAAAGGGAAATTAAATTATTGGGCTAAGTAGAATTAGGGTCGCTGACTCTTACAAGAAATAGACACAAAATCATTTAAATGACCACTATAGTTCTATTTTGAAAATATACTATAGTTAACAAATCAACAAATATCTATAGATTGTAAAAACATAATACATCCTATAATTGTTTAACATTTTATCTGCAAATATACTGCTGTGGAATTTACCATTTATATTCTGCTGGCAATTGACATGTGGCATCTAAATCTGCCTGTGTATTCAATAAAAGTAATAGTATATTTATTAGTCTAGATGGACAATGTAAAGGTCATGCTAACGTATTTTGCTTTCTAAAATCATTATGTACATTATTAGATATATTAAAAATGTGTCAAGGTGGTCCTTCAGTTCCAATATGATATAAAAGGTATCTAACTTATTCCATCACCATCTTTCCTGCACTTTGACAAGTCAGCCAATATAATTGTCTTATTAGGATTGTTGGAAATAAAGCACACATTGTAACTCTCCTTCGGCAGTGACTGGGTTAAGTGGGCCGCACACACAGACATGTGCGAGGAGGTTTCCTCAGCCAGATGTGAGCACAAGAATAAAAAGTCTTGAAGTGTTTGAACGTTGTGGTTGAGTTCCGTGGAGCGTGCACTGCGGTAAATCGAAAGCGATTCATCCATTATTCATGGACTCTCTCCAGCATTGGGCCTCCGTACAGTGCATTATGGCTATCTGTAGACGTTCCAGGATAGTGGGACTGGGTCTCGGTGGTTGAACATCTAATAACGAGCATTTGAGAGAAACCTTTCATTAAAAGCCCCAAGTGTCTGAAGAAGAAGCGGACGGTCTGCTGGCTGTAATGTTGTGTCTAGTCTTGTCTTTAATTTATTTATAGTTATTTATCATATTTTATTGATGAAGGTTCTTGGTATTCCTCAGAGCTGAGCATTGAGACATCACCAAATGCAGGAAGACAATGATAATACCTGGACAGCGTTTGTAGCTACAACTCCATTTCCACGTCTCCAAGCTATGTTATAGTATTTGGGTGAATTGGGAGTTATTGGTAAATTTTTATGGATATTAAGTAATGGATATTGGGAGTTTAAGAAAAGTCCTTAAGATTTAAGACTCCTTGTAATACATATAATTTTGGTTCGATTGTTACCATGCATCCCTCTATTTTGGAAATTAAAAGTATGGAAGTGTATTAGGAAGAATGTGACTGGAGGAATACCATTGTTTATTCAAGAATATATTAAGCTGTTTTGGTATTAGCAGTAGGTATGAGAAATAGAAACAAATATACATATAAAAACAAACAAAAAACATATAATATATTAAGCAGAACATAAATCTTGTCACTGTCCTCAGATCTGTGCTTGTATTTGGTGTGTCTTACATCCATCTCATCCACAAGGTCCGGCGTCCGGGCCTCGAATCCCCCCGGAACATTTTTATTTTGTCTGGCGTGTTTGTGAGGTCTAATTTAGGGAAAAACTATAGTTGGAAGCTAGCCAAGGTACCCATTGTTTAAGAAATATTGTCACGGTGTCTGCTAAGATATGTGTAAGTCTTTCTTTATTAAGATGGCGCTTAGTTTGTTTTTTACTGATTGAATGTTCAGTGACTCTGATTTTCATTGTTTGGCAATGTGGCTTCTGGTTGCCAATGTTAGGGATTGTAATACACTATACGGCACTATTCAACAGTTCGAGACTGCAAAAAAAATACAAACTTTTTTTCTAATTGTTTTTTTTCTGGGCCTAAATGGCCCAGTTTAGGTGTTAATGCCTTTTTAAAGGAATTTTGAGGGTTTTGGGGGATTTAAGGGTTGTTTAGACCCTTCAATTCGGGGACTCCTGATTAACCGGCAACTACACTTATCCGGCAGTAGGGAATCCCCGCGGGTGGCGGATAATGGGGAGTTTACTGTAGTTTGTTATTGGGGTTTGGGGAGATTAGGTCTTGGAAGGCCCAGGAGACAGGACCCCATAATCTTCCAGATTTAGGGCAGGTCCACCATGTGTGGATAAAGGTACCAGGTTCATGGCAGCCTCTGAAGCTTAACATACTCATTATGGGTTTCAATTTATTAGGTTTTTCCGGGGTCATATAGACCCTGTGGAGTATTTTGAGAGAAGTTTCAAGAATACTATAGTTTAATAAGCCCTTTGAGAGGTTCAACCAACCTTCACCCAGAGATTCTTGGTCTTATATTGTAGAGAGGTTGTGTTCCCAATTGGCCATGTATTTGAATTTGTGGCCTTTTAGGGTCATGTTAAAGATGTCATAAAGTGTACCTATAGTGTACTTTGAGTGGAGCTTAAGTGGAGCTTTTTTTCCATATATGTGTAAACCAATTTATCCGTGGCCATCCCATTTTTTGAATAATACTGGAAACAAACAGGCTTATTAAATTCCAGCCTCGTAGATAAGAGGCTTCTACTTAAATCCTACGTGCTGCAAATTTCTCAAACTTCCGACGCTATAAAATTAGCCCTGCTGCGAGCAACGTGTGAGCTACGTAGCAGGGCCGTCTGTATCAACACTGCGAAAATGTACATGAGGAGTGACAGCCTGCGAGATGATCTTGCAGGCTCCCACACCTCATCAATTGCTGCGGGGGTCCTAAACGGGACCTCCGCGGCAGTCCCCCACATAAGCCCTGCAAGGGGTTAACGTGGGGGGACTGCGGGGGTCCCTATGGACCCCTGCAGCAAGGGGTTAATGTGGGGACACTTTGGGGGTCCCGACAGGGACCCCCAGCATAGAGGGGGGATAATTTTAGGTGCCGTGGTCGGGATTGCCAATAGTGTGCCGCGGGCCCTTTAAGGAGCCGCGGCAGGGAATTTAAAACTTTTAAAAGGCAACGGGGGCCTGATCTATGCCGATCTGGGACCCCCGCTGCAAGGAGTTAATGTGTGGGGAGGGGGGGGGCTGCAGTGGTCTCTATAGGGAACCCTGCAACATGGGGATGTGTATAGGGAGCAGGGGGGAGCCTCACACGGCTTACTAGGGCTGCGCCGAGGCAGCACGTATGTGGTTTAGGATCCCTTGCTAGAACTTTTTTGTGCTCGTAGGGATTCTTCCGAGGTGCGAGATTCACCTCATAGATTTAAGGCTGCGTGTGACTCCGTAGCTCTCTCTGAGCTTAATCTCGGCCATTTTTCTGAGTCATCTCGCAAAGCAGGCTGCGAGGGACGTATTGGGGATGTGGTCCTCGCAAACAGCAAAAAACTGCCTTTTGTGAGGACCGAGAGAACTACGAGGGCTAATTTAATAAGGCCCAAAGTGTTTAATTTGACAGTAGCTGAAGTGCTCTTGTATAGGTAAGTCACGGGGATGTTTAAAAGGATTAAAAGATCGTATGGAATAATCTATACACCAGGAATAGAGCATATTTTAACTCTAGTAAGTTCATCAGCAATCTGTCTATAATTGTTATTATGTTTAAAGTGTTAGGCTGTCCTGATCCCTCTTTGTTCCTGAAGACCAGAAGATAAGAACTGTCTGTTAAGAACCACTATGTCATATTTAAATAATCTCTTTTGAAGAAGGTTTAGAGAGGTTTGGGAGTAAACCCTAGAGACAGGTAACATCTCCACACAGCTCTGCTGAAAGATTGTCACTTTGATTTACCACCTGACAGCTGAACTAAATAGAAGATGAAATTACAGTATGTTAACACTCCACTTGAGATATATATCATCCAAGACACAATCTAAGAATTAAGCCTACATTACACAATTAGAGTCTGTTAACTTTTCTCTAAAAATGATTTTATGCTCATGACTTGTATACCTGCCAGTGCTGTTATAGTGTTACTTTGTTACATATTTCACACACATGTGACATTTCCCCCCAAATTATGTTGGTCCTTTAATATCTAGAGAGAGATGCTCAATATGAGACGAGTGACCATAGGATTAGCACGGGTCAGATGTGCTCGGTTACACCATGGAGCATGTAATGTCCAATATAATGAATTTTACATAAAAAGCCACTTGAGCGTAAAGCAAAACAAAGACATGTGGGGGTACAGCAGAAAGTAACAAATAATACAACTGCAAAGTAAGACAACCTAAATGGCTCCCAGGCAAACAATGTGAGCCACGTGAAAGGAGAAAGTCAGAAATAGACCATGCACCTCAGTCAAATTAATTTAAAACCATTTTATTTATAGATTACTTTATTGTAGACATCATAAACACACATTTCTTGAACATAGCAAATGGTGAACTAGATACTAACACTTTGGTGCTTACACTGGCCCTTTAATGTAGGAGTACCTAAACAGTGGTCCGTGAAGCACCAGTGGACCATGAACACCATTAAGGTGGTCCACTGCTAAACTCAGAGTACAAAAATATTGTGAAACTAGATTAAGCAAAGGAAGGAAAATGCATAAACACCTGTACATAAGTGCACCGATCCCAGATGTTATGGTGTATATTGGCACAGACAATATTCCAGTATAGCAACATTTACTAAGAATCAGGTTGTGTGTGAAGGCCCCCAGCAGTATTCAGGTGGTCCGTCAAGACCATGCTCCACTGAAAAAGTTTTGGGTTGGTAACTTCTTGAAGACTCAAGAAGACATTGACCCATTGCAATGGCTTAGTAAATACCCCCCACTGTTACATGGTTTTCTTGATGGATACATATGATAACAGAACTGTTTGGTCACGTAAGGAATCAGATAATTTTATCTTGTGTGTAGGCTGCTTTCTACCGAAATCAGGAAGTGTTTCCACCCACAGAGCTTCCTTATAGTCTGGAAGTACCAGAAGTTATTATCTCAATGTCTCTAATAACAAGGGCACAGAGCTTCTATACATTAACTCCTTCATGGTGCATTGCTAGCACGTATGCTGAGACAAAGGGATGTCTTAAGTTTTCATTATCTAATACAGTATGTTTTAAATAGTGTTAAAGAATTTCTTTTTTTGGAGGCTAGGTTTGAACCTGCAGTATAATATATTATTCATAACATACATTTTTTATGAAATATAAGTAATCTAAAGTATGGAAAATGTTATTTTGAAATTTTCCCATTTTAATGGGTTTTTACAAGGTGCCCATATTCCCAAAAAGAAGACATAGAAGCAGTTCTTACTGATGTGAGCACTCTTGACCAGGGTGGTAATCTATTTTAAATGAGCTGCAGAGCTGATCTAGCCAGTAAGGATCTCTAAAGGACCAATCCAACCTATCTGAGCACGTAAAGAGCTGATCCAGTCAGTAAGGATCTCTAAAGGACCAATACAACCTATCTGAGCACGTAAAGAGATGATTTAGCCAGCAAGGATCTCTAAAGGACCAATCCAACCTATCTGAGCACGTAAAGAGCTGATCTAGCCAGTAAGGATCTTTAAAGGACCAATTGAACCTATCTGAGCATGTAAATATCTGATCTAGTCAGTAAGGATCTCCAAAGAACCAATCCAACCTATCTGAGCACGTAAAGAGCTGATCCAGTTAGTAAGGATCTCTAAAGGATCAATCCAACCTATCTGAGCACGTAAAGAGCTGATCTAGCCAGTAAGGATCTCTAAAGGACCAATCCTACCTATCTGAGCACGTAAAGAGCTGATCTAGCCAGTAAGGATCTCTAAAGGACCAATCCTACCTATCTGAGCACGTAAAGAGCTGATCTAGCCAGCAAGGATCTCTAAAGGACCAATCCAACCTATCTGAGCAAGTAAAGAGCTGATCTAGCCAGCAAGGATCTCTAAAGGACCAATCCAACCTATCTGAGCACGTAAAGAGCTGATCAGCCAGCCAATCGAACCAATCAGGACATGTGAGGAGCTGATTCAAATTGTCATAGCCAATCTAGTTATTCAGCTAGAGCCAGTCCAGCCAATTATACACTGTACAGATCCAATCCATCAAATCAGGACCTGAACAGAACTAGTCCAGTCACTCAGGACCTGTAGAGAGCTAATCCAGCCAATCAGTAACTGTACAGACAGTATACAGATTATGAGAAACTGTACACAGCCAATCTAGGAGATGCACAAACAGAAACGTATGCCTATTATTTATATCCCCATATCCCTTTAGTGTTTGTTTAGACCAGGGCTCTGTTATCTATTACATGGATTCTCAAGTTCCAGTAGAATTGACAGGTCAGTAACATAGATGGAAAATAAGATTATTGCAGAATACAGTAATGTGGTTTTTACTGGAAAAACATATTATTTTGAATGACAAGCTTTAGACAGATGCAGCTCTGTTGACTTGAAAAATAAATGTACATCTCTTGAAAGCTTGTCACTCAACATAAAATGTTTGTCTGTCATACCCAGGATCCCCTGGCTGGGCTTACCTCCAGACTTCTACCGCTGAAGGCCAGGATTGGGATGAGATGGGTCTTTTCAGAGCTGAGATGGAGCTGATCTTGGAGGATTCTATGATAAATATAATAAAAATGGGTCCTAGACCCTGAAAGTAACACCCTACATTGATACCTGTTCCCAGAAGAGTGTCACTTTATTTGATGAAAATCGTCAAACATTAACTTAGTGGTACAACATTGGGGTTAGGAGACAGTCAACGATCGAATTATAGAAACCGACAATGAGGCAGTGATTTGTGGGTGCACCTAAGTCTTTCCACGGGGTGGGTGAGGGAAAGATCAGGGGAATTATAATATTTTAGTGCCAGTGTGACCAAGTCCCTAGTAATCTGGATTCCAGCCAGCTGGTCACCTTCGTCCCCTTCCCATTCCACTTCCCTTCTAGGGCGAAGGAATCTGTGCAAACTCTGTAGGCCCTTGCCAGGAAGTGTACTCACCTATGAGTTTTAAAATTGCCTCCCAAATCCAAACCTTCTATCTGAGCAGCGCTTCAGTGGCGGCGCACCTATTGGTTGTGGTCATCTTATCTGGGCCAAACATCAGAGTGCTGACAAACTTGGAGAATTAAAAGGGGTCAATCACAATGGGGCCTACTGTCTAAGGGGACAATCCTAGAGACAAGGCCAGTGATTCTCCACCCCCACACCACAGTGATTTTGCTCCTTTACTTCAGATTTGGCCCTGAAGGACCATTGTAGGGTAGGCCAAAAGTGTCAAATAAAATACAATTTAACAATATACAGCCATACTTTTTTCATCCATAACATGGACACACATAGATGAGGTGTTTGCGGTAATTCCGGTATTTCTGAGAGCCCTTGCCAAACATACATCTCGCTGACCAAACCCACAGAGGACTTCTCTCTTGGTACATTAAAAGCAGTTGTTATTGATCTTTCATTAAATTGCGCATTCTGTGTGTAACACTCTCAGATTTATTGCTGCTGTGTAACAGGCTCTGGGTCCATCCTCAGGGGTATTGTACAGTAAATGAATGCTGCATAATGTAAATAGGACTGGGCAGCTGTGTGTAACCCTTAGACTGCCAGACAGACACTGCACGGGACCAGGGAAGGTAATGATGCTTTGTAATTAGTGCCAGGACTAGAATCAGATTAATATGAATGGGACACATACTGTCTGTCCTCACATAACTATAATGCATATCTCCCAACATGATACATGGCCACAGAGGGACACTTATATTCCTGAAAAATTATATACTATAATGCAGTGTTAGCACCACTGTAAAGTAAGTTATAGAGAGATACAAACATGCAGGATGTGCCCAATGCTCCATACAGAGATAGTCCACAGAACTGACACTTCAGGCTTCCATCTTTCTCCTGGACTTTGACAGAAAACAACATGAGCAATCAGAGAAAGTGGGACATGAACAGGGCTGGAAAATGGCTGTCCACAAACGTGGGCCTTTCCTTCAAATGAGGGACATTTGAGAGGAGGATTTCCCATAAAATTAAGGACTGTCCCTCCAAAAGAAGATGTGATAACCTGGAGGCCTAATACTGTTTTGAATACTGATCAGTGAATTTATGGAAATACCTTCCAACCTCTTAATTTACTATGTTATTTTTTGGAACAATGTTGTCTCTTTAGTGAATAGACTTCATGAAAGGTAATTGATTTGTATAATTTTATTAGTGTACAAAACTCTCAGTTTAGTAAATATTGCCCATTATGTTATAATGAACCAAAACTCATAATCAAAAGCAGCCAAGTATCCAGTGTTGCAATACAGAGAGTGAGTGGGATGGTAACAGGTTGGTTTATTATACACACCTCTAGTATCACTTCTCTAAGACATAGTATTGTGTTACCATCTTGTCAGATCTGACACCGTTTCCCACATGCGTAGAGAGGTGTTTCTAGTCATCCTGTACAACTCAGATAAATATTAGCTGGAGGTGTATAAATTCCAGATTATTCATTGCGATGAGCTCTTAGCTTCTGTGATGAATAAAAGAGCCGACTGCCGGGAGCTGGCCATGGTGCTGAAATCAGATCATCTGGAGGTGGTGCCGCCATGCACAACTAGAACAGCGTAGAGATACTAAGCTTCTGTTATTAAAGGATCACTGTACAATTAATATACATATATATATCAGACTAAGGGCATAAATAGACTGACATGCAGCTAAGACACTATCTGTGATTGGCTAGTACATTTAATACTATAGAAGCTACAGGGACAAACCTCTGTTGAGTCTATCTGGAAGGTTTTATGACTCCCACCATGAGAGTTAGCAATGGCTTTAGATAAATGAACTTATGGAGTGGGGGGGGGGGCATTTCATGTAATTTATTCTTAAATCATTAATATGACTTTCTTCAATATTTTTTAATAACAGTTGTAGTTATATTTATTTATATATGTATTTTCCCCTACCAATCATCTGAATCTTTTGTCACTGTAACATGTACACTCCTAATATAAAACTTAAGATGTACCCACTACTATATTATATATAATAATGGCAAACATGAGGTCAGCTATGTTGTAGTTGGGTTGACCATGGCCCATTACAAATTATTTTCAGTTCTTGAGATATGTTTGACAGACTTATCCATTCTGATAACTCAGATACAGATTGGCAGTCGCTTACTTGGTAATTGCAATTATGTGACAAGTATGGCCACCTCATTCCCTGCTACTCTGCTATTCTAGGAGGTTATTCCTGCCCAGTGATATGATATATCTCCTTCTAAGTGTCAGTCTCCTGTCTTAACACTGGTCATTCTATGACTCCCTTATTAATATATATATATATATATATATATATATATATATATATATATATATATATATACATCATGAACTCTATCTGACAGCATCAAATGCTTAAAGTATAGTCGTTAATATATTTTATTACATTATATCTATATCTGCTTGCCCATTTATAGTACAGTATGGGAATCTAGTTCTATATTTGTTGATTTCAAAAGAAGAATATAGAAAGATTTTCAGAGGATGCAGTAAGAACTAGGTCAAGTCGTTGCAAATTTGCCCCAAACATTTCACATTTTAGATGCACACTTGCACACATACTTTACTTTAAAGGCATATAAATGGATTCTGGATGTTACTAGGTTTATTATATAATGATGTATCTATTTACTTGTAAGTACTTTATTTTATTACAAAATGCTTATAAGCTCTGTTATTACGTTTAATATCAAATATATATTGCCTGCTTGCAGTTCATAAGAACGCATCAATCTGTACTTACTGTGCAGTGTCTCATACTAACCAATCAGTGACCATTTCTCAGCAACATAAGACAGAGATGTGGTCTCTTATATGTGACACTATACTGCACATTCAGTCCTACATACAATGCAGAGGGCAGACCCATACTGGGACTATTTTTTTGATTGTAGGCAGTAAAAACAGAGCTTATAAGCCTTTCTTAATAAAATAAAGAACATAAAAGTAAATAGATACCCAGGGATATTATATACCTAGTAACATCCAGAGACCTTCCATATTGCTTTAAGTATCTCACACCTGATTTATCTTATTATCCAAACAATAAACGTATTAAATGAGATTCTGGTACACGTGTGCCTATATGATGCCAATAGCATGTGCAACACTAAGTAAGAGATGTAGAGTGAGCTCGGATACAACACATAATAATCTGGGCATTGGGCAATCGAGTCCACATCTCAAGTCTGCAGCTTGTTTTTATGGAGTCCGTGGACGTCAGAGCTCCCAAATTCTGGGCAGGCAATTACACTGATGGCTGCTCAGCAAATACAGCCCCATCTCTAGTGGGGGGTTGTGATGTGCTGCAGGATTCGACTCCAGCCGGAGCAGTGGATGGGAACGCCGGAGAGAAAAAAAAGAGGGAGATGAATCATCTCTAGAAAGAAGCTTCAAGCACAGATTGGGCGTCCGGAGGCGGATATTTGGCTGCAATCCTTTCCATACGGGATACTGCAGCAGAGAGCTGACAGCTCATACAAAACAAATGGAGCTGCAGGAATGGCCGAGCTGCCTCTCAACTGTGAGTGCATGACACATGGGCACTGCCAGGCTGGTGGATGCCCCAGGGGGTAATCCTGGGCTCATTGGGAGCAGCAGCAATCTATCGTTTTCCCCATACGTCTATAAGCAGAGGATGCCTGGCCTACAGAGCAGCAAGGTGCTAATGCAGCCATGTTTGGTCAGGAATTGAGATATTTTCTTGGAAGTTGCTGTACATGAAAGATCGTCCTAGGATGTGCCAAGGAATCCACACATCCCGCCAATGTCATGCGTGAGGACTGTGAGGTTAGTGTACCCTTCACAACCTGAAAAACTAAATGCACTGGAGGTAAGTAACTGCACTCCTCAAAACTGATAGCAAGCTAGGAGTAAGGCTTTCCCTGCTTGAGCATAGGTGGGTTAATCATATTGACAAACATTTTGTTTGGCCCCCTTCCCAATAATCCTGTCCTGGGGTCATTTCTTGGGGACTAATACTACCCCTGATCTACACCAGTAGCATAAAACAGGTTCTATTCCTCAGATTCCAGAGTTTAATTATATTCCTGCTGGATCATAGGTAGTCATCAATGCAACTAGACCTTGGAATAAGTAGGTATACTTATATAAACCTAGGGAGCAGGTTGATTACTTTAGATTTTAATTCCTTATACCACCAAAAATGATTCAAAAGCCAGTGGAAGTAGTACTAGATTTGTAGGATCTCAAGCATCCAGGCTCCTGGGATATATAATCTTTGCCTTAAACCCTGGCCTGATGTGGAGCCCTGAAGACTGGAGTTGAGAACCCCTGATCCAAAACAGCATTTCCTGATTCCAGACCTATATATATATATATATATATATATATATATATATATATATATATATATGATATTGGTATTTGATCATGAGTGAGTTAATGAGTACCTCTACCATCGTGTTTATCACATCTGTGCTCGACCAGATGTATTTTACAATCTTGCATTTGGGACTGCACAATGGAGAGCACCCAGTGCGTCATACAGAGGGGCTGTTACAGCTGCTGCCAGAAAGCTGATCTAAAAAATGCATATACAGCTGTAACAGGGGAAGACATAGCAAAATCCGTATTTTACAGGTCCCTGAGACAGGACGTTTTTGTTTAAATAAATAAATCCATGAAGAGGCCTAACTGCATGGATCATGTGGAGCAATAGCATGCTTAAATAATACCTGTATGTATCACCAAAAGGTATAATCCTATGCGGGTAGGTGCTCCTCTCAGCATCAAAACTGCATAAAAAACAGGAGTCCTTATTGAAATGTGTCTATAATGACCTTGCTGGACACACTGCGATACCAGGATCAATCAAATATCTATTAATACTGTTTCTAGATTTTATAAATCATCGATAAATCTTTATGTAAAATGCCCCTTTAATTGGTCTTATGATCAGGGAATGTGGGGAGTATCTGTATTTAGCAGAGGTCGGCATAAGGGGCAGTTAGAGAGGACATTTACTAAAGTGAGAGCTTTCCTGATAGTGGGTAAAACCTCCCCATTTCCTATGTTATTCTAAGGAGCGATATTATGAGATCTTACTTTAGAACAATGGTTCCCAAGATTTTATTTCTGGTGAGTCCCTTAAACAATTGTAAAGTATTTAACCTTTCCCAAGGTTTTGTCTCATCTTCTCCATTTATTCTCTGTCCTGTTTCATCACACTCTCTTACTATATATATATACTGTGTATATATATATATATATATATATATATATATATATATATATATATATATATATATATATATATATATAGACACAGGGGTCTCCCTTATTGCCTCTAGACCCACTTTACTTAAAAAGCAGATCAATTATTTGACAAGGTCCCAGTGAGGTTATGTTACCCATTTACATGTCTATGTTATCTACCTGTAGGTGGATATAGGGGAGGAGACATTGGGCACCTTTCAATGCAGAAAACAAATATCTGTCTCATAAAATTCTTCTTCCAGGCATGTGAAATAATTTATGTCCCTTCTATAGCTAATTACAGGGAGATGTTGGTCTGGACTATAATTACTGCAAGTCACAGCTGCCAGTTTAACCCCTTCACTGCACGTTAGGAAGTTTGGCCCCTGGAGGGGTTTATTCACTCTAAAATATTGCGGTTAATAAAACATAAGTGGAGCAAGGAGTATAACCTTCTGGTCTTTTTTGAGGTGCAATTTTTATGTCATTTCCTTTCATGTGTAAACATTTGTATGACATATTGTATAAAAAACTTTTTTTTTTCCTATGGTTCATGTAAAAGAGGATGTTTTAAACATTACACAAAGTTACGTTTTGCATGGAACATATTAAAGGGACATTTAGTAAGTATATAATATCTATTTACTATGCATCTATTTACTTTTATGCACTTTATTTTTATGAAAGGCTTATAAGCTCTGTTTTTCCTGCCTAAAATCTTGCAAATAATACCTGCTTCTGTCTGCCCTCTGCAGCTCATGGATACACAGACTATGTAGTATTGGCTGTGCAATGTCTCATATTAGCCAATCAGGGGCAAAGTCTATGCAACATGCTGCCACGTACTGCTGAGACATGGTCACTGATTGGCTAGTATGAGATACCGCACATCCAGTACAGCAGACTCTGTGTCTTTATGAGTTACAGAGGGCATGCTGAATCAGGTTCGGTTTCCATGATTTAAGGCAGTAAATACAGGGCTTATAAGCACTTCTTGATAACATAAAGCACACATCAGTAAATAGATACACAGGTATTATATACCAAGTAACACCCAGGAACCTGCCATGTCCCTTCATGTTTACCTTGTTCAAACATCTTGAATCTAATAAGAATCGCCTCTGTGTGCAGACAGAACTTGTAGAGATCATTGTAGGGAAGTGTGACTCATATAGCTGCCTTCCAGCACATTCACTCACAGGAACATCCCCCAAATTATACATATACGGTAAATAAAATGTTTCCGCTCCAGGATCTTCATTTAAAAAATAAATGCAGGATAGAACATGATCAAGTAGCTTTAGCAGATGTAACAAGGAAAGGAGGCTTCCCATGAGTCCCGAACTCATGAAGCAACTAGGAGTCTTGGGTAATAGTGTTCAACATTGAAATGTACAGTTTTACAGCCTTATTAAATTGCGATTCGGACAATTGAATAGGGCTCTATTTAAACACATAGCATATTTTTTTATAGAAGTTTTTAGTTAGTGAAGACCTTGCTTTTGGATAAAAGTTCACTAACTAAAAACTTCTGTAAAAAAAATATGCTCTGTGCTTATTTAGAGACCTATTCAATTGGCCGAATCGCAATTTAATAAGGCTGTAAATCTCTAATCCTCATCATAGTTTAAAAAACATATTTAGGTGAATCTACCATGAAACTTTACCATATGGAAGCAAGGAATAACTGCTTTATTTATAAGTTATTTACAGTGAGAATCCATGTTTGCTACTCAGCCAATCATAGAACTATAGGAAAAAAACATCCTGGGATGCTGCCTATGATAGGCCGAGAAGCCAATATGGAATTCTCTCTGTATTACTTAGTATTTTGAAATTATATTCTGTAAATTCTCAAAAATATACAATGTTATTTAAAAATAATAACTTTGCACTGACTTTTTACCTTAGTTTTGCCTTGTGTTGTTAGAATCCAGCTGTATTGTGTTAGGCTGTGTTTAATAAATTGTGTGTGGAAGAAGACAACCTATTAAAATGAAAAAGGGACAGCGAAAGTACTAATTTAAAATTCAACAAGTGTCACTCCAAAATCAAGAAGGGACTAAGGAAACAAAAATGGGTTTGATTTCAAACTACAGTGTAGAAGATTCAGGAATAATATGTGAGCTATAGAAATAGTAGTAGATTAGTGGGATTCCAGTAGAACTGGTACGATCTCTCTCTCTCTCTCTCTCTCTCTCTCTCTCTCTCTCTCTCTCTCTCTCTCTCTCTCTCTCTCTCTCTCTCTCTCTCTCTCTCTCTCTCTCTCTCTCTCTCTCTCTCTCTCTCTCTCTCTCTCTCTCTCTCTCTCTCTCTCTCTCTCTCTCTCTCTCCTCTCTCTCTCTCTCTCTCTATATATATATAATGTGTGTATTCCCTGACATTGCCTCTATAACATACAACAACCCATACAATGCACTGCAGCTCCTTGTGTGACTCCTATACATTTATTTTAGGAATGCTTATGTGGTGGATTTATTTCCCTGCTTAGAATAAAACTGATCGCTCAGCAATCTGCACATTGCTGCAAACCTATAAAAATGTAACTCAGTCGTCAGCAGAAGTTCCAATCTTAATTTTTCTTATTTAACTATTGATATATATTTATCTTTATTCTTTTCTATATATATATGCACATATTTGAAACGGACAATTAATGGTGAGGGCCATTCGTCTCCTTATTTAATATTTGAAGGTTTCTGCATTTTAACTAAACTTGCTGGTACCATAGTTTGGGAGTATATGATGAATTTAATACAAATCTAAGAAAAAAACAAAGTATATTTAGAATATGAAGCTGACTGACAGCTCAAATGTCATTGTTAAAGCACCACTGCATTTACCTGTAACTCTTATATGTTTGTTTGTTGGAAAATTTATGTAAAAATGTGTATGCACATAACAAATGTCATCTTAATCCCTTTATCCTGATCTCTTAGATCTCATATAAGGGGAGCAGTGACTGGATACATCATATTTTTCTATTGCATCCCAACATTTACACAAACTTTAGGTAGAATAAGCAGCCTAGACGGGCCCTATGATTGTTATGTTCTGCTGAATCTACAAGTGTATGCACACTCACCATAACCTCCCTCATTATACCCACTCTCAGGCTATCTTCTATACATTAATAGTAATTGTACTACACTGCAGGGGCAGAGGAACTGGGGGGATGGGGGTGTTAAACCCCCCCAGATTATATGAACAGGGGACACAAAAAATAGCAAAATTAAACTGCTATGGAGCATATATATATATATATATATATATATATATATATATATATATATATATATATATATATAGTAAAGAAATAGTATGCTTTTGTTCAAATTTGAATGTCTAAAACAAATAAAAAAAAACTTGTTTCCTGCTCAGAATTCCGAGAAATACAGTTATTACACTGCAATCCGGGAACCTGGCCAGTGACATGCAAATATGCCCACGAAGGCTTCCCTCTTGTAATCCATAACCATTTGAAACATGGCTTCCTTTAAGCATATGTCTGCTGTATTACACAGCTTTGGGCAAAGCTAAGGATGGAAAATACACAAGCCAGGAATCCTACCCACATACAGCTGTTTCAAGGTTACTGGGGCTGTTTCATAGCTTGTGTAGTAGAATTTATTAGAAGGTAATTATAAATATATTATATAATTATTATTATTTCCTTTATTTGTAACAATCATATTCCGTAGCGCTAATTATATATTTACATTATATTGGGAAGCGGGATGGCAGTGTTTTTATTTGTGTGCACCAGATTCATTTCAGGAGTCAATATAGAGGACCACTGTAGGTTAAGAATGAGTACCCAGTAAAATAAATAGTTTGCAAATTCTAAGCTATGGAGCAAGATATGTATACAATCCCAATTATAAAAGATACACAAGAACCAAACAGTGATTGAACTTTAAGCTGGCATGGAAGACGCTTCTGTTCAGTGAGGATTCAGCGAGTGTTTTTATCTATTCCAAAGTCATATTTGCAGAATACAAATAAAACATGAATATTCTCTCACATTTATGTCATAGCTACGGGCAGGTACATTTGGTGAGAGACTTAGATGTGTTTATAATGAGAATCGCCATGACAGGCAGCGCTCA
Source organism: Discoglossus pictus (assembly GCA_027410445.1). NCBI lineage: Eukaryota > Metazoa > Chordata > Amphibia > Anura > Alytidae > Discoglossus > Discoglossus pictus. The sequence goes on from CM050174.1 coordinate 3,688,354, forward strand.
GGGGGTGTACATATATCTGTTATTAGTGGTATATCAGTGCTGCTTACAGTCAGCTATGTGATGGTATTACATTCAGAAAAGGAGTAACTGCAGGTGAAGGGGGCCCTGGTGCTGTCTATGTATTTATTCTTTTGCATTACACTTTTTTGTAATAGTTGTCTATGAGGCCCCTAATTCTTGCAGGTGGTATAGCTGCCCATTTGATTTGGCAAAACGCCTCCAGGTCATGCAAAGTCTTTGGTCGTCTTGCATGAACCGCACGTTTGAGATCTTCCCAGAGTGGCGCAATGATATTAAGGTCAGGAGACTGTGATGGCCACTCCACAACCTTCACCTTTTTCTGCTGTAATCAGTCATGCTGGAAAGTCCAAGAGCGTCCCATGCGCAGAGTTCGTGCAAAAGAATGCAAATTGCCTAGCAGTATTTTCGGATAACATGCTGCATTCATCTTGCCATCACTTGTCACAAGACTCCCTGTGCCTTTAGAGCTCACACTCCCCCAAAACATCAGTGAGCCACCACCATGCTTCACAGTGGGATGGTATTGCTTCACACATCCCTTTCACTATAGGACTTGTTGACCCCTCTCCAAACATAGCGCTTATGGTTGTGACCATAAAGCTCTATTTTGGTCTCGTCACTCCAAATGACAGTGTGCCAGAAGCTGTGAGGCGTGTCAAGGTGTTGTTGGGCACATTGTAACCGGGCTTTTTTGTGGCATTGGCCCAGTAATGGCTTCTTTCTGGCATCTTGTGTACAATGCTTTCATGTACATGAACCAATAACTCAGCTGGTGCAGCCTTGGAAAAATATAAACAATCAAAAAAATACAAGAGGGAGTGGAGAAAAAGATGATTGACCGTTTCTACACTTTAAAAGTAACCTTGTGCAGTATTTTAAGATCTTATTAAAATAAGGTTAATACTAATATAAAAGAACCTTTATCTAATGCTAACCCCTTCCTGATCACTACCTTTTCATGGTGAAGGGGCTTGTGTACTTCAGTTAAGCTATGAGCTATACCATGTAGGGTCACCCAAGATGGGCAGGTCATAGCAGAGAAGTCAGACAAATTATGCTCTACTGGAGAAGGAACTGACAACTCACTCCAGTATCTTCCCCATTAAAACCTTATGGATTAGGACAACCAGTCTGGCGTGCTGCGGTCCATAGGGTCATGGAGAGTCAGACACGACTGAATGACTAAGCAATCTAATACTAAAGGTTACAAATTAAAATGATGTGTCCATTTAAGAGCCACTGTAGTCCTATATTTAATATATACTATTTTGAAGAACTACATTAAATATCTTAATATTATAAAATACATAATAAAGCCTCTAATTGTAAACTTTTATGTGCATTTATGCAGCTTTGAATCTACCGTTTTTGTTTTCTGCTGATTAACTCCCTGAGATGGGAAGAAACCTTGAATGCACCGGATGTTTACCTCTAAATTGTCAGATCTTTCCATAGAAGAATAGAAAGCTTATTAGTATAGAAGGACAACCCGTCTGAGAATGTCAGAGACAGATTCAGATGAGAAAAGAAAATGGAACCCTGTAATAAAAAAATAATTACTTATAACAGTTACAAAATATAAAGACCGTGTTTAATATTTTTGCCTTTTTTAAATCATTTTGCAGATATATCACCCTTAGAAAACACTTGTCTGCAGTAGGCCTGTAATATGAGAATAAGTATAAGGTGAGATTAGAGACAATATAACAACCGCAAGTAATGATACGATACACAGACCTTGTACGGTATAGGGGCACGCACTGGTGATGTATAGCCCAGGGAAATGCATGAGCTAGGGGAATCATCAGCTGACCTGTTATATATTGTGGGGGGCTGTTGCATTACGCGGGGGGATTCCTACAGACGCTAGCTTGTTCCTCCTGGTTGCTCCAAGTTCTAAGTCCATTTCTATGTTCTGTCTTCTCCTGCCCCATTCCTTTTATTCCATGACATTACTCAGGCCCAGGTCATCAAAACTGTCACCAGGATCCTCATGTACAGGACATATAGTAATTACAGCCTTGGTGATTAGAAAATAATAATAAATAACTGCTCGATCCCAAGCCAAGTCATTACAATCTGGTGTCTCCTCCCCCCTCTCTCCCCTGTGTCTCCTTTTCCCCTCTCCCTCACCTGTGCCTCCTTTCCCCCTCTCCCTTTCCACTGTCTCCCTCCCCTGTGTCTTATTTCCCCCTCTCACTTTCCCCTGTCTCCCTCCCCTGTGTCTCCTTTCCCACTCTCTCTCTCCTGTGTCTCCTTTCCCCTCTCTCCCTCCCCTGTGTCTCCTTTGCCCCTCTCTCCATCCCCTGTTCCTCCTTTCCCCTGTGTCTCCTTTCCCCTCTCTCGCTCCCCTGTGTCTCCTTTGCCCCTCTCTCCATCCCCTGTTCCTCCTTTCCCCCCTGTGTCTCCTTTCTCCCTCTCCCTCTCCTGTACCTCCTTTCCCCCTCTCCCTTTCCCCTGTCTCCCTCCCCTGTGTCTTCTTTCCCCCTCTCCATGACCTGTGTCTCCTTTCCCCTCTCTCCCCCCCCCGTGTCTCCTTTGCCCCTCTCTCCATCCCCTGTTCCTCCTTTCCCCCTCTCCCTTTCCCCCCTCCAACTCCCCTGTGTCTCCTTTTCCCCATCTCCCTTCCGTGTGTCTCCTTTCCCCTGTCTCCCTCTCCTGTTCCTCCTTTCCCTGTGTCTCCTTTCCCACTCTGCCTTTCCCCCTCTCACTCCCCTGTGTCTCCTTTTTCCCTCTCCCTCATCTGTGCCTCCTTTCCCCCTCTCCCTTTACCCCTTTTTTATCTTTTGCTTTGGTGGTAATTTTAATTATTTCTTAATGTTCCGTATTAAACATGCTTTCTGAATCTGGGAGTAGAGTGTTCCTTTAAGATGATGATATTGTCTCTTATCACAGTAATATTCTGACTCTTAGTGAGATCCTAATGCATGAATGGGTCCTCCCCAGCCTCATACATAATGAATGCTTCTGTTAGTTATGCTCAGCCCGGCGTTCACTAATAATCCCTGTGCTACGTCTTGGTTCAGTCAGCTTTTGTGGCTGATGAGTAACAAACCCACAGAGTTATTATTATAATTATTATTTATACCATTGGGCCTAACTAGCGTCTTTCACATATTGGTGACCTCTGACCCTCGAGTCTGGTGTAAACATAAATCCATGAAAGTAGAAAAGTAACCCAAACTGATCTTGTAGCTTAAGCGTGGAAGTGATGGGGTTAAGGAAGGCTATCCTGAGGTTTAATAAACCAAACACTCTTGGCATATGGAATGGGCAAACTAGATGGCCTTTTGTTTTTTTATCTGCCATCAAATCTATGTTTTTATTCAAGAGAAATAAACCTTTTGTAATATTTAAATGCCTGACACAAGGCCATTAATTGTCTCAAAATACAAATTTACAATAGCATCAGATGTGTCTAACCTGCATTAACTCGCAGATGGCTCTTATTGGGTATTATTATTATTATTATTATTATTATTATTAATATTATCTTTATTTGTAACGCACCAACATATTCCGTAGCGCTGAATAAGGGTTACATACAAGGCAAAACAAAAATTGACACATAGCAAAGAGCAGAGAGAGAGATCTGGCTTTGGGTTTAGACTCTAGTGTGCATGGGGCTTTTGCCACAAGATTGAAAACTCACAAACTTACAATCTAATGGGTGTATATGCACTATGAGGATCAGGATTACAGGCTGTCCTCTCTTCACAAACTCCTTAGAGGATACTCCCAGGATTACAGGCTGTCCTCTCCTCACAAACTCCTTAGAGGATACTCCCAGGATTACAGGCTGTCCTCTCCTCACAAACTCATTAGAGGATACTCCCAGGATTACAGGCTGTCCTCTCCTTACAAACTCCTTAGAGGATACTCCCAGGATTACAGGCTGTCCTCTCCTTACAAACTCATTAGAGGATACTCCCAGGATTACAGGCTGTCCTCTCCTTACAAACTCCTTAGAGGATACTCCCAGGATTACAGGCTGTCCTCTCCTCACAAACTCCTTAGATGATACTCCCAGGATTACAGGCTGTCCTCTCCTCACAAACTCCTTAGAGGATACTCCCAGGATTATAAACTGTCCTCTCCTCACAAACTCCTTAGAGGATACGCCCATGATTACAGGCTGTCCTCTCCTCACAAACTCCTTAGAGGATACTCCCAGGATTATAAACTGTCCTCTCCTCACAAACTCCTTAGAGGATACGCCCATGATTACAGGTTGTCCTCTCCTCACAAACTCTTTAGAGGATACTCCCAGAATTACAGGCTGTCCTCTCCTCACAAACTCCTTAGATGATACTCCCAGGATTACAGGCTGTCCTCTCCTCACAAACTCCTTAGAGGATACTCCCAGGATTATAAACTGTCCTCTCCTCACAAACTCCTTAGAGGATACGCCCATGATTACAGGCTGTCCTCTCCTCACAAACTCCTTAGAGGATACTCCCAGGATTATAAACTGTCCTCTCCTCACAAACTCCTTAGAGGATACGCCCATGATTACAGGTTGTCCTCTCCTCACAAACTCCTTAGATGATACTCCCAGGATTACAGGCTGTCCTCTCCTCACAAACTCCTTAGAGGATACTCCCAGGATTATAAACTGTCCTCTCCTCACAAACTCCTTAGAGGATACGCCCATGATTACAGGCTGTCCTCTCCTCACAAACTCCTTAGAGGATACTCCCAGGATTATAAACTGTCCTCTCCTCACAAACTCCTTAGAGGATACGCCCATGATTACAGGTTGTCCTCTCCTCACAAACTCCTTAGATGATACTCCCAGGATTACAGGCTGTCCTCTCCTCACAAACTCTTTAGAGGATACTCCCAGAATTACAGGCTGTCCTCTCCTCACAAACTCCTTAGAGCAGGGGTGTCCAAACTTGGTCCTGGTGGGCCGCACACAGGCCTGGATTTGTGGATATCCCTGCAGCACGCAGGTGAGACTATTGCTTCCATCTGTGCACGGAAAGAAAATTCTCAAATCCAGGCCGGTGTGTGGTCCAGCAGGACCGAGTTTGGACACCCCTGCCTTAGAGGATACTCCCAGGATTACAGGCTGTCTTCCCCTCACAAATTCTGTAGAGGCTTCTCACAGGATTAAAGACTGTTCTCTCCTCACAAACTCCTTCAAGGATTCTTACAGGATTACAGGCTGTCTTTTAGTCGCTAATTCCTTAGAGACTGTTCCCAGGATTACAGGCTGTCCTCTTCTCACAATTTTCTTAGAATTTGCTCCCAGGTTTACAGACTGTTCTCTCCTCACAAACTCCTTTGAGGATGCTCTCAGGATTTCAGACATCAGCTTACTTTCACAGTCTCCTTAGAGGATGCTCCCTGATGCCTCAGCTTCTCTCCTCACAGACTCCTTAGAGGCTGTCTCACAAACTCCTTTTGAGGATGCTCCCAGGATTCAGCTTACTTGCACAGTTTTCTGGGAGAATACTTCATGAGGCCCCAACTTCTCTCCTCACAGGCTCCTCTCTTTCTTGAGGGCCTTACTGTCTTTCCTCACAGGCTCTTCTCTTTCTTGCTGGCCTCATTTTCTTTCCTCACAGGCTCCTCTCTTTCTTGCTGCTCTCAGTTTCTTTCCTCACAGGCTCTTCTCTTTCTTGCTGGCCTCAGTTTCTTTCCTCACAGGCTCCTCTCTTTTTTGCGAGACTCACTTTCCTCACAGGCTCCTCTCTTTCTTGCGGACCTCAGTTTCTTTCTTCACAGGCTCTTCTCTTTCTTGTTGGCCTAACTTTCTTTCCTCCCAGGCTCCTCTCGTTCTTGCGGGTCTCACTTTCTTTCCTCACAGACTCCTCTCTTTCTTGCGGGGCTCACTTTCTTTCCTCACAGGCTCCTCTCTTTCTTGAGGGCCTTACTGTCTTTCCTCACAGGCTCTTCTCTTTCTTGCTGGCCTCATTTTCTTTCCTCCCAGGCTCCTCTCGTTCTTGCGGGTCTCACTTTCTTTCCTCACAGACTCCTCTCTTTCTTGCGGGGCTCACTTTCTTTCCTCACAGGCTCCTCTCTTTCTTGCAAACCTCACTTTCTTTCCTCACAGGCTCCTTTCTTTCTTGTAGGCCTAACTTTCTTTCCTCACAGGCTCCTCTCTTTCTTGCGGGCGTCACTTTCTTTCCTCACAGACTCCTCTCTTTCTTGCAGGCCTCACTTTCTTTCCCCACAGACTCCTCACTTTCTTTCCTCACAGGCTCCTCTCTTTTTTGTAGGCCTCACTTTCTTTCCTCACAGGCTCCTCTCTTTCTTGCGGGCCTCACTTTCTTTCCTCACAGACTCCTCTCTTTCTTGCGGGCCTCACTTTCTTTCATCACAGGCTCCTCTCTTATTTGCGGGCCTCACTTTCTTTCCTCACATTCTCCTCTCTTTCTTGTAGGCCTCACTTTCTTTCCTCACAGACTTCTCTCTTTCTTGCGGGCCTCACTTTCTTTCCTCACAGGCTCCTTTCTTTCTTGTGGGCCTCACTTTCTTTCCTCACATACTCCTCTCTTTCTTGCAGGCTTCACTTTCTTTCCCCACAGACTCCTCTCTTTCTTGCGGGCCTCACTTTCTTTTCTCACAGACTCCTCTCTTTCTTGCAGGCCTCACTTTCTTTTCTCACAGACTCCTCTCTTTCTTGTGGGCCTCACTTTCTTTCCTCACATTCTTCTCTCTTTCTTGCGGGCCTCACTTTCATTCCTCACATTCTCCTCTCTTTCTTGCGGGCCTCACTTTCATTCCTCACATTCTCCTCTCTTTCTTGCAGGCTTCACTTTCTTTCCCCACAGACTCCTCTCTTTCTTGCGGGCCTCACTTTCTTTTCTCACAGACTCCTCTCTTTCTTGCAGGCCTCACTTTCTTTTCTCACAGACTCCTCTCTTTCTTGTGGGCCTCACTTTCTTTCCTCACATTCTTCTCTCTTTCTTGCGGGCCTCACTTTCATTCCTCACATTCTCCTCTCTTTCTTGCAGGCTTCACTTTCTTTCCTCACAGACTCCTCTCTTTCTTGCGGGCCTCACTTTCTTTCCTCACATTCTCCTCTCTTTCTTGCAGGCTTCACTTTCTTTCCTCACAGACTCCTTTCTTTCTTGCTGGCCTCACTTTCTTTCCTCTCTGCCTCCCTCTGGCTTTTAGGTCTCAGCTTTTTCTATCACAGGCTCCAACTGTAAATTTGCTTTTGTCAGAAAATGACAAAACTTGGCATATATATGGCTGATTGTTTAATTGCAAGGGTTGATAGCTTGATGAGGACATATTAATGGCAATTGTACAGCTATAAGTGCATTTAATTGATAGTTACAGTAACATTCATTGATTAATGCGCAGATTTCATGCGGGTAACACTTACTTTTTTTGCCGGACCCTCTGCTAGTGAAATGATTAAGCATTCCCTTTGGGGGGCTGTACATCAAGGGGAGGCAGCAGCTGCAGAAATGACTTGCTGACAGTTTAATTGTATTTATTTAGTAGTCACCTTTCTGGGAAAAACACCAAAATGCAGACTCTGTAGGCAAATTAAGGCTCATTATTTGCTATTTGTGTCCTATTGTACTTCTAATACTACAAAGAACAAATATCTGAATGTGTCAGATGATAGGATCCTTAGGCTGACATTGAGACTCCGGACGTCAGATGAAATGCCAAAGGGGTGTGTGGGGGGTGTGTGTTTGGTCGGTGGGCATAGGTTAATCCTTAGGTTTTCCATAGGTTTCATTTTTTTACTGCAATTATATATATTGTGTACAGACCAGGAAATTACTTTATTCTTACTTCCTTGCTTTATATATGTGTTATAAAGATGATGCATTTAAGAGTTAATTGATAAGAAAAATAAGATGATCTTTAAAACCACTATGGTTCCTTCATCAGACTTAGGTTCCCAAATAAAACTCAATAAAAATGTCACTGTGCATATGTGATCCCAGGGGCTCCTAATGATGAGTTAGGACCACTATTCTGACATTTTTTAATTTACAAAATTTTGACTGTCACTCAGATCCAAATTTCCCTCTTAAAAGACAAATATAGGACAAGGAAAACAATATAGTGCATTTCCATAGTAAATCATAATTGCATATTATAGTAAATAGTCGTGTCTCCCTCATTCTAACCCGTGTTTGTCTCTGTTTCCTCCCACTGTCTATCAACAGAGGAGATGGCTCAGTCACCTGCTCTTCGTCCAGAGTTTTTGGTCTCAGGAATGCGCACCCCCCCTGTGAGGAGGAACAGCAAGCTGGCCACGCTGGGCAGGATCTTCAAGCCATGGAAGTGGAGGAAAAAAAAGAGTGAAAAACTGAAGCAAACATCGGCAGGTAGGTGTTCAGATGGAGATGGTACAGGAGTTGAGTGGGATTTTGTAGTCTGGAGGCTAAAATCCAGTTGCCTTGGGCACAACTGAACATGTGAGATTGGTTTGTTGGTGAAAGGTTAACCACAAAACTGCTTATCCAACTATCAGCACCTACATTGATTGTAAAACCACCTATGATCCTCACCAAGGCAGTTTAAAATATTACTTGTTGCCCACTGCGATGAAAATCACACAATTACAAATTGGTCTCAAGCAAAACTATCCCTCTTATACACTATAAAAGTGCCATGCAAAAGTATTCAACCACCTTGACTTTTGACCTTTTTTGTTACATTACAGCCTTAAGTTCAATGTTTTGTTAATCTGAATTTTTGGGGTGGATCAGAACACAATAGTCTAAGTTAGTGACGTGAAATGAGAAATTTATATACATAAAACAATTTTTTAGAAATAGAAAACAGAAAATTGGCATGTGCGTATGTATTCACCCCCTTTGTTATGAAGCCCATAAAAAGCTCTGGTGCAACCAATTACCTTCAGAAGTCACATAATTAGGGAAATGATGTCCACCTGTGTGCAATCTAAGTGTGATCTGTCGTTACCCAGAGGCTGCAACACCTAAGCAAGAGGCACCACTAACCAAACACTGCCATGAAGACCAAGGAACGCTCCAAACAAGTAAGGGACAATGTTGTTGAGAAGAACAAGTCAGTGTTAGGTTATAAAAAAATATCAAAATCTTTGATGATCCCCAGGAGCACCCTCAAATCTACCATAACCAAATGGAAAAAACATGGCACAACAGCAAAGAGGGCATTAAGCAGAGAGGCAGCACAGAGACCTAAGGTAACCCTGGAGGAACTGCAGAGATCCACAGCAGAGACTGGAGTATCTGTACATAGCACGACAATAAGCCGTACGCTCCATAGAGTTGGGCTTTATGGCAGAGTGGCCAGAAGAAAGCCATTACTTTCAGCAAAAAACAAAATGGCATGTTCTGAGTTTGCGAAAAGGCATGTGCGAGACTCCCAAAATGTATGGAGGAAGGTGCTCTGGTCTGATGAGACTAAAATGTAACTTTTTGACAATTTAAGAAAATGCTATGTCTGGCGCAAACCCAACACATCACATCACCCAAAGAACACCATCCCCACAGTGAAACATGGTGGTGGCAGCATCACGCTGTGGGGATGTTTTTCAGCAGCCGGGATTTGGAAACTGGTCAGAGTTGAGGGAAAGATGGATGGTGCTAAATACAGGGATATTCTTGAGCAAAACCTGTACTACTCTGTGCGTGATTTGAGGCTAGGACGGAGGGTCACCTTCCAGCAGGACAATGACCCCAAACACACTGCTAAAGCAACACTTGGGGGTTTATGGGAAACATGTAAATATGTTGGAATGGCCGAGTCACAGCCCAGACCTCAATCCAATAGAAAATCTGTGGTCAGACTTAAAGATTGCTGATAACAAGCGCAAACCATCCAACTTGAAGGAGCTGGAGCAATTTTGCAAGGAGGAATGGGCAAAAATCCCAGTGGTAAGATGTGGCAAGCTCATAGAGACTTATCCAAAGCGACTTGGAGCTGTGATTGCCGCAAAAGGTGTCTCCAGAAAGTATTGGCCTTAGGGGGTGAATAGTTATGTACATTGACTTTTTCTGTTATTTTGCCCTATTTGTTGTTTGCTTCACAATAAAAAAAAACATCTTTGCAGTTGTGGCATGTTCTGTAAAGTAAATGATGCAAATCCTCAAACAATCCATGTTAATTCCAGGTTGTGAGGCAACAAAACACGAAAAATGCCAAGGGGGTGAATACTTTTGCAAGGCGCTGTATGTATAAAATAATTACAAATGTATAATTATAAATGTATATGCAAGGGTCTATAGTACAATTTAAAATAAAACCAGGATAACAACATAAGTCCTTATAGGGTTATGAATAGATGGATTACCAGGCAAAGAAGATGGTGTGGGAACCTTCAGGTGGTCATCCTCACATGCTTTAGCTGTAGATATCATAGTAATTACTATGTATATATTTCTGTCATTTCATATATGTAAGACATTATAGGTTGTCTAAAAACATTTTCCTTTTATCAATTCTTATTTTTCAAGACATTGAATATATAGGATTTCCGTGTATATATATAAACCAATCTTTATTGTTCAAAGATAAGTAAATGCAGAAGTGTCACTGGTCGGGATGTGTGTGCTTTGTGGGTTAATATGATGCCGGAGACCGTAGATAACATTGTAATTAGTAGAGTGACACATGAGATGATTATTTCTCTTCTTCTCATGAGTGTGAGGACTATTTTAAGAGACAGATGAGTATTGATTGGAGGCATCCATAACTGATGGTTTAATTCCCTCATTTAAAATGCTGAGTCTGGGCTGGGTATAACGGTGTCTGAAACACTTCTGTGTAAAGGGTCAAACATTCAGGATGATTTATTGCAACTACAGCCCTGTGGGACCTCTAACCAGGACAGGGTGTGAGAGTACTGCAGAGTCAGTGGCCTGGTCACTTTCTTATGGTTTATGGTGCAGGGAGGGTCAGTGGTGCACTGCTGGGTCGGTAGCTTGGTCACTTTCTTATGGTGCAGGGAGGGTCAGTGGTGCACTGCTGGGTCAGTGGCCTGGTCACTTTCTTATGGTGCAGGGAGGGTCAGTGGTGCACTGCTGGGTCAGTGGCCTGGTCACTTTCTTATGGTGCAGGGAGGGTCAGTGGTGCACCTCTGGGACACTGGCATGATCACTTTCCTATGGTGCAGGGAGGGTCAGTGGTGCACTGCTGGGTCGGTGGCCTGGTCACTTTCTTATGGTGCAGGGAGGATCAGTGGTGCACTGCCGGGTCAGTGGCCTGGTCACTTTCCTATGGTGCAGGGAGGGTCAGTGGTGCACTGCCGGGTCAGTGGCCTGGTCACTTTCCCATGGTGCAGGGAGGGTCAGTTGTGCACTGCTGGGTCAGTGGCCTGGTCACTTTCCTATGGTGCAGGGAGGGTCAGTGGTGCACTGCTGGGTCGGTGGCCTGGTCACTTTCTTATGTTGCAGGGAGGGTCAGTGGTGCACTGCCGGGTCAGTGGCCTGGTCACTTTCTTATGTTTCAGGGAGGGTCAGTGGTGCACTGCTGGGTCGGTGGCCTGGTCACTTTCCTATGGTGCAGGGAGGATCAGTGGTCCACCTCTGGGACAGTGGCATGATCACTTTCCTATGGTGCAGGGAGGCTCAGTGGTGCACCTCTGGGACAGTGGCATGATCACTTTCCTATGGTGCAGGGAGGGTCAGTGGTACACTGCTGGGTCAGCGGCCTGGTCACTTTCTTATGGTGCAGGGAGGGTCAGTGGTACACTGCTGGGTCAGTGGCCTGGTCACTTTCCTATGGTGCAGGGAGGATCATTGGTGCACTGCCGGGTCAGTGGCCTGGTCACTTTCCCATGGTGCAGGGAGGGTCAGTGGTGCACTGCCGGGTCATTGGCCTGGTCACTTTCCCATGGTGCAGGGAGGGTCAGTGGTGCACTGCTGGGTCAGTGGCCTGGTCACTTTCCCATGGTGCTGGGAGGGTCAGTGGTGCACTGCTGGGTCATTGGCATGGTTACTTTCTTATGGTGCAGGGAGGGTCAGTGGTGCACAGTGGGGTCAGTGGCCTGGTCACTTTCCTATGGTGCAGGGAGGATCAGTGGTGCACTGCCGGGTCAGTGGCCTGGTCACTTTCCCATGGTGCAGGGAGGGTCAGTGGTGCACTACTGGGTCAGTGGCCTGGTCACTTTCCCATGGTGCTGGGAGGGTCAGTGATGCACTGCTGGTTCAGTGGCCTAGTCACTTTCCTATGGTGCAGGGAGGGTCAGTGGTGCACTGCTGGGTCAGCGGCCTGGTCACTTTCCTAAGGTGTAGGAAGGGTCAGTGGGGCACTGCTGGGTCAGTGGTATGGTCACTTTCCTATGGTGCAGGGAGGGTCAGTGGTGCACTGCTGGGTCAGCGGCCTGGTCACTTTCCTAAGGTGTAGGAAGGGTCAGTGGTGCACTGCTGGGTCAGTGGTCTGGTCACTTTCCTATGGTGCAGGGAGGGTCAGTGGTGCACTGCCGGGTCAGTAGCCTGGTCACTTTCCCATGGTGCAGGGAGGATCAGTGGTGCACTGCTGGGTCAGTGGTCTGGTCACTTTCCTATGGTGCAGGGAGGGTCAGTGGTGCACTGCCGGGTCAGTAGCCTGGTCACTTTCCCATGGTGCAGGGAGGGTCAGTGGTGCACTGCCGGGTCATTGGCATGGTTACTTTCTTATGGTGCAGGGAGGATCAGTGGTGCACTGCCGGGTCATTGGCATGGTTACTTTCTTATGGTGCAGGGAGGGTCAGTGGTGCACAGCGGGGTCAGTGGCCTGGTTACTTTCTTATGGTGCAGGGAGGGTCAGTGGTGCACAGCCGGGTCAGTGGCCTGGTCACTTTCCCATGGTGCAGGGAGGGTCAGTGGTGCACTGCTGGGTCAGTGGCCTGGTCACTTTCCTATGGTGCAGGGAGGATCAGTGGTGCACTGCCGGGTCAGTGGCCTGGTCACTTTCCCATGGTGCAGGGAGGGTCAGTGGTGCACTGCTGGGTCAGTGGCCTGGTCACTTTCCTATGGTGCAGGGAGGGTCAGTGGTGCACTGCTGGGTCAGCGGCCTGGTCACTTTCCTAAGGTGTAGGAAGGGTCAGTGGTGCACTGCTGGGTCAGTGGTATGGTCACTTTCCTATGGTGCAGGGAGGGTCAGTGGTGCACTGCTGGGTCAGCGGCCTGGTCACTTTCCTAAGGTGTAGGAAGGGTCAGTGGTGCACTGCTGGGTCAGTGGTCTGGTCACTTTCCTATGGTGCAGGGAGGGTCAGTGGTGCACTGCCGGGTCAGTAGCCTGGTCACTTTCCCATGGTGCAGGGAGGATCAGTGGTGCACTGCTGGGTCAGTGGTCTGGTCACTTTCCTATGGTGCAGGGAGGGTCAGTGGTGCACTGCCGGGTCAGTAGCCTGGTCACTTTCCCATGGTGCAGGGAGGGTCAGTGGTGCACTGCCGGGTCAGTAGCCTGGTCACTTTCCCATGGTGCAGGGAGGGTCAGTGGTGCACTGCTGGGTCAGTGGTCTGGTCACTTTCCTATGGTGCAGGGAGGGTCAGTGGTGCACTGCCGGGTCAGTAGCCTGGTCAGTTTACTGTGTCTCTTTCTATGGGAAAAACTATTATGTGCAGTGCAATTTTTTCAAATACATCATCGGACAATTATTAAGTATTAAAACGTATATTGTGAAGCAGTACAGACATATCTTATTTGTTAAAATGTTATAAAATGTTTAAATTAATAGTAAGCGTATAAAAGTAATTACACTAGATGTCTGTTTAGCACTGGCTTTTATACTAGTATCATAAAAATAAACCCAATCAAACTCTAGGGTTAAGGTTGTTAGGGTTGATGGAGGCCCTTGTAGGACCAAGTTGGTCATTGCTGATATAAAGGGCAGATAAGGATACATTCTGAATGATTGCTTTGCTATATAGTATAATATATAATGTTACACTGTATACATATACTAGTATGAAAGTCGCAGATCTTACTGATCCATATCTTAATGTTCCTCAAGGTCTGGAGAAGAAAATCACTGCAAGGCAGAGCCGGGATGAGCTGATCAAGAAGGGACTGCTGGAGATTATGGAGCAAGGCAAGTTCTGACCTTCCCTTCCATTACACCCCCAGGAGGTTGTTTGAGTCCTGCAGGGATTTTCTGTCACTCAGGGGCTGATTGCCTTGTTCTGTACTTCAAGATATTTTACCAAACCATCTTAGAGGATCAGCGCCTGAAGACTCAGTGAGGACACGAACCAAGCACGTTTAGATCCACATTTCCAATTCTCTATTTGAAAAAAACTAAAACTGAGAATGGCCAAAAAGTTTTTAGAACATTAATAAATAGACAAACCTTTAATTCACAGAAAATGTAAAAATATGTAGCATTGACCATATTCCTGCTTGAAGAATAGATTAGAAAAACTATATTATGTGGTATAAAAGTGCCTCCATGGTCACCACCTAAACAAAAACCCACAAATAGCGTTAATCCTAATAAGACAGCAATTAATATTAGTTATTTAAAATAGCATAATAAACATATTGAAGTATCGTGTCCCTTTGAGTTATTTTGCCCAGGGGTCTCATGCATCCCTTCCCATGTTGCCCGTCAGCCTGCTTTCTAGAGTTGGAGAGCATGCCTGTCCAGAAGCCATTTTATCTCTCCAGAGCTAGCAATGCACTCCCTTGTACTCTACAACACACTTCCTCATTATCTATAGCTATATTACCAATTGATACAACTCTACTTATCTTCTACGGTAACAATCTAACGCTGTCCTTTTAAGAACTTGGACGCCATATATGCGTCACTTTAGCTGTCAGTGATTTACAAATATTTAGTTTGTGCATATAACTAGTGGATTAGACCCATTAGTCCCACAAAATCTACCCTTTGTTTCTGCTGTAAGACCCCAGCCTCTATCTCAGGATTCTGGGGGTTAGTCTCTAGGGGCCTGACAATGTAAATATAAATAAAAATGATTGAGCCCCTCATGAATCCATTGGTACTCAAACAAAATGTCTTAAAAATGTGACCTGTATCCACGTCACAAACACTAATGTTGGACGACCCTTCCCTCCATTACTGTATTAGTCTCCGGCCTCTGCTCCTAGTCCTTTTCTTGAGTCTACAACCAGAAGAAAGCAAGGGGGGGGGGGGGGCTATAGCTGCAAATAAGATCTCCATTCAGTTCTGTTATTATAAAGACATGCATGATTCTGTGGGACATGCATAGGATTAAATGGATGCAGAAATCGGACCACACTCTGAGGTTAGTACATTTTAACTGCATATAATAGTTAATAAGTTAAAGGCTATATTATTTATATGTATATTGCTTTCGGCACATATTTTACAAAGAGCATGCTGTAAATAGAAAGTTTTAGTGGTCATTTAAAGGGAAAGTCTTGTGGGAAGATGGTGTTGTATAAAGCTCTAGGAAGTAGCCTTTTATGTGGTTCTGTGTTCAAATAAGATCTGTTTACAGACCAATAAATAACATTTCCGCAATTTAACCATTCTTGTTGGATACTTCTAAGAGCCGTAGGAGGAGTGAATTTCCAAGGTTGTCCTGAATGGTATTATTATACAATATGCTGGACCAGGTTAAGTAGTTTCATTATAGAAACATGATCTATCTATGACTGATATTAATACAGATTTTATGTTCCTACCTTTGACTTCAAATAAGATTTACCCAGCCTGGCATTTTCGTACCTGGATGAAGCAACTACCTCCCCCTACTCTTTTTTAATATGAAATACCACCTCTCCTGATATTGCATTAAAGGAAACCACTACTCCACTGCCACATAAATTATTACAAGTCCGACTTGATCCTCCATTGAACACTATAGCATATAATAGTTGTATTACACTGAAATAAGCTAACCAAAGTCATTTATAATTCATTTACCATGAGGACTGGGCAGTCATTTCTGCAGAGACTCAACACTGGGCCCCATACCATTCACTCATCAGATTCACTCTCCCATTTCTATTTACCTTGTCTTCTTTTGCCTCTAGGCCTACATCTTCACACCCCCACCCCACCTCTCTTCAGCCTCTCAAGGTCTTCCTACCCTGTCCATCACCTCCACTTTTCACAGCTGGTACACCAACAGACTTAATCACTAATTAACCCTCTGCTCACTTTTTAATTACTTGCCCAGCCCTCGTTTCTTCCTTTTAATTACTTTTCCTTTTGCTTTATTTAATCTTTTAGATTTGTTTAAATCTCTTGGGACACTGAAAGTCAACCTTAAAGGTTGTGTTGCCAAGGATCAGGACTGGGCACTCATTTTTACAGTGTTGAGTCTCTGCAGAAATGACTGCCCAGTCCTCATGGTAAATGAATTATAAATGACTTTGATTAGCTGATTTCAGTGTAATACAACTATTATATGCTTAACCAAAGACACTGGGCCTGATACCATCCACTCAGAAGATTCACTTTCCAACTATCATTTTCTCAATTGCATTTACCACCAGGACTAAGCAGTCATTTCTGCAGAGACTCAGCACTGGGCCTGATACCATCCACTCAGCAGATTCACTCTCCCATTTCTATTCACCTTATTTTATTTTGCCTCATACACCATGACGTCTCAACTTCCCCCGACCCTGTCCACACCCACTCATCTATGATTTGTGATAATCTATAGTGCCGGTTTAGGTCTATCACCTCCATTTTTCACAGCTGATATACCCACAGGCGTAATCACTAATTCACCCTCTATTCTCTTTTCAATCACTTGCCCAGCCATTGATTTGTCCTTTTAATTACTTTTCCTTTTGTTTTATTTATTCAAATAGATTGTAAGTTTGCGGGTTTTCAATCTTATAAGGCGCTTTAAAGTCATACATACATGTTTTTTTTTTTCAAACACAAAGACAGGCTCTCTACTTTTTGCCATGTGTTTAATATACTTAACCCGGGTATAGTGTTACGGAATATGTTGGCACGTTACAAAAAACAATAATAATAATAATATTCCCTCCCTGCCCATTGCTAATGAGCCCTTTCCCATACTATCTGCTATATATATAAACCTGTCACTTCATATATTATCCAGTCTCCTGTCTGTATCTGTCATAAATCTCCTCGTAATCTCCTCGCAGCAGCAGATCTTCTAGGGACCCCTAATATGTAAGTGATGCTCAGTGTCCTTGTGAGGCGCTCACTCCCAGAATCACTTCTGTCTTTAGCTCCATAGCGCTCCCTGCTGTCAGACTAGGAGAATGTCCTTGTTATATCATTGTAGTCCCATTTATAAAATCTACCTGTTTGAATACCCACCCTTAATAGTGGGCAGAAGATTTTTAGAAAGTGAAAAAAGAATATAAATCCAGCCTTTAATTTATTATTTTATGTGCAAATTAGTTTTTGCTTTCAGCTGCCTTTATCTGTTGAAAGTACTGGCACCATAGATTGTCACATTTCCACTGCAGCCTGAAAGCTTCTGTGAATCAGCAGAAACGGACCACATAATTGCACCATTATATCAAATAATATTAAGGCAGTATTTTTTTGTTTACTTTCTAAAAACATTTTGACCTTTACTGAGTATGGTTAATCAGGAAACCCATTGTAAGTATGAGACTAAAACAATCCTTTAAAAGAGACAGCAGATGCAATATTAGAATCACCTTCGGCGCTCATTGTGAGCCTCTATCCCCTGTTTACTTTAGTGGCCCCGTGATGAGAGCCTTTGGTGCTCATTGCAAGCCCCACAATAAGCAGCTTTGGCGCTCATTGCCATTTTTGGCAAGCCGCAACTTTCCTGCTTTGCTGTTACGTTTTTTCAGCCTCCATTTTTTTTTCTCGCTTAGGCGATTTTCGATCGTGAAAAAACGCCAAATATGGCTCAAATTAACTTAAATGGCTCCCTGGCTCTCCCCCTGTGCTGTGTGTGTAGGTTAATTTGAGGCATATTTGTTTTTTTGTTCGTCTTTCCAGTTCCGTGGTTCGGCCGTTCAATTCATAATTTAGTGCAGGGCAGCAACTGCGAGCCTCGGTTGGCGAGGCCCGCAGTCGCATCGACGCCCTTCGGTCCTCATCGCAAGCCTTGCAATGAGAGCCTTCACTGCTCATTGCAGCCTAAGTCCCCTGTGGCTCGCGATGAGCGCCTGCGTCGCCCATCACAATGCCTGCAGTGAGTGTCTTTGGTGCTCATTGCAGCCTAAGTCCCACAGGCCTTGGAGCTCAATGCAGCCCTGCAACTGCGGGCCTCGCTTCGCAAGGGCCGCAAACGTTATTAACATCCACAAACATGACCAACGACTCGTAGATCCACAACTATATATGTGATTGGGGGACATGATAACCTTTTCATTTTATAAGGGGTCAAAAAATCCAGGCAGGCGGCATATCCAGCAACGGTAAGGTCCTGCTCTAAAGCTATGTAAGGGTGGTAATGGGTGAATTTGCACCGAGATCTAGTTTTCTCTTGGGTATAAAAGATGTGAATGATGAGTTATTGACCAAGCTTTTGGACCAGATATGAACAGGGCACACTGGGAGGGGGACACGGCTATTTTTCTTTCTGTACTATTTAGCTTTTCCGTTTGGTATTTCAGTTTATGTAAAATAACTATACAATCAGTTAGCTTTGTAAATAAAGATGGGGACAATATATTTACAGTGCCCAAAATGAAGACCAGCCCCTGAAATATAATAACCAGGGTAGATACAGTAACTGAGTACACCCCTCACATGTGTGTAAATATTTTATTCTATCTTTTCATGTGACAACACTGAAGACATGCCCCTCTGCTACAATGTGAAGTAGTAAGTGTACGGCCTGTATAACTGTGTAAATGTGCTGTCCCCTCAAAATAACTCAACACACAGCCATTAATGTCTAAACCGTTGGCAACAAAAGTGAGTACACCCCTAAGTGGAAATGTCCAAATTGGGTCCAAAGTGTCAGTATTTGGTGTGGCCACCATTATTTTCCAGCACTGCCTTAACCCTCATGGGCATGGAGATCACCAGAGCTTCACAGGTTGCCACCGGAGTCCTCTTCCACTCCTCCATGATGACATCACGGAGCTGGTGGATATTAGAGACCTTGCACTCCCCCATCTTCCATTAGAGGATGCCCCACAGATGCTCAATAGGGTTTAGGTCTGGAGACATGCTTGGCCAGTCCATCACCTTTACCTTCAGCTTGTTTAGCAAGGCAGTGGTCATCTTGGAGGTGTGTTTGGAGCCAAATAAGTTTATCTTGGTCTCATCGGACCACCTGACATGGTTCCAGTAATCCATGTCCTTAGTCTGCTTGTCTTCAGCAAACTGTTTGTGGTCTTTCTTGTGCATCATCTTTAGAAGAGGCTTCCTTCTGGGACGACAGCCATGCAGACCACTTTGATGCAGTGTGCGGCGTATGGTCTGAGCACTGACCGGCTGACCCTCCACCCCTCCACCCTCTGCAGCAATGCTGGCAGCGCTCATACGTCTATTTCCCAAAGGCAGCCTGTGAATATGACGCTGAGCACGTGCACTCAACTTCTTTGGTCGACCATGACGAGGCCTGTACTGTGACACCGCTGTATGGTCTGGCCCACCTCAGAGAGTTCTTTGTCATGAGGTGCCATGTTGAACTTCCAGTATGAGAGAGTGTGTGAGAGCGATAACACCAAATTTAAGACACCTGCTCCCCATTCACACCTGAAACCTTGTAACACTAACGAGTCACATGACACCGGGGAGGAAAAATGGCTAATTGGGCCCCATTTGGACATTTCCACTTAGGGGTGTATTCACTTTTGTGAGATACTGTAACATTGCTATAGGTGATAGGTGCAATATGTGGTGTTTTTTAGATGATTGCATTTGAAAACTCCAATTTCTTCCTCTTTCTCTTTCCTAAGACGGCCAATCCCCTTTCAGAAGTGGAAGATATACTATTTCTTTTTTTTTTTATTAGAAAGAAATCTCTGGACAACCAAATATGTTTGTATCCCACTGTGATATTAATGGGAATCTCAAGAGGGGACTGATTTAAAAAAACAAAAAAAACAAACATAGTAAAGGAGATTACTCTGTAAAAGTCTTCCAGTGTCACAGCTAGTAGTAACATCATATTAATAATACCCCAATGGGTGTGGATGAAAAGCCAATGCCGTTGTAAGCACTCAGTTTGATGGTGGTTTAATTGATAATTACAAGCGGCTATTTCATTCTTATTTATTTATTTATTTTTACCTGCACTGAACTAAAGATTCAGAAATGCAGAAAATGGGAAAACATTACATACAAGTACACCATGAGAGAACAGCACACATGGGGACACCATGAGAGAACAGCACACATGGGGACACCATGAGAGAACAGCACACATGGGGACACCATGAGAGAACAGCACACATGGGGACACCATGAGAGAACAGCACACATGGGGACACCATGAGAGAACAGCACACATGGGGACACCATGAGAGAACAGCACACATGGGGACACCATGAGAGAACAGCACACATGGGGACACCATGAGAGAACAGCACACATGGGGACACCATGAGAGAACAGCACACATGGGGACACCATGAGAGAACAGCACACATGGGGACACCATGAGAGAACAGCACACATGGGGACACCATGAGAGAACAGCACACATGGGGACAACATGAGAGAACAGCACACATTGGTACACCATGAGAGAACAGCATGCATGGTTACACCATGAGAGAACAGCACACATACAGCACACATGGTTACACCATGAGAGAACAGCACACATTGATACACCATGATAGAACAGCACACATTGGTACACCATGATAGAACAGCACACATGGTTACACCATGAGAGAACAGCACACATTGTACACCATGAGAGATACCCCATGAGAGAACAGCACACATTGGTACACCATGAGAGAACAGCAGGCATGGGTACACCATGAGAGAACAACAGGCATGGGTACACCATGAGAGAACAGCACACATTGGTACACCATGAGAGAACAGCACACATGGTTGCACCATGAGAGAACAGCATGCATGGTTACACCATGAGAGAACAGCACACATTCGTACACCATGAGAGAACAGCACACATGGGTACACCATGAGAGAACAGCACACATGGGGACACCATGAGAGAACAGCACACATGGGGACAGCACGCATGGTTACACCATGAGAGAACAGCACACATACAGCACACATGGTTACACCATGAGAGAACAGCACACATTGATACACCATGATAGAACAGCACACATTGATATACCATGAAAGAACAGCACACACGGGGACACCATGAGGGACACCATGAGAGAACAGCACACATGGTTACACCATGAGAGAACAGCACACATGGTTACACCATGAGAGAACAGCACACATGGGGACACCATGAGAGAACAGCACACATGGGGACAACATGAGAGAACAGCACACATTGGTACACCATGAGAGAACAGCACGCATGGTTACACCATGAGAGAACAGCACACATACAGCACACATGGTTACACCATGAGAGAACAGCACACATTGATACACCATGATAGAACAGCACACATTGGTACACCATGATAGAACAGCACACATGGTTACACCATGAGAGAACAGCACACATTGTACACCATGAGAGATACCCCATGAGAGAACAGCACACATTGGTACACCATGAGAGAACAACAGGCATGGGTACACCATGAGAGAACAGCACGCATGGGTACACCATGAGAGAACAGCACACATTGGTACACCATGAGAGAACAGCACACATGGTTGCACCATGAGAGAACAGCATGCATGGTTACACCATGAGAGAACAGCACACATTCGTACACCATGAGAGAACAGCACACATTGGTACACCATGAGAGAACAGCACACATGGGTACACCATGAGAGAACAGCACACATGGGGACACCATGAGAGAACAGCACACATGGGGACACCATGAGAGAACAGGTACACAAAGAGAGAACAGCATGCATAAGTGCACCATGAGAGAACAGCACACATGGGGACACCATGAGAGAACAGCACACACGGGGACACCATGAGGGACACCATGAGAGAACAGCACACATGGTTACACCATGAGAGAACAGCACACATGGTTACACCATGATAGAACAGCACACATGGGGACACCATGAGAGAACAGCACACATGGGGACAACATGAGAGAACAGCACTCATTGGTACACCATGAGAGAACAGCACGCATGGTTACACCATGAGAGAACAGCACACATACAGCACACATGGTTACACCATGAGAGAACAGCACACATTGATACACCATGATAGAACAGAACACATTGGTACACCATGATAGAACAGCACACATGGTTACACCATGAGAGAACAGCACACATTGTACACCATGAGAGATACCCCATGAGAGAACAGCACACATTGGTACACCATGAGAGAACAACAGGCATGGGTACACCATGAGAGAACAGCACGCATGGGTACACCATGAGAGAACAGCACACATTGGTACACCATGAGAGAACAGCACACATGGTTACACCATGAGAGAACAGCACACATTGATACACCATGATAGAACAGAACACATTGGTACACCATGATAGAACAGCACACATGGTTACACCATGAGAGAACAGCACACATTGTACACCATGAGAGATACCCCATGAGAGAACAGCACACATTGGTACACCATGAGAGAACAGAACACATTGGTACACCATGAGAGAACAACAGGCATGGGTACACCATGAGAGAACAGCACGCATGGGTACACCATGAGAGAACAGCACACATTGGTACACCATGAGAGAACAGCACACATGGTTACACCATGAGAGAACAGCACACATTGATACACCATGATAGAACAGAACACATTGGTACACCATGATAGAACAGCACACATGGTTACACCATGAGAGAACAGCACACATTGTACACCATGAGAGATACCCCATGAGAGAACAGCACACATTGGTACACCATGAGAGAACAGAACACATTGGTACACCATGATAGAACAGCACACATGGTTACACCATGATAGAACAGAACACATTGGTACACCATGAGAGAACAGCAGGCATGGGTACACCATGAGAGAACAACAGGCATGGGTACACCATGAGAGAACAGCACACATGGGTACACCATGAGAGAACAGCACGCATTCTTACACCATGAGAGAACAGCACACATTGGTACACCATGAGAGAACAGCACACATGGTACACCATGAGAGAACAGCACGCATGGTTACACCATGAGAAAACAGCACGCATGGGTATATCATGAGAGAACAGAACGCATGGTTACACCATGAGAGAACAGCACACATGGGTACACCATGAGAGAACAGCACGCATTGTACACCATGAGAGAACAGCACACATGGGTACACCATGAGAGAACAGCACGCATTGTACACCATGAGAGAACAGCACACATGAGGACACCATGAGAGAACAGCACACATGGGGACAACATGAGAGAACAGCACACATTGGTACACCATGAGAGAACAGCACGCATGGTTACACCATGAGAGAACAGCACACATACAGCACACATGGTTACACCATGAGAGAACAGCACACATTGATACACCATGAGAGAACAGCACACATTGGTACACCATGAGAGAACAGCACACATGGTTACACCATGAGAGAACAGCACACATGGTTACACCATGAGAGAATAGCACGCCCAGGTACACCATTAGAGAACAGCATACACACCAGCAAACAGAAACTAAAGAGTCCAGCACAGGTCACACAAGTATACAATGACAGCAGAGGTCACACAAGTATACAATGACAGCACAGGTCACACAAGTATACAATGACAGCAGAGGACACACAAGTATACAATGACAGCACAGGACACACAAGTATACAATGACAGCACAGGCCACACAAGTATACAATGACAGCAGAGGACACACAAGTATACAATGACAGCAGAGGACACACAAGTATACAATGACAGCAGAGGACACACAAGTATACAATGACAGCAGAGGACACACAAGTATACAATGACAGCAGAGGACACACAAGTATACAATGACAGCAGAGGTCACACAAGTATACAATGACAGCACAGGTCACACAAGTATACAATGACAGCAGAGGACACACAAGTATACAATGACAGCACAGGACACAGGTGCAGACATTAACTATGCAACTTACTGATCAATACCACACACAGACGCACACATGTTAAGTAATGCAGTCACAAAATGAAATAACCATCCAGACCAAATCATAGGGACAGGCACAGAAATATACACGGCCCATGAACATGTTTGTCGCTTACATTGCATGTAAATCATACATCTCTTATATTTTGTATCTTCTTGAGGTATTTTGCTATAGATCTGATTGACCTCTTTGCTGCAAAGTGATGTAGTGCTGACAGCAAAGGGGTTACCGCCAGCCCATTCAGTACTAATGAAGATTGCATGATGTTTCAGATGCTGGATCCAAAGCCTGCCCTGATGATGAGGCCACCACAGACATCCACAGTGACCTTTCACCCCCCGCGTGCCAGGCACTTACCTCGGAAGAGATACTGCAAGGAATCTCTGCCACAGTAAATGTCAGCTCACTGTGTGAGGACCACCACCCAGAGCAGGAGGAGGACGCAGGTATTACAGTGGACAGCAGCGGGCGCTTTAGGGTAGCACTTACTGTCCAGCTGGTATCTGTAGGTGACACAAATCAAGGCACCAAAGTCTCTATTTTGAGAGGGTACGATTAAAACGTGAGAGAAGGTTTTAGGATAGAAAAGTTATTTTCAGGAGTTAAATTTAATTTCCCAAGAACTTTAGGAATTTCCTCTCTGATCCCATTTGTAAAAAAGACGTAGAGACTATTCATCGTGTCGCCAATTGCTCATACTCATAATAAGGCAATTTGATATTGATGACATTTTATTGCTCACTCCACTTGTCACAGTGCCTAGATGGGGTGGGCTAAGTATCTTATAAAGCTGTATTTTTAATTCTAATAACTATTATCTACATGTAAGAAACTCTTTATAGGAGCTTCGTACTTTTTAATCATATTACTTGCCCTTTAAGAATTAATATAACTGGTTGAGATAAAAGTAGAAGCTAACGAAGCACCAGCAGGTTTTATCCCTCCTTTAATAAAAAGACGACTTTGTATGAATATCTAGCACTGCGTTTAATGAAGAGCGTGCTGATAATATGTCACGTTGTATATGATCTAGCCATGTAATAACTCACAACTCCTGCTTGCCACTGTAATACTGTGAGAGGAGGGGACAGCACACAGCAGCACTCCTCCATGATAATGATAGTGGAAGAGGGAGGACCTTCATGGCAGGGACAGCATACAGCAGCACTCCTCCATGATAATGATAGTGTGAGAGGGAGGACCTTCATGGCAGGGACAGCACACAGCAGCACTCCTGCATGGTAATGATAGTGTGAGAGAGAGGATCTTCATGACAGGGACAGCACACAGCAGCACTCCTTCATGATAATGATAGTGGAAGAGGGGGGACCTTCATGGCAGGGACAGCATACAGCAGCACTCCTCCATGATAATGATAGTGTGAGAGGGAGGACCTTCATGGCAGGGACAGCATACAGCAGCACTCCTCCATGATAATGATAGTGTGAGAGGGAGGACCTTCATGGCAGGGACAGCACACAGCAGCACTCCTTCATGATAATGATAGTGTGAGAGAGAGGATCTTCATGGCAGGGACAGCACACAGCAGCACTCCTTCATGATAATGATAGTGTGAGAGGGGGACCTTTATGCCAGGGACAGCACACAGCAGCAATACTCCATGATAATGATAGATTGAGAGGGGGCACCTTTATGGCAGGGACAGCACACAGCAGCACTCCTCCATGATAATGATAGTGTGAGAGGGGGGGACCTTAATGGCAGGGACAGCACACAACAGCACTCCTTCATGATAATGACGGTGTGAGAGGGGGGACCTTCATGGCAGGGACAGCACACAGCAGCACTCATCCATGATAATTATGGTGTGAGAGGGGGGACCTTGATGGCAGGGACAGCACAGAGCAGCACTCCTGCTTGATAATGATAGTGTGAGAGGTAGGACCTTTATGGCAGGGACAGCACACAGCAGCACTCCTTCATGATAATGATAGTATGAGAGGGGGGACCTTCATGGCAGGGACAGCACACAGCAGCACTCCTCCATGATAATGATAGTGTGAGAGGCGGACATTAATGGCAGTGACAGCACACAACAGCAATCTTCCATGATAATGATAGTGTGAGAGGGGGACCTTCATGGCAGGGACAGCACACATCAGCACTCCTCCATGATAATGATAGTGTGAGAGGGTGGACCTTAATGGCAGGGACAGCACACAACAGCACTCCTTCATGATAATGACGGTGTGAGAGGGGGGACCTTCATGGCAGGGACAGCACTCAGCAGCACTCATCCATGATAATTATGGTGTGAGAGGGGGGACCTTGATGGCAGGGACAGCACACAGCAGCACTCCTCCATGATTATGATAGTGTGAGAGGGGGGACCTTCATGGCAGCGACAGCATATGGCAGCACTCCTCCATGATAATGATAGTGTGAGAGGGGGGGACCTTCATAGCAGGGACAGCACACAGCAGCACTCAACCATGAAAATTATGGTGTGAGAGGGTGGACCTTCATAGCAGGGACAGCACACAGCAGCACTCCTCCATGATAATGATAGGGTGAGAGGGGGGACCTTAATGGCAGGGACAGCACACAACAGCACTCCTTCATGATAATGATAGTGTGAGAGGGGGACCTTCATAGCAGGGACAGCACACAGCAGCACTCCTCCATGATAATGATAGTGTGAGAGGGGGGACCTTAATGGCATGGACAGCACACAACAGCACTCCTTCATGGTAATGACGGTGTGAGAGGGGGGACCTTCATGGCAGGGACAGCACACAGCAGTACTCCTCCATGATAATGATATTGTGAGAGGGGGAACCTTCATGGCAGGGACATCACACAGCAACACTACTCCATGATAATGATAGTGTGAGAGGGGGGACCTTGATGGAAGGGACAGCACACAGCAGCACTCCTTCATGATAATGATAGTGTGAGAGAGAGGACCTTCATGGCAGGGACAGCACACAGCAGCACTCTAGCATGATAATGATAGTGTGAGGGGGGGGCTTTATGGCAGGGACAGCACACAGCAGCACTCCTCCATGATAATGATAGTGTGAGAGGGGGACATTCATAGCAGGGACAGCACACAGCAGCACTCCCCCAGGATAATGATAGTGTGAGAGGGGGGACCTTAATGGCAGGGACAGCACACAGCAGCACTCCTTCATGATAATGATAGATTGAGAGGGGGGACCTTCATGGCAGGGACAGCACACAGCAGCACTCCTCCATGTTAATGATAGTGTGAGAGGGGGACCTACATAGCAGGGACAGCACACAGCAGCAGTCCTAAATGATAATGATAGTGTGAGAGGGGGTACCTTCATGGCAGGGACAGCACACAACAGCAATCCTCCATGATACTGATAGATTAAGAGGGGGGACCTTCATGGCAGAGAAAGCACTCAGCAGCACTCATCCATGATAATGATAGATTGAGAGGGGGGACCTTCATGGCAGAGACAGCACACAGCAGCACTCCTTCATGATAATGATAGTGTGAGAAGGGGGACCTTCATAGCAGGGACAGCACACATCAGCACTCCTTCATGATAATGATAGTGTGAGAGGGGGGACCTTCATGACAGGGACAGCACACAGCAGTACTCCTCCATGATAATGTGAGAGGGGGGACCTTCATGGCAAGGACAGCACATAACAGCAATCCTTCATGATAATGATAGATTGAGAGGGGGGACCTTAATGGCAGGGACAGCACACAACAGCACTCCTTCATGATAATGACGGTGTGAGAGGGGGGACCTTCATGGCAGGGACAGCCCACAGCAGCACTCATCCATGATAATTATGGTGTGAGAGGGGGGACCTTGAGGGCAGGGACAGCACAGAGCAGCACTCCTGCTTGATAATGATAGTGTGAGAGGTAGGACCTTTATGGCAGGGACAGCACACAGCAGCACTCCTCCATGATAATGATAGTGTGAGAGGCGGACATTAATGGCAGTGACAGCACACAACAGCAATCTTCCATGATAATGATAGTGTGAGAGGGGGGACCTTCATGGCAGGGACAGCACACATCAGCACTCCTCCATGATAATGATAGTGTGAGAGGGTGGACCTTAATGGCAGGGACAGCACACAACAGCACTCCTTCATGATAATGACGGTGTGAGAGGGGGGACCTTCATGGCAGGGACAGCACTCAGCAGCACTCATCCATGATAATTATGGTGTGAGAGGGGGGACCTTGATGGCAGGGACAGCACACAGCAGCACTCCTCCATGATTATGATAGTGTGAGAGGGGGACCTTCATGGCAGGGACAGCACACAGCAGCACTCAACCATGAAAATTATGGTGTGAGAGGGTAAACCTTGATGGCAGGGACAGCACACAGCAGCACTCCTCCATGATTATGATAGTGTGAGAGGGGGGACCTTCATGGCAGCGACAGCACATGGCAGCACTCCTCCATGATAATGATAGTGTGAGAGGGGGGGACCTTCATAGCAGGGACAGCACACAGCAGCACTCCTCCATGATAATGATAGGGTGAGAGGGGGGACCTTAATGGCAGGGACAGCACACAACAGCACTCCTTCATGATAATGATAGTGTGAGAGGGGGACCTTCATAGCAGGGACAGCACACAGCAGCACTCCTCCATGATAATGATAGTGTGAGAGGGGGGACCTTAATGGCATGGACAGCACACAACAGCACTCCTTCATGGTAATGACGGTGTGAGAGGGGGGACCTTCATGGCAGGGACAGCACACAGCAGTACTCCTCCATGATAATGATATTGTGAGAGGGGGAACCTTCATGGCAGGGACATCACACAGCAACACTACTCCATGATAATGATAGTGTGAGAGGGGGGACCTTGATGGAAGGGACAGCACACAGCAGCACTCCTTCATGATAATGATAGTGTGAGAGAGAGGACCTTCATGGCAGGGACAGCACACAGCAGCACTCTAGCATGATAATGATAGTGTGAGGGGGGGGGGGCTTTATGGCAGGGACAGCACACAGCAGCACTCCTCCATGATAATGATAGTGTGAGAGGGGGACATTCATAGCAGGGACAGCACACAGCAGCACTCCCCCAGGATAATGATAGTGTGAGAGGGGGGACCTTAATGGCAGGGACAGCACACAGCAGCACTCCTTCATGATAATGATAGATTGAGAGGGGGGACCTTCATGGCAGGGACAGCACACAGCAGCACTCCTCCATGTTAATGATAGTGTGAGAGGGGGACCTACATAGCAGGGACAGCACACAGCAGCAGTCCTAAATGATAATGATAGTGTGAGAGGGGGTACCTTCATGGCAGGGACAGCACACAACAGCAATCCTCCATGACACTGATAGATTAAGAGGGGGGACCTTCATGGCAGAGAAAGCACTCAGCAGCACTCATCCATGATAATGATAGATTGAGAGGGGGGACCTTCATGGCAGAGACAGCACACAGCAGCACTCCTTCATGATAATGATAGTGTGAGAAGGGGGACCTTCATAGCAGGGACAGCACACATCAGCACTCCTTCATGATAATGATAGTGTGAGAGGGGGGACCTTCATGACAGGGACAGCACACAGCAGTACTCCTCCATGATAATGTGAGAGGGGGGACCTTCATGGCAAGGACAGCACATAACAGCAATCCTTCATGATAATGATAGATTGAGAGGGGGGACCTTCATGGCAGGGACAGCACACAGCAGCAGTACTCCATGATAATGATAGTGTGAGATGGGGGACCTTCATGGCAGGGACAGCACACAGCAGCACTCCTGCATGATAATGATAGTGTGAGATGGGGGACCTTCATGGCAGGGACAGCACACAGCAGCACTCCTGCATGATAATGATAGTGTGAGAAGGTGGACCTTCATAGCAGGGACAGCACACAGCAGCACTCCTGCATGATTATGATAGTGTGAGAGGGGGGACCTTCATAGCAGGGACAGCACACAGCAGCACTCCTGCATGATAATGATAGTGTGAGAGGGGGGGGACCTTCATAGCAGGGACAGCACACAGCAGCACTCCTGCATGATAATGATAGTGTGAGAGGGTGGGACCTTCATAGCAGGGACAGCACACAGCAGCACTCCTGCATGATTATGATAGTGTGAGAGGGGGGACCTTCATGGCAGGGACAGCACACAGCAGCACTCCTCCATGATAATGATAGTGTGAGAGGGGTGACCTTCATGGAAGTGACAGCACACACCAGCACTCCTCCATGATAATGATAGTGTGAGAAGGTTGACCTTCATAGCAGGGACAGCACACATCATCACTCCTTCATGATAATGATAGTGTGAGAGGGGGGACCCTTATGGCAGGGACAGCACACAGCAGCACTCCTGCATGATGATAGTGTGAGAGGTAGGACCTTTATAGCAGGGACAGCACACAACAGCACTCCTTTATGATAATGATAGTGTGAGAAGGACGACCCTTATGGCAGGGACAGCAAACAGCAGCACTCCTTCATGGTAATGATAGTGTGAGAGGGGGACCTTCATAGCAGCGACAGCACACATCAGCACTCCTTCATGATAATGATAGTGTGAGATGGGGGACCTTCATAGCAGCGACAGCACACAGCAGCACTCCTGCATGATAATGATAGTGTGAGATGGGGGGCTTTCATGGCAGGGAAAGCACACAGCAGCACTCCTTCATGATAATGATAGTGTGAGATGGGGGACCTTTATAGCAGGGACAGCACACATCAGCACACCTGCACGATAATGATAGTGTGAGAGGGGGAACCTTCATGGCAGCGACAGCACACAGCAGCACTCCTCCATGATAATGACAGTGTGAGTGGTGGGACCTTCATGGCAGCGACAGCACACAGCAGCACTCCTGCATGATTATGATAGTGTGAGAGGGAGAACCTTCATGGCAGGGACAGCACACAGCAGCACTCCTCCATGATAATGACAGAGTGAGTGGGGGGACCTTCATGGCAGGGACAGCACACAGCAGCACTCCTCCATGATAATGACAGTGTGAGTGGGGGGACCTTCATGGCAGGGACAGCACACCTTCATGCTAATGATAGTATGAGATGGGGGACATTCATGTAAGTGACAGCACACAACAGCAATCCTCCATGATAATGTTAGAGGGGGGACCTTCGTGGCAGGGACAGCACACAGCAGCACTCCTGCATGGTAATGACAGTGTGAGAGGGGGGACCTTCATGGCAGGGACAGCACTCTTTCTTGATAATGATAGTGTGAGAGGGGGGACCTTCATGTCAGGGACAGCACATAACAGCAATCCTCCATAATAATGTTAGAGGGGGGACCTTCATGTCAGGGACAGCACACAGCAGCACTCCTGCATGGTAATGATAGTGTGAGAGGGGGACCTTCATGGCAGGGACAGCACTCCTTCATGATAATGATACTGTGAGAGGGGGAACCTTCATGTCAGTGACAGCACACAGCAGCACTCCTCCATGATAATGATAGTGTGAGAGGGGGGACCTTCATGTCAGTGACAGCACACAACAGCAATCCTCCATGATAATGTTAGAGGGGGGACCTTCATGGCAGGGACAGCACACAGCAGCACTCCTGCATGGTAATGACAGTGTGAGAGGGGGTCCTTCATGGCAGGAACAGCACACAGCAGCACTCCTTCATGATAACTCTTTCTTGATAATGATAGTGTGAGAGAGGGGACCTTCATGTCAGGGACAGCATACAACAGCAACCCTCCATAATAATGTTAGAGGGGGGACCTTCATGTCAGGGACAGCACACAACAGCAATCCTCCATAATAATGTTAGAGGGGGGGACCTTCATGTCAGGGACAGCACACAGCAGCACTCCTGCATGGTAATGACAGTGTGAGAGTGGGGACCTTCATGTCAGTGACAGCATACAACAGCAACCCTCCATAATAATGTTAGAGGGGGGACCTTCATGTCAGGGACAGCACACAGCAGCACTCCTTCATGATAAAGATAGTGTGAGAGTGGGGACCTTCATGGCAGGGACAGCACACAGCAGCACTCCTTCATGATAAAGATAGTGTGAGAGTGGGGACCTTCATGGCAGGGACAGCACACAGCAGCACTCCTGCATGGTAATGATAGTGTGAAAGGGGGGCCCTTTATGCCAGGGACAGCACACAGCAGCACTCCTTCATGATAACTCTTTCTTGATAATGATAGTGTGAGAGAGGGGACCTTCATGTCAGGGACAGCATACAACAGCAACCCTCCATAATAATGTTAGAGGGGGCCCCTTCATGTCAGGGACAGCACACAACAGCAATCCTCCATAATAATGTTAGAGGGGGGGACCTTCATGTCAGGGACAGCACACAGCAGCACTCCTGCATGGTAATGACAGTGTGAGAGTGGGGACCTTCATGTCAGTGACAGCACACAACAGCAATCCTCCATGATAATGTTAGAGGGGGGACCTTCATTGCAGGGACAGCACACAGCAGCACTCCTGCATGATAATAATAGTGTGAGAGGGGGGACCTTCATGGCAGGGACAGCACTCCTTCATGATAATGATACTGTGAGAGGGGGACCTTCATGTCAGTGACAGCACACAACAGCAATCCTCCATGATAATGTTAGAGGGGGGACCTTCATGGCAGGGACAGCACACATCAGCACTCCTGCATGATAATGATATTGTGAGAGGGGGGACCTTTATGGCAGGAACAGCACTCCTCCATGATAATGATAGTGTGACGGTGAGGACCTTCATAGTAGGGACAGCACACAGCAGCACTCCTTTATGATAATTATAGTGTGAGAGAGGGGACCTTCACGGCAGCAACAGCACATTGCAGAACTCCTTCATGATAATGATAGTGTGAGAGGGGGGACCTTCATGGCAGGGACAGCACACAGCAGCACTCCTTCATGATAATGATAGTGTGAGAGTGGGGTCTTTTCTGGCAGGGACAGCACACAGCAGCACTCCTGCATGGTAATGATAGTGTGAGAGTGGGGTCTTTTCTGGCAGGGACAGCACACAGCAGCACTCCTTCATGATAATGATAGTGTGAGAGGGAGGACCTTCATGGCAGCGACAGCACACAACAGCACTCCTGCATGGTAATGATAATGTGAGAGGGGGGACCTTCATGGCAGGGACAGCACTCCTTCATGATAATGATAGTGTGAGAGGGGGACTTTAATAGCAGGGACAGCACACAGCAGCACTCCTTCATGATAATGATAAATTGAGAGGTTGGACCTTCATGGCAGCGACAGCACACAGCAGCACTCCTTCATGATAATGATAATGTGAGAGGGGGACCTTCATGGCAGGGACAGCACACAGCAGCACTCCTTCATGATAATGATAAATTGAGAGGTTGGACCTTCATGGCAGCGACAGCACACAGCAGCACTCCTTCATGATAATGATAATGTGAGAGGGGGGACCTTCATGGCAGGGACAGCACACAGCAGCACTCCTTCGTGATAATGACAGTGTGAGAGGGGGGACCTTCATGGCAGGGACAGCACACAGCAGCACTCCTTCATGGTAATGATAGTGTGAGAGGGGAGACCTTTATAACAGGGACAGCACTCCTTCATGATAATGATATTATGAGAGGGGGGACCTTCATGGCAGGGACAGCACACAACAGCACTCCTTCGTGATAATGACAGTGTGAGAGGGGGGACCTTCATGGCAGGGACAGCACACAGCAGCACTCCTGCATGATAATAGTGTGAAATGGGGGACCTTCATGGCTGGGACAGCACACAGCAGCACCCCTTCATGATAATGATAAATTGAGAGGGGGGACCTTCATGGCAGCGACAGCACACAGCAGCACACCTGCATGATAATGATAGTGTGAGAGGGGGGACCTTCATGGCAGGGACAGCACACAGCAACAAACCTCCATGATAATGATAGTGTGAGAGGGGGGATCTTCATAGCAGGGACAGCACACAGCAGCACTCCTGCATGATAATGATAGTGTGAGAGGGGGACCTTCATGGCAGCGACAGCACACAGCAGCACTCCATCATGATAATGATAGCATAAGAGGGGGGACTTTCATGGGAGGGACAGCACACGACAGCACTCCTTCATGATAATAATGTGAGAGGGGGGACCTTCATGTCAGGGACAGCACACAGCAGCACTCCTGCATGATAATGATAGTGTGAGAGAGGGGCCTTCATGGCAGGGATAGCACACATCAGCACACCTGCACAATAATGATAGTGTAAGAGGGGAGACTTTCATGGGAGGGACAGCACACAGCAGCACTCCTTCATGACAATGATAATGTGAGGAAGGACTTTCATGGCAGGGACAGCACACAGCAGCACTCCTGCATGGTAATAATAGTTTGAGAGGGAGAACCTTCATGGCAGGGACAGCACTCCTTCATGATAATAATAGTGTGAAAGGGGGGACCGTCATAGCAGCAACAGCACACAGCTGCACTCCTTCATGACAATGATAGTGTGAGGTAGGACTTTCATGGCAGGGACAGCACACAGCAGCACTCCTCCATGATAATGATAGTGTGAGAGGGGGGACCTTCATGGTAGAGACAGCACACATCAGCACTCTTCCATGATAATGATAGTATGAGAGGGGGGACCTTCATGGCAGCGACAGCACACAGCAGCACTCCTACATGATAATGATAGTGTGAGAGGGGGGCCTTCATGGCAGGGACAGTACACAGCAGCACTCCTGCGTGATAATGTGAGAGGGGGGACCTTCATAGCAGGGACAGCACACATCAGCACACCTGCCCGATAATGATAGTGTGAGAGGGGAACCTTCATAGCAGGGACAGCACACATCAGCACACCTGCACGATAATGATAGTGTAAGAGGGGGGACCTTCATGGCAGGGACAGCACACAGCAGCACTCCTTTATGATAATGGTAGTGTGAGAGGGGGGACCTGCATGGCAGCGACAGCACATGGCAGCACTCCTCCATGATAATGATAGTATGAGAGGGGTGACCTTCATGGCAGGGACAGCTCACAGCAGCACACCTCCATGATAATGATAGTGTGAGAGGGGTGACCTTCATGGCAGGGACAGCTCACAGCAGCACACCTCCATGATAATGATAGTGTGAGAGGGGGACCTTCATGGCAGGGACAGGACTCCTTCATGATCATGATAGTGTGAGAGGGGGGACCTGCATGGCAGCGACAGCACATGGCAGCACTCCTCCATGATAATGATAATGTGAGAGGGGTGACCTTCATGGCAGGGACAGCACACAACAGCACTCCATGATAATGATAGTGTGAGAGGGGGGACCATCATGGCAGGGACAGCACACAGCCTCACTCCTCCATGATAATGATAGTGTGAGAGGGGGGACCTTCATGGCTGGAACAGCACTCCTTCATGATAATGATAGTGAGAAAGGGGGGACCTTCAAAGCAGCAACAGCACACAGCAGCACTGCTTCATGACAATGGTAGTGTGAGAGGGGGGACTTGCATGGCAGCGACAGCACATGGCAGCACTCCTCCATGATAATGATAGTGTGAGAGGGGTGACCTTCATGGCAGGGACAGCACACAGCAGCACTCCTGCATGGTAATGATAGTGTGAGAGGGGGACCTTTATGGCAGCGACAGCACACAACAGCACTCCATGATAATGATAGTGTGAGAGGGGGGATCTTCATAGCAGTGACAGCACACAGCAGCACTCCTTCATGATAATGATAAATTGAGAGGGGAGACCTTCATAGCAGCCACAGGACACAGCAGCACATCTGCATGGTAATGATAGTGGGAGAGGGGGGACCTTCATGGCAGGGACAGCACTCCTGCATGATAATGATAGTGTGAAAGGGGGGCCTTCATGGCAGGGACAGTACACAGCAGCACTCCTGTATGATAATGTGAGAGGGGGGACCTTCATAGCAGGGACAGCACACATCAGCACACCTGCAGGGTAATGATTGTGTGAGAGAGGGGGACCTTCATGGTAGCGACAGCACACAGCAGCACTCCATCATGATAATGATAGCGTAACAGGGAGGACTTTCATGGCAGCGACAGCACACAGCAGCACTCCATCATTATAATGATAGCGTAACAGGGAGGACTTTCATGGCAGGGACAGCACACAGCAGCACTCCTCCATGATAATGATAGTGTGAGAGCGGGGACCATCATGGCAGGGACAGCACACAGCCGCACTCCTTCATGATAATGATAGTGTGAGATGCGGGGGACATTCATGGTAGGGACAGCACACATCAGCACTCTTCCATGATAATGATAGTGTGAGAGGGGGGACATTCATGGTAGAGACAGCACACATCAGCACTCTTCCATGATAATGATAGTGTGAGAGGGGGGACCTTCATGGCAGCGACAGCACACAACAGCACTCCTTCATGACAATGATAGTGTGAGGGAGAACTTTCATGGCAGGGACAGCACACAGTAGCACTCCTCCATGATAATGATAGTGTGAGATGCGGGGGACATTCATGGTAGGGACAGCACACATCAGCACTCTTCCATGATAATGATAGTGTGAGAGGGGGGACCTTCATGGCAGCGACAGCACACAGCAGCACTCCTTCATGACAATGATAGTGTGAGGGAGAACTTTCATGGCAGGGACAGCACACAGCAGCACTCCTCCATGATAATGATAGTGTGAGAGCGGGGCCTTCATGGCAGGGACAGTACACAGCAGCATGCCTGCATGATAATGTGAGAGGGGGGACCTTCATAGCAGGGACAGCACACATCAGCACACCTGCACGATAATGATAGTGTAAGAGGGGGGACTTTCATGGGAGGGACAGCACACAACAGCACTCCTTCATGATAATGTGAGAGGGGGACATTCATGGCAGGGACAGCACAGAGCAGCACTCCTTCATGATAACGATAGTGTGAGAGGGGGGGAACATTATGGCAGGGACAGCATACAGCAGCACTCCTTTATGATAATGGTAGTGTGAGAGGGGGGACCTTCATGGCATCGACAGCACACAGCAGCACTCCTGCATGATAATGATAGTGTGAGAGGGGGGCCTTCATGGCAGGGACAGTACACAGCAGCATGCCTGCATGATAATGTGAGAGGGGGGACCTTCATAGCAGGGACAGCACACATCAGCACACCTGCACGATAATGATAGTGTAAGAGGGGGGACTTTCATGGGAGGGACAGCACACAACAGCACTCCTTCATGATAATGTGAGAGGGGGACATTCATGGCAGGGACAGCACAGAGCAGCACTCCTTCATGATAACGATAGTGTGAGAGGGGGGGAACATTATGGCAGGGACAGCATACAGCAGCACTCCTTTATGATAATGGTAGTGTGAGAGGGGGGACCTTCATGGCAGCGACAGCACACAGCAGCACACCTCCATGATAATGATAGTGTGAGAGGTAGGACCTTCATGGCAGGGACAGCACATGGCAGTACTCCTCCATGATAATGATAGTGTGAGAGGAGTGACCTTCATGGCAGGGACAGCACACAGCAGCACACCTCCATGATAATGATAGTGTGAGAGGTAGGACCTTCATGGCAGGGACAGCACATGGCAGCACTCCTCCATGATAATGATAGTGTGAGAGGAGTGACCTTCATGGCAGGGACAGCACACAGCAGCACTCCTGCATGGTAATGATAATGTGAGAGGGGGACCTTCATGGCAGCGACAGCACACAGCAGCACTCCTTCATGATAACGATAGTGTGAGAGGGGGGGGCATTATGGCAGGGACAGCACACAGCAGCACTCCTTTATGATAATGATAGTGTGAGAGGGGTGACCTTCATGGCAGGGACAGCACACAGCTGCACTCCTCCATGATAATGATAGTGTGAGAGGGGGGACCATCATGGCAGGGACAGCACACAGCTGCACTCCTCCATGATAATGATAGTGTGAGAGGGGGGACCATCATGGCAGGGACAGCACACAGCTGCACGCCTCCATGATAATGATAGTGTGAGATGCGGGGGACATTCATGGCAGGGACAGCACACAACAGCACTCCTCCATAATAATGATATTGGGAGATGGGGGACCTTCATGACAGGGACAGCACACAGCAGCACTCCTGCATGATAATGATAGTGTGAGAGTGGGGCCTTCCTGGCAAGGACAGCACACAGCAGCACTCCTTCTTGATAATGATAAATTTAAAGAGGGACCTTCATGGCAGCGACAGCACACAGCAGCACTCCTGAATGATAATGATAGTGTAAGAGGGGGGACTTTCATGGGAGGGACAGCACACAACAGCACTCCTTCATGATAATGTGAGAGGGGGGTCCTTCATGGCAGGGACAGCACACAGCAGCACTCCTGCATGGTAATAATAGTTTGAGAGGGAGAACCTTCATGGCAGGGACAGCACTCCTCCATGATAATGATAGTGTGAGAGGGGGGATCTTCATAGCAGGGACAGCACACAGCAGCACTCCTTCATGATAATGATAGTGTGAGATGCGGGGGACATTCATGGTAGGGACAGCACACATCAGCACTCTTCCATGATAATGATAGTGTGAGAGGGGGGACATTCATGGCATCGACAGCACACAGCAGCACTCCTTCATGACAATGATAGTGTGAGGGAGAACTTTCATGGCAGGGACAGCACACAGTAGCACTCCTCCATGATAATGATAGTGTGAGATGCGGGGGACATTCATGGTAGGGACAGCACACAGCAGCACTCCTCCATGATAATGATAGTGTGAGAGCGGGGACCTTCATAGCAGCGACAGCACACAGCAGCACTCCTGCATGATAATGATAGTGTGAGAGGGGGGCCTTCATGGCAGGGACAGTACACAGCAGCACGCCTGCATGATAATGTGAGAGGGGGGACCTTCATGGCAGGGACAGCACACATCAGCACACCTGCACGATAATGATAGTGTGAGAGGGGAACCTTCATAGCAGGGACAGCACACATCAGCACACCTGCACGATAATGATAGTGTAAGAGGGGGGACTTTCATGGGAGGGACAGCACACAACAGCACTCCTTCATGATAATGTGAGAGGGGGACCATTATGGCAGGGACAGCACACAGCAGCACTCCTTTATGATAATGGTAGTGTGAGAGGGGGGCCCTGCATGGCAGGGACAGCACACAGCAGCACTCCTCCATGATAATGATAGTGTGAGATGCGGGGGACCTTCATAGTAGGGACAGCACACAGCAGCAGTCCTCCATGATAATGATAGTGTGAGAGGGGGGACCTTCATAGTAGGGACAGCACACAGCAGCAATCCTCCATGATGATGATAGTGTGAGAGGGGGGACTTGCATGGCAGCGACAGCACACAGCAGCACTCCTCCATGATAATGATAGTGTGAGAGGGGTGACCTTCATGGCAGGGACAGCACACAGCAGCGATCCTGCATGGTAATGATAGTGTGAGAGGGGGACCTTCATGGCAGGGACAGGACTCCTTCATGATCTTGATAGTGTGAGAGGGGGACCTTCATGGCAGCGACAGCACACAACAGCACTCCTTCATGATTATGATAGTGTGAGAGGGGGGCTTTCAGGGCAGGGACAGCACACAGCAGCACTCCTGCATGGTAATGATAATGTGAGAGGGAGACCTTCATGGCAGGGACAGCACTCCTTCATGATAATGATAGTGTAAGAGGGTGGGATCTTCATAGCAGTGACAGCACACAGCAGCACTCCTTCATGATAATGATAAATTGAGAGGGGGGACCTTCATAGCAGCCACAGCACACAGCAGCACTCCTTCATGATAATAATAGTGTGAAAGGGGGGACCGTCATAGCAGCAACAGCACACAGCTGCACTCCATGATAATGATAGTGTGAGAGGGGGGACCTTCATGGCAGCAACAGCACACAGCTGCACTCCATGATAATGATAGTGTGAGAGGGGGGACCTTCATGGCAGCGACAGCACACAGCAGCACTCCTCCATGATAATGATAGTGTGAGAGGGGGGACCATCATGGCAGGGACAGCACACAGCAGCACTCCTGAATGATAATGATAGTGTAAGAGGGGGGACTTTCATGGGAGGGACAGCACACAACAGCACTCCTTCATGATAATGTGAGAGGGGGGTCCTTCATGGCAGGGACAGCACACAACAGCACTTCTTCATGACAACGATAATGTGAGGAAGGACTTTCATGGCAGGGACAGCACACAGCAGCACTCCTGCATGGTAATAATAGTTTGAGAGGGAGAACCTTCATGGCAGGGACAGCACTCCTTCATGATAATAATAGTGTGAAAGGGGGGACCGTCATAGCAGCAACAGCACACAGCTGCACTCCATGATAATGATAGTGTGAGAGGGGGGACCATCATGGCAGGGACAGCACACAGCAGCACTCCTTCATGATAATGATAGTGTGAGATGCGGGGGACATTCATGGTAGAGACAGCACACATCAGCACTCTTCCATGATAATGATAGTGTGAGAGGGGGGACATTCATGGCAGCGACAGCACACAGCAGCACTCCTTCATGACAATGATAGTGTGAGGGAGAACTTTCATGGCAGGGACAGCACACAGCAGCACTCCTCCATGATAATGATAGTGTGAGAGGGGGGACATTCATGGTAGGGATAGCACACAACAGCACTCCTTCATGATAATGATAGTGTGAGAGGGGGACCTTCATAGCAGGGACAGCACACATCAGCACTCCTCCATGATA
The DNA here is from genome assembly GCA_027410445.1 of Discoglossus pictus. NCBI lineage: Eukaryota > Metazoa > Chordata > Amphibia > Anura > Alytidae > Discoglossus > Discoglossus pictus. Next base: position 3,729,131 of record CM050174.1, read on the forward strand.
ATGATAGTGTGAGAGGGGGGACCTTCATAGCAGGGACAGCACAGAGCAGCACTCCTCCATGATAATGATAGTGTGAGAGCGGGGACCTTCATGGCATCGACAGCACACAGCAGCACTCCTGCATGGTATTGATAATGTGAGAGGGAGACCTTCATGGCAGGGACAGCACACAGCAGCACTCCTTCATGATAATGATAAATTGAGAGGGGGGACCTTCATAGCAGCGACAGCACACAGCAGCACTCCTGCATGATAATGATAGTGTGAGAGGGGGGCCTTCATGGCAGGGACAGTACACAGCAGCACGCCTGCATGATAATGTGAGAGGGGGGACCTTCATAGCAGGGACAGCACACATCAGCACACCTGCACGATAATGATAGTGTGAGAGGGGAACCTTCATAGCAGGGACAGCACACATCAGCACACCTGCACGATAATGATAGTGTAAGAGGGGGGACTTTCATGGGAGGGACAGCACACAACAGCACTCCTTCATGATAATGTGAGAGGGGGACCTTCATGGCAGGGACAGCACACAGCAGCACTCCTTCATGATAACGATAGTGTGAGAGGGGGGGACCATTATGGCAGGGACAGCACACAGCAGCACTCCTTTATGATAATGGTAGTGTGAGAGGGGGGCCCTGCATGGCAGCGACAGCACATCTCCATGATAATGATAGTGTGAGAGGGGTGACCTTCATGGCAGGGACAGCACACAGCAGCACTCCTGCATGGTAATGATAATGTGAGAGGGGGACCTTCATGGCAGGGACAGCACATGGCAGTACTCCTCCATGATAATGATAGTGTGAGAGGAGTGACCTTCATGGCAGGGACAGCACACAGCAGCACACCTCCATGATAATGATAGTGTGAGAGGTAGGACCTTCATGGCAGGGACAGCACATGGCAGCACTCCTCCATGATAATGATAGTGTGAGAGGAGTGACCTTCATGGCAGGGACAGCACACAGCAGCACTCCTGCATGGTAATGATAATGTGAGAGGGGGACCTTCATGGCAGCGACAGCACACAGCAGCAGTCCTTCATGATAACGATAGTGTGAGAGGGGGGGACCATTATGGCAGGGACAGCACACAGCAGCACTCCTTTATGATAATGGTAGTGTGAGAGGGGGGACCTGCATGGCAGCGACAGCACATGGCAGCACTCCTCCATGATAATGATAGTGTGAGAGGGGGACCTTCATGGCAGGGACAGCACACAGCTGCACTCCATGATAATGATAGTGTGAGAGGGGGGACCATCATGGCAGGGACAGCACACAGCTGCACGCCTCCATGATAATGATAGTGTGAGATGCGGGGGACCTTCATAGTAGGGACAGCACACAGCAGCACTCCTGCATGATAATGATAGTGTGAGATGGGGGACCTTCATGGCAGGGACAGCACACAACAGCACTCCTCCATAATAATGATATTGTGAGATGGGGGACCTTCATGACAGGGACAGCACACAGCAGCACTCCTGCATGATAATGATAGTGTGAGAGTGGGGCCTTCCTGGCAAGGACAGCACACAGCAGCACTCCTGCATGATAATGATAGTGTGAGAGTGGGGCCTTCCTGGCAAGGACAGCACACAGCAGCACTCCTTCTTGATAATGATAAATTTAAAGAGGGACCTTCATGGCAGCGACAGCACACAGCAGCACTCCTGAATGATAATGATAGTGTAAGAGGGGGGACTTTCATGGGAGGGACAGCACACAACAGCACTCCTTCATGATAATGTGAGAGGGGGGTCCTTCATGGCAGGGACAGCACACAGCAGCACTCCTGCATGGTAATAATAGTTTGAGAGGGAGAACCTTCATGGCAGGGACAGCACTCCTTCATGATAATAATAGTTTGAAAGGGGGGACCGTCATAGCAGCAACAGCACACAGCTGCACTCCTCCATGATAATGTAAGTGTGAGAGGGGGGACCATCATGGCAGGGACAGCACACAGCAGCACTCCTTCATGATAATGATAGTGTGAGATGCGGGGGACATTCATGGTAGGGACAGCACACATCAGCACTCCTTCATGATAATGATAGTGTGAGATGCGGGGGACATTCATAGTAGGGACAGCACACAGCAGCACTCCTGCATGGTAATGATAATGTGAGAGGGAGACCTTCATGGCAGGGACAGCACACAGCAGCACTCCTTCATGATAATGATAGTGTGAGATGCGGGGGACATTCATAGTAGGGACAGCACACAGCAGCACTCCTGCATGATAATGATAGTGTGAGATGGGGGACCTTCATGGCAGGGACAGCACACAACAGCACTCCTCCATAATAATGATATTGTGAGATGGGGGACCTTCATGACAGGGACAGCACACAGCAGCACTCCTGCATGATAATGATAGTGTGAGAGTGGGGCCTTCCTGGCAAGGACAGCACACAGCAGCACTCCTGCATGATAATGATAGTGTGAGAGTGGGGCCTTCCTGGCAAGGACAGCACACAGCAGCACTCCTTCTTGATAATGATAAATTTAAAGAGGGACCTTCATGGCAGCGACAGCACACAGCAGCACTCCTGAATGATAATGATAGTGTAAGAGGTGGGACTTTCATGGGAGGGACAGCACACAACAGCACTCCTTCATGATAATGTGAGAGGGGGGTCCTTCATGGCAGGGACAGCACACAGCAGCACGCCTGCATGGTAATAATAGTTTGAGAGGGAGAACCTTCATGGCAGGGACAGCACTCCTTCATGATAATAATAGTGTGAAAGGGGGGACCGTCATAGCAGCAACAGCTCACAGCTGCACTCCTCCATGATAATGATAGTGTGAGAGGGGGGACCATCATGGCAGGGACAGCACACAGCAGCACTCCTTCATGATAATGATAGTGTGAGATGCGGGGGACATTCATGGTAGGGACAGCACACATCAGCACTCTTCCATGATAATGATAGTGTGAGAGGGGGGACATTCATGGCATCGACAGCACACAGCAGCACTCCTTCATGACAATGATAGTGTGAGGGAGAACTTTCATGGCAGGGACAGCACACAGCAGCACTCCTCCATGACAATGATAGTGTGAGATGCGGGGGACATTCATGGTAGGGATAGCACACAGCAGCACTCCTCCATGATAATGATAGTGTGAGAGCGGGGACCTTCATGGCATCGACAGCACACAGCAGCACTCCTGCATGGTAATGATAATGTGAGAGGGAGACCTTCATGGCAGGGACAGCACACAGCAGCACTCCTTCATGATAATGATAAATTGAGAGGGGGGACCTTCATAGCAGCGACAGCACACAGCAGCACTCCTGCATGATAATGATAGTGTGAGAGGGGGGCCTTCATGGCAGGGACAGCACACAGCAGCTCACCTGCACGATAATGATAGTGTAAGAGGGGGGACTTTCATGGGAGGGACAGCACACAACAGCACTCCTTCATGATAATGTGAGAGGGGGACCTTCATGGCAGGGACAGCACACAGCAGCACTCCTTCATGATAACGATAGTGTGAGAGGGGGGGACCATTATGGCAGGGACAGCACACAGCAGCACTCCTTTATGATAATGGTAGTGTGAGAGGGGGGCCCTGCATGGCAGCGACAGCACATCTCCATGATAATGATAGTGTGAGAGGGGTGACCTTCATGGCAGGGACAGCACACAGCAGCACTCCTCCATGATAATGATAGTGTGAGAGGGGGGACCTTCATAGTAGGGACAGCACACAGCAGCACTCCTGCATGATAATGATAGTGTGAGATGGGGGACCTTCATAGTAGGGACAGCACACAGCAGCACTCCTCCATGATAATGATAGTGTGAGATGCGGGGGACCTTCATAGTAGGGACAGCACACAGCAGCAGTCCTCCATGATAATGATAGTGTGAGAGGGGGGACCTTCATAGTAGGGACAGCACACAGCAGCAGTCCTGCATGATAATGATAGTGTGAGAGGGGGGACCTTCATAGTAGGGACAGCACACAGCAGCACTCCTGCATGATAATGATAGTGTGAGATGGGGGACCTTCATGGCAGGGACAGCACACAGCAGCAATCATCCATGATAATGTAAGAGGGAGGACCTTCATGGCAGGGACAGCACACAGCAGCACTCTTGCATGGTAATGATAGTGTGAGAGGGGGACCTTCATGGCAGGGACAGGACTCCTTCATGATCTTGATAGTGTGAGAGGGGGACCTTCATGGCAGCGACAGCACACAACAGCACTCCTTCATGATTATGATAGTGTGAGAGGGGGGCTTTCAGGGCAGCGACAGCACACAACAGCACTCCTTCATGATTATGATAGTGTGAGAGGGAGACCTTCATGGCAGGGACAGCACTCCTTCATGATAATGATAGTGTAAGAGGGTGGGATCTTCATAGCAGTGACAGCACACAGCAGCACTCCTTCATGATAATGATAAATTGAGAGGGGGGACCTTCATAGCAGCCACAGCACACAGCAGCACTCCTTCATGATAATGATAGTGTGAGAGGGGGGACCGTCATAGCAGCAACAGCACACAGCTGCACTCCATGATAATGATAGTGTGAGAGGGGGGACCTTCATGGCAGCAACAGCACACAGCTGCACTCCTTCATGATAACGATAGTGTGAGAGGGGGGGGGGCCATTATGGCAGGGACAGCACACAGCAGCACTCCTTTATGATAATGGTAGTGTAAGAGGGGGGCCCTGCATGGCAGCGACAGCACATCTCCATGATAATGATAGTGTGAGAGGGGTGACCTTCATGGCAGGGACAGTACACAGCAGTACTCCTGCATGGTAATGATAGTGTGAGAGGGGGGACCTGCATGGCAGCGACAGCACATGGCAGCACTCCTCCATGATAATGATAGTGTGAGAGGGGTGACCATCATGGCAGGGACAGCACACAGCTGCACGCCTCCATGATAATGATAGTGTGAGATGCGGGGGACCTTCATAGTAAGGACAGCACACAGCAGCAGTCCTCCATGATAATGATAGTGTGAGAGGGGGGACCTTCATAGTAGGGACAGCACACAGCAGCAGTCCTCCATGATAATGATAGTCTGAGAGGGGGGACCTTCATAGTAGGGACAGCACACAGCAGCACTCCTGCATGATAATGATAGTGTGAGATGGGGGACCTTCATGGCAGGGACAGCACACAGCAGCACTCCTGCATGATAATGATATTGTGAGATGGGGGACCTTCATGGCAGGGACAGCTCACAGCAGCACTCCTCCATGATAATGATAGTGTGAGAGGGGGACCTTCAAAGCAGCAACAGCACACAGCTGCACTCCATGATAATGATAGTGTGAGAGGGGGGACCATCATGGCAGGGACAGCACACAGCAGCACTCCTCCATGATAATGATAGTGTGAGAGGGGGGACCTTCATAGTAGGGACAGCACACAGCAGCACTCCTGCATGATAATGATAGTGTGAGATGGGGGACCTTCATGGCAGGGACAGCACACAGCAGCAATCATCCATGATAATGTAAGAGGGAGGACCTTAATGGCAGAGACCGCACACAGCAGCACTCCTCCATGATGATGATAGTGTGAGAGGGGGGACTTGCATGGCAGCGACAGCACACAGCAGCACTCCTCCATGATAATGATAGTGTGAGAGGGGGGACTTGCATGGCAGCGACAGCACACAGCAGCACTCCTCCATGATAATGATAGTGTGAGAGGGGTGACCTTCATGGCAGGGACAGCACACAGCAGCACTCTTGCATGGTAATGATAGTGTGAGAGGGGGACCTTCATGGCAGGGACAGGACTCCTTCATGATCTTGATAGTGTGAGAGGGGGACCTTCATGGCAGCGACAGCACACAACAGCACTCCTTCATGATTATGATAGTGTGAGAGGGGGGCTTTCAGGGCAGGGACAGCACACAGCAGCACTCCTGCATGGTAATGATAATGTGAGAGGGAGACCTTCATGGCAGGGACAGCACTCCTTCATGATAATGATAGTGTAAGAGGGTGGGATCTTCATAGCAGTGACAGCACACAGCAGCACTCCTTCATGATAATGATAAATTGAGAGGGGGGACCTTCATAGCAGCCACAGCACACAGCAGCACTCCTGCATGATAATGATAGTGTGAAAGGGGGACCTTCATAGCAGGGACAGCACACATCAGCACACCTGCACGGTAATGATTGTGTGAGAGGGGGGACCTTCATGGCAGAGACAGCACACAGCAGCACTCCATCATGATAATGATAGCGTAACAGGGAGGACTTTCATGGGAGGGACAGCACACGACAGCACTCCTTCATGATAATAATGTGAGAGTGGGACTTTTATGGCAGGGACAGCACACAGCAGCACTCCTGCATGATAATGATAGTGTGAGAGAGGGGCCTTCATGGCAGGGACAGTACACAGCAGCACTCCTGCATGATAATGTGAGAGGGGGGCCTTCATAGCAGGGAGAGCACACATCAGCACACCTGCACAATGATGATAGTACAGGAGGGGGTACTTTCATGGGAGGGACAGCACACAACAGCACTCCTTCATGATAATGATAGTGTGAAAGGGGGGGCCTTCATAGCAGCGACAGCACACAGCAGCACTCCTTCATGACAATGATAGTGTAAGGGAGGACTTTCATGGCAGGGACAGCACACAGCAGCACTCCTGCATGGTAATGATAATGTGAGAGGGGGACCTTCATGGCAGGGACAGTAGACAACAGCACTCCTTCATGATAATGATAGTGTGAGAGGGGGGATCTTCATAGCAGGGACAGCACACAGCAGCACTCCTTCATGATAATGATAAATTGAGAGGGGGGACCTTCATAGCAGCCACAGCACACAGCAGCTGTCCTGCATGATAATGATAGTGTGAAAGTAGGGCCTTCATGGCAGGGACAGTACACAGCAGCACTCCTCCATGATAATGATAGCGTAAGAGGGAGGACTTTAATGGGAGAGACAGCACACGACAGCACTCCTTCATGATAATAATGTGAGAGGGGGACTTTCATGGGAGGGACAGCACACAACAGCACTCCTTCATGATAATGATAGTGTAAGGGAGGACTTTCATAGCAGCAACAGCACACAGCAGCACTCCTTCATGACAATGATAGTGTAAGAGAGGACTTTCATGGCAGGGACAGCACACAGCAGCACTCCTCCATAATAATGATATTGTGAGATGGGGGACCTTCATGGCAGGGACAGCACACAGCAGCGATCCTGCATGATAATAATAGTATGAGACGGGGGACCTTCATGGCAGAGACAGCATACAGCCGCACTCCTCCATGATAATGATAGTATGAGATGGGGGACCTTCATGGCAGGGACAGCACACAGCAGCACTCCTGCATGATAATGATAGTATGAGATGGGGGACCTTCATGGCAGGGACAGCACACAGCAGCAATCGTCCATGATGATGATAGTGTGAGAGGGGGGACATTCATGGCAGCGACAGCACACAACAGCACTCCTGCATGGTAATGATAATGTGAGAGGGAGACCTTCATGGCAGGGACAGCACACAGCAGCACTACTTCATGATAATGATAAATTGAGAGGGGGGACCTTCATAACAGCCACAGCACACAGCAGCACCCCTGCATGATAATGATAGTGTGAAAGGGGGACCTTCATAGCAGGGACAGCACACATCAGCACACCTGCACGGTAATGATAGTGAGAGAGGGGGGACCTTCATGGCAGCGACAGCACACAGCAGCACTCCATCATGATAATGATAGCGTAAGAGGGAGGACTTTCATGGGAGGGACAGCACACAGCAGCACTCCTGCATGATTATGATAGTGTGAGAGAGGGGCCTTCATAGCAGGGACAGCACACATCAGCACACCTGCACAATAATGATAGTGTAAGAGGGGGGACTTTCTTGGGAGGGACAGCACACAACAGCACTCCTTCATGATAATGATAGTGTGAGAGGGGGGCCTTCATTGCAGGGGCAGCACTCCTTCATGTTAATGATAGTGTGAAAGGGGGGACCTTCATAGCAGCAACAGCACACAACAGCACTCTTTCATGACAATGATAGTGTAAGGGAGGATTTTCATGGCAGGGACAGCACACAGCAGCACTCCTGCATGGTAATGATAATGTGAGAGGGGGACCTTCATGGCAGGGACAGCACACAGCAGCACTCCTCCATAATAATGATATTGTGAGATGGGGGACCTTCATGGCAGGGACAGCACACAGCCGCACTCCTCCATGATAATGATAGTGTGAGAGGGGGGACCATCATGGCAGAGACAGCATACAGCCGCACTCCTCCATGATAATGATAGTGTGAGAGGGGGGACCATCATGGCAGAGACAGCACACAGCAGCACTCCTCCATAATAATGATATTGTGAGATGGGGGACCTTCATGGCAGGGACAGCACACAGCCGCACTCCTCCATAATAATGATATTGTGAGATGGGGGACCTTCATGGCAGGGACAGCACACAGCCGCACTCCTCCATGATAATGATAGTGTGAGAGGGGGGACCATCATGGCAGAGACAGCACACAGCAGCACTCCTCCATAATAATGATATTGTGAGATGGGGGACCTTCATGGCAGGGACAGCACACAGCCGCACTCCTCCATAATAATGATATTGTGAGATGGGGGACCATCATGGCAGAGACAGCATACAGCCGCACTCCTCCATGATAATGATAGTGTGAGATGCGGGGGACATTCATGGCAGGGACAGCACACATCAGCACTCCTCCATGATGATAGTGTGAGAGGGGGGTCCTTCATGGCAGAGACAGCACAGAGCAGCACTCCTCCATGATACTGATAGATTAAGAGGGGGGACCTTCATGGCAGGATTATTTGCTAGTGTATTCCCTTTGCACATCTCCAGAGTTACCAAAGCAAGGCCATCTCAAGATGTTATGTTGCCTTTCAAGACAGCCACTCACTTCAGAATGTCTTACCTTTCTTTTGAGGGTAAAGGGATTTGGGATATTAATCTGTATCTCATTCCCTTTGGCGTCCTTTTACATAATGACTTGGTGGATACATAGAAAGGTACCCATTAAAGTGGTAATGGATAATATAAAAATCTTTGAGACAGGATACTCCTGAATATTAGAGGAAGCACTAAACAAGGAATGAGTCTTCATAGCAAGAACCTCTGAAACCAACTGAACAGCAGCAGAGGTTCCTTATATGTTGTGAATGTCTCCTTGTGTAGTTGTCAGCACTGATGCCTTTAAAGTCCATTTTTTGTAATTGTGCTGCATACAACTAAACATACTACATATTACAAAGGAACACTTATCTTCTAGTTACAGTATCTTATATTTCCACATATTATACCTACATATTCAAGGTTCAGACCGGGACCTCTGGTTCTTCCATTTCTTATTCTGGAATATGCTTACAACCTACAACTTTATTAAACCCAATAAAGTTGAGAATGGAAATATCTTCAAGAAAAATGAATGCAAGAAACAGAAGCCATGATCTTCCACCATACATGTTTTGCTAGTTACTGATACATTCATCAGAGAGGATTGGTTCCTCACACGTGTTTTCCTAGACTACAACACTCCAATAGTTGTAGTAGAAGAAGCCTGAATTATACATACTTATTGTGAGGAAGACCCTTCTGGATCACTAGATTGTTGTGGTGAAGGTGCTTGTATATCTCAATGAAGCTGTGAGCTATATCATGTAGGGTCACCCAAGATGGGCAGGTCATAGAAGAGAGGTCAGACAAATTGCGGTCCACTGGAGAAGAAACTGGCAACCCACTTGAGTATCTGCCAAGAAAACCATATGGATGAGCACAATCAGAAACACAGACAGATATGTCTGGCATGCTGTGCCCATATGGTCACCGAGAGTCGGAGACGACTGAAGGACTGAACAAAAACAAAATTGTGAGGAAGACAACCCTTCACACTGTAACACGCTTGCACGGTACTTTGTGTGTCTGCCTGATCACTGCATGTAACAGTGTCAGATCTGGATCTGAAGGTTTCATGTTGATCTTCTTTCCTCTGCAGTTTCCTCCAGGGTTTTGCTTTCCGTCTGATTAACCTTGTCTGGTAATTACCACATTAATAATTTCTTTTGCAATGTAGCGAGAGCCGCGGGCTGGAAATATTTGTGGTGCCACTTCATAACTGATAATTCCCCGGCTCTTCTTGGGGAATCTGTTTCCATGGATCTCTAGAACAGAAAGCGTTGCACTACAGAACCTCTTGTAAAAGCCTGGATAGTAGATACAGGCTGCCAATAAGAAAGATCTCTGCTCTGAATGCTGCTTATATTTGGCTGGATACTGGATAGATCCTGGAATATATAAAGGCAGGATCAAAGGGACATGGAATTCGTCTATACTGCTCTACATTATTTTTCAAATTTGATCCAAGTATGAGCTCTTAGAAGGAGCTTGTAATCTTTCACCCAGTAAGGACCTGATTGAATGTGCCTATAAGCTCAATTTATCCTAAAGTGCAAAGACCCAGCTTAGAGTTAAATCAACCATTTGAATTCCGTAAAAACATCATCATGGCCGCATTAACTATAATCTGGTGAAAATACCTTCAAATGACAATGAGCCTCATTCAATTGCTGCGATTTTGAGATCGGGGCTCGCAAGTGGAGGTCGCAAGTTATTCTGCTATTCAACTGCCTTCCGTTTGCGGGCTCCGATCGAGTTATGTGCTGCGATCCATTGCGATTTGTAAAATCACAAGTTAATGCCCTCCAAACCTTTGATCTTTCCCGGCCGCAAGAGTCTCAAACGCTAAAATCGCAAATCGTTATTCAATTGCTCCGATTTTCCCTTGCTAACCATTGCGTCAAGCAAATATCTAACCACAAGTTATTGGTACCAAGGAGGTCTCGCAAAGGGCTTAATGACAAATCGGAGCACTTTAAAGAGAAATAAAAAAGCAAAACTGTACTTTTATGAAGAGTGAAGGTGATCTTAGAATTAATAGTACAACATTCTCCAATACTTTATTTCATGTTTCATTTTCGTGTTATATCGAACACAGCAATCAATGTGAAGTCCTCCAAGCCCGTAGGAAAATGGAGGTTGGATTTCAAAGAAGTCCTACAGCCTTCACTTGCGAGTAATGGACTTGGAGGTTGGTCATGATGACGATCTCTGTTTCCATTGGCTGTTTCTGCATCGGGAGTTACAGGCTTGCTCCGACGGCAACATTAACTAACTTACAATGCCTCAATTGAATAAGGCATTGTTTTTACTCATCTGTTTGATTTTAACTACTCTGCATGATGGTGAAAAGCAGTTTTATTGACAGTGGCCCTTTAATATACCAGGAAAGTAACTAATAGCCCTAATAGGCTCGCAGCAAGGGTCTATAAAGCAAATCTCTACTACAGCGGCCCAGGTGAGAGAGATGCCCAATTCCCATAAAGAGTATTTAGGTTTTAAATAACCTGGGCACAATCAGTAGTGCCACTGCTATCTCTTACACCCACCTAATTGGAAGCGCCATGAGTCTTGAGAAGCCAATAACACAAAAACACATGGCAGAACTATATATCCTTCATGCCACCCGGATGGTAACAGAATTCTGCGGAGAACACTATAAATAAATAAACTGGGACCTTAGTTGTGTTACACACATTATATAGAAGAATAAATGTATGTCAGAATGTGCCCGGTACATTAACAGATAGACATGTCACTGTATATAGACATTCATGTGTAGATGGCCATACTATGGCTCTTCACCAGCAACTTGAGCAGGCTGCTGACCCTTGAAGATATGCTGCCCTAGGCCTGGGACCTGTTGGCCTAGACAGAAATTCATCACTCCAAATTGCTTAATGATTTGGCTAGATATTTATAGTAACACCAATGTCATACATTTGCTATCCCTCATTTACTATAGCTGGTTATAAACATACTGACCTCAGATTAAGTAACCCAAATTAGGGTGTTGCATGGTATTGCATCATTCCTGGAAGTTTATGGGAAAATAGGTTACCGTATATACTCGAGTATAAGCCGACCTGAGTATAAGCCGAGGCACCTATTTTACCACAAAATACTGGGTAAAATGAGTGACTCGAGTATAAGCTGAGGGTGGGAAATGTGCTGCTTTCTGTGTCCCCCTCTCTCTCCCGTGTCTCTTCCCCCCCTCTCCCTTCCCTGTGTCTCTTCCCCCCTCTCCCTTCCCTGTGTCTCTTCCCCCCCCCACCTCATTCTCAACCTCCCTCCGTAACCCCACTCCTCATCCTCCCTCCTCATCCTCAACCCCTTCCTCATCCTCAGCCCCCCTCCTCATCCTCAGGCCCCCTCCTCATCCTCAGCCCCGTCCTCATCCTCAACCTCCCTCCTCAACCTCAAACCCCCTTCTCAACCACCCTCCTCAACCTCAACCTCCCAATCCTCAACCCTCTCCTAAACCTCCCTCCTCATCCTCAACCCCCCACCTCATTCTAAACCCCCCCCATACTACCCCCCCCCCCCTCCCCTCACTTACCTGCTCCGGCCTCTGCTCCTTCCGGGTCTTGATGTGGCGCGCATGCGACGTCACATGCGCGCCACGTCATTAGCATATACGCTGGAGCGGAGGCCGGAGCAGGTAAGTGAGGGGAGGGGGTTAGAATGAGGGGGAGTTGAGGATGAGTAGGGAAAGAGACATGGGGGGTAGAGAGACACAATGGGGGGTTATAAGGACACTGGGGGAGTAGAGAGACACGGGGGGTAGAGAGACACAAGGGGGGCTAGAGAGACACGGGGGGGGGGGGGGGTGACTTGAGTGTAAGCCGAGGGGGGCCTTTTTAGCCTAAAAAAAAGGGCTGAAAAACTCGGCTTATACTCGAGTATATACGGTACTCCTTTTTAATAGCTATACTTGATACATTGAAGTTTTTGAAGCATACTTTTATGTAGAATTTTTTTCTTCTGGGGCCAGTTTTTCTTCCATTTATTTTGATGAGTTAGCCCCCTCCAGTGGTGGTGTACATCTCTCTCTTCCCAAATCTCCTTTTTGGGGTCCGTTCCCTGTCTTCCTCTTTTTCTGTTTGAATCTTCCTCTCTCTTGCATAAACTCATCATTTTCTTGCAAAGTCTACCAGGTAGGCTTAGCTAATGTCTAAGCTCCATATTAGATTTACCTTTGACCCAAAAGACACAATGAAGAGCAGAGGCTCATGTTTATAAAACAAGGCAAATCTAAGAAAATATATTGTGGTTAAATTAGTCACTGTGAAGGAAAAGTAAAGAGACAGTGATTCCTTGTTGACCTGGCCAAATCTCCACACGCCACACCTCCCAACAAATGGCCAGAGGGACATTTAGATTCTTGTAGTGCGACCACCATTCTTTGTACACTAAGTTTTAGGAGAACAAAAACTAAGTACAGACATAACTTCTGTAGAACTGACACTCCAGGAGAAACCAGAGAAAGTAGAGCATGGCAAACAAGGTATTGCACTTATTTCCTTTAAAAGAGGAGCATTTGGGAGACTAACAGCCCCATTGAAATTCGGCTGCGTTACAGAGCTATTAAATTCCACCATGCCGCAAGTTACGGGCCAGAGAAGCAGGCCCGTAAACCATTTGTCTTACGTTGTATGTGTTACCGTGAACATGATCACTTAGTCAAACCCATAGTTATGGGTTTAGACGGAGCCAATGGCAAATGAGATCGTCATCAATACATCACTGAAAAATGGAGGTTAGATTTCAAAGCCTTACGAGTTTCAATTCCGAATTTTGATCAGACCCACATTACAGAAATAATGCAATATTAATAAATCAGTAAATATGAGTTCCAGTATATGTATTAACACATTGATTGCCAGGATCAATATAACAAGGAAATTAAACATGACATTTTATTTTTTATTGCTGATTTGTGAGCTTGAGAATGTTGTGCTATTAATATCAATACTGCATTTAAAGTGCTAGGGATAGGACTTTAACCCCCAACAGGTCCTCTCTACTACCCGTTGGCTTTTTGGCTCCATTTGCGGGTTACAGGCTTGAACGCCAGTGAATTTCTTGCAATTTAATAGCGTGATTGGAACATAACAGTTACGGGCTTGACAGAACAAAGGATTTGCAATTTTCGACATCCCGTAGTTTTTTTTTGCCCTTACCCCGCAAGTTGTTGGTCTTAGGGGCTACGTTTTTACACGTTGAGGGAATTTAATAGGGGTGTAAGAGAGACAGTGTGATTTCCCCTAAATAAAAGCACTGTCTGTCTGTTAGGAGATGTGATATTGCTATTGAGAGCCTGATGACATGGATACTTAATACCCAATCTCTCCTGGACATATCTTCCCTTGTTGCTAGGACAAATCAACAGTCTGATTATCTCTTTACGTGGTGAATGCAGCCAACCATTCACAGCTCTTCATTCCATACATTGCACACTGATGTATGTGATACATAATACACGCATCATATGACAGTCATGTATGGACACTGCTACTGAAGAGAGTTTAAATGTGATGGTGTGTATATGCTGCGGGACTCACGTACCTCCTCCTCTATTTTTTAGGCAGAGTTCATTTTTTGGTTGCTGATGACCTGAAAGACACCGACCTCTCCAGTCTGCCGTCAGTGGAAAAGACGTTGCAAGCCTTATTGCTCGCTGAAACTGTGGACTCTCCTGACGTGGAGAGGAACACGGCTCAGATCTCCAGCCCGCCTCTGCCCCAGCCAAAGGCGGCCTCTTGGGTCAACCAATGTGTGACAGGTAAAGAACCCTTCTGCATGTCCCACACTAATGTATTTCAGCTCATCCCTTTAAGACTCTCCAACAGGAAATTGTATCTAACATGAAGTTTACAGAGCATAGGTAACAAGCTCTATGAGGAAGTTAGGTACTCTCTCTAGGCTTGATGGCTAAGAACATATTGGCTCCTCAGTAATCTGGGTGTCTCCTAAATGTATCAGCCCCTGAAGTAAATGTAATCTCTTAACAAACGGATCCATATGTGTAGACCTATAAAATAATCTTACACGGTATTCAAACTGTGTATTTTAATTTGGTGAACATGCTGAAATTAACTGTGTTTAGGTCTCATCCTAAAAGCACTTGAATCATTGCTTGACACTGGGCCAGATATACTAAGCTGCACAGTGAAGGACTATGATAATGTGTGGCATATCTCACCATACTACATAAGTGTACCTTATTACAGTGATTCCTGAGGTGCGCCTGCTAACTCTCCAACCATGTACTTACGTGAAATGATCAGGTGTGATGAGCAGAGGCAAAATGTCTAATACATATTTTTTTTACAGAATATTTACATATTTGCTATGCATTGTACAAATCACCCTTATAATTATTTTACCAAATTGTATTCGCTACTAGTCATTAATAATTTCTATTATATTACTCTATGGCTTATATTATTCACTCCCACAGCTCCTGTATCCATAAAACATGCTGCTGCTCTTCTATGGTATGCCGGCTTCCTCTATTACCATCTTTGGTGAGGGCAAAACATTATGTTAAGGAGGCACTGCATGCACTAATGACAGCACTGCCACTTTTCCATTGGGTTGACAGAGCTTACTCTCTGTATTCAAAGTCTCCTCCCATCACAGGAAGTTGATCACTGGAAACTAAAATGGTAGATTCCTCAATAGAATAGTTGCATATAAAAAGTAATACATTACAGTTTGTATTTTTCTTCTTACATTTTTCAAATGTAGTTTTTCAAAAGAGTATACTTTAAAAAAAATTGACTGCAAGTGGGCCTTTAAGAAGGTATATGTTTAGTGTAGATTGAGGAAGACGATAACCTGCACAACTTGAATCTAACCCAATTTAATTATATTCACCCAAACAAATATGTTTTTTTTATATTCTGCTCATGTTTTGCTATAATTAATTGAGATACTTCATTGTTTTGCCGTTCTCCACCATTCATATTTATTGTTTTTTTTTATTGTAAGACAGTAAATAGTAAGCAGCATTAATCTTTATAAATAATTAATTGTATATTATTTAACCTTTTCACTCGGTCACAACATATCAGTTTATATACACTTCATTAAAAAGCGTTTTTCATATTAGTCGTTTTTCTCTTAATATTAATATCAGTCGGTATCTAAACAATTATATAATTATGATTTAAGTGATTATAGTTTAGCCATCTGTCTCTCTATTAATTTCTGTAGCTGCTCTCACCCTGGATTAACTAATCTTTATAATCTCTTCACACGGACAGACATGCATACACAGTGTGTGTTTTTTTTTACACATATATATATATATATATATATATACACATATACACCTACACAAACAACTACATTTTGTATAGAACAACCTCTATCTGTTATGTGCTACATGCACCACAATGTGTAAACCTTAACCATAAGCCTTATAAATATATAAGTTTACACCGTTATACTGTTTATTTCTATCCTTATTCCACAAATCTGTGAATACCATATACATATCTTATTTACTTGGAGTTACCAGTACACACAAATTATAACACGGTCCATTGATCTTGTCTCCTTCTTCTTTCACGGCTTGAAGCTATTTTCCTTGAACAATGGTGGAGTATCAAAATTCTGTAGATTTGTTATAGAAAATGGAATATTTTGAATTTGACACTCACCCCTTTCTTGTCTATCTGTAGAAGCAGGCATCTTGCAACAACAGGTGAAATCCCCATCTCCCAGAAATGTAAATACCCCTAACACAGATACAGCCTTTAATAAATTATCATGTATGCCTCCAGTAACAAGCAGAGACATCAACATTTTGTTTTGTTAATTAAAAACTATGGGACGTATTCAATTCAAAGTCCGCAACTCGATTGCAGACAGCCGAATGTCTGCGGGTGTGTTGCGGGCTCCCGTTAGTCTACAATTGCGATGCTATTCAATTGCTCAAGCCCGCAAGTTGCTCACCCAAAGACGAAACTGTAAACCATGCACTGGGTCGTAGAAGTTCAGGGCGGGAACATGATCAATTCAGCAAGCTCGTAACCTCCCATTTCGAATCAGCCAATAAAACATGGAGGTTACATGTCGATCAATTAGGTGATCAGACTCGCAAACCCTCAAAAGAAATTATTATGAAAATAAATGCCAATACTGTTCTAGTCCATGTGGATGGCCTGATATGTATTAACTAGTTTATACCCAAGATCGATTTAACCCCGAAATGAAACATAAAAATAATTTTTATTTACTGCCGATTTGCGAGCTTGAGACTGTTATGCAATTAATTCTAATGTCTGTCATCACTTTCCCCGTCATTTACACTGCAGTATTGATTTCTTATTTGCATTTACAGATCTACGATTAGGTGTTTAACCCCCTTGCGGGTCCTCTATAGCACTCGTAGGATTTTCTTGGGGAAATTGAGCAATTGTAAGCGATTTGCGATTTTAGCCATCGTAAGTTTTGTGAAAGTAAAAGATCAAAGGCCTCTGGAGGCTGTAAGTTACGGATTTAACCATTGCAATATTTTCAAGGCCGTAACTCGTAACCTGTTTGCAGCCTGCAAAAAGACGGCAATTGAATAGCAAATTAACTTGCAACCTCACATACGGGCTACCGGATCTCCCGAAACCTCAATGGAATATGGCCCTATATTTATGACTATTTCCCTGTCTAGTTTTGCTTTAGTTGGACTCAAAGTTTTCAGATGTATATATGTTTTATTGTACAGTGGTCCTTTAAGAATCACACTCTTTCTCTTTGAATGGTTCAGGTTTTGAAATGGAAGAGACAGCCTTGAAATCACCTCCTTCAACTATCATGAAGAATTCTGCCACAGTTGGTTCCTCCCATATCTCAGGACAAACCAATCTCTTCCAGCCCTCTGCCCAAAAAAACGCAGAATCCCATGGACAAGTTGTGAGAGGGCAGTACCCTACCCCTACTGGTTCTCCTCACTTATCTGCCATACACATGCCTTTACCGCCCAGCAGAGTCATCGAGGAGCTTCATAGAGCACTGGCCACCAAACATCGCCAAGATAGGTAAATATATACAGTTCAGTAAACTGAAAATGCCACGTGGAAATACATCTAGGACACATTAATAAAGTTATCGGAAAAATACATTACAATTGGTTGTTATTTTAAGTGGAAGTGTTAGATAATTTAGTTTGAAATAGTGTATTTTAGTAATAAATTACATGAAAAGTCCTCCCAGTCTCCTAATGATGGCATGATAAAACACAATTCACACCCAGTTCATATAGATTAGACTAATGATAACACTTAAAAAAACTCTATTAGCCATCTGGACATATTCTTGTGGTTTATCAACCCCATTGTGAGAGATAATTAATCCCATGAGGTAAAGTCATTTGTTGAGTGGGAGGACTATTTCATGTAATTAACTCTTAGAATGAGTTGAAGAGTTCGATAATTGAGATTGAAAGTTGTTTTTTTTTAAAATAAGAATCAACTGTAATTATATTCATTTGTATGTGTACTTGTAATTTCTCAAATAACTGGCTCCTTTGCTTTGTCACTGTAAGGATATTCCACACAGTGGAGCCGGGATATGGGAATATTGTGATATTTAAAGGTTCTTGTGCATGTATATCAGACTTCTACAATGGACAGTATTATTAATAATCCTATAACCATGTTATAATTAGGTCACTAAGTGCTGTCGTTATTCAGTCCAGATAAAGACAACTGGTGTAAGAAATGGGATAACAGAATTGGATGTTCAACAGATCAAACTAAAAGATTTTCTCTTTTTCATTTTTCAGCTTTCATGGTCGGGAAAATAAACCCTCCCCAAAAAAGAGGGTGGACTTCCGAACGTCCAGAACCTCCAGCATGGATAGAAGTAAAGACAGCATTATGTCTCACGATGGAGACTATGAGAACAAATGTGCGTCAGTGAAAGAGTCTGATGAAAACAAAGAAAACCTGATCAGGGATTCCGGCCATAATGATGACATGTTGTTATATCAGGACGAGGAGGCTCTTAACGACTCTATTATCTCTGGTGAGGAATGTGGAACAAAAATCAAAGGACTTTTACTGAACAAACATAATAGAGTATACAGTAAGGTTTGAAGTTGTTGCTGAAATGTGCGACTGGTCAGGGTCATGGGCGCAATCGGTCAAGAAAGAGTTGTAAGATGAAAGGAACTAAGTGGTATTAGGGCTTAAAATATAGAAGTAAGTCTTCAGTATATGTGGAATGTGTGCAGATTTTGAGATTGACTTTTGTGAAGTGGGAGTATATTCCAGTGATTGGGAGCAAGAAGGGAAAAAGAATAGAAGCAGATGTGGTGCAGGGTGAGTTTTGAGAGGGTCTTGGATCACAGTATGGAAAGGTAATAGACATTTGAAAATGCAATAGTAGGAGACAGGAAGATTTATTTCCCTAACACACGTCTTCTCTGCAGCTCATAAATTTTTTTACCCCTGTCGCCATAACATTTGTGTCATCTCTCTATCATCTAGACATGTGCCCCAACCAACAACCAGCACAGTACACCAATCTCCAAACCCAAAACACATCCTGTCATTGTCTTCTTTAAACACATTCTCTGTCCTTTTCCAAACACCCTACACCTCTCCTCCGAACTGATGATACTCCCCTTTCCAGCTGTGCATTATTTTATCTCTACTTCCATAACCTCACCCGTTCCTCATTGCCAATATCTATTTTTTTCCTTAAAATAAATCTTCTCTCTCTCACCTGATCCTCCCCACTTGTCTGAAACCTCTCCTCCAATCCTTCCTTTCTTCCTTCCCAACACAGCACCCTAACCCAGCCCTATACCTTTTTTCCATCTGTATCTCCAACTTTTTTTTTGTTTAAATCAAATACTTTATGGCTTTTTTAAGAAACACGGGCCAGTGCAGAATAAATTAGAGAGCTACTGTCCCCTAGTGGAGAAAAAAAACAGATCACATCCATAAAACTGGAAATTGGTAGATTCTTTGGCCACCATTCAATTAAAATTTGCAAGTTACAGAGCAATTCAATTGAACAATCCTGCAGCTACCTGGCTGAAAGCCTAAACCGTAAACCATGCACCCATAAGTAGATTTTAGAGCATGATCATGATCAATTAAGCAAGGCCGTAACTACCGATTTAGAAACAGCCAATAGTAAATGAGACCGTCATCATGACGTCAGTAAAACATGAAGGTTAAACATCAATCAATTAGCGTTTAGAAGTCCCATATGCGATCGGACTTGCAATCCGGCAACGTACAAAATAATAAAAATTAATGACGATACTGTTCTTGTCCATGTGGGTGGCCTGATATGTATTAACTCCTTAATTACAGAGATTGATATAACACGGAAATTAAACTTTCAAAAAAAGTATATTTTAAAATAAAATATAAATTTGATTGCAGATCTACGAGCTTGAGACTGTTGCGCAATTAATTCTATTGTCTTTCGTTGCTTTCCCCGTCTTTTAAAGTGCAGTATTGATATTTTATTTGCATTTACATAACAGGGGTTTAACGCCCTTGCAAGTCCTATCTGGTACTCATAGGATTTTCTTCTATATTTGCCATTTACTGGTGTGAAAACAATTGCGGGCTTGAGGAATTGTAGCAATTGTATAGCGATTTACAATTTTAACATTTGCGGGCTTGAAAGATCAAAGGCTTAGATGGGTTTTCAGCCTGTAACCGGTAAATCATTTGCGGGTAGCTAAAAAACACCAATTGAATAGCAAATAATTTTACGGGCTATATTATGGGCTCCAGTAACTAACATTTGCTCAATTTAATGGAGGCCCTTGTCTCCAGGGTATCAGTAGCAGTGTCTCGTTTTCTACATTAACATTTGCTGTACCATCAATACCTCAACGTACTGCAAATCTGCAACCTACATTTTCAAATCTACATCAAATAATTACATTTAACGCTATTTTAATGAATCCGATGAAAATGTTTCTGAAAAAACTGGGTGTTTTTCCATAATGAGAACAGAACACATTGTCTAGTACATATTCCTAAATAGCCTGTCTATATCTAACTTACATCAAGCTCGGGAGCAGTTCTAAAATCATATCAGAACAATCTGTTTTATAAGTAAATTATACATATGTGTAAGTGCTGAATTCTTCATATCTTTTCAATATAAAAAATCTTTACAAAACAAGAGATTTCTGTATTCACGATATATAGACCAATACCTATTAACAAAGCTACATATAAACAATTATTGATTTTATGAGAATTAACTGCACTTTGTATACTCACAACTTACCCTTATATATAAAATACGAGATGCAAAATTTCAAGAGTGGTAAATAACATTAAACTCTCTTTGAAAAATAAAATAAAAGAATCAAATATAATAGTTGTCGTAATTGCGAGTTGGTCGATAACGCTATGTTAAAAGTTACAGGCTTGTGAAAGAAGCTCATTGCGGGCTTTGAGATGAGCGCCGATGGCGCTCATTGCAAAGCACGCACGACTTAAAAAAAGGCTTGCAATGAGCACCGAAGTAGCTCATCGCGAGGCCCGCGATGAGCGACAAAGGCCATAGACCTTTGGCGCCCATCATAAGGCCCGCAAGCCTTAGAAAAAGGCTCGCCAAAGGCGCTCATTGCGAGGCCCGAACGACATAGAAAAAGGCTTGCAATGAGAGCCAAAGGCACTCCTTGTGAGGCCCGCAATGATTGATTGCTCATCGCGAGGCACGCCTAACTTAGAAAAAGGCAGAAAAAATAGTGGATTTAACGGCCACCATTTTTTTCAAGCCCGTAACTCGGAAGCCGTTCAGAGGTCCCAATTCATTACAAAATTAACTGAGAAATTTAGACACAGCACAAGGGGAGAGGCAGGGAGCCTGTAAGTAAGTTTAAAAGCTAATTTGTTTGTCAATTGGTGTTTTTTTGAGGTCTGAAAATGGCTGAGAAAAAAAATGGCAGCCGTAAAGACGTACTGTATATACTTGAGTATAAGCCGAGTTTTTCAGCCCTTTTTTTAAGGCTAAAAAGGCCCCCCTCGGGTTATACTCGAGTCACTCTCCCCCCCGTATCTCTCTAACCCCCCTGTGTCTCTCTAACCCCCTGTGTCTCTTTCCCTCCCCCCTCCTCATCCTCAACCACCCCCTCCTCATTCTAAACCCCCCCTCCTCACTTTACCCCTCTAAATACCCCCCCTCTCTCCCTTACCCCTCACTTACCTGCATCTGAAGCTTCTGCTCCGGCCTCCGCTCCTTCCGGCCAATGCTAATGAAGTGGCGCGCATGTAAAGTCATGTCATTAGCATATACTGGGTACCGGCACCCGCTATATGCTAATGATGTGACGTCACATGCGCGCCACTTCATTAGCATTGGCCGGAAGGAGCGGAGGCCGGAGCAGAAGCTTCAGATGCAGGTAAGTGAGGGGAAAGGGAGAGGGGGAGGTATTTAGAGGGGTAGAATGAGGAGGGGGGTGGAGGATGAGGAGGGTGGTTGAGGAGGGGGTTGAGGATGGGGGGTATTACGACACCCCCAAGAACGAGACCACGCTCATTGTTGAGGGTCAAAAGTGAACTCTCTTTTATTGAAACAACACACATTTTTAAACCCTTCACATACACAATAGGGGCAGTGACTACCTTTGGTCAACCCCTAATTACCTCTGGCCAATCAGACAGAGTTAAGGCGTGGGTACCAGGAGTCCCCTCTCCCAGGAACCGCCCACTAGGCGTGGCTAACTGCTTATTCTACCTCTGGCGGTAGAGAGAGTATCATCTCTCTGAGCCTGAACTTTTGCCTTGATTTTGTGAGTGGGACAACCTGTAGATTTCATGGGGTTAAGGCGCCTCTCTGTCTGTTAGGACCTTATTGTTCCTGGCTGCTATCACTTAAGTGTGTGTACTTAAGTGATTAGCCTTTGTGTCCAGCTGGGTGCCCTTCTCATATTCCAATATGTATGTTGCAATGTGTACAACATGACTACCCCATAATATTATATACATCCATATATATTATTCCATGGACGGAGGCAAAACAGACGAACCAGCAATATCAGTCCATATAGATGGATCTGTCACAGGGGGGTTGAGGTTGAGGAGGGAGGTTGAGGATGAGGAGGGAGGTTGAGGAGGGGGTTATGGATGGGGAGGGGGTTGAGGAGGAAGGTTGAGGATGAGGAGGGAGGTTGAGGAGGGAGGTTGAGGATGAGGAGGGGGTTGAGGAGGGTGATAAGGGAGGGGGAAGAGACACAGGGAAGGGAGAGGGGTAAAGAAACACAGGGGAGAGAGAGGGGGGACACAAGAAAAGGGCACACGAAGGGGGGGACACAGGGGGCAGCACATTTCCCACCCTCGGCTTATACTCGAGTCACTGATTTTTCCCAGTATTTTGTGTTAAAATAGGTGCCTCGGCTTATACTCGAGTATATACAGTAATTTTTTTTCAAGGCAGCAAATTGGAA
The DNA here is from genome assembly GCA_027410445.1 of Discoglossus pictus. Classification (NCBI taxonomy): domain Eukaryota; kingdom Metazoa; phylum Chordata; class Amphibia; order Anura; family Alytidae; genus Discoglossus; species Discoglossus pictus. Next base: position 3,752,522 of record CM050174.1, read on the forward strand.
GAACAGTTTGGGCTTGGGGAAATTGATCAATTTCCCAAGGCCACAAATGCTTTCAGACCTGTACAGTACAGAGGAGGGAGGGAGAGGAGAAAGACACAGGGGAGGGAGTGGGGGGGGGGGGGGTCTAGAGACACAGGGGTGAGAGATGGGGGAAAGAAAAAACAGAGGAGGGAGATAAGGGGAAATCACACAATTTGGTGTGTTACAAATAAACAATATTAAAAAAAGTGTACAAAACACAGGTAAAGTAATATAATATCAACCTTTTTTGAGAAAATGAATGTCTGAAGGCACCTAGTGGAGGTTCCAAAAACGACATACTACATAAAAACTACATATAATAAGTACTATCAATCAGTTCGTAACTTTTTACCTTTCAATGATTTTTTTCTGATCTTTCAAATCTTTGCTGTTATCTTTGTCCTACAGTGTAATGGTTACTAATCATGGTGGCTTACTCCCTTATCAGTGGTGGAGCTAGAGAACGTGAGGTCCTGGTACAAAATAATTTGGGACATTTTAGTGGAAGTGTTAGATAATTGAGCTTGTAACGTTGGCAGCCTGTGAATAAATTACATGAAAATATCCTCGGTCTTTATCTTACATGCTTTTAAATCTAACAATCCATTATGTACCCATGAAATAATGTCTAATGTGTCTTCTTGTCTTGTCTGGCTCTAGGGACATTGCCAAGGAAATGTAAAAAGGAATTGCTGGCGGTAAAACTGAGGAACAGACCTAGCAAGCAGGAGCTCGAGGACAGGAACATCTTTCCCCGGAGAACAGATGAGGAGAGACAGGAGATCCGACAGCAAATTGAAATCAAACTTTCAAAGTAAGAGGGTGTGGGGTATACTGAGGAGACAATGAGATAACAGAGAGGGAGACGGTCCCGTTGACATAATGATTCGGGTGTCTGCAGAGTAATGGGACAGGAGCAATACATATCGGAAGGGGGTTATAAAAGGAAATACTGGCAAGTTAAACCTGTTGGCTCAGTGGTACAGAGGTGAGTGGACGTGATCCTCTGAGGACAATCAGCATGGTTAGGAGCGGTCAGGGGAAAAGGGATTCACACAGAGCATTATTAGGAACATTTAGGAGAGGGGGTGTAAGGAAAAGTTAAATGAGTCTTTATAGAAGTTATATACAGAGGTTATAGGAGCAGCGAGAGGAGTTATACAGAGAGATAATAAATAGCAAGTTAAAGGGTGTGTTATACAGCGAGGTTATAGGATCAGTTACATAGAAAGATTAATGGAGCAGCTACAGGAGGAATTATTTGGAGAGGTTATAGGAGCAGCTAGAAGAGTTTTTCTTCGGATTGCTTCCATACAAGCCCCCCTCTTTATCTGGGACAGAAGCAATTCATCTAAGGAAGGAGATGTTGTTTCAAAGTCCCATATAATCCTGTGTTACATTTCCAGCATTTATCTGTTCAATATAACATGCACAGATATTATATACATCAGTTTAAATAAATATATATTTTTTAGATGTTTACTGCTAGAGGACATACAAGATCTGTGAATTAAACGGTTAATGCCAATCAGTAAAAAAGTAACCTTGAGGATTTGTGCCCCAAGACTAAAAGCTATAATACATGTAAATGATTATCATTAAGTATTATTATATTCCTTAATATCAACTACATATAACAGGCCTGTAGGTGCCTAATAAGAGCGGCGCTCACAAGATCACGCCTAATAGCTAAATCGTGGTTTCTGGTAACCAGGCAACTGCAAGAAGCATTATCTGGAAAAACATGATATTTTGTGAGACTTTTATGCAGGTTTTTTAAGCAATTATGTAGAAGCCGTGCCACTCTGTCTCTGTGATTCACTAGGATAAATTCTTGGAATAGAGGTTGATTTAAGGCGACCTGTTTTGAAAAGCAGCTGGTGCAAATTATGTCTTCTCATCGAGTGCGGCAATTTTCCTACATGACAGTAATCTGTGCTTAGTTTTGTTACACTAAACTTTTTACTCTAATACATCCTCATATGCGTTCTTCACTTATAAGTTGGACGTTGATTTTGTTAATTGGATTTTTGCATGTACTGGATGGAGTTTGTGCAAATAACAAGATTATATTCAACATGTGAAAATATATGTGGGTTGATAGGATACCTTTTTTATGTAAATATTCAAATACTATATGTATTCTTTATTGGTTGCACTTTTAATATAATTTTGTTGTATATAATGACACAATTTATTCACACTGAGTTATGAGAATATTGCACTATTGCATTTTAATTGTTGCCTAATTGTGATAATGTAGCTAATATGTTACCGCTGTTAATATAATAACTAATCACTGTAGATGAAAATTATTTTTATCACTAATACAGATTATTAGGTAGTGCTTTTTCTTATTCTGTTTCGTTAAAAAAGACAAGAGTGGTTTAAGAGAAATGGCAGCATTTTTTATTAAGCACTCTATCACCTAGTTATAAATGGGCCTATAATTTAGTTTTATTTGATCAACCAGATTCCCTGTTATATGCTTCTTCTGCTGTTTAATCGCTCATTGTTTTTTAAACATAATATTTTTCTTCAATTTTCTCATCTGGCTCCTGACCTTTTATAGCCATTGACATTTCACTCTGTCTTTTAATATTGATTACATTATTTATCTCGTGGTATTACTTCTAACAACATAGAATATCTTGCTGGTGATGGAACTTTTGGAAAAGCACATGCAGGATAATAATTAACAGTCCATAGAAACATGTGGGTCTACACAGTAATTCCATGTGAAGATCCATCTCAAATACACAAGTGATCAAGTAGCACAGACAGACACATGCAACAGTGTTTATGCCGCTCAGCATGATACTGCTATCTGTAAGCTCACTGCTGCTTGCCAAGTTCAAAATGATCAATGTCAGTTAAAAATGTATGCATGAAATCCATAAATATAAAAGCCATGCAAAGATCAGAAAACAAACCTTCAATACAGGCTTAGTAAAGACATGCCCTTTATATTATTTTGGGCACATGGGCATCAGTTTGCAATAAACATAGTGCACGTGTAACTGGGGTAAACTCCATGATCTTTTGTAATTTGTTCTTGATGGATATCTACTCAGTGGATGAATATCTCCACATTTCTAAAGTAGATTCTGAGGGACCTGGATTGTTTCATGGTTATCAACAAAAAATGTAATTTAATTTATTTATTTTCTTACAGAGATACTTTTCAAAGATTGTTATACTGCTGCTTTCTAATTTCTTGGTGATGGTTTGGGTATTTGGAGAGGGGGGATAAGGTTTTAGGTTTTTAAGGTTTTTTCAGTGTTGGGAGAATTGAGACCAAACATACAGTGGATATAAAAAGTCTACACACCCCTGTTAAAATGTCAGATTTCTGTGCTGTAAAAAAATTAGACAAAGATAAATAATTTCAGAACTTTTTCCACCTTTCATGTGACCTATAAACTGTACAACTCAATTGAAAAACAAACTAAAATCTTTTAGGTAGAGGGAATAAAATAATATGGTTGCACAAGTATGCACGCACTTAAACTAATACTTTGTTGAAGCACCTTGTGATTTTATTACAGCACTCAGTCTTTTTGGGTATGAGTCTATCAGCATGGCACATTTTGACTTGGCAAGATTTGCCCACTCCAAATCTGTCAGATTGCGAGGGCATCTCCTGTGCACAGCCCTCTTCAGATCACCCCACAGATTTTCCATCTGCTTCAGGTCTGGGCTCTGGCTGGGCCATTCCAAAACTTTAATCTTCTTCTGGTGAAGCCATTCCTTTGTTGATTTGGATGTATGCTTTGGGTCGTTGTCATGCTGAAAGATGAAGCTCCTCTTCATGTTCAGCTTTCTAGCAGAAGCCTGAAGGTTTTGTGCCAATATTGACTGGTATTTTGAACTGGTCATAATTCCCTCTATCTTAACTAAAGCCCCAGTTACAGCTGAAGAAACACAGCCCCAAAGCATTATGCTGCCACCACCATGCTTCGCTGTGGGTATGGTGTTCTTTTGGTGATGTGCAGTGTTGTTTTTGCACAAAACATATCTTTTGGAATTATGGCCAAAAAGTTCAACCTTGGTTTCATCAGACCATAACACCTTTTCCCACATGCTTTTGGGAGACTTCATGTGTGTTTTTGCAAAATGTAGCCTGGCTTGGATGTTTTTCTTCGTAAGAAAAGGCTTTCGTCTTGCCACTCTACCCCATAGCCCAGACATATGAAGAATACGGGAGATTGTTGTCACATGTACCACACAGCCAGTACTTGCCAGATATTCCTGCAGCTCCTTCAATGTTGCTGTAGGCCTCTTGGTAGCCTCCCAGACCAGTTTTCTTCTCGTCTTTTCATCAATTTTGGAGGGAGCTCCAGTTCTTGGTAATGTCACTGTTGTGCCATATTTTCTCCACTTGATGATGACTGTCTTCACTGTGTTCCACGGTATATCTAATGCCTTGGAAATTCTTTTGTACCCTTCTCCTGACTGATACCTTTTACAATAAGATCCCTCTGATGCTTTGGAAGCCCTCTGTGGACCATGGCTTTTGCTGTGGGATGCGACTAAGAACATTTCAGGAAATACCAACTAGAGCATCTGAACTTTATTTGCGGTTAATCAAAGGCACTTTAAATGATGGCAGGTGTATGCAGACTCCTATTTAAAATGATTTGGAATGTGATTGCTTAATTCTGAACACAGCTACATCCCGGGTTATAAGAGGGTGTGCAGACTAATGCAACCACATTATTTTTCTTTTTTTTTTTTTCTTCCCTCCACCTAAAAGATTTCAGTTTGTTTTTTCAATTGAGTTGTACAGTTTATAGGTCACATTAAAGGTGGAAAAAGTTCTGAATTGATTTATCTTTGTCTCATTTTTTACCGCACAGAAACCTGACATTTTAACAGGGGTGTGTAGACTTTTTATATCCACTCTATACTGTAAGGTAAAGGAGCACAACAAAGTGTAGAGAATGAGGTTGTTGTTATTGGAAGTAAGCATGCAGAGATATTGAAGGCAGCTTAGCTGAACTGGTGTGAAGTATGGTCTGCAGGTGGAGAGGGCAATGGCAGGGAGAAAAACATTGGCTGATACTGCAACAAATATAGTCATATAAAGAGCAGCCATTGTTCTGCTAATAAAGCAGGTCACACAGCCTATTGTCGACTTATCTGTTAGGCGATACTTGCCATGAGCTTAAGTTTTGTCTTCCAGGTACTTAGTCTAAGTAAAATCCAGATTACTTACATGTTGTAGATGGTGGATTTGTCTGTTAATTGCTCGATGGTGGAGCTAGTGGAGATGTTGGGTAGACTATAAAAAATATCTGTAGATATGACATATGTATGTGAAGCTGCACCAACACTTTAACCTTGATTAGTGTTAATGTACTGCAGATTATAGAAATCAAAATGGTGCACTTGTAAATATAAATAGACTGCGAAGTTTGTCTGTGAAGTCTGTTGCAAAGATGGCTGGTCATGCTGAAGCCCCTCATTCAACATTATATAGACATTGTAGTCCTAAATTGTCTATAATGCATTTAAAAAGCACATAGACCAGATGCGCTAAAGGGTTAAATGTTGAACCTCAGAATTGATATATTATCCTATCGGTTAGATGTACTAAGATTTGACATCCCCAATACTTCGCATTTAAGTAAAAATCCACTATCGTAGTGTTTACAACACACATATAAGTGAAAGAAAAATTGGAGCTACAGTGGTGAACCAATTAACATACAAATAATTCACCCCTGGCATCAATATCAAAGTTGAAGAAGAAGCATCAAAACTTCAAAAACGTCTGTGAAGAACTTTGCTCAGGTAATAACAACTAGAGATAAAGAACATTATTTCTGATAAGAGCTAAAATTTGTACTCTTCTAAAAGTACTTAATGCATTGTGACACTATGTACAGCGAGACTGCGTAACGTTTGCATTTATGGTTCTCTTGGAGGTAATGATACACAATGCGAGATGCTTCTTGGAATACGTAAGAGTCGTTGAACAGAAAGCTCTATAACATGCAGTTTTCTGCCATGAATGATCTAATGTATATGTGAATTAGGTTCCATTGTGATTCTGCAATATAGCTGTCCCATTATCAGGCAAAATCTTGATGTAAAGTGCACAAGCAGAGTGTGTAGGTGTCAGGGGAACTTTCCAATGTGTGCACAGCAATTTTCCTGGCTGGCGACAGTTGACACACAAACAAATGCACAGCAGTCAGGCTCAGCCGCAACACTTAGATTAAAATGCAGTTGAGCTTGAAACCACTTGCTGTTTAGAAAGAACCGATGACGTTAAGATTATAATTCTGACAGTAATGCGTCAAACTTAAATACCTACTAACCAGTTGTACATAAAACACGTCTGTCCTCCATCAGAGGTCCAGCGTAGAAACCACCTGTGGAGTGTGCAGAGACGTCAGTAGTATAGGACTTTAGTGGGCATTAATCCATTAGTGATGTCACACAACTTGCAGAGCTGATAAATAAATGTAATTATTGAGAGCTACGCAAATATGTCTCTAATTCTAGTTTTTGTTATAATTCGGTAGATCAGTCACGAAAAAAGATCACCTTATGGTTAGCTCTATATGATACACTGAGATGAAAGAATAGGCTTACTTGGTACAGGAATATCTTTCTGCCTAGGCTGATCAATGGTCTTTCTGTCTAGGCTGGGACTCAAGTTGGTGGTGGACATTTTTGTCCCTATGCACAGAAATAGCTACATGCAGTGACATTTACATCTTATGCATATATATAATATTAAGGTTAGTCTTTATATTGATCCTCCTGGGATTAGGATGTAGCAGGGAAAAAGGGGAAGAAGTAATTTGGGGTGAAAGCATCTGTGAAAATTAGACACAGGACAACAGCAACAGAAAATATGTCTCCACTACTTACATGAATATTATATATTACTAGCGACTTGCCTGTCAAAAATAACGGCAATAAAATGTAAAGCCTGGCAATGCTGTTTTCCACAAAATGCAAGGATATGGCCCCTCTGAGCACTTTCAACGCACAGTGCGAGCCCCGTGCTGAGCGCCTACAGAGCCTCTTCCCCTGTCTACTTTAATGGCCCCGCGAGCCTCTCCCATTGTGAGTCTCTACCACTGTGTACTTTATATTCCTGTGAAGTTGAATGGCCTATTGCCTTGAATTAAATGTTACTGCCTTGTATTAAGTGTTACTGGTTTGCGTTAAGTCTTAGTGCTTATGACTCGTACTTACGTCCTTCGGTCTCGTTTTACATACTTTGGCCTCGTTTTCGTCGTGTTTACATTTTTTCATCAGCCATTTTTTTTCTCGCTTCAGCGATTTACAATCGGGAAAAAAAGGCAAAATATGCCTCCAATTTACTTGGCTCCCTGGCTCTTCCCCTGTGCTGTGTGTGAGTGTGGAAGTGAATTTGAGGCTTATTTGTGTGTATTTTTCGAGCACCGCAGTCCATCTATGTGCTTCGGGTCCTAAGTCATACGGCACGTAATTTTTGCCAAGTCCCACGTGTCTCAGGATGAGCGCAAACTAAGTTCCTCTTATCTATGGCACTCATTGCAGTCTAAGTCCCGTGTGCTTCAACTGCTCGCACCCCTTCGCTAGGCTTGTAGTGCAATGAGCGCCTTTGGTGGCTCAACTGCTCGCCTCACTTTGCAAGGTTTGCAGTGCAATGCGCGCCTTCTGCGCTCATTGCAACCTAAGTCCTGCGTGCCTCAACTGCTCGCTTTGCGAGGCTCAAAGTGCAATGAGCGCCTTCAGCGCTCATTGCAGCCTAAGTCCCACAGCGTGCCTCAACGGCTTGTCTTGTCTGGGACAAGTGTGACGACAACTCGCAGATTGACAACTATTATATGTGACCACCTGAAGTATGTAATAAATTAACAGCATTAGAAGAGCAATAAGTAATAAGCTTAAAACAGTCTTTAGAGAACATTTTCATTTTTACAAGCTCTAGTGGTATTGGATCTACCTGGTGGCTGTAGTTTGTGTGTGTGGGGTGAATTTACTTGGAGTTGCATTTTCATTTAATCCTATTGTTAGGTTCAAAACTTTTTATTGGAACTGAATAGAGACTTTATTTACATCCAAGGTCCCTCCATCTGAATATGACACTGACCAACAAACTCCTTTTCATGCCAGGCACAAATTGTTCACTATATACATATCCCTGTTCTAGGTGCTGTGATCCTGTGTAAAATACATGCTGCAAAGATGAGGAAACATGTAAGAAATATACTGATATGTAGCAAAATATGTGACTTTTGTTGAGTAAGCCTCATCATAAGTATAGTATATACCTATCACAACCATTCATGAGCTCCCTAAATTGGTCTTATGGATAAATGCCTCCTGTTAGGTCTCTTACAAGCTTCCTAAACTGGTCTTATTGATGTCTGCAGTGATGGAGAGAGCATTTAAAAACACATCCAATAAACCCAAATAAAGAAAATGTTCGGTTGGATATTCCATTATACTACACTTTACATTTTTCATCTGATCCATGAAGCATTTTAGGTGATTCGTGTGAAATATAATTTTATGGCTTTTCCTAAGCCCATGCTGTCATCAATCCATATTAACACATTTGCAGCCATATGGCTCATGTGAATTGGTTTATTTCTAGAGTTGTTTTGACAGACCCCTCAAGCACTATTGGGAATTTGATTTCTGTCTGTCTATTTTTAGTATATAGAGGAGGGGGATGGCTGAGCGTGGTCATGATGTGTGGGTGTCCCCCGGTCTGTGCTTTTTATGTAAATCTCATAAATCGTTACTTGGGGAATATCCTGCCGTGAATCGAGAAATCAGTCAGACAAAACCAGTCTGAGCTATAAGATCCGGTCTGTTCCAGTTGGTATTGATCACTGAAAAATGCAGTAGACATTACTAATTTATGAATTAACCTATCAACTTTAAAAGACTACTCACAGATAATTAAGTGTTTTATTTGCACTTTTAATGTGGCCTTTGTCCTTGTGTAGCCCTGTCTTTTATAAGCCCACTGAACACATATTCCCCATGTTATTATCATTTATTTGTAATGCTCCAACATATTTCATAAAGCTATACAAGGGTTAAGTATAAAGCAACAACAATTTTAACACATTGCAAGAGATTGGAAGGCCTGTCTTTGAGTCGAGGCCAGCAAGGAGCAAGTTGCAGTAGTTGATGAAAGATATGTTGAAGGAGTGGATTAAAATTTTAGTTATGTCTTGGGTAGGAAAGTGACATATTTTGGAGATTTTTAATTTTCTAGGTGAAAATGTCAAGATTGTGTTAGTGATTGTATGTGAGAAATAAAAGAGAGGACAGGACCCAAAGACAATGGCCTGGGAGGTGGGAGTGATGAATGGCATTTTCCATAGTGAGAGAGATTTGAGGAGTGGAAGCTGTGTGAAGATTAGGAGTTCAGTCTTTAACATGTTGAGTTGTCATATTTATACTGTGCAATCTTTTTTTAGAAAGTTTTAAAAGAAGCAAATATTTATTACTTTTTAACAATTATATTCGGTTATGAATAGTGTTAGATATTTGGCCTGCTGCTTCTATTAGAAATATACATCTGAGAGGAATGGAAGGAACCGTATATTAAAGTAACATCTCTATTCAGTTCTTCTGCAAGGCAATAGAGCTGAATAGAGAGTATTCCCCAGAAGGATAACATTCCCTTTTAGACTACAGACAGACTGGTCCAAGGTAGACTTCCCCTTGGCACAACCTGCTGTGAAGTTTTTGCTTTTCCTCAATCTGCACTGGCCATTTAGTTATTATTAACTCTTATGTGTAATCACACACCCCTCAACATATCAAATAATCAGAGGGACATTCTATATGGTATACCGAGGTGGACAGGGTATTTTGCGCTAAAAAGGGTCTGCCTCAAAACAGTTTGGGAGGTACGCAATCATGCTTTAATAGGAGCCAACATTACTTTTAATTATCTAATTCTGTATGTGGTAAGGGTCCTTGAACTGCATATCACATATAATAGTTGTCAAACTGTGATTCGTCTTCACGCTTGCGAGCCTTCGGAGCACTTAGGCGATGAGCGCCAGCCTCGCGAACCGAGGCGAGCAGTTTAGACATTGAAACACACAGGACTTAAACTGAAATGGGGAGGCCAGCAAGGAGGGAATTGCAGTAGTCGAGTCGAGATATGATGAGAGAATGTATTAGAATTTTAGTTGTGTCTACTGTAAGATAATGACGAATTTTGGAGATTTTTTTAGGTGAAACTGACATGATTTTGTTATTGATTGGATGTCTAAAACAAGTTAAAAAACCTGCTTTCAGCTCAGAATTCCCAGAAAAATAGTTATTATACCGCATTCTGGGAAGTTGAGCTGGGACTTGCAAATGTGCCCACAAATGCTTAGCTCTTCAATCCATGGCCATTATCAAACATGGCTTCCTTTAAGCTTATGCATGCTGTATTACACAGCTTTAATGCAAAGCCAAGGTTGGATTAAACTCAGCAATAAAATTGTAAGCAAGGCAATGTTTGCCACACAATGTGAGGCTTTTTCTTCTCTGAGCACCGAACCTGGCGTTGTTTGTGTAAGTGTTACTGTCTTTGCCGTCATGGATTGTCTAAGTCCTGCGTGCCTGGCTTTGTTCAGCCTCGTTTTCATCCAGTTTCAGAATTTTTTAAGTTTTTCATCCGCTATTTTTTTCTTGCTTAGCTGATTTTTGAGTGACGAATAAATAAGGCTCCAAATCACTTGATACAGCACTACCAGGCTTCCTGGCTCTCCCCTTGTGCTGTGTGTTACTGTGTTTTAAGATATTTATTATTATTTTTCTTGTTCTTTGTCTTTTTCGATGTCTGTGGTTCGGCAGTCAACTTCTTATTTTTCCGAGTTCTGATTTTTTTGCCCCTGAGATTCCGAGGTCGGATTTTTTTTCAAAGTCCTGCGTTCCTCAACTGCTCGGATTCTAAGTAAGTCCTGCATTCCTCAACTGCTTGCAGTGTCTTTGCCATTGTGTATTTTCGAAGTCCCACGTGCCTGGCATTGTTCGTGTAATTGTTAAGTTCTCATGTATTTTCTAAGTCCCGAGTGCTTGGCTTTGCTCAGCCTCGTTTTAATCCAGTTTCAGAATTTTTTACGTTTTTCACCTGCCATTTTTTTTCTTGCTTAGCCGATCTTTGAGTGAAGAAACATGGCAAATAAAGCTCAAAATCGCTTGCAACCTCACTCCCAGGATTCTTGACTCTCTCCCTGTTCTTGTTTTTCGTATTATTTGATTTTCGCGGTTCAGCCGTTAACTGCGTATTTTTCAGAGGTCGCATTCTTTGCTCCCGAGATTGGATTCCTGCATTCCTCAACTGCTTGCAGCCGAAGTAAGTCCCGCGTTCCTCAACTGCTTGGAGTAAGGTGTGGTTTCTTGGAGATATGGATGGAGGTGAAAGTTATGCGTGGAAGATTGGAAAGCAAGCTTCCTGAGGGGGACATGGTAATTGGCTAAGTAGATCGAGATTGCAAGAGGATGTCCAGGATACATATGATTCCATTCTCTAAGTGTTGAGAATAATTCATGGAAATTACGGTACATGAGTGGGTCCTTCTATCGTCTCAAGATCATTTGGAATCAGTAGTTAGTCAAAGACACCTGTGGTTTTCGAGAGACTGGAAAGGATTGAGTTGGACAATTCTATCCTCTCCACCACTTCAGGCTCATTCGTAGCCGTTACTAGAATATGATTAGCGAAGGAAGCCTGAGGCAATGCTGATACCCCCATGAGGAAAATGACCAGATGCTGTGATAGGCGATGTAGTAGGTATTGTGATAGGCTTGGTTGAGGGTTAGTTCTCACTTCTGGTGCATTACCGTTGGGCATATTGTCTTTGCATGGGTCTCGTGGCAGACCGGGCAGATGTGAAAAAGATGACATCTGCTTACATCATAGCCCCTTGTGTTAAAATTATTGCAAATGGCTGATGCCCCAAGGTAATGCACTTGCCTGCCAAGACAGTCTTTGCTCGGACATACTGTTGGTGAATCGATGAGTTATGCGGTGGCTACAGGAGAGGTGTTGTGACTTTGTGGGATGGTGTCAGGACAGAGTGGAACTGTGTGAAGACGAGGGGAACAGATAGAGGACAGGAGAGAAAGGATGGGGAAATTCATGGGAAGGGAGACTTACTGCCAAAATAATAAGGAAGAGTTAAGGAGCACAAGTACAGGAACGATAAGCACTGTGATAGGTTGACATGAAGAGTATGTGCGAGTGAGGGAAGTAGGGAAGTGTGGTTTGCAATATTTATGGAGTGTGTGAGGGAGAGGGACCCTCCCACAATCCCAGGTAATAACCTGGCAATATATACATATATATATATATATATATATATATATATATATATATACCGTATTTTACCGCATAATAGCCGCACCCTGGTTAAAACCTTTTTTTTATTGCTTAAAAAGCTTCTCATAACGGTCGCACCCCACTTTCCCCCCCAAAAAAAAGTTTCTTAAACTATGCGACCATTATATATATATATATATATATATATATATATATATATAAACTAGGATAAAGGATTTGTGAGCTGGTTTGGGGCCTGTTTACAAGTGGATTTACCTTACAAGTAAAGGCTGATAAATTGCAGAGTGCACTAATTGTGCCCAGGCGAGAAGGCAGAAGTTAATAGAAACCGGAGAAGGGGAACTTGTGAGCTTGCGAACATTTTCAGTATCAATTGCAATTCTAGTAAAAGCCTAGGAGTTTAAATAAAAGGAGGGCCTTCAAAGAAAAGGGAGGGCAGATTTATAGTGCAAAGGAGGAAAACTTTATATAAATATATTATATTATATTCTTTATTTTTCCCACTGAAATTTCGTAGACAATAATAATAATTATGAGTCAGTCCAGTGGCAACCTTATTCAGTGTACATCCTGTCAAATGTGTGCACTACTGGAACAGATGATCCAGGGTCCATACCTCTGTGACAGGTGTGAGCATGTTGCCTCTTTGGAAGCTCAAATTAAAGATCTAGAGAGGAGAATTGCAGCACTTAGTGATATTGCTCCACTGGAAAGGGAGTTGGTGCTCACGGAGCACAGTTTAGCTGGGCCTAGTATGGAGGGAGGAGCTGGGGCTAGTGAGGATGGCCAGGGAGGTAGCTGGGTTACAGTTAGAAGGGGAATCAGAGGGTACAGGAGGAGGCAGGCCAGTTCTGAGTTGGCAAACAACAACAGATTTGCCAGATTGAGTGAAACTGTTGGCGATGTCCATTCAGGAATGGCAATGCCAGATAGAGCTGTTCCCTCTAACAGCCGGGCGAACAGCTCTACTGGAGAAGAGGGAGGGCAGAATAGGCAGAGCAACAGACATGTTTTGGTGGTAGGGGACTCTATTATTAGGAAGGTAGACAGGGTAATTTGTCACCCAGATCCCAGCAATCGAACAGTTTGCTGTCTCCCGGGTGCTCGGGTTCGGCATGTTGTGGATCGGGTGGATAAATTATTGGGAGGGGCTGGTAATGAACCGGCGGTCTTGGTACACATTGGTACCAATGACAAAGTTAGTGGAAGATGGAGCGTCCTAAAGAATGATTTTAGAGAATTAGGGAATAAGCTTAAAGCAAGGACCTCCAAGGTAGTATTTTCTGAGATACTACCAGTGCCACGTGCTAGCCCAGGGAGGCAGAAGGAGCTTAGGGAGGTTAATGCGTGGCTAAAAAAGTGGTGCAGTGCAGAGGGTTTTGGGTTTTTAGAGCACTGGGCTGACTTCTCACTTGGGTACAATCTCTATAGCAGGGATGGATTGCACCTTAATGATGAGGGCGCTTTTGTGCTAGGGAATAGGATGGTAGAACGGCTGGGGGAGTTTTTAAACTTGTAGGTGGGGGGGAGGGACTATATAGAAGTATTGGGGTAAATAGGGTAGAGAGGGAAAGGGATGAATTATTTACCCATGGGGGAGGAGAAGGGGGGAGGGTTACAATAGAAAGTAGGGAGATATTAATAGGGGCCTCAAATACAGTGGCAGGCACTTCACATCAGCAGAGCCATAGCAACATAAAGTGTATGATTGCAAACGCAAGAAGTTTGCCTGGGAAAATGGATGAGCTAGAAATATTAGCAGTACAAGAAAAATGGGGCTTAATAGGCATTACGGAAACATGGTGGGATGAATCTCATGACTGGACTGTTAATCTGGATGGTTATAACCTATTTAGGAAAGATAGGGGAAATGGTAAAAGAGGAGGAGGGATCTGTCTTTATGTTAAGCCTGAATTTAAGCCTATAGTTAGAGAAGATATTTATGCTGGCACTAACGGCATCATTGAATCCTTGTGGGTTGAGCTAAATAGTGGAGGAGTTAATTCTAAATGCATATTGGTGGGAGTATGCTATAAACCCCCAAATATAGCTGAAAGTGAGGAAATACAATTATTGTTACAGATTGGAAATGCAGCTAAGCATGGGCAAGTTCTAATAATGGGAGACTTTAATTACCCTGATATAAACTGGATAAACGAGACCAGCAGCTCAGCTAAGGGGAGCAGGTTCTTGAGTACACTCAGGGATCATTATCTAGCCCAGGTAATACAAGAACCTACTAGAAATGGGGCCATCTTGGATTTAGTCATCACAAGTAATATTGATATAATATCAAATGTAAAAATAGGGGAACCCTTGGGGAACAGTGATCACAACACAGTCTCATTTGAGATTGAATACAAAAAACAGAGTTGTAAGGGGCCAACAAAAACTCTAAATTTTAAAAGGGCTAACTTTAATGGGCTACGGGCAGCAATACAACATATAGACTGGGACAAAGAACTTACAGGGAAGAATACTGAAAATAAATGGACAACATTCAAATCCTTACTAAATAAACATACTCATCAGCATGTACCATGTGGAAATAAAATAAATAGGAGTAAATCACATCCCATGTGGCTTAACAATGACTTAAAGATCATGATGAGGAAAAAGAAATATGCATTTAAATTATACAAGAAGGAGGGAACAGAGGCATCTTTATGTGACTATAAGGAAATCAACAAGGCTTGCAAAAGGGCTATTAGACTGGCTAAAATAGAAAATGAGAAGTCAGTTGCAATGGAAAGTAAGACTAACCCTAAAATATTTTATAAATATATTAATGGGAAGAAGGCCAGGAAGGAATCGATAGGACCATTACAATGTGACACAGGCCATCTGATAATTAGTGACCAGGAAAAGGCAGATGAGCTAAATAGGTTCTTTTCGTCGGTTTACACAAGGGAGGTCCCAGTGGTTGGGACACTGCAACATAATGGGGCTACACTACCTTCACTAAATAATTGGTTAACTCAGGAAGAAATACAAAAGAGGTTGGAGAAAATAAATGTTAATAAAGCCCCAGGTCCTGATGGAATACATCCAAGGGTACTGAGGGAGCTGGGTTCTGTAATAGCCAAACCATTATATCTAATCTTTAAAGACTCGCTCACTACAGGGTCTCTACCAGATGACTGGAGAAAAGCAGAGGTGATACCTATATTTAAGAAGGGATCTAGAGCAAATCCGGGGAATTATAGACCAGTGAGCCTCACTTCTGTAGTTGGGAAGCTTTTAGAAGGGTTAATAAGGGACAGAATACAAGAATATGTCTATTTGAACAGGATCATAGGTAGCAGTCAACATGGATTTATGAAGGAAAGGTCGTGTCAGACCAATCTAATTAGTTTTTATGAGGAGGTTAGTAGGAACTTGGATCAGGGCAACTCAGTGGATGTAGTCTTTTTAGATTTTTCAAAGGCATTTGATACAGTGCCACATGGAAGACTAGTGAGCAAACTAAGGGATACAGGAATTGCAGTAAATATCTGCTCATGGATCGAGAGCTGGCTAAAAGACAGGAAGCAAAGGGTTGTTGTAAATGGAACATACTCCGATTGGTCTAATGTGATAAGTGGGGTTCCTCAGGGCTCAGTATTGGGTCCTCTCCTTTTTAACATATTTATTAATGACATTGAAGTAGGACTCAAATGTAGTGTCTCCATTTTTGCTGATGACACTAAGTTGTGCAAGGTAATAAAATCAGATAATGATGTACTTTCCCTACAAAAGGATTTGCATAAATTAGAGAAATGGGCGGCTAAATGGCAGATGAGATTTAATACAAATAAATGTAAGGTTATGCATTTGGGAAGGAACAATAGCCAAGCAATCTATAATCTTAATGGAGCAAATCTAGGGGTATCAGATATTGAAAGGGATTTGGGAGTACTAGTGGACAACCACCTAGGTAACAGCGCTCAAAGCCAAGCAGCGGCTGCAAAGGCAAATAAAATATTAGCATGTATTAGGAAGGGTATAGAAGCCAGGGAAGAAGATATAATTCTGCCACTATACAAATCTCTAGTACGCCCTCATTTGGAATATGGAGTACAATTTTGGGCACCACCTCACAAAAAAGACATTTTAGAGCTGGAAAAAGTACAGAGAAGGGCTACAAAACTAATAAGGGGAATGGAGGGGCTAAGTTATGAAGAAAGACTAGCAAAATTAAACTTATTTTCGCTAGAAAAAAGGCGTCTAAGAGGAGATATGATTACGTTATTTAAATACATCCAGGGTCAATATAAGGCTTTGTCAAGTGAACTTTTTGTAGCAAGAGATTTTCAACTGACAAGAGGACATCCGTTGAGGTTAGAGGAAAAAAGATTTCACCTTAAACAAAGAAAAGGGTTCTTCACAGTTAGGGTGGTTAAACTGTGGAATTCTCTACCAAAGGAGGTGGTGACAGCGAATTCGATAGACAACTTCAAAAAGGGGTTAGATATATTTCTGAATAAAGAGGGCATTCAAGGCTATCCTAGATAACTAGCAAGGAATATTGATCCAGGGAGAAATTTGATCGCCAGTTTCTGGGGTCAGGAAGGAATTTTGCTTTTTTTTCCCCTTATGAGACAATTGGCAAAGTTTCAATGGGGTTTTTTTTATGTTTGCCTTCCTCTGGATCAATTAACAATAATTAACAATTAACAATAATAATAAATAGTCCAAATTAAAAAGATCAATAGAGATCTAAAAAGGTTGAACTTGATGGACTAACTCTTTATTCATTCTCCAATACTATACTATTAATAATTATTTAATCAATAATTTAATTAATAACTAATCCGCATATTGCAGATCAGAGGAGATCTTAACAGGTTGAACTTGATGGACTGAAAGTCTTTTTTCAACCTTAATTACTATGTAACTATGTAACTATATATACACATATACATACACACACACACATATATAGGCATCACCTGACAAAGATCTGTGGGATGAAGGACCAGAGCAGCTAAAACGTGTATGTTTGTTCTTGATAAGTTTTAGTGACGTTACACTTTTTTTTTTTTATAATAATACATCTTAAACTTATGTTAAAGGTCCTTATCTGTAGGTATGTTGGAACTTTTTAATAATTTTTGTTGATGACAGCTAAGTGACACTGAGCACACGTTGCAGATTTGGTACAGTCACATTTACTGGGCAAAGAAAGTGACGATCTTACACCTTAGACAAAGATTTTGATGCTTAACCATGACTATGTGGTAATGTCATCTCGCAGGCTACGTGCTCCCTGAGATACTCTGCGCAGAACGGGCCTAAAATTAGCAGAAACTCATCAGGCTGTCAGGAACAAAATCAGGACATAGTCATACTGAAATATTCTTTTGTGCGAATGTGTTGGAGCCAGATGGGCGTCTGATGATTCTCTGAACTGTTTTCGCTTTGTACTTGGCTGATAACGTAGAACAGAACATATTATCACACTGATTATATCTTAATATGGATGTAACAGATATAATGTTGCTTCGGCTTAGGTTTGTAGCGGTCCTGGACCAGTTCTAGACATCGGTACTGACAGATCTCATTATTTACCATGTACAAATAAAATGAGATTAGTAAAACTAAGCCTGGCTTTTATTCTCTGAAATATATTTTTGTGCTTAAGAAATTTAAATAATATGTTTCTACTGACCATTCCTAGGTGAGAGCAATATAAATGCATAGGCAGGACACACTGGTTTGCTGTGCTTGATACCAGTCTCTGCTTTTTAAATTACTACTATTGCCACGTTTTTTTTTCTATATGGTCTATTCATTAACTTTCCACCCTCTACAACTTTAATTCCTGACATCTCTCTCACTGTCAACAATGCCATCACCACTCCCACCTCCCAAGCCTGTTGTCACGGGGTTTTACTGGACCGTGACCTCTCTTTCATTCCTCACATACGGTCAGTATCTAAATCTTGCCTACTCCATCTAAAAAACATTTCCAAAATACGTCATTACCTTACACAAGACACAACTAAGATTCTAATACATTCTCTCATAATTTCTCATCTTGACTACTGCAACTCGCTTCTTGCTGGCCTGCCCATCACCCATCTATTCCTACTTCAATCCATAATGAATGCCTCCGCTAGAATCATCTACAGTAAACAACGTTCAGTGTCTGCAGCACCTCTCTGTCAATCACTCCACTGGCTTCCTGTAACCTCCAGAATAAAATTTAAAATTATGACCCTAACCTACAAAGCCCTCAACACACTGCACCCCCTTATATCTCTGTCCTCATCTCCAAATATTCCCCCACCTGCCCTCTACCCTTTGCCAACGACCTTCTTCTTTCCACCACTCTTATCACCTCCTCTCACTCCTGCCTTTAGGACTTTTCTCATGCTGCCCTAATTCTCTGGAACTCGTTGCCTTCACCAGACTATCTCCATACCTCAAAACATTCAAATCCTCACTAAAAACACACCTGTTTGAAGAAGCTTATCACCTTCCACCCTAAAATGCACATTACACCCTCTCGTACAACACCCAAAACCTTTAGATTGTAAATTTGCAAGTTTTCAATCTTGCATGGACAGCACTATGGACACTGGATACTAAACTCAAAGACAGGGCCCTCCATCCTTTACAATGTGTTAATATTGCTATTGTTTTTGTTGCCTTGAACTTAACCCTTGTATAGGGCTACAGAATATGTTGGCATGTTAGAACTAAATGCTAATAATAATAACGAAGCTTGATAATAGGCAAAATTAATTTAGATAAAATAAAACAATAAACATAACCCGTACATTTTAACTTTTAGATGCAGTTATTCATTATCACGTAGCAGGAATATTAACCTATGGTCAATTTTCCTATTATTTAATTATATGTTCCAGTGGCTTTTTATAGTGGCAGCCTTCAGTAGAACTACATAGAGATCTTATCTCAATCCCTGGTTACTCTCATTCCTACCAGGTGTCTAATATGTTAGGAATGTGCCTGCTGGTATTATTGTTGTTTAGCCGCTCAGTCGTGTCCATCTCTCTGTGAGCCTATGGACCGCAGCAAGCCAGACACATCTATCAACAACTCACCCTCTGATCTCCCTTAAGTTCATGTTCATTGCTTCAATGGCCTTGCCTATCCATCTCAGTCTCTGCCGTCCACTTCTTCTTGTGCCTTCAATCTCTCCAAGCATCAGAGTATTCTCTAGGGAATCCTGTCTACTCATTATATGGCTAAAATATTTGAGCTTCAGCCTTCCAGTGACCAGTTTGGCTTTATTTCCTGTTGTATTGATTGATTGGATCATCTTGATACTGGAATATCTAACTATGTGGAGCTTTTTTGAAAGTGTAATATCTTTACTTTTTGATAGCTTACCATAGCTTTCCTCTCCATAAGCAAGTGTTTTTTTAATTTCATGGCTGCCTTCACCATCTGCAGAGATCTTGGAGCCCAGATCTCTGCACTTCTTCTCTATGTTTTTTGCCAGGAAATTAGATCACTCTCACCAATGGGTCCTTTAGTTACTCCTCACTTTCTGTCATCAAAGTAGTATCATACGCATATCTGATATTTCTCTAAGAAATATCAAAAGCCCAGCTTTACGCATTATGTATTCTGCATATATGTTGAATAAATAAGGTGACAGTATACAACCCTGTTGCCCTCCTTTCCAGATCTTGAACAATTCTGTTGTTCCATGCTTGGTTCTGTCCGTGGCTTTTCGTCCACATACAGATTCCTCAGGAGGCAGATGAAATAGTCTGGTATCTCCATCTTTTCTAAGAATGTGCCTCATTTTGTTGTGATCCACACAGTCAAAGGCCTTAGATTAGTATATGAAGCTGAAGTAATTGTTTTTCTGTAACTCTCTTGCTTTCTCTATTATCCAGCCAATATTGGAAATTTGATCTCTTGTGGTTCTGCTGTATCTCATAGTTCTCGGTCCCTATAACCAAGCTTACAGGATCTTAAGCATTACCTGGCTGGCATGTGAAATAAGTGCGATTGTTTGATCATTTGAAAACTCCGTGGCACTGCCTTTTTGGGGATTAGGGTGTAGACTGATCTTTTCCACTTATCTACTGTTGATTTTTGAAATTTCCAACTTTGTTGGCTTATTACAAGCAACACTTTTATAGCATTGTCTTTTAATATTTTGAACAGTTCAGCTGGGATTCTATCAACTTCTGCAGCTTTGTTATCAGCAAGGCTTCCTAGGTCCCATCTCGCTTCACTCTCCATGATATTTGACAAACTATTGAGGTTATCAATGCTGTAAAAAACCTTCCAGTATATAACTTCTGTGTATTCCTTCCATCTCTCCATCTGACCTGCTTCTGTTAAGTGCTTACCATTGCTGTCTTTTATCATGCCCACTTTGCCATGAGAGTTTCCATTGTGACTCCCAATTTTCTTGAAGAGATCTCTTGATTTTCCCATTCTGTTATCTTCTTCTGCCTCTTTACAACACTGTTCCAGAATATCTCATTGTGTCTTGTTGTCCTCTGGAAGTCTGCATTCAGTTGGGCAACTGTTTTCCTATCTCCACTACCTTTCCCTTTCCTTCTTTCATGGGCTACTTCCAAAGCTTCATCAGACAGCCAGTTTGTATATTCATTATTGCTGTTTCCTAGACAATGTTACAAACATATATCAAGCTTTAGATATTCTATCTGCCATGCCTAGTTCCTTAAATCGATTCTTTACCTCCACTACATATTCACAGGGGATAATATTTATTTCATGATTTTCCCTCTTTTCTGAACTTTGCAATAAGAAGCTCATGATTTGAGCCGCAGTCAGATCCGGGTCTGGTTTTAACTGACTGTATGGTTTTGGCTATTATGTCCAGAGAATTATCATGACAAGAATCTAATAATCTCTGACCTGCTTCATTTTGTACTCCAAGACCAACCTCGCCCCTTAATACAGGTATCCTTTGGTTCCCTACTTGAGCATTCCAATCTCCTAGGATGAGAGTAACATCTTTTCTTTGTTTTATATTTAGGAAGTGCTGAATATTCTTGTAGTACTGGGCAAGAGCAGCAGCTTCGGCTTCCACGGTTGTCTCATAGACTTGGATCACTGTGATTGTAAATGACTTGCCTTGAATTCAAATAATTATTTCATTTATTGGGTTGCAATGAAGCACTGCTTTGGACACCCTTTGGTTGACTATGAGCACTACTCCATTCCTTTGGAGTGATTATTGACCACAATAGAAGATCTGGTGGTTGTCTGATTTGAAATGTCCTGTTCCAGTTCATTTAAGTTCTCTAATTCCCAGTATATCAATGTTTAATCTTGTCACCTCATGTTTGACCACATCCATTTTGCTTTGATTCATAGTTCTAACATTCCAAGTTTTAATACTAAATTGTTCTTTGCAGCAGCAGACTTTCTTGCAGCAGGGCATCCTCTCAATTTGGCCCAAACACTTCATTAGATCTGGTGCTACTTGTACTCGCCCTCTACTCTTCCCCAGTAATGTGGTAGGCACCCTCTGACCCGAGAGTCTCATCTTCCAATGCTATATTGTTATGTCTCCATAAGGTTAACTTGGCAAACATACTGGAGTAGGTTTCCACTTCCTCCTCCAGTGCACCGCGATTTGTCTGGCCTCTATGTTATGACCTGTCCATCTTGAGCTTCATTGAAGTACACAAGCCCCTTCCCAACAACAAGGTGGCGATCCAGAAGGGGCTGCTTTTATAACAACCATAAAAAATACAATAATTAAAATTAACGACTGTGTATATATTTTAAACTTTTTTTAAAACTTTTGCATGTTATGATGTTTTTTTCTTTTCAGCATACTAAAATGATAACACTATATTTAACATGGTATATTTGAATGAGTGAGTTTTAGAAAATATGTTACTTCTGAGGTCCCAGCTTGGTCCTTCTCTTTTCTTGATTTGGTAAAGGACCCCTATATTCTGGGGAAAACTTCATGCGTGTGAAGTATGTAACAAATGAACATTAGTATCTGTGTAAAACATGGATATTTTTACATAAAATCTTACTTTTGGCTATACTGCTTGAGTCTGGCAGCTACCATGTTGGATAGATAGTTTTTGTTTACTGTCTAGAGTATAAGAGCCTTCCATTTAATCCTATTGTTAAATGTGAAGTGTAAGATACTTGCGTTTGAAGCTTGGGTATATTAACATAAATTATCTATACAGGGCCTCCCTCTTTCTAATTGTCCTTAACTAGCGTCACTAATGAACTCTCACAGTGGGGTGATAAAGAGGAGCATGCCCAGTGGGTAGAAATATGTATAATGACAGAATTTATCAAATATCTCTCTTTTATCAGTAATTGAGATGGATAATTCTCTGGTCAGAGAAAAAGAGAATGAGGCCCTGTATAGATCATGTATGCTTAAAATACCCGACTTTCAAGTTAAAATAGTTAACACTTCTATTGTGAAATTGTAACAACAACTAATTGCAATTATATTTTTTATTATGTGTATGTCTCATTTCTGCAATAACTGGGGACTTTGCTATGTCACTTCAATTGCCTGCAGCCTTTTAAATTCATTATAAAGAATTTGATCAAAAATGTTTAATTAATTTTTTATATATATACATATAGTTAATTATGCAAACTGCCATGTGATTGGTAAATATTTACCAGTTGTATAAGTCTTCATTGGAGCTCTGCTAGCCTTAGCATCACTGGTTACATCCTATGTGAATGTCAGCAGTGCTCAAGCAGTTCTTGTTCTACACTTATTGCAAATTAAATGCCAGGTCTTATCTGCCTCATCTCTGTTAAGCAATCAGGTCACTTATCTTCCTGATGGATTACAATATTCCTGACACTTCACACAACTGATAAATGCTATGTTGGTTGTATTGTTCCTGAACTCCCTGTTCTTTAATAAATTGTTAGCTCGCAGTCTACTCTCCACAGGAAGATAAGGCAATCGAGTGGAAATACCTCCCAATGTTCACCCGTCTCATCCTCTGAATATGTATCTCTCTGTATTTGTTTAGTGAATTGTACTGCAGAGGCTTTGATTTGAAAGACATGGTACAAATTGTCCTGTGTGCACCAGATGTCTGAAGACTCATCACACGGCTGGACGTAATTGTCTTGAAGATGTTAAATGGCCACAATTTCTGCCAGTCTTAAATATAAAATTATATATTAATAAGCAGTTATTCACAAGAGCAAAAGTATAACTTCTTTGCTGCAGACAACCAAAATGTAAATCTAATGGGAATTGAGACTCTAAAGGGACAAAGCAATGGTTTCCCGAAGTTGAATTTATAAATAATGACAAATACTTTAGCAACAGAATGTTATTCCAACATATTTTTTTATTTTGTTTACAGTAAAATTAAATTGAAGCTTGTAATATTTACCCATCACTCAGTCTGTCTAATCCACCCACTAAGGATACAGTATTGAAGCTAATTAGCCAAATTACTCCCTGTGTCCTGGGTATGATTAGTCTTTTCACTTGTGTATGGCTTTAGCCTGAATACAATATATTCAGAGCTCTGTGGATAACTGCCAATTATCCTTAGTAAGTAGATTTACAGATTGAAGTTATATTGCAATTTGTATTTTCTAAGTAAGAAAATGTTTGTTTGTTTTTATTAACAGTTAACTAATATTTGTAACCTCTGATGTCTCCCTATAAAGGGCCATACAAAAATTGACCCCAAAATGTTATTGATGTGCTAGGCGCATAACATGAAAGATAGGGGAACACATAGTTTGTTTTAATAAGCATAAAGCATTCTATTGCCTGCAAAATGATTACTATTTCTTTGTAACTGCAAAAAAACACCAAACACCATGTTCTGTTACAGTTCTATCCCAGATTTTATTGGCCCCAATTGCTGATATTCTGCAGTGCTATACCAGAGAATCATAGACACTGAATGTTTTGTTATAGGTGCAATGAGCTGATACTGGACATTTTATCAACACAGTGAACAAACACCAACAATACTGAAGCAGATAGCCAGGAGACCTATGTGCATTGCAGTAAAATACAAATTCCAATAAAGATAGTGATGGAATCAATCCATCCATCTATCTATCTATCTATCTATCTATCTATCTATCTATCTATCTATCTATCTATCTATCTATTTATCTATCTATCACATGAAGGTCTTGATAATAGGCAAATCGTCTTTAATTTGTAACCAATATAGTTAACCTTAATGGTAAAAACCATTTGCTTTTATTCCTACTAGGATTACATACCTAGGGAGCACATTGACACAAGCAGAGTAATAAGAATTATGTAGCTGTTTGGGATTAGTCTGTTACATACTTCACAAACATGAAGATTTTCACAAAGCCCCAGTTGTCCATTAAGAGTTTTATTTGTTGTCCTATCTCTCAAATCACATTTTCTACGTCTGGCCCTTGTTCCCTACCACCGATACTTACTGTTGGGTTAACTCAGTGTTCAGTTCTGGCCATCCTAATAAATTATTCTGCGTTTCAGGATTATCTGTCTCCTCATAACAAAACATATCATCACCTTGAAAACTGGGGGTCCAACAGTTCCCACCCAAAAAAACACAGCTATATCACTTTCTTATTGATGGCAACACCATCATCCCACAAACCTTCTGAAGACAGCTGCCTGGACTCTCGGCTCTCTTTCATTGCTTAATCCTCGTTAACAATCAAACACTAAACAACTGATATTACAAAAATGTTAATTCATGTAAGCATCTTGTCCCACACTAACTTCTGGAACAACCTCCTTATTCAGCAATCATCATATAGATAATATGGGTGTAGTACAGAAAAATATCTCTAAACAGTGAGCCTCATTCAATTGGCCGAATTTGATCTCACTTACGGGCCTCCGTATCTCACAGTCAAATTTGCTATTCAATTGGCGTCTTTTTGCGGGCTCGGATCGGGTTACGAGTTACAAGCTTGAAAAAATTTTGTCAGTCCAACTCAAAGCTTACACCATCCAGAAGCCTTTGATGTGTCCCTTTCGCAGGGGTAAAATCGCCAATCGCCATTCAATTGCTCCAAATCCCCAGTCTCACAAACGTATCCACACTCGTAAACCGCAAATGGAGAAAAAAATCCTACGTGTACTTGAGAAGATAAATATCAGTTAAATATCAATTTGTAGCACTGTAAATGCAAATAAAACAGTAATCCTGCACTGTAAATTACAGGGAGAGCAATGAAATACATTATAATTAATTGCACAACAGTCTCATGCCCGCACAACTGCAGAAAATAAGTTATATTTTTATGTGTCATTTTGGGGTTAAAAGTTCTAGGCAATTAATATGTTAATACATATCATGACACCCATATGGACTAGAACAGTATTGGCATTTATTTTAAGTTGTGTAAGTCCAATCGCATTACGGACCCCCAAACCTGATTGATTGACTTGTAACCTCCATGTTTTACAGCCGTATTTATGATGGTCTCATTTACTATTGGCCAATTTGTAATGGGCGGTTATGGGCTCATTGAATTGATACGGTTCCCGCCCACAGCTGCTCCGAACCAGTGCATGGTTTACGGAGCTGGCTTCAGGATCACAACTCGCGTCCAGGAGCAATTGAATAGCCTCACAAACGGAGACCAACAGGAGCCCGCAACCCACACATAAACATGCGGCTGTCTGTGATCGAGTTACTGGCTTGCAATTGAATGAGGCCCAAAATATCTAAGAAACAAACTGTAGCAAGTTAGAAAACTTAATCCTCTTCAATTTATCATAACATTTTGTTTTTAATTTATTTTGGCTTTCGACCAAATCCCACTTGAGTGCATGTCACTAGGACACAGATTATTGCAGTAAATGCCCCTGACTGAAACGTAATTTTTTTATATTATGGCACTTTACCTTAGGGGGCTCCAATAATTCTGTATCTTGACTCAATGTTCAGCTATTTTCTTTTAATCATATGCCTATTTCCCAGGTAACAGAGAACCTCTGAGTGGCATTAGATTATCATGCAGGGCCATTGTGGAGACATCACGCAACACAAGCGAAGTATGCATTTTAACTTGCCCTGAAAGTCAAGGTCACAATGCTGCAAAAACACAATAAACTGCCTGTTAAGGACAGAACTAAAATAAACTTCATGAACCCATTTCATGCCTTCAATAAATACTTATTATGTATTGTCCAAAAGACAAATCTTCATTCAACATAGACAGGCGTGCATTTGTTTCACAATTTTGACATACAGTTTATCATGTAATGCTACATAGATTGATTTTTTAAAACTGTAGAACTACTGTTTAGTCCTGCTCATAATGATACTTTCCTACAGCTCACTCTGAATGTTGCTGATGATCTCAATCAACTAATCACTTGTGTATCAATAATTCTTGTTGTTTAGTCGTTCCGTCATGTCTGACTCTCCGTGAACCTATGGACAACAGCACACCACGCACATCTATCAGGCCTTGCTCCTCTGGGCTCCATCAAGTTCATTGCTTCATTAACCTCATCTATCCATTTCCGCTTCTGTTGTCTCTTTTTTCTTGTGCCTTCAATCTTTCCCAGCATAAGAGTATTCTCTAGGGAATCTTGCGGTTTCATATGAACAAAATATTTAAACTTCAGCCTCATGATCAAACCTTCCAGTGAACAGTTTGGCTTAATTTCCTGAAGTACTGAGTTGTTAGATCTTCTTGCAGTCCAAGGAACTCTAAGTAGTTGTTGCCAGCAACACAATTCAAAGATGTCAATTCTCCTGCGCTCAGAATTCTTTACGATCCAGCTCTCAAAACCGTATGTTACTACTGGGACTATGCTGATCTTTATTGATAGTTTAAAATCTTAACTTTTTACTAGCTTATCCAAAGCATGACAGAGACAGAGCTTTGCTCCCCAGAAGCAAATGTCTTTTAATTTCATGGCTGCGGTCACCATCTAAAGAGATCTTGGATCCCAGGAAAATACAATCGGTCACTGCCTCCACTTCTTCCGCATCTATTTGCCAGGAACTGAGGTTGCAGTTTGCCATGATCTTCGTCTTTTTAACATTGAGCAGCAGGCCAGCTTTTTCACTCTCTTCTTTTACCCTCATCAATAGGTACTTTACTTCCTCCTCACTTTCAGCCATCAAAGTAGTAACATCAGCTCTATATCATATCATAGTATTATGTAGTAAAGCTATGCATATTTTCAAAATGCATTCCACAGAGTCTCTCTTGATTGTATTTTCCAGTTGTCCACCTTAGTATGTATTAATGTTATCCACATTAGTCTATTTATATGCTGATATGAAGACTCCTACATGTGCCCTGTGCAGGTATCGACTCATCATAGTGCAATTATTGACTTATAAGCAGCTACTTAATTAGCTATGTGATCAACCACTAAGTCTGCAATTTGATTTTTAAGTGTTGTTTTTAACTTGTGCACTTGGCTCTCTAGCTATATTTTTAAACTACAGATAGTTCACGGATACCTTATAGCGTATTTGTATTAGACATTTTCTATATAAATGGCCGCAGTTTGTGAAACAAACATCAAATTAATATTGATTTAAATATCCACATATCACAGAAAAGCATACATATAAAATACAAAGTTAGACAAGCTGTTTCTTTAGATGTAGTTAGTCAAGTCATTACAGCATCAGCAGGGCCAAATGGTTCTTATCTGATGCCAGTTCCTGTCTCTCAGTTTTGTTGTTCCACTAAGAGGGACCAGACCGCTGGTTCTGTGGATAGACTGGAGGCTGACAGTAATGGGCTAGAACAGTGGAATTTTACCAGTCACATTCTGTGGCCTGACAGGATACCTTCCAATACTCACGGGCACGGACTCTGAGATCTTGAACATTTTGAACATGGTGATACTACATTTTTTTATCTAGTTTCTGCAGTGAATTGAAAAGAGCACATTTTAACTGCAGATATGTGCCTCAATACTCTATGACTAGTGGTGGTGCTGTGTTTGTTCTGTCTGGAGAATCACCGGTCTAACTGGAGAAAAAGAGAAGCAGGCTCCTACTTTGCAAACATAATTATTGTTATAAT
This sequence comes from Discoglossus pictus, assembly GCA_027410445.1. Lineage (NCBI taxonomy): Eukaryota > Metazoa > Chordata > Amphibia > Anura > Alytidae > Discoglossus > Discoglossus pictus. The sequence goes on from CM050174.1 coordinate 3,780,837, forward strand.
GGATTTGCATGAACATGCTACCCATAGTTTGATAAAAAATACAGACTACAGATTGAGATACATAGTATTGCTGTATCCCATTCTGCGTCTGACACAGGTCCAGGCAGTTACAGAGAGCATTAATATCAACACAGGCTGAACATGCAATCTGTATTTCCATGGCAGCAGCTTTCATATAGCTTGTTAGTGGATCGTGTGAGGAGGGGCTGCAGGGAAGCAATACTCTATAACCCACTACCTCCAGCGCTGAGGGAAGCCCCAGCATCTTCTGCCTGACAACAGCTAGTGGCAGGAGACTCCCAAGCGCTGCTTATACTAGCCCTCTCAAGTCAGTCACGATCAGCAGGTTAACCCTTTACTAGTAGAACTTGCAGCCATTCCATGGGCCAGACTTGTATAGCTTCCAATGTTTCAAGTTACCATAGAGAGACACTCTCCATTATCATAGTTCATTAAGGATTGTAACATCTTGACATTAAACATTTAATAAGTGCTCACTGCTTGTTATGGACATATACTGTATATAACAGAACACACACACCTGCTCTCTCATAATCCCATATGTTCTCCATGGTTTCAGGAGAAAAAAAGCTGGATTGGATATTAATAAAACAGAGAAATCTGTTCCTATATTGATTGTGTTTCAAAAGAGTGTCATGGAGGGATTCACGTAAAGGAGGGACAATTGGTGATGTGTTCTCTAGGGGTGCATGACAGTGAGGGGCAAAGGTCTGCCCTCACTCTCTCATCCTACCTTCTTTGTCCTTCCTTTTTCAGGATTAAATAATCATAACCTGCAATGATTTTTATTGTGCACTATCTGACATATATTCATAAAACTAGATGATAGTGGGTGGGCTGCAGTACACCACCACATTTCAGCTGCAGTCTTACCTGGCCAGCATGAAATGCAATGCTGAGGGGAAAAAATAAATGTGTTTATACGTAAGGATTGTAATGTACATAGCTGTGTTAGTCCAGTGAATTCTATATAACAAGTGAGTATTGCAATATATAATACATCATTAATGGACAACCAATGTAATTAATAGATAAGCTTCAATAATTTATTTGCCCCTTTATCAAATCCTAAGTGATACTCAATATAAATGTACATTACTTGTACACTGGATGTAGTACAAATCCTTCATGATCCCATGGTCCGTAGCACCCCAGGCTCATCTTGCCATATCATTATGTCTCTGGGCGTGCTTATCAATAAGGTATTCTTGGCAAAGATACTGGAGTGGGTGCAAGTTCCTTTTCCAGTGGACTGAGATTTGTCTGACCTCTCTGCTATGACCTGCCCTTCTTGGATGACCCAACACGGTATAGCTTTCAGCTTCATTGAGGTATACAAGCCCCTTCACCACGACAAGGTAGCGATCCAGAAGATGGACGTTAGATATTACTAGGCTTAATTAATATATGTGTATGTACTTCTCCGATTAGTACTACAGCTCCAACGCCAATTATCCGGCATCGTCTGTTCCATGCTTTGTCGCATAATCAATTTTGCGGGACTGTGGTTTCTATTTTTTTTTGCAAGAATATTGTCTCAGAAGGTCAAATCGGCTCAGAATGTGCTCAAAAAAGGGCTGCAATTTTACCACTTGCTCAGAACAGGCTCCAAACAGGTTGGGAAGAATGAAATCGTGATACAGAATACAAAGCAGCAAATGGAGGGCATGGAGGCCAAGTGAGCATGTCAACACGCGCAACTACTTTCCGGGCGTACATTTTGTCCGGATTAAAAGAGGTTCCGGATTATCCAAAACCTCATAATCGGTGTCGGACCTGTATTTCTGAAATATGTCCATAAGTTTTTCATGTGACCAAAATACTCCTTTATGGCCCCTCGAGAAAAAGTTTAGAGACCCCAGAATTATATAGTTACTGTGTTTAACCCATTCACTGCTAAATTGAGGTCTGCAAGAAGATAGACACTGGTGAAAGGTATACAAATAATATGAGGAATCAGTGCTTTGTAGAAAGAGTGGTGTAGGCATGAAATAACTGGGGTGTAGGATCAATATATGCAAAAAAAGATAGGAAAATCAATCTACACTAATATTCACAATGAAAAATACGTTGGTAAAAGACAACTGGAGGCAACTATTTAAAAAAAAAAAATACTAATTGGAATAACTACAGTTAAATATAGGGGACATTTTTTTAGAATGTAAAAATGTAATACAGACTCTTATTTATTATTACTATGCTTCAGGGCCGTTCACCATTTCGTTTTGTGCTGGTAAGCTTCCTGATAGGCTGACTGCACAAGATGTTTCTATCTACACCATCGGAATGTGCCAGTACTTTCAACATAATTCATGTATAGTTCATTAGTTTACAAGACATCCTTCTGAGAATGTTGCGGCGAAATCAGCTGAGAAGAAAATGGTACTACAAAGTAAACAATAATTGCATATATTAAAAATGTATGTTTATTTTTTCTGTCTAAAAACATGTTGACAAATATCAAATGTAATTGTTTGAAAGACTATAGTACACACACACATATATATATATATATATATATATATATATATATATATATATATATACACACACACACACATACACACTAGCGACTTGCCCATCAAAAAAATTACGGCAATAAAATTGTAAGGCTGGGAATGCTGTTTGGCACACAATGTAAGGTTTTTGGTCGTCTGAGCATCTTCGGTGATCATTGCAAGCCCCGTGCTGAACGCCTTTTGCACTGTTGCTGACCTGAGGTGTAAATGTCAGCAATGTGTGAAGTGTGCAGTGTAAATAGGCTGCGTGCGCGAGGGGAAACCGTTTGTTTAGCTGTGTACTTGGGCATTTTGTAATGGTAATGTTATTAGTTGTAAGTTAGTGTTGTAAAATGGAGGCAATTTGTCTATGCATTAAGCGGGTGTGGAGCATTTTCCGTTGTCCGTAATAGTGTATTTTATACCTCGTATGTTCCTGTGTAAAAGTCTTATGTGCTTGGTGGTGTTTTGCGTGTTTAGGGATCGTGTAGCCTCGTTTTATTTCGGACAGCATTTTTTTTTCTCGTTTTGTCGTTTTTCGTGTGAAAACTCATCAAATTGTGGTAAAATTGTCGTGCAACCTGACTCCCAGACGTCGTGCCCGTCCCCCCGTGCTGTGAGTGTTTATTTTTGTTATTTTTTTGGTAATTTTGGTGGGGTTATTGCTGTCTATATATGTGTGGTTCGGCCGTTAACTTCGTATTTTTTGGACCTCGGGTCGTATTTTTTTTTTGTTAAGTGCCGCTTTCCTTTTTGCAAGTGTTACGGGCCGTAATTTTTCCACACGTTTTTTTTTTTTTAAAACTGCTACAGGTCTCGCATTGTGAATGGTCTAATTGAGATTTCTATTGATGTGTAGTTCCGCGGGTCGTAGGGATGAGCGCTTACCCACCAGTGCAGTGTGCTCCTTTGGCGCTCACTGCCTAAGTCGTGTGGGGTCTTAGGGATGATCGTTTACGGTGCTCATCTTCACCAGAGCAGCAAGCGCCGTTGGTGCTCCCTGCCCAAGTCGTACGGGGTCGTAGGGATGAGCGCCCATCTCCACCAGCACAAGGGGCGCCTTTGGCGTTCCTTGCCTGCCAATGCGGCCTTCGCTTTGCGAGGGTCGCACTTGCAGCGAGCTCGCTATGCGAGCCCGCAAGCGTTAGCAACAACCCGTATTGCTTGCAACTATATATGCGATGTATGTATGTATATATATACACACCTCAGCAGCAGTGACCTGCCTGTCATCTCTTCCTGTGTTCCCGTTCTTTTCACTGTATTTTGTTATTGTGGGATCACCCCAGTTAATGACAAGGTCTGGACACGCTGCAGATATTTTCACAGCCTGAAAATCTTAAACCGAGAATGTGCTTTTTGTATTTTGAACAATTTAAATGTTCATGACCCAAAAACTTTTTTGTTTTTCTATTTTTGAGCATGTATTTGCTTTTGTGTATTTAAACATAAAATAAATAATGGGGTTATTTATATTTATAAATAACTGGTATGTAGTTTGTAACAACAGACGTTCCTAAACTGTGGTTCATGGACCACCAGTTGCCTGTGAGCTCCATTCATGTGGTAACTAACATTACAAAAACAAAACAAAAAAATGATTTAAAAAAGCTATAACTATGTACAGAAAGCAGTATTGAAGTCCCTAGATATTAGACCGCATGAATTGTGTGTGTGTGTATATATATATATATAGCTGTTTAATACAGCAGGCATATGCTTTAAGGGAGCAATGTATAAAGTAGCTATTTTTGGATTAAAAGGGTGAGGTACATTGTATTCTCATTTGCATGTCCCCGCCTTTTAGACATGCAAATGTGCTTATTAATGTATTATTCGTTTTCTATATATATATATAAATACATGAATACAATAACAATTTATTTGCAGCATTTAAATGTTTTAGCAACCTGGCAAGTAATGTATATTGAAAATAGTCTACACATAATTAAGACTATTCTGAACAAATGTTTTTCTATATATAGTCTTTTGAATAGCTAATCTTGATATTGGGCAAAATCTTTTTAAAAGCGAGGCTTTCTCTGTATGCAAAGTCTCTTCCCACCTCAAAAAGTTGATCTGCAGAAACAAAGATGGTGGATTACACAACAGTTTAATTGCATATAAAAAAATCACATAAATAGTTGTGAGCAAGCGGGTCGTTGCTAACGCTGAATGTACAGACTTAGGGCCTCATTCTAGTAGCGACCGTAAATCGGCCGTAAGGCTGCGATTCCTTGCGGGGGTTCTGTTAACTCGCATATCTTGGAACCGGCCGTAAGCTCAGAAATCTAAAAACGCAAAAATAAATTCAAGCCTGCACTGTACAGCTCTGTAAATGCTAGGGATCATATTGGGGGACATGAGGATTAATAGTAACCCACTCTCAAGCTTGCACATCTGCCCAAACCCAAGTTCAAATTAACTGTTTATTTTCCGGCTGCGGCGTGGGCGGGTCTGAGGTGCTCCAAGCACTCTGGACTTTTTACATGGATATTTTACGGATATTAAAAAACAAATATTTTGAGTATAGGGTAATTTTGTGCTATTTTTGCTAACACCGAATATCACTTAGTCTTCTCAAAGTGCAGGATGGCTTTATTTGAGCTATTTTATGTGCTTAATTGGTGCTAGCGGGACCTGTTTCCTGCAAGTAAGCTGCGGCTCGGTTTTAGCCTTGCAGAGAGGTTTCCCGGAGGAATTGAATTGCAAATAGGAATTTCTTACGGCCGAAACTCTTCGGCCATTTTAGATCAAAGGCTTTCCTCTGGCGCGAGCGGTCGCAAGAGATAGCAAGGCGCCGGCCGCAATCCTCCCGGAGCCCCCGGCCGTAAGGGAATAGAATAGCCGAATAGCTTGCAGCCGGTCCTTGCGGCCCCGCAACGGCTGCGGCCGCTAATAGAATGAGGCCCATAGCATCCACAAATACGAGCCGCGGGATTTAGAGAAATAACATTACGACCTTGCAAAAATACGACCTTAGCACCCGAAACCCGCGCACATGAAAACATTAAAAACACAATAAATACACACAACAAACACATAAAAAGCTTACCTACAGCAAGGGGGCACCCAGGACCTCTAAAAGTAAAGTTACACCTCAATTTAAGTAGAAATTCAAGAGTTTAGACACCCGAAAATCCCCTAAGCGAGAGAAAAAATGGCTGCCGAAAAAACCAGAAAACGAGGTTACAGGACCCTAAACACACAAAACACCATGAAACACATACAGATTTTCCGGAAAAGCCGTACGAGGTCCAACAAGAAGGACGCAAAATCAGCCACAGCCGGGGAAACACACATTAGGCTCCATTTTACAACACTAACTTACAGAATGCGGAAGTACACAGCTACCCGAACGGATTTTCCTTGCGCACATACACATTGTATGGTGCAGCACCAAGAACACAGATTGTCAGCTCTTCAACACAATGCTTCCTGAATATATTACTTCAAAATAGGTAAAGTATATTCATTTATTAAGTATTTCATTAGCATACAAAAAACCACCGCCAACGCTGCTCATAGCACACCAACAACCAACAGCCTCGCAATGAGCGCCCAAGGATCTCGGAACACCAATAAAATTAATGTCGCAACCAAACACCATTACCTGCCTTACAATCTTATTGCCGTCATCTTTTGACGGGCAAGTCGCTAGTAATAATATAGACTCAATATTAGGTTTTACATTCTATAAACAAGTTGGATACTTTTAATTGTAGTTTTTTTTTTTTTTAATAGAGCATATTTAAAATATAGGTCTACAGTGGTCCTTCAAATTATTGCGCAATTTAGCATTATGACATATTAACCCTTCCTATGTTGTTTTCACTTGTTTCAAAGAGGTTTATAGCATTACTCAAATTATATTTACTGTCTTTATATAGATCAAAACTAGAACTGAGACACAGTATATAATAAATATAAACAATATAATAATAAAGTATTGTTGTTGAAAAGTCCTCTCAGTGCTTAGAGTAGCTGGTGAGCAGATTCAAACTTATAATTATGGTCCCATTTAAAACCTAAAATTAATATTGTACAAGATGTTTGCTACACCTGGTACTAATTGTTACCACATTATATCTTGCTCATTTTTATAAGTGTAAGCAAAATTACTTTTCAACACATCTTATTATAAACATGCTTGAAGTTCCTTCTTAGTTATTTCTGTCAACAATTTACAAATTATAGCATGGTGGTTACCAAGAAGAAATTAGAACAAAATTAATTGATGCATTAAAAAGTATACTATAATTAAAAATACAATGCATCACAGTAGCTAAATTACTAAATGTTCAAATTACTGATGACTTCTTAATTGTGAAATAAGCCTATTGCCTCACACGTAATTTCATATTTAAGAATAGATCTTTAAAATATTATGAGCCATATACGTACAATGATACACATATTGTTGTTCAGTCCTTTTTTTATCAGACTCTCAATGACCATATGACACAGCATGCTAGGCACATCTGTCTGTGTCTCTGATTGTGCTTATCCATATGGTTTTCATGGCAAAGATACTGTAGTGAGTGCCAGTTCCTTCTCCTGTGGACTGCGATTTGTCTGACCTCTCTGCTGTGACCTGCCCATCTTGGGTGACCCTACATGGTATAGCTCAAAGCTTCATTGAGGTACACAAGTACCTTCACCATGACAAAGTAGCGATGCAGAAGGGGGATACATATATTACTAATTTATTATTTTTACTTTTACAAAAATGTACAATTGATTTTTTTGCTGAAGTCTTCATCAGATCTGTGCCCTTCCTACACCTACTAATAGGTGCCAGGGGGTGGAAGAACGTTGTCTCCTTCCCTGCAGTGGCTCTTGCAAACAAGCCTAAACACGCAGGGGAAAGATAAGTATAGTCACCTGGGCAGGCCATATTTCACTCCCTCTACAATGAATGGGGGTGGAGAGAAGCAGATCTGCTGTAAGAAACAATGCTAAATTCATATTTCTGAGTTTACTGCTGATTAGTAACTAAACAAACAAATGAAAATCTATGGTTTGTGCACTATAGTGGCCCAATAAGGTCTTGATTCTTCAGTTTTTTTGCACATTACTTTTTTTGCTTGTATTCATGAGTTGACTGTAGTGATATTCTCTTTGCATTCTGTGCTTTACAAATATCACTACATCAGTTATATCAACAAAGATGAGCAAAAACATATACCAAAATAATAATAATAATAATTAGCTTGCATGTAATCTATTCTAAAGCCTCCCTATGACATTGTGTCCATGTTTCTGACACTTTTATTCAGGAACATAATATAAGAGGCTGTAATTCTCTTACAAATGTAATGTAATTATAATATATTCGCTAGTGTTACAAAATAATATACCAAAAAAAATCAAAGAAAACAACAGACCAAGCTCCTGCTAGAGCACCTTTACTGATAGACAGTTCTGTCACTATCAAAACTCCTTTCTTCAACCCAAACTGACTGTACACACAGAGGTAGTGATATGATTTCTGTGTGGTTGGGTTCGATTGTACCGCAACCCGTGTTAGCCTTAGCGCTTAAGAGATCCTATCTGCGTAATGATGACCTTCCTTCCTCTAGACATACTGAAGTACTTCACCATTCTTCAAGGGCCATAATTTATTAGTACAAATGTATATAATCCTGTACCCACCACCGATCCATCCCTATCCAATATATTGTACTGTTACAAATGTATTGTTTTTTTATAAATTTGTACACTAAGGACCATGTATACTTATGCATACTCCTATCAATCTCCTCCTGTAGGAATTTATTTGTCACTGAGGAAGCACTGGATTTCTGTACCAGAATCAAACCGGAATTTTTACCAAATAAATATATTTTTATCCATGAAAATGGTCCGAAGTACTTGTGCTTTGGGGAACCCCGACACGCACACTCGAAAAGTACACAGCATCAGACTAAATAATATCACCGCCCCACATGGACTCAAGTACCATGGAGTAACACTAACATATACGGCATATACTTAAACAGAGAACATCAGCCGGAAACGTTGTGTTAAATACACTTATGATTGTGCGCTTTACAGACATTCCCACAACAAAACTCTCAGTCCTTTTTCACAGCCTCACACAGGTTGCAGTCCACTAACACAGTCTCTGAGTCGGCCAGGTGCAATCCAAACAGATCCACCAAATTTCCAGTCAGCTGTACTCAGGCGCTTCTAATCAGTTGCTCAGGGAAGTTAACTCTTTAAAACCTCCAGGAGAAAGGGAGTTTTGTAAAGTCTGTGGCTCACACAACCCCCTTCACCCTGTCAGAATGCTCTAAAACTCTTTCTTTCAAAAGGTTTCCATTTATTTGCTCATTACGGAGGTCTAATTACTAAAAGACTTACTACTTTTTTCCTTTTTATGATGCAGTACTACAATCTCCAATCATCTGAAACTACTCCTAACAATAAAGACTGAATATGAAGTTTGCTGTGGTGCTGCGATTACAGATCAAAACTAATTTCATACCATTGTATGTACAATATCTGGACCCCTGACTTGTTCATTTTTAACTTTAAGGTGTTAAATTTAATCTTCTGTAAAAATACCTGCATGGATTAATCCTTTGCATATCCCCTCAATGAGGAGTTACCAACTCCCAATGTTAACTGTAAAAACATAGTAGTAATATTAATATACGCAGTTTGCTATGACATTGGCTTCCTCCACCTTTTCCATCTTACATTTTGACAATATATATATATATATACACTAGAGAATTTCCCGTCAAAAAATGACGGCAATGAAATTGTAAGTGAGCTAATGCTGTTTGGTGTATAATAATGAAATATATAATACATTAATAAATGAATATACTTTACCTATTTTGAAGCATTGTGTTGAAGAGCTGGCAATCTGTTCTGATGTTGCTGCAGCATTAGTGCTGTGGAGCTGCTGTGTAAGCGTGAGAAATGTGTGCAGTGTAATAGTGTGCGTGCGCGAGACCAAACCGTTAGCGTAGCTATGTACTTCCGCATTAAAATGACGACAAATGTGTGGTATGCGTCTGTAGCGGAATATCCGTAGGTATTTTGTGGTGTTTTGAGTGTTTATAGTGCTGTAGCCTCGTTTTCGTTTTGTTCGGCGGCCATTTTTTCTCTTGCTTAGAGAATTTTCGAGTGTCTAAACTCTTTTATTTTGAGTTAAATTAAGCTGTAACTTCATTTTTTGAGGTCCTGGATGCTCCCTCTTGCTGTAGGTAAGCTTTTTATGTATGTGTTGTGTGTATTTATTGTGTTTTTCATTTTTTCCTGTCCGCGGGTTGCGGACGATTGTTGCAAGGTGGTAATGAGTGGTAACGCGTCTCGTATGTTGTTTGCGTTGCGGCGTAAAGTTTGCGAGGGTCGCAGTTGCTGTGTTGTTTGCGTTGCGACGTAAAGTTTGCGAGGGTCGCAGTTGCTGTGTTGTTTGCGTTGCAACGTAAAGTTTGCGAGGGTCGCAGTTGCTGTGTCGTGTTATTTGCGTTACGACTTAAAGTTTGCGAGGGTCGCAGTTGCTGGGAAGGAGAGCCTGCAAGCCCGCAAGCGTTAGCAACAACTCGTATGCTCACAACTATATATGTGATATATATATATATATATACACATATATATATATATAATATATGCGTCCATTACCGCGCTTTTGTCAATTTCTATTTGCCTGGACTTGGTACACACAAGGCCACTGCTGAGAGGATTTATTCATTTGTTTTCTCGCTGTCCTCGGCTAGGTAGTGTTTGTGAGCACAGTGTACAGAGAGTGTTTGCTGCAGAATGGCGTGTCTTTGTACTTGTTCACTGTGTCCCTCTGGAGTACTTCCTTGCTCTCTGCTCCTGTATACCTACTCATGTTACTGGGTTTAAGTACATTCAAAGAGCAGGAGCTGTCCAGGAGAACAGTTTATGATTTTATAATCAGCTATATGTTTGTATTATTATCATATTTACAACCCTGTGTGCAGAACTTTCAGAAACAAAGTACATGAATAATCAGAATATTGCATTATATAGTGATGCCTTTTTAATTGGACAAACATTATTATTAGAATGACAAGCTTTTGAGCGTTGCCTATCTCTTTATCAAGTCAGAAGAACTACTTTCCTCACAGATTTTGTTTATTGAGACCATATTTTCTTTTTGTATCATATCTTTTTTTTGGAAATTAGCACTTCTCTTTTTCTGCTGCTCATGTCTAAGAATCCTACTGATTTTTCTCACTGCATCCCAAACATATTTTACTGAAATTTTAAATATATAATAATTTATAGGGACATCTGAAAGGTTTTTTAGACCCGCTGATACATTTTCTCAGAAAAGTGAGTATTTCACATATATATAGAGCACATATCTGTCAGTAACATTCCCAACCTTCGGTGCTGTGAGCATAAGATGTTCAAACACTATATCCCTACAATAGATTGTGTGGGATTCCATAAATACACCTTTTATAAAGCAAACGATGAATCTGCAAATAACCTTGGAGAGGCAGATTAATCTGTCATTCTTTTTATGTATAAAAATATACAGCCCTGTGTGTATATTTAGCAACAGAAGTGTCTATTTTTATAAACTGATATATAAAAATAGTAATAAAATGAACATAAACAAAACCGCCCACTGATTATATTTCAAGGCATCAAACAAGATGTCTTTATATTACTAAAAAGCGATCACAGATTTATGTTGAAGACATTAATACCCACAAAAGAATTAAGTATACAAATTACACTGAGTTGATCTCTTTTTGGAAGGAAATGGGCTAGGAAGATACTTATTTTTCACAGAATCATAAATCTCATAATCAGGAAACCTGGTCTAGTCTAATCAAATTGTGAATTTCACATGGGTGGCAATTACTTTGTTTTTGTAAAAGAAGCTGAGATTTTGCTCAAAAATATGAGACAAAAAAAAGCACAATTCTCTTAAATACTTAAATTACTGCTTACATTCATTTTGAGGTCTTGATATAGAGGAATATATTAGTCTATGTAGAAAGTCTAAATCTGTGTCTCAAAACCAGTGCCTGGTAGGTGTAAAATAAATATTGTGTTGAATAACATTGTGGGTTTAAAATTGTATATTATTTAATTATTGCTCTGTCAAATACTTATGAACATAAAAAAAAAAAAAAAAAACTTGTAAAATTAAAATCTGATCTATGATTATGATACCAAGTAAATCCCACATGTAGAGCCTAAAAGGACATAGAATTTGTTTTCTTTGTCGCAAGAAGTTATTTGTTAATGTGTCACATAATGTGTTTTTTAAATGAAGGAATCCAAGCACAATAAACCGGTTCACATGTTTAACTGTTCTGGGGTATTGACCCTTTTAACCAATGAGCCAACATATTCCGTAGCGCTTTACAGGGGATAAGGACAAGGAAGAATACAAATGTTAACAAAAATGGAGGGCCCTGTTTTGAGCTTAGAATCTTTGCAGGAAGTGCTTTTTTCTAAAGCATCTTACAAGATTGAAAACTTGCTACTTACAATCTATCTAACAATTAGATCTACATGCTACAGAATGCTCTGTGCATTTCATGATAGTTTCCTGAAAGTTTGCACAAGCTTTACTTGTGTTCAGTGTCCCTTTAATAAATGCAAAATTATCATTATCAGTAGAATGGACTCCATAGAATCACATTGGAAAATAATTATCTTAAAGGTTATGCAGATTTCAAATATAGATACAACTGTTCCATATATTTTTCTAACAGCCAATAAAATGTAAAGGCCTGATGTATCAAAACTTTAATCAGTACTTACTCCTGCAGCCTACAATCTGCTGCTAGTCCAAATATTGTTGAAAATGAGTGCAATAGTGAGTAAAATTCCCAGGTTACATTAATGAGGTTTAATGTGGCACAGGTAGGAGGGCTTATACTGCCAGACTAATAACAACAACTCCAACATTCTGAGGTGTCCAATCCCCAGAGCATAGACGGTCAATGGGGAATGGCATGTCCCAGCGCTGATGTGAACTGGGGGCTCTGAGAAGCCAGGTGGTAAAATGGAAGCTCCACCAAGAGATGCCTATTGACTGGGAAATGGGGTTTTCTACTACATAATGGAACTACTCTCAATTTATAGGAAGGAGCTAAAGGAAACTTTGGGACAACACCTATATTTCCAGGTATTCAGATTGTAAAAACGGAGCCACTCGTTGTGATTATATAGACTAGAAAAAACTGTTGGGTCAGGTGATGTCTGGGTGGTCTGCAATTTGTTAGAGATAGATATTCCCAGAAAATAAAAAGATCAGAACTAGAATAAATGTAAAGAGGATCCCAACCCAGACAACCGAGGTAAGGTAATGAGATCTTGCATCAAGAAAATGAGTCTTATTGACTAACTGCCACTCTCATTTTCTATATGGCCATGTGTTAGCATGGATTGTAGTCTACCTATACGATCTTCTGGCTCATTTTACTTCCCAAATGAATGGAAGGTTCACACACTACATTTTTTAAGCCAGTTTCTGTGCAGATGATTCATTTGCACCCCAGTGTTCTTACAGGTGCTAATTTCTACATGGTTAAATGTAACCAATAACTTTAACTCTTGGTTAAAATACTTGTGTAACTTAGATTTGTACACATTTATCCTACTTCATTATCAAATATACTTAATAAAGGAAAACCAGCCTGGATTGTGTTCTTTGATCTGTTTGAATGCTTCCTCACTGATTAATAAAGTTCCAGATCATCCTCAAATGAAACCTCACAGATAACACCACATCTCTACACAGTATCAGGCAAATACCTAATCACTTCTTTAAATATACTCTTTGATGTCTAGGAAATCTCCCTTTCATTAATACTGTGATGTGTCTGTATGTGGTTTTCCACCATATAAGTAGATTGCAAGCTCTTTACAGCAGAGACTATATAACCCCTTGGTTGTCTTAATGTACAGTGTACTTATACTGCCATTTAATTGTTTTGTAAGCACTGTGCACATCTATGGGGTTATAGAAATAAATATAAATACATAACACTGTGATGATCAGATAGCCTAATAAAAACACTTGCTAGTTTAATGTATTATCTGAGATCTAGTAATTGCATACCACAATTTTATCAAAATCCCTACTTAATTATACAAAGAATGAGGCTAATGTTCACTAATTGTACACATTAGTGAGTTTCCAGGTGATGTGAGAGCAAACTGCTGCTGCACGAGGAGTAGAGAGTGGTACAGAAATCCTCCCCTGCCGACTACACACGAGGCTCGAACTGCAGCTCAGTCACGCACACTTCATCTCTCCTCATTTTACACTTATTCTCTCAAGATAAACAACAACAAACTTTGAAAAGTTTTTCTGTGTTTTTCGGATGTTTTCCAACATATTTGTTTTGATAGAAGGGATTCTATGTATTACAGTATCAGAGATATAACCAATATTTAGGGTATATTCACTAAACTGGCAGTGTTGTCCCTAATAAGGTAACATTTTTAATTCCTGTGTAATTCTTTTGTGCATATTTTTGGCGGTTTGAGAACTTTCTTCAGACTTTATGAATGGACTCCATGGAATAGCCGGTTATTCAACAGACTAACATATGAATTGGAGCATAATTAGTAAAGACGGACATATTTTATGTAGACATCACTAATATGACAGTTTTATCTCTAGTGGGGTAGACTACGGCAGTACTTGTTATACTGATAACTAAGGAGATCTCTCCAACTTGAAAAAGAAGCTCTTAATGATAAATACTGGAAACAATATATATCAACTTAGAGAATATAACTCAGTAACTGTTGACACAGATAGAGAATCCAGGAAACAAGTAGTTAAATCAGCTCTGGTGTATATTTCCTAAGGGGGCAAGTGCTGATTAGTGAATATATCCCAATGTGTGAAATTGGTTACAAGTTAGAAAGTAGTATCAATGTTGGATGTGCATTTTTAATTAAGCAGAATGGACTTAAATGTATGATTATCTGCAAAAAAACTAGTTGGTTGAATATACTCCTGATTGCTCTATCTGCAGACATTTCTTATATGTACAAACGTATAAATAATTTGTACAACTGGATATGAAAATAATCAACTTAAAATAATACTACTTCTTGATTTATTCCTGCATGGAATGTATTTGTAAGTATACTGGTCTCTGTCTCGTAATTAAATTCACAAGTTATATAATATATATATATATATAATACAGCATATAATATGACACTATCCTGTGCACTGAATATCTCATCTAATCGTAGATAAAACATGATTACTAAAATACCCTTACGAAATAGCAAAGGAAATGACACTACGGAAAGCCCAATAACCCTTAGTAAAAAACACATTTTTGACAAAAAAATACTTTGTGGCTTTATTTCCAAACTGGGCTAAATATTTGCCATACAAGATGAACATCTCTTTTTGATATGGCTTTTCATGTTGAACTGATAAACTTTTAACAGTATTGATCTAATTCAGGGGTTCTCAAATTCTGTCCAAGAGGGCCACACACATGCCTGGATTTGAAGATATATTTTGTGTGCACAGGTGAGTCAATCAGGATGACTGTCATCAAATCCATGTATGTGTGTGGCCCTCGAAGACCGAATTTGAGTACCCCCGATCTAACTGAACTGTGTGATTGACTATTAATTCCTAAATTGCAAAGATGCCTAAAACACAGTTAATGCCCCTACCAAGTCTAAAACTCCTTACCAGTATATGTTTATAACCCTATTTGTTTACAAGTCCTATAAAGATTGAAAACGTGCTTTGCACCCACAAGTGGTTTATAGATGTAGCAGGGATACAGTGCTGGTTGGGGGCTGGGGAGATGTGTAGTAGTAGGGGAAAGCCTCATTTGCTATGCACGCTCAGCGAGGGCACACGCCTGATGATTGGAGAAGCTTTCAGGCAGTGATGGTGGGAGTGAACAAGTAGCTGTATACAAGGCTTGCCTCAGCCACAGCCGAGAACAGCACACACGCTAAGAGCAGAGAGTAGCTTCAGTGCTAGAGGTATCCTAAACAACATCAGTCTGACAGGGGTATCACTGTCCAGCTTAACTTTTAGCAGCATCCTCCACAAGGCAGTGGACTTAAACATCGTTAGAGTACAAGGTTAGACTGAGATTATTGCCTATCCATGACTGGTGCTACAGATTAGACATCTCTTAATCCAGATTTCTAAACCAGGACAGACCTGTGCCCAGAGACTTGCACACTTTGCCAACATGGTGCAAAACGTTATTCTGGTGTTTTTCCGCAGGCGACTGAGCCAAAGACCTGCCGTGGAAGAGTTGGAAAGAAGAAATATTCTAAAGCGTGAGTATGAAGTCTTCTATTTCTATAACACTAATTCTATTATAGAGCCTTACATTGCTGCCATCATGTGGGGTCTGATATGGTGCCCATTTATGTTTTTATTAGTGAGGCCTTCAGGGCGTAGCTGAGATATCTGTTATTGATGTGGTAGTGCATGTAAATAAGGTACAGCTTGGCTATCTGGAAAAACTGAATTAAGGATTTCTTTGATGGACTGTATTATCTACTATAATATGGATCAAATGATATATAATGGTGATACATGGTGATTCTTTAAAAAAGATTTTTGTGCCTCATTGTGATGAAGAGGTTAATTCCGATTCTCAAAAGATGTTCCCTGCCATTTCAACATGTTATGATTTACTCATACTACAGTATTGGGTTAACAGTATAATCCAATCACTCTAGGTTTCTAGGGTGTGATAGGATTATGGTTTCTTAAGTGAAAGTAATACTCACAGGCTGTACTGTGGAATTCTTATAATTCCCTTATATAAAAATGTTCTCTAGTGTTTCAGGAATGTCTCAGATAATCTCCTGCCATAATTACAACTAACCTTCTAATCACAGTTCTGGTAAAGGGCCATGTGCAAGATGTTTTCTATTTGAAAACTGATGCTGTTTTATTACTAACGGCAATGTGTACAGGCAGTTTGCTATATTATATATATCATTTGATAGTAATGTCATGATTCCCAACTGGAGGCACTTGTAATTTTAGTGGAGGTCTCCTAGCTCTGCATTCTTGTTATTTGCACCTGTTTAAAAGGATTGAGAGTTCTACCCTGGCCTGTGCCCTATGACCCCCTGCAAACAACATTTGGCTCTTATCAGTACATTATCACATATCAGAACACACTGGCCCTACTGCTCATTAGCACAGCTCTATTCCTTAGTAATCTGATTGATTTTTCCAAGAAGAATGCAGTCTCAGTATTGTAGAAACCCTGCTGTACATGTTGCTGTATGCATTCAATTTCATGTATGTGGTCAGCTATAAAAACATCAAAAACAAATATAAATAGTGCACCCTACCTGCTGTAAAATGTAATTTGTACATTAAAAGCAAAAATAACGTATAGGCTTATTTTGTCCTTGGCCTTACTGTATGTTCAGTGTTATTCTGCATTTTTAAATGTACTTACTGCAGCAAGCACTGATACCTCTGCTGGGAGGCTACTCCAAGTAACCAGAACTATTTCAGTTAATTAGAATAATAATGTAGGTAACTTTAGAGCATAACACATTACTTCAACACCTTAAAAACAAATGCAACATTATTTTCAGTAATATACTATAATTTGAGTAAACAATTGGTAAACAAAGATGTAAACATTCCAGCTGATAATGTAATTTGATGTTGGTATAAACTATTTAAAAAACAAAAACTAGTATGCCATGCACAAAAATAGGTGGGAGGTATGAATCCGTTCCTTTTTCTACCAGATATAAAATCTTAGCATCTATTTGTTATGTGGCCTTCAGGATTTATCATTCTTCTCCAATTACTATTATTTCCTTATACCACATCTGCAGGCAGACTATTCCAGGCTTCCACCACCCTTTCAATCATGGGATGCTTATTTAAGCTAATGAAAGCTGGAAATATATTTAATAAAACATAGGTGACTGGCTATTTTAGGGAATCAGTATGAGAAATAAAAGGAGTCAATAGCATAAATTCTAGTGATACCACTTTTACAAAAAGTCGTGCTCATCGTGCTCTTCTCAAGTGTACCTTTTTATTTTTTCATTGCAATGCTTCGAACAGCCGGTAATTCCTGGAATGAGCTTGGTACAGAGACATTGCTAATGACAATCTGTAGCAAATGCTCACAAAGAACTGTTTTGCTACTACACTTGAAGTCAAGGACAGCACTTTGTTAGCTAATGGATTTGTGATGTCTGTATCTGTTGAAGAGCTCTTTTTCCTGGTATTATCATTGTTGATGCATTGGCCTTGCCTATTGAGCACAGATCAGTACAGAACATCCATATACATATTCATAGGGGTTTTCCTATGTTGTGAGGGTGCAAGGTTATGCCTAAATTCTACTTAATCATCTTGTTACTTCTCAGCTGTAAAGGTTGGTTTCACAGCACATTATCCGTACATAATCATGATAAATATCCAAAGCAATACGTTTTCATGCGCGATTTCTTTTTTTTATATTACAAAAAAGGGTCGGAGACCCATAATGTCACAAGTAATAATGAGGATTACTGTACACAAGCAAGAATATGCATAAATCCTATAAATACTACAGTTGAGCCACTGATTGTTTAGAGATCTAAACAACACATTTAGAGAAATGATTTATTAGCAGTTTTAAATAATGAAATGTATTGCAGAATGTGCACTCATAGACAAAAGGGAATTGGGATATACCTGCTGATGACTAACACTTGTGGGAGGAATTCTATTACATTTGTAGCTATACCATGATTTTTGGTAGCACATTATAATGCTTTTTTGATGATGTAACAAAATCCTAGACATCTATCCACGTTTTTTTTTTAAATCCCCTGTCAGAATAGCACAGGCCCTGTTACACTGACCTGAATCTTTATTTAGCATCTGACAGTTCCAGAAATAGAATCTGGATTGCTAGTATCCTACAGCAAATAATGTATTCCACCCACTAGCACTGCAGCAGGAGCTATATTTAGATGTTGTGCAGAGGCGTTCTGTGGAACTAATACTAGAAGGCCGATACGAGCTGTCTGGGGAAAGACCTTGCAGAACAAAAAAATGTTCATCGTTTACCTGGAATCAGCTGTGGGCTTTAGCACTGCTAGGTACATAATAATGTGATAGTGACAACAAATAGGTAAACGGCTCAAGATTTCTTTATAAATATTAGAATCACTTCAGATTTGTCAGTTGTGATTTTAAACAAAATAATTTGTTCAAAAATATAACTTCTACTGTAAATATGTTTCATTGATGTTTTTTAAAAAAATTACAAATTATTTTCTATTACTGCAACACATTTCATGAATTTAGTAAAATATTTTTGCATACAAAGAGGGATTATTTGCTTATATCCCAATTTCACATATTTTGTACTTGATATGTGAAGTCCCCCAACTATATATATATATATATATATATATATATATATATATATATATATATATATATATATATATATATATAAAATGAAAATGCTAGCACTGTGCTGCAGTTGACATAAATTACTGCTTTTATAATAAGACACAAACAATTACGGAATATGAATATATTAAGTAGTTTTACAATATAGAATATTCATTATATTAATAGCAGATGTGATACCTATTTATTTATATAGCTGTGAGCTCCCCAATGACGATACATGTTTTTGTTTTACAGAAAGAAATGACCAGACTGAACAAGAAGAAAGAAGAGAAATAAAACAAAGGCTAACAAGAAAGGTGAGCAGGCTTTTCAATCTTTTAAAATGGAAATTTGAAGTAGCTGCAAATGTCCAGTCATTCTGATAAATAGGAGTATTGCAATACACAGTGATATCTTTTATACTGGACAAACATTTTGTTTAGTGACCACATTCAGGGAGATTTACTACAGTCTAAAGAATACTGCTTAGATGTTACAAAACATGCCTTAAAGGAACATGGGTGAAAAATATTTGTTGCAACAGAGGTAATTTGATGTGACGTGTAACTGCTCTTGGGGGCTTGTCCTCTGCCAGCCAATGAGATCTACAGACTAAAGTATGCTTTCTGTATTGCCTGTTAGTTTCACTGATGTTTAAACAGATTTTCCTGAATATTTTTTCCATGCAAAAAACTACTTTTGTAATGTTGAAAACATACACTTTTTTTATATGTACAACAAAACAGTTGTGTTCTATGTTCCTTTAACAAAAGGGAAGAAGGAAACCCTGCATAAGTAATAAATAACAGACACGTTGGGACAGAAGAGAATGGATAGTGGGGCATCATAAATTGCATGTACGTGTAATTAAATGCACAAGGTCAGAGAGAAAAAGAAAATGATCTAGTGTTAAGACAAAAGAAACACTGATTAGATGTTACACATTATAAGTCACAATAGTGTGTGGCTCAATAAATCATGTGTTTGTCCAATAAAAATAATTATAATGCAATACTCTTATTTTTCCTCAAAATATAATAAACTATAGAACATAGGATCTGGCTGTAATAGATTTTCACAATTTCAGACTAGCTGTTACTCATAGAATAGGGGCTTTTATTAAACCATAATTAGACCATAATGTGGTCTACACTTCATTTATTGCAGGGGGTTAATTTTAGTTGGTGACAGAATATACACAATCAGCTCACTAGTTGCAAACCCTGCAAGTTAAATGCTTGGATGGCAGTTGCTCTGTACCATACCCAGATTGTAATCTGCAGATCTTGGAGAGGCACCTGCTGTGGACAGGTGTTCCACCAGATAGATGATCAACAAAATATAGCATTTTCAACTTCTCGCACATATACAGCAATCTTTGTGACTGCCTTCTGGATGAGAAAATCATCACACTAAAGATTAACTATAAAATTACTGCTTTCTGATGACATTTAGCTCTGTCACATTAGCTTTGTTGTTTAATATTAAATGTGAAGTTAAAAGGAATTTTCTGTGTGTCTTGTATGCAGCTCAATCAGCGGCCAACTGTAGATGAACTAAGAGAGCGGAAAATCCTAATACGATTCAGTGATTATGTGGAGGTGGCAAAAGCACAGGATTACGATAGAAGAGCAGACAAGCCATGGACGAGATTATCTGCAGCAGACAAGGTAGGTGGCCATGATACCATATGTGTTCAGGAATAACCATTACATAAATTATAGCTTTGGATGTTTCAGTTTACTTCCTAGGGGATAACCTCAAGGTTTTCTCTTTGAGAAATGAGACACTTAAGTTATCGATTTAGCTCAATTTATAAAAATGGGTCTTATCCATTTATTTGTGCCCAAGTCTCTTTACGTGCCAACCCAAAAAAACTATTTTCTATCTCTACGTATATGATTCTCATAGTTTTGTGTTTAAAATAGAAAGCCATTTTATTTATATGAGGATCTATTATTTTGCATCCATATCTGAAAAATTAATTGCATACATGTATCCAGACTAGTAAAGTTAAACACAAAAGTCACTAGTAAAAGTCATACAAAATGATGTGTCTGATGTCCTGTATCATAGAAATAATACTTGTCATGGTAAATAACCAAGTTATCTTTTATACTTTTAGGCTGCAATTCGTAAAGAATTAAACGAGTATAAAAGCAATGAAATGGAAGTGCACGCATCAAGCAAACACTTAACCAGGTAAGTTTTTCCCAAAGCAAGTTATACTGTCCCGAAATGCAAGAACATTGTTTTTACACAGAAAAGTATTTGAACATTTAGTTTACACTCTATGTAAATGCCTAATACAAAGTTAATATTAAATCTAAATCACCCTTGCAGAACGTACTTTTTATTAAATTATCAGAACTATAGCAGTTATGTGTGTGTGTATATACATATATATATATATATATATATATATATATACACACACACGTGGTCCCTGTGTTACAGACGACCCGACCAGATGTTCGATACTTAAGAACAGGCTTTTTGTATGAGCTCAGGGGAAATATATCGGAAAATATTTACTATTAAATTAGAACATACAATGTTCCTGCAGTCTATGCATTACATTATAAATGCAGGTTTTTATGTTAGTTAAGTAATTTGTTAAATTATAGCTGCTTTTTTTTTCTCTTTCAAATTTTAATCCGTAATATTATTTTTTCTTCATAGATATCACAGGCCGTAGACATTTTATTGTGGGAAGAAAGAGTCCTACTTTTCCGTAAAACTGCTGAACATGTTCCAGGAGGAGCAGTGACAGGCAGTGCTGAGATTCAGCGCATGGAGCTCTGATATTTTCGAGGAGAGTGGTTGGGGCAAAGCAGAGGGTTTATCTGTGACCCTTCCTTAAATGTGATGGACGAGGGATGCATTCACTGCATATATCTGCGCTCTGACCAGCCCAAAGTGGGGAGAGAAAGTAGCTCAAGGACACACACAAAACAAATAGGGGGTCTATGACGGAGACTGGATGGAAACTACGGTTCACGCCTATGACTTGTTTCAAGCTGTACATTGCAGCGTATCTTGGGATGCTGTGCATGTGTGGGCTTCACTATGGCAAGATCATAATGGACATGCACCCAGCACCTCATACAGTATTACATTGACATGACATGTCAGTCTAATCACAGTTTATTTGTATTTATTCAAATTCATGCTGCGGCATAATATTTTCATGTTTTATATTTTTTTTCTTTTTTTTTATGATGTCTTACAAAAAAAGCAACATTTTTTGGTTTCTTGTTAAGTTTATCTTATTAAAAAAATAATAAAAGTTGCTACAAAAGCTGGCTTCTTGATTTATATTACGGCAAACAAAAAAGATAAACATGGTATTTAGGAAAAGAAATGCACCGTAAGTAGTGATCAAAAGAAGAGTTCAGAGCACTTGAAATATGTGAAACCTAGCAAGTGAATAAAACATGATTTTATTAAAAATGTAAGAGTGCAATCAACTTTATTCCTCATTGAATTTGGTATCATTAAAATGATTGAGACTTCTGTCTTGATGACTAACCTGTTTCCAAACCTAAACTGCCATGAAACAGATTGTAAAAGTGGCATCTTGGGAGGAATAATGGTTAACTAATCAGAGCTCTAAACTAACACTTTTTAGTTCTCCCCTGCTGTTTAAGGCATGTATTATTTGAAAATATGTAATTTCATAGCACTGTAAAACACATAACTATGCATTTCAATTACAAATGCAAACTCTGCTGTAATTGCTATCCTTTGTTGACAGACCATTTACATCTAATACAAGCTATTTCCATGAATACTGGGTGAAATTGAGCAACTTAAACACTAAGTACTACAATCATAAAAGGTGAAAATGATCTGTGACCAATAGTGAAGATCTTCCATAGGTTAATAGTCCTAGTTCTTGTGCCATATGGGTAATATACAAATCAACATTCCAATAGCTTTTCTGAATAGTGTTTGTAATCTGTAATAACACCAGAGTAATATTCCTAACACAGTCACATGTCTTTGATTATTGTGACAGTTATCAGACTGCTTTGTCAAAAGAAACCTAGTTGAATAAAAAAATAATAAATCAGCACTGCATTATTCTAAGACAAGAATGCCTATACATACTGTTGTGACATTGAATTAGCAATTGAATTGAAACAATGTTTAATGATTATATCAGGAATACCTGTTCCTGTAGGCACCGGGGTAGAAGGCCAAGGAAGCCCACGTTGGTTATTTCTGGTCAATCCATGGCCTGTAGTGCCTCATAGACAAAGAAGGGGGCCTAGGAAAGATGTGTCTGCTTCTGTCATAACTCCCCCTCCCAGTTGATGGGGCTCAGCAAACCCGCATCTACTAAGTCCTTTAAGGCCAGGCTGTGATCACTCTAAAGTGCAAGTTATAAGGCTCCTGCTGCGAGTATTTGTCCTGTCTGGTTCGCTGCAGCAGCTGCTGTGTCATGTACTTCTGCTAAATCTGTAATATCATTGAAGCCACATCTTTGGGAAAACTATCCATTAAAGGCCTCTACATAAACATGCAGTAGTGGTCTTATACCTCAGGTCAAACAAGATTACAGTCCTAAGTACAAAAACTAAAGAACTTTGTAGGCCAGAAAAAAAAAAAAAAAAGAGTTATATACTTTTCAATATAACCAAAGTCTCGATTTTACAAAAATTATATATTTTAATGTACATTGTCATGAGTAATACTGTATATTGAAGACCTCATTTATATTTTAGATAAACCATATTCACTCTTTAATTAACACATAACATTTTTGTGATGACAATAAATCTAGATTCACAAATAAAAGAAAAATACTGAGCAGAATTTAGATGTTTCAAAACACTTAAATTGTCTTTATTCTACATGTGAGAACATACATTTTTCTATTATCAATTTTTACAGTAGAAGGTAGTGACAGGGCTATGCGGCTTAGGTTTGAAGCTACAATTTCACAGATGGAACTAAACAATTATTCTAAACATATTACAATATAAACATGAAAGTTGAAAATAAAGAACCCAGTAACTGCAGGGAAGCAATGAGTTCAAAAAGGAATTTTCAGTGATAAGGATAAAAGCTGATGAATTTCCTATTTATAACTATAAATGAATGTATTTGAAGAATGTATTATCTGTCTAATTTCCAATGCAATTATTTCAACAGTTCATGCTAAAGTATCAAATCTCCTCTAATTACACTTCTTTTCAAGGCTGCCATTAACTAAATAGAGGAATTAAAATTATGATATATTATAACAGCTTGTGAATATATATAAAACAATATACATTTTTAAAATATTATCGTCTTATAGATAAATGTGAAACGTCTAATTATAAATAAAAGCGATAATCTGCACATTATCAAAATATTCATTAAATTCACCTAACAGGAGCAATTTGGCTTTGGCTTGCCTGGTTTAAAATGTCCTTGTTCCAACCATAAACAGAGACTGCAGTCCTCTTCTAACACTTAGAAGTTCCTCTTCTTGCTGTTACAAAGGAATATGCATTTTAATTACAGATCACTAAAATAATATGCTATAATTACATCTTTATATTTAATATGAAGTGTCAGCAAAAGTCCCAACTATTAGAGAAATAAAAAGTACACAGTATATAAAGAAATATAATTATTGGTTAATGTAATTTTTTAAATGAAAGTGTTAAATAACTGAGCTTTAATCGAATATATCTCACAGTGAAATGTTCCATATCCCTTTAAGAGGACCTTTGATGTACTTTATGCTGTAAACTATTGAATATCAACCAATTGCAATTATATTTATTTATATGTGTTCTTTCCATAGCTGTGACCTGTGTCACTATAACTACAAACAAGCAAATAATAAGTGGAAAAATAATCTGTAATTAATTTTCTCTCTAGTAGTTTCCAGCTATAGCAATAAAGGGGTCTAGTGAATGTAACCAAAGATACTGCTAAATATTATCTCCATTCCCATGTTATTATTTGGGGCAAATGTCCAAATCTTTCAGCATTCTATAAATATAGGAATATGCTAAACTTCATTCAACGCGGTAACCCAGGCTGATAACCATCTCCACTGAATTGAATGGAAAGTGTATACAACATTGTTTACCTAAACCAGGACCATGATGAAGCTTAGTACACATTTAGCTCACTCTCTTGTACAGACTGTCATGTACAAATAATGTTAATAACAGTGATTCTTGTGAAAGTTATCCACAAACGTCCTTAGTCTTACATTCATATAAGTAGTGTATCAATATTTGCCATATCTGTATATTGGCATTTCATACCATTTTTTCTAGACATCAGAAACATGCAAACAATGGAAATAAATATTGAATATTTGCAATAGAAGTACATCAGAATGAGTAATTTTTATATAATACTATATATAGTGGGAGCAAATAAACATAACTGTGTAAGCTCACACCAGTGCCAAGGAATGTCTTCAGATTATGAATTAGATCATTTAAGTGACATGCATAAAATGAAATTACCTGCTCTTTAAGAAGTCTTTCTTGCACAGACTTCATATCATCTTTCATAAGATGTATCTATTCAAATAAAAAGTTTAAAAATGCTTATTTTTTTTGTATTATTCAACAATGACTTTACAACCCAAATTAGAATGTATACAAATATTTAACATTAACTTAAAAAAAGCACATCAAGGAAAATAGACATTCATTGATGCGTATTATTGTGAAACAAAAGTCTGGACACACAAATTAAATGTTAGTAACTGCAATAGAAACATAAACTTGGAAGTTATACAGAAGAAGCACAAAGTGGAAAGGTATGCTGTTTATTACGTACTTCGGAGTTAAAAATGTTTTCTTCATAGTTAAAACTGTGGCAAACATTCTTTTCAAATGAAGATTTGAGATGATGAATCCTAGAACAAAACGACAATTAAAATAAATACATTTGATGTCTAAATGGTCAATGATACTTCCTTTAAAAGAACTTAAAAAGCAAGTTCACATACCGCTTTTCTTCATTTTTCTGAAACAAGTGAAATGCTTGAGTTTGCTGTTTCCAAATATTCTGGGGGAAAAAGGAGAGTAAGCGAAAAGAAGGAACTGATACTATCTGTGACATAAATAAACAAGACGTTCTTTCACAGGTACAGCATAAGCCACAACAAAAGGTGAATGACTTTCTGTAGTGTATGAACCTAAAAGTGGTTTCCAATGTTCCATGTGTTATATGTATTGCATTTGTCTGCAATATTTCCCACTACTAAACGTTTTTATTTATTTTTGTGCATTCAGTAATAATGTGTGAAAACCTACTGTAAATTCTTTTTCCATATTTTTCAAAGCCAAAGAATCCTTTTCAAAGAGTTGAATCTCTTCTAAGATTGTTTCATGAAATCTATCCAGATGTTTTATCCTAGAGCAGGAAGGGAACTCATTATGCAAACAAGAAGTAACAAGTTCTTTACCAAACATGCCAAGATATTTTTATTACTGACCTGTAATCTTGCACTTTTACACTCATTGAGGTTAGATGTTTGTGTGCAGATTGTAATGACTGTTTAGTAAAATAATCCATTTTCCCGAAATGATTCTGCAAGAATATTTTGAAGAATACAAAATAGTCATTTCATTATTAAGTTTAAAGTGACAAAGTAAAGGTTACAGTTACTACACAAATTAAATATACATATACAAATAAACATAATCACAGTTGATCATTAAACTTTTGAGTGCAAGTATTAGATAACTTATCACTGTGCTTAAAAAATATACATTTTATTCATAAATCACAAGAAAAAGATCTCCCCTGTTATCTCACAAGATTAATTATCTTTCACTGTGGAGGATAATAAGCCACAAGAACATGCCCATGTGGATATCTACAATAATCATAGAGAAAATTAAAGGGCTAGTATAAATCTATTTTTAGTTCACCATTAATTCATATTAAAAATACATGGGCAAACAGCAGCAAAGCAACATTTTTAGCAAGGAAATACATTTCAAAACATATGACCTATGCAAGGCCCAGTTGGTATGTGCATATAAGAATTTATACCCCATCACCCATTGAATATAAAATTAGACACAGACCACTTCTTGGGAGATAACTGGCCACAGTGTTTATTGGTAAACACAACATGACGTAATAACCATAACGATAAATAAATAAACATAACCCAGAGGGGAGGAGTCTGGACAAAGACAGTACACCCTACGCCCTGAAGCCTCATCCAGGGCCTACCATGTTGGAACATGCGTAGGGTAGGATCTCCCCCATTTTCCCACTGTCCCGGCGACTCCCCTCACCACCCGCCACAGAGAAGACTGCATAATACCTTTTGTGGATTCGACTCCCCCCACCAAAAAACACAGTGGCCAGCCACATACCCTCCTAAAACAGCACTCCACGCTCCATATCTGCTCATGATCCATCTGCACCGGGGCCACGCCCAGCTCTGGTCTAAGACCAACAACCAAGGCCACTCGCCCACATGGTCTGATTTAATAATAGCCCATGCTATTACCGCACGCTACCTTACAATTCTCAAGACCACATTCTCCAAAACACCGTAGGTGGGCAGCAAGTTCCAATGCGGAATATGCCCAATTGCTGCTGGCAATCTCCAACGTTGTAGAATCATACTCATAGAGAACCAATCCTATTTCAACAAGGAAAGGTGCAAACCAACCTCGCGATTGTTTGGACCAAGAGAGACATAATCCAGGAAGGGGGAGCAATCAGCGTGCCCGTCACACTGTAACTACCTCCTTTCCCCGCCTGCTCAACTAGGACCGTCGCGGCCAAATTGTCACATGATCACCCTGGATCGCCAGACCAGTCACCTGAGGTCGACATACCTTGTCTGTTTACCAACCAAACTCTTGCTACCATCCGACCAGCGCAAAAGAGATGGCCGCACAGAACCGCAAGGATTCAGACTTGTCACAGACCTCTTTCCAGAACCGCAGTATCCAGCCATATGGTCATATGATCACCCTTTGGATCCCAAGACCAGGCACCTGAGGTCGCCCCACCTTGCCTGTATACCAACCAACCTTTCACTACCGGCACACCAGCGGGAAGGAGAGATGGCTGCACAGCCCGCAAGGCTTCGCACTTATCACAGACCTCCTTCCCGAACAGTGGTATCTCCAGCCCTTGGGAAAAGGCTACCAGTCGCCTGCCGTCCCTTTCCCATACCTCCTGTTAACCTTTACCACTTGCTCTTCATCCATTCCTTCGTCAGGACCCATTAACCCAGCTTGATTTCCTATGGGCCACACTGCTACTTGCCCCCCACCCCCACCCCTTTGGGGGACTCCTCCTCTGAGCCTAGTGGTAACCAAGAACCCCCAAACAATGCCCCACTCGCGTACCCAGTGCACAAACTGTCCAACGTCCCACCCCAGCCTGCAGTCGGAGGCTCGCACCTGAGAAGGAACCGTCCTCCATCCTGTCTTTTTGACCTGGTACCTTCATAAAACTATTTGCTCCTCTATCCGTACTGAGCACAGGGTTTTCAACAACGTAGTCCTGAACAAGCAACTACATACTGAGAGACAGCCTGCACCACCACCGTATTCACTGCACACTAATTACTGCCCTTTGATCCACTGCCAACCAGCCGTGTAGAACTCTAGAAAGATCTACAAAGCCATGTACCGTACAGCATATACCCATCACAATAGCTTATGATACCACGCTGAATGATCAAAGAGTGATACAACCGCCGGGGATGACAGGAGTGACAGCCCTTGTTGCATATACACCAAAAAACACATCTGTAATAACCCCTATTTACTCCTCAGTCCGCACGTTGCCGATCCCGGTACAAAGAGTTAATAATATCCTGGAACTCACCTGGAAAAGCATATAATACCCTCTGCTTTACGACTATTACCGAATACTAAGCGATAGCGCCCGGCCAGCACGACCCCTAAGACTTTTTTATTTTATTTAATCCGAGACAAAATCCGACACAATCTCTTATACATATCTCCAATACAACAAAACACATTTGATAGACCCACTGAAAACTCACACCGCTACCCACCAAACGGCGCAATCGTGGTTTACAATCTTGCGTCTTGCGGCATAACCTACACTAGCTCTAACCAGACAGACCAGGGGCCTGACGCATGTCCCCCGATGCCGTTACAGCCAATTTTGAAAAGTGCTAGGGCATAGCATCAATCTGGGCATGCCCTTGCTGAACGCTCCCCTTACCAGTCAAAGGATGTATAATACCTGCTCACGACTGTTTGAACGTCATACCGTCGTGTCTTACAAACCGCAGAGCATTATAAGACGTACCTCTGGATAGGATGCCACTAAGCAGGACCCTCCACAGCAGGGCAAAAGAAGACCCCCCAGCCAAACCACCACTGTATATGAAAAACTGCTACCAGCAGAACAAAGCCTCTAATCCATCAGCTACCCTGCCAACACTATGGAAGAACATGCCTGTGCAGAAAACGCCTGAGACAAAATTTACATATAAAACACTTGTCCACATTTAACATCGATAGCCTAGAGCACCTATGTCTATAATATCAGACGCAAACACCTCTGCTATCACTTGGAATTGACCAAACACCTAGCCTAGATCCACCGTCAGGAGTCTAATATAACCACCCAAGACCATAGCGGATAAGGCATAAGTAAACTGTGGAGGAGTATACGCCATACCCAAACAATAACAAAAACCCAAAAAGGGATAATTCTGCTGGAATGCCACCCGGCCTCCTTCCAAATTCCACCACAAACCGGAAACTAGTGGTATGAGAACTGTCTACCCCACCAATGGAACCCACGACGATAGAGATGACGAACGGGGAACGAGTAACCAATGGCACAGCACCGTAACGCGATAGAATGGCAAAGCCTCCCAGCATAACGAGAGGCATATACCCCTAATGTTCCCTAGAACCACGAGCACAACCCTGCCAGGAACATGCATGAATGACCCCGCAAGACAGCCAAGATGAAAATGATACTAAGGAGAACGAGCACAGGCAAATAGATTTACCCCATATAACTAACCCCCGGTGGTCCGCCTTATGAAGGGAACTCAGTCCGGACACCGATCCCAAGCTGCGACCAACAGCACAATAACATAACTATTGTCAAACATACCTGGCAGGAACTTTCACAACAAATACTTGTATATAAATGACATCTGCCTAACGCACCGGAGGCCTAGATGCCAAACTCCCCACTATCCCTTGATATGGTCACACATCATCTAGACCCCTATAAAAGGAGACTCTTTATTAACAGCCCCAATACCCCGATGGTCAAGGCGGTAAAGCATAATTAGCGCGCAATGTCACTAAACAACCTGGGCACCAACCCGTCTAAGGAGGACACTATGGAGAGGAATTGGCCCTATAACTTCCTAAGGCCTCTCTGCCACCCCACCCCCCAGCCCCTTAAGACAGCCCCTGGTAACCTGATATATAGGCTTATGGCCCCAATATGCCAGGTAGCTCCATAAGGGTGGACCACTGACAATCCTTGAGGCACCCCACTAGTAAGCGCTGTACTCATTGCAGTTGCAGCAAGAACAACCGCAAATCATATGATCGTTGCAGACCGCAACCGATACAGTCTAATCTCACTATAAATCGCTCCAAAATCCCCTGGCGTTCAACCCCTTAGCCCGCAATTGGAGAAGTCAACTGCCACAGCCACAATTAAAAGTCCTATCCGTCCCCTGCAACCCCAGTTATGAACACACTATTGTACAAATAACGCAAGGGAAAGTGATGTTAAGTATTAAATAATCACACAACATCCTCAGACTCTTACATAATTAATATGAAATAGATTTATTGCGGATGAAAACCCGCAGTCAACAGAAAATGTCAAAATATTACAGAACTCCCATAGACTTGACTATCATAATGACAGAGAATGTTGCTATTAATGTGATAAAAGTGCTTCTTACCTACACTGCAGCTCCCAGACAGCATGAAGTTAACTGCAGCCTGAGAGGGCAGGAAGGCCTGGTGACATCACCACGAGTCCCAGCACACAGCAAAATGGTACACACAGTCTTCACTAATATGACAATGTGCACTCTGCCCACCCCACATAATCCATACACATATATACATATAGATATAAACCCATACAATACACATACATAAACACAACACACACACAATACACATATCCAATACACGTACATGTCCAATACACATACACACATATATAAATATATATATATACACACACACATATACACACTCATATAAACATACCCACACACATATATACATACATATACACCCACACACATACACAAATATATACATACATACACAAATATATACATACATACACAAATATATACACACACGCATATATACATACATACATACACACACACACATATATACACACATATATATAAGTGTATAATATATAAGCCTACTACAGAGTTATCAGTTCATAATTGCAGGCTGCCTTGATAGCAGGGACACAGCTTACACTCCCCTGCACACCACAGACACCTCGCCCTCACAGCTGCCGACACTAGCAGCAACTAGATCTATGGCCTGAACCAGCCCTCCGGCAGTGCTCAGCAATCCCAGCACTCCTAACGCAGCCCCCACGCTGCAACCGAAGAGAACTGTACCGGTGAGCTGGCAGACCCATCAGCTCAGTGCCCCCAGCACCCACATAGCCTATGACAAGGAGCACTAGCAGCTCCATCCTCTTCCATGGCTAGCTAGGGGTCAATCCCTCCTAAGTGCCGCCAGCACTCCACCCCCATGCTCCCTAGCACTCTGGGGGCAATAAACAGGAGCTGCACATCTGCTCCCATGGCTTGCTGGGGGCAAACTGGTGGAAATTGGCACCAAACACCTATAATGGCTCCACCTCCCCCAGCTAGCCACCTCCTGCCCCTACCTGGTTCTGCCAGGTCAGGTGGTCCCTCCCTCCAACCCCAGGCAAGCCTGAGGTGGCCTACGGGCCCTTCATTTTCCTCATTCTTCTTTGCATTAATAAAAAGCAAATATTAAGAGAACAGTAATTTAGCAGGGTGGGTAATCGGGAGCATGCTCTGTAGGATAAGCAAGCTACAGTTACAAGTCCCAACATTTCCAAGGTGAGAGGTGGGGAGGGATGCATCAGCAGCCATTAATGAGGAAAACTGTAATTACATGCCTAGGCCATCGAAACGCCAAACTGGTGCAGCTCCTGTTTATTAAATTTTCTGGCAAAAGCTTTGCTTTGTTGTGGTTTGCACATGCATTGTTAATGTTAGTTAATGGTGAACTAAAATAGATTTAACATGAAAAGCGCTTACACTGGCCCTCAAGTATCAAAAGTGTTATTATAATTGTGATGTTATGGTTCATTACCACTGTAAGAGATAATTAAACACGTAAGATAAAATCATAAGAGAGAGGGATGACTTTTTCATTTAACACTTCCAAGTTAATAATAATTTGTTATGATTTTTTTAAGCTAAATGTGTAATTTTCATTTACCGGGGCCTTTACTATGTCACTTTAATATTAGACTAATTCTTAGTGATAATAACAATGGCTATTGTGCCAGTTTATGCTTAAAGTTACACACAAGACCTTAGATGTGAATTTGAAGATAAGGATCACTTCTTTATGTGGCGAATATGCAGTGGTTCTTCTAAGCAGAGATTAAGAGCATTACAGCACAGATGTAACCATTACTTAAAACATAATTCCTCAATGGAATGAATTTTCTACTTAAAGAATTTCATACATATTTAAATCTTTACCTTTCTTCGCTAGTGAATTTTAACAAAATAATACAAGCGACAGATCTCAGTTTTCAGTTAAACTTACCAGATAATTATTTGTTTGTTCTATTTTAGCTCAGAGCTTCTTTAAAAGGCACTCATTCAAAAATCAAGTTTTATTAGGTTATTCTTAAAGAGCATGGAAAACAGGCTATATGTTGTGTTATCTACTTTTTTGTGAATCACTGCTGGGACATTGTTGTTGCTGCATTTATTTGCTAATGAGCGGCTCATCCATATTAATTAGGTGCTTTGATGTACTAAATAGGATTGTGCTGCACATTAGCAAACAAGATCAATATAAATATTTCAGAAATTATTTTATATAGAAAAATACTGATAGTACAATGTATAATGTCTTAATGCTCTTTAAAAGTCCTGTTGGGGGTTACAGAGTCCCTTAAACAACCTCCAGCTTTGGTAAAAAAATGCAATATAGTTAGAAGAAACACAGAACACAATTCTTTTTTTTGGTGCACTTAAAAGAGCATGCTTTAAACATATTAAGGATTTTTTTTGTATTGTATAACATGTAACAGGACATGCACAGAGCATACACATATCTGTAGATGTCATTAGTAGACTTACCTAAATCAGATTTATCCTGTATTTGCACTAGCGTACTTTGGACTGTAACACTTTAGAGGTGAATTACAATC
Source organism: Discoglossus pictus (assembly GCA_027410445.1). NCBI lineage: Eukaryota > Metazoa > Chordata > Amphibia > Anura > Alytidae > Discoglossus > Discoglossus pictus. Next base: position 3,814,170 of record CM050174.1, read on the forward strand.
TGATAACATACTGTTAAATGTCAAATACTAGTAAGAGGATATTTTTCCAATTCACAGAAAACAAGATGAATGAACTTGATAACCTTAAGTTTTTATTACTTACTTTACATGAATGGAGAAGAACACAATAATGATTAAATATATTACATAGATAGATAACAGCATGTATACTTGTTAATACAACTGACAAGAATGGGAACATACATAAGAAAATATTAATTCAAAGCAATGTCACACATACTTTATATGTTTCTTTGTTATAACATAACAACGTAACAAAAACATTCATAAAGTAAGGAAAACATTAAAAGGAAATGGAATATATTTTTTTTCCCGCATCTGAAAAAGGATATTTGTAAATATGTCACAGTTTATTTGCTTTTTTCAAATGATGAACTCAGAGCACAATAAACCGATTCAACCGTTCTGATGGGCTTGCTCCATCAGCCAATGAACAGTAATAAAAATGTATGTGTCATACATGTCTGCCAATGCGATTCCACTACCTATGTCTATGTGCTCTGTGCATTTCCCGTTCGTTTTAAAGAAGTTTAAATAAGGCTTACTTTATATATTTCATGCAAAAAAATTTTTTTTGCAAAATTGTAAAGCATGCACTTTGAAATTGACACACAACACAATTTTTAATGGTTTTCAGTTACCATATTGTGTACCTTAAACTAGCTTAAAGTAAATTCCAACTAATAAAACAAAGAGGAGAACCATTAAAAAAAGATATATTAATTTAAACAAATTAGAAACAACAAATAAGATTAACTTATCTGATAAATCACTGTGGCGTTTCCAACAACTATATCACCATCAAAGCAATAGATCAAGTAAACTATTGGCTAACCAAATAAAAATAAGAAATAATTTAAAAAAAGAACGCAGGAGGGAGGGAGGGGGGTTGAGGATGGGGGACTGAAGATGGGGGGGGGGGGGGGATTGAGAATGAGGAGGGGGGCTGAGGAGGGAGAGGGGGGCTGAGGAGGGAGGTTTAGGATGAGGAGGGGGGGTTGAGGAGGAGGGGGGTTGAGGATGAGGGACTGAGGTTGAGGAGGGGGGCTGAAGTTGAGGAGGGGGGCTGAAGTTGAGGAGGGGGGCTGAGGATGAGGAGGGGGGGTTGAGGATGAGGAGGGGGCTTGAGAAGGGGGACTGAGTAGGAGGGACTGAGGAGGGGGGTTGAGGATGAGGAGGGGGTTGAGGATGAGGAGGGGGGTTGAGGATGAGGAGGGGGGTTGAGGATGAGGAGGGGGGTTGAGGATGAGGAGGGGAGGGGGGTTGAGGAGGGGGGCTGAGGAGGGAGGTTGAGGAGGGGGATGGGTGACTGAAGATGGGGAGGGGGATTGAGGATGAAGAGGGGGGTTGAGGAGGAGGTGGGGGGTTGAGGATGAGGAGGGGGCTGAGGAAAGAGGTTGAGGAGGGGGGTTGAGGAGGGAGGATGAGGGGGACTGAGTAGGAGGAACTGAGGAGGAGAGAGGTTGAGGAGGGAGGCTGAGGAGGGGGGGGGGTTTAGGATGAGGAGGGGGGGTTTAGGATGAGGATGCAGGGTTGAGGATGAGGAGGGGGACTGAGGATGAGGACTGAGGATGAGGAGGGGGACTGAGGATGAGGAGGGGGACTGAGGAGGGAGGTTGAGGAGGGAGGTTGAGGAGGGTGGTTTAGGATGAGGAGGGTGGGATGAGGGGTTGAGGAGAAGAGGATGAGGAGGGGGTTGAGGATGAGGAGGGGGGCAGAGACACAGGGGAGAGAAAGGGGGACACAGAGGGCACAAGAGGCAGCACATTTCCCACCCTCGGCTTATACTCGAGTCACTAATTTTTCCCAGTATTTTGTGGTAAAATAGGTGCCTCGGCTTATACTCTAGTATATACGGTACATAGTTGCTGGAGTACTAAAAAAAGATTTGGGATTCCAAATATCAATCGCAACTTTTTGCAATTTATAACTTGTTAAATATTGAAATATACTGAAATAAATTAATCATGAATTGATTGAATGGGGTATGAATGTATGTTGTCTTTTTTTGTTGTTGATTTATTTTCCCTTTTTCTTGTTTGTTTTCTTGTTGCTTTTTTCGTTCATGTATACTAACCTTACATTATGAAGATGATATGTATTACAATTTTTCTTTCTGTTTTTATGGACAATGTATTTGAAAACTTTAATAAAGATAAAAAAACACACAAAAAAAAACTAGCTTAAAGTAAATGAAAAGAAAACTTTATTTTAATTGAACAAGGCCATAATATAAATATTGTGTTAGTTTGTGACATTCTTTACTATCATGCTACTTTTTCCACAAACAGTTGTCTTAATAATACACAATAGTCTACAAATACAGCATACCTGTAATTTTCTGGTGAATTCCTTACTGATTTTCTGGCACATGACACCAACACCTATATTTGACCCACTAGCATTCCAGGTATCAGCCTCAATAGTGGAGACCTCATTTCCTGATATAGTGGACAAGCTCTCTGAAACTGAACAAAGATTAGGAACTATTCACCAGATATAACCATCAGCCCCATAACTTTACAGCTGGTAGCAAAAACCTTACATTCTCTGTCAAACATTTTCATTTCATTTATATTTCACATTTGATTTTTTTTTTAAATTGATACATATGCCACTGTATGGAAATAGCTTGTATATAAAACTCAGGTATTCCTTCAACTCCCTACCACACAAATGACAATAAGACTCTCACTGATGCAACAAAACATGTAAACTTATTCTTTTGAGTTCTATAGATATTTTAAACTCAAAAGAAAACATTTGAAATGTATTTAAATTATGGACTTGTAGTTTATGTTCCATCCAGGATCTGAATGAATGTGCCTATAAGCTCAGTGTGTCTTTTCTGCAGAGACTACAGTCTAAGGTGAAGCCAAATGCACAGTTTGAGCAACATAATTGCTATCACAGCAGCATGTATAAACAATTATAAAACGGTGAAAAGAGCTTCATATTAATTTTTTTATACATTTCTGTTTGATTAAAATGATTTCAGGCTCCTTAAGGGTTTAAACACATTGCTGTGGATCAAAAAAGGAAGCTGAAAGGGGTGGTAACCATATTAATCTTTGTATAACAAATGCCTAAATCTAAAAAACTACTGAGACTCTGCTCATGGTATTATAACAAGCATTCACATCTCTGTGTGGCAAGTAAGCATTAAAGCTTTTGTGGTAAAAATGATCCTCGTTAACTAAATGCATAGTAAGAGAATTTAACCACAGTTGTATTTTTAGTAATTATTTGCAGTCCTTCTCCAATTAGCAGAATATGACGTTTTTTTTGATTGACCTATTTCCAAAGGCTAAATATGTGGGTTCAAGTGTTTGGGGCGTAGGTACGCCCCAAAACCCAAAAGACAGGTGGATGTAAGAAGTGCGTGTTTGTGTAGGGTGGCGGGGTAGCAGGCCGATAGCACTCATCCCTTGTTTAAGACTGTACTAGGGCATTAGTGTGGATGTTTCCTATCTAGACCATTAGGCTAGTACAGGCAGGTAGGCTAGTTTAAGGGGTGGGTGAATGTTTAACAATAATTTGAATTTAGCTTGCACTGACCTATAGTAGTAATTTGCCTTAGAATGAGTTTAATTTATTTGAGAATAACTATTTAATTTGAATCTTAATTATTTTACCATGTTTTAGGCCTCAGTAATAATTTGAAACTCAGTGTGTTTTTTGACTGGATTAATGTGAAAGAGCCTTAGCTTTGGCTATAACTTTGCAGCCAAGAGTGTTGATCAAGAGCAGTTATCCTGATTCTCAATAGCATCAGCTGCAAGCTCCTGATAAGACTGGAAGTTTTCCTTTAAGTAAAATAAACAAATAGAAAAAAAATACAAATGTTAGGTATAATCCATTTTATCTGCTGCTTCAGATTGGTAACAGCACTTTCCAGTATGACTTATCAAATGCTTAGGAGAAGAAACTGTAAAATATAAAATATATTATTTATAATAGTTTTTTTTACATATATTGCAGCGAAACGCATGCAAAAGCAGTTAAGCTTACTTTTCAGTTGTGTTTTACTATGTAAATATTTCCCTGCTTGTCCCTACTGCAGCAATTGTGTTCTCTCTTGGTTGTCTTGATTCACTGACTAGCAAACCATGGACCATATTCTATTAGCTACTTGCAAATGCCTTGAACTTGGCTTTGGGTGTTTTTTTTTTTATAAATGTTTATATGCATTCTATTGACTAAAGAATTCCTTAGTGCCAATAAGTAATATTTGCCGAATATGTAGCAATATTAAAAGTGATTTTAGGTGTGTATAAATTTATGAATTGGGCAATTGAATTGGGCCCCATGTAATTAATGTCTGAAAATAAGGAATTGCTGCAGGAGGAGAAAGCAGGGAGCCAGGACATAAAATAAAAAAGAAAATGTAGAAGTAAGTATTTCAGCAGTAAAATGTTATTTATATATTAAAATGTTATCTTTGGACGATTGCAAGGAAAGAAATCTTTACACTGTATCTTTAAATCTACTTATAGTAAATATACAGACGCACTAGATACTAACTCACATTAGTACTGACAGATTCCACATTTTAACCCTACCTTTACACAACATTATTCATTACATGCAGGCCCATACAATTCCATGACCATTCTTATTTCACTGAACTGCCTGCTATTGTTGTATAGTTGCAGAGTAACCAGACAGCATGTATGTATGTAGTTACCATTACCTAATAGCATGGCTTATATAAGAAAGCATAATGGCACTTGGGACATAGCCTCACTATATAGTTATGAGATCTCTGGTTACATAGCCAGGGATTCATATTGGAAAGCAGAAGTTATTTTACCTAGAACACTATAATTGAGCACTAAGTAAGGCATTGACCAGTGCATGCTACCATCATGGGACGATTCAGCACCTACCCTTTTTCTTACCTACGGTTGATGGAAATAGTTTGCGGGGAACAAGTTTTGCTTTCCGGTGCTGCACATCATCGTCTTCAACAGCAAGATCACTATTTCCTTTGTACATGTGCTTGAGGTTGGATATAGATCTCTGCACTGTGGGACCTTTAATAGATCATTGGCTCATTAATACGGTTAGCGGTGCACATTACAACCACATATATTAGATTTGATTTTTTCTAAAGCGGCAAACAAATAGCATTTGTTCCTTTTCTTTTTTGATACATTTATATCATGTGCTATCACATATATAGTTGTGAGCATGCAAGCTGTTGCTAATGCTTGCAGGCTCGCGCAGCGAGCCTGCGGCCCTCGCATAAAGGTATGAGTCACGTTACGACCCATTACGACCTTGCAAAAATCGCCCGCAACCCGCGCACATCAAAAAATGAAAAGCACAATAAATACACACAACACATACACAAAAAGCTTACCTACAGCAAGAGGGAGCATCCAGGACCTCAAAAACTGAAGTTACACCTCAATTTAACTCAAAGTAAGAGTTTAGACACTAAACAATTCTCTAAGCAAGAGAAAAAATGGCCGCCGAAACAAACGAAAACGAGGCTACAGCAGTCTAAAGACGCAAAACACCCCCTAAACACCTACGGAATTGCCGATAAACACATACGAGACTTTGAAAACAAGGACCCAATCCCAAACACATTACAAACACAATAAATACATACAACAAACATATAAAAAGCTTACCCACAGGAAGGTGGTGCACTCAGGACCTCTGCAAGTAAAGTAACACCTAGATTTAAGTCGTAATTTCGGAGTTTAAACACCCGAAAATCACCTAAGCAAGAGAAAAAATGGCAGCCGAACAAAACGAAAACGAGGCTACAAGACTCTAAACACGAAAAACACCACCACAAACACGCAAAACAGCTACGGATATTCCGCCACAGCTGCCATTTTAGAACAATAACTTATACAATGCAGAAGTACACAGCTACGCTAACGGATTTGTCTCGCGCACGTACACTATTACACTGCACACATTCAGCACGCTTACACAGCAGCTCCACAGCACTAATGCTGCAGCAACATCAAAACAGATTGCCAGCTCTTCAACACAATGCCTCCTGCATATATTACTTCAAAATAGGTAAAGTATATTACTCTATTAATATATTAGTTATTTTATTATTATACACCAAACAACATTAGCTCACTTACAATTTGATTGCCGCCATTTTTTGACGGGCAATTCGCTAGTTTATGATATAAAAGCAGGTTTTTGGGGAGCAATGAAAGAAGGGAATCATGAACTTCATAAGAATAAACATCTTTTGTTATGAAAGTTTGCAAGTCCTATTTTCAATTTTGTAAAGTTTCCTTCTACTTGACATAACCTATAGAACAACACTTGACAGAAAGGCAATATAACTGTTATCTTGCCAACTAGTCATTCTAAGAAGACTGAGTTGAAAGAAACTTAAAATCACATCAACACAACTGTTTTACCTGGAACTAGTTCTACATTTCCATACAGATTTTAAAGAGCCAGTATATAACATTAATTAGACAGACTTGGTAACTTGGAGCATAATGACTTTGAGATCCAGCGAGTTATATAGGATTGTAGCTATAGCCCCATATCCTACAGAGCATGCTCCAAGAAACAAATCTTAATAATTAATGTTATCTCAGTTGAAATGTTTGCTCTTAATTTTCAGTAATGCTCAGGATAGTGATAGAAGTCGGGAGGGATACTGAAGTGGCCATCGGATAAACTAACTTTTTAAATTATATTTTTTGGCTAAAGATTTGCTTTGTAGCAGCTGTCTGTGATTTTTATGTTAACTAACTGAACTAAAAATAGATTTAACATATAAAGCACTTGCAATTGTTCCCACTTTGCTTATATATTACTGGTTATGACTGTGTTGTCCATATTTTATTTAAATAAATCACTATTTTACAGTATAACCCGGTGTGTGAGTATGCTATATTTTTCTCTTGTTTTTTCATTGGCTATAGCCAACAAACACTAAATATCTAATTTTCTGTCTCACAAACTCTGCATTATTGTCTCAAGAGTCAAGTAGACTCTTTAGTACTTGTGTGTTTTAAAAAGTTTGAACTGTTTCTCCAGTGATAAGGGGTGCAGAAAATGCATGAATCCTTTGCTAAAAACGATTTAAATCAAATCTCTTTTTCCATTTGGTAGTATGATTTATAGCTAAGAAGCTAATACAATACGTAGGGCATTTGTAAGGCTTATGGATAAACTTGCTTATGAAATAACATTCAATATTTAGACTATCAAAATAAAATCAACACTATTGTGTCAGTTTGGGACTATTAAAATTTATATTTTGTTTTGTAACAAAAAGGGGAAAATCTTTTGCTTTTGTAACTGAAGAACACTGCAAACCATAAGATCTATGGCATACTAGAAGTCTCAGTGTAGAAAATCTCAAAATATACATAGCTTTGCTGATGCAGGAGGTGAACAAATGTAGACCTTAACAACTTACAGAAGAATGGATGATGGAGAAATTATACATACCAGATTTATGGACATCACTGTGAATCAAGTCATTTGTTGATTTTTTTCTCTCACTAGAAGAGCCTGCATGAGTAAGATCACTGTTTACCTAAAAAATAAACACATGGATGCTACCAGGGCCAACACCTTTCATGGATGCAAAAAAAATATATATATATGTATTTTTCTTAAGCTATACTAGAATATTTTGTTTTAAATCATGGAAGACTGAGACATGGAAATGGGAAGCTACTTGTAACAAACATTTAAATAAGCAATTGAAATAACTTACTCTACTTACTCCGGTACTAATTTGCTTTCTCTTTTCTGGCATTTGAGATTTTTTCCCTGAACCATAAGTAGTTGTATTCAGAGTCTGTTCAGTGACATATTGATGTATAGGCTCTACTCTTGAAGTATTCTTGCTTGCACCACTTATAGTGGAATGATCCAAAGTGTGCTACAAATAACATACAGTCTGAACATTAAGGAATTCAATTGCAAATGAGATCACACATTTTTGTAAATATAAATAAAATAAAAACAAATAAAAGCATAAACTTGCATAAACACTCTACAAAATGTATTCAATATTAATACAATTTGATGATACAATGGAATGCAAAGTGTGTTCGTGAATAACAGTTATATAAAACAAAACATAAATTAAAACAATAAGTTGTATTATATACAGTGAGATCTCACCTGGACATCATCAACATGTCATGTAGATAAACATGAGAGCAAAATCATGAACCTACTGCTATATAGGTAATTTAATGTAAACAGTAACAAGATTTAGGGCAATTGCCATCAAATGAAAGCACAATGATTTACTTGAGATAAGGGACTTGAAACTTCAGAGATTTCCTTTCCACTATTACTGCCTACAGATTTTTCGTTCAGATTTCTGCTTATAGACTTAGTGGATTTTGTCCATTTGCTGCTGCCTTTCTGCACTGATGTACAATAAAACATTTTTGCTGAAATTCCATTTGCATTTTCTGGAGTTACTCTTTCTGGAGATGATAGAGACAATGAAGGAGAGGATGGTCTTTCAATAACTTCATGTCTAGTTACTACCTCAGTGTCAGATATATAATCTTCCCCTGAAATAAGCATGGAGAATATATTTTATTATACATTTTAGCAGGTAAAATATCTAAGATATATATGACATTCTAAACTATATTAGCTGTAAAGTTCCTACAATTAGCAAAATTAACATTGACTTTGAGTTGTTTTAGTTTTAAGAATCTTATTTCTGCCACAAAGATAATGAGAACTGAACAAAATAAAGTATTTACTTCTAAGCTGCTCAATAGAATCAGAACTTCCAGCTGAACAGTCACGTGACACTCTTGGCTTTAGACATCTGGCAGATTCTCTATGGCCTCCTGATGCTTTGGTCTCTAACTTAGGCTCTATTTTTTGATACTTCTTTGGCTCCATTTTTTCATCTTTCTTCCTTTTTCTTCCAGCAGGCAATTGCCTGTTTGTTTTAGACAATCCAGACTGAAAATAATACACATGAGAGACTTGAAAACACCACAATGTATTATTATATTGCCATGCACAAGAAATAGTGGTATAGAAATTGGCATAAATGAGGTCAAAAAGTGCAGTTCATTTCCCTACATAAGGACATAGAAAGTGGGAAATTTGTTTACGTAACACTACTTAGCAACTCTAAATCTTACGTAAATGGACTTTTTTGTTTTACCTAATTTACAAAATAGAACCCAGTGGATATATTCATTAATAGAGGTATAGAAAGCTTTTATTAGGTGTACTTAATCAATTGATTGAATACACAATATCAAGGCGAGATTCTCTCAGTATTTAAGTATTTTATTCTATATTTTATTTACTGGCTAAAGTAACATACTCATATGCTTCTCGCTCATCATAAAACCCATCAGTTAGGTCATATAACCTAAGTACTTGCTGAGAATAAAGAAAAAGAAGACAGTACAAACTCTGACCCCTAGCTCACATCATTGAGACCGATAGAGGTTTCCTATATTTTACTCTCAATAGGTGTCTCAGGAGCCCCCAAAAAAACACTAACGTTGCCATTTTTTTGTTGTTGCAATAATGTGACATAGGCATAGTTAGCATTGTGCCTGCAAGGTAAAAGCCTAGGGAGGCACCTTATTGGGGTTGGAAATTCTCACAAGGCTTGGTAGAGGGATGCCACCCATAGCCACCTCTTCACAGCTCTTGTTTGATTTCAAATCAGTTTGACTCCTGATTATATATATATATATTGTAATAGAGCGCCCCCTTCTGACGGGGTTCGCGTCCTGCTCTTTCACATTTTTAGGGAGGGAAACACAGTAGGCTTGTCAGAGGCTTAATTTTACGGCTGTTTATTTGTAAGCGCCAACAGAAAGAAAACAGTGCTTATCCTCAGCAATAAAATAAAAGCCTACATAAACGGGCTTACTATAACCAGGAACGCCCTGACTATCCCTGAGACCGCTTCTCGGCCTGCAGGTATAATGATACAGTCCACAGTATAAGCTCTCTGCTTTAATCTTGTATCTATTGAGGACTTGTCCTCCTCTTTCTGTGTCAATAGTGGGTGAAGCATAGGGCCCACCCTTCTCTCCCTTATGCTTCACCCCAGGGACCCTTAACACCCTCTTGTGATGAGGGACTATTTCTCTCTCAAAGCACTCTTCTCCCTGGGGCTTATGTACTCCTTATCTTCATGTGGTGAAAACAATATGCCCGGGTCACCAACCTTTTTATCGTTATTGCATCCGGCTTCTTAGGAATGGGGTCTTTAGATAAATCCTTAATCAGTGGATGGAATATCTCCTATACCACAGCAGTCTTCTCCACGAGCAATCTCTGTAACACAGCAGTCTTGCTTCCGCACTAATCCCAGCTCTCAGGATCTAATCAGCAGCTGACCTATGAAGGGTTTTCTTCTTTAAACACACTGAAGCTACACACAGCTCATAGCTCACAGCTCTTAGGCCCAAGCCTAAGTGAGAGAGACTCCACCCCATCTCTCTGCTGCTCTTAAAGGCAGTTCACAGCTGGGCTTCCATTAGCCTCTGATAACTGCCTGGAGTTAAACTCTTTCCATTCTTAGGGGAGAAGTCTTACAGAGCTCTCTTGTGACCCCTGGTGACCCTCCAGTACAATATATATATATATATATACATACATACATACAGTGGATATAAATGTGTATTTAAGCGCGTTTTAATTGTATCTGTTTGCTTAAAAAATAGTTATATGTATTTGATCTGCTTTGTGTAAATATATAAATACTTATTAATTTGATTAATATGTATCAAAAACACAAAATGTTCACAGTCCCATAAGCCATGTTTGATAATGGCTATGGATTGAAGAGTAAGGCATTTGTGGGCACATTTGCATGTCCCAGCTCAGCTTCCTAAAATGCAGTGTTTTTCTCGGAACTCTGAGCTGGGAGCAGGTTTTTTAACTATTTATATATATAAAATTACTAGATTACTGGACAGAAAAAAAATATAAAAATAAAATTATATGGTTGCATAAGTATGCACACCTTTAAACGAATACTTTGTTTTTTGGGTATGAGTCTATCAGGATGGCACATTTTTACTTGGCAAGATTTGCCCACTCTTCTTTGCAAAAACACTCCAAATCTGTCAGATTGCGAGGGCATCTCCTGTGCACAGCCCTCTTCAGATCACCCCACAGATTTTCAATCGGATTCAGGTCTGGGCTCTGGCTGGGCCATTCCAAAACTTTAATCTTCTTCTGGTGAAGCCATTCCTTTCTTGATTTGGATGTATGCATTGGGTTGTTGTCATGCTGAAAGATGACATTCCTCTTCATGTTCAGCTTTCTAGCAGAAGCCTGAAGGTTTTGTGCCAATATTGACTGGTATTTGGAACTGTTCATAATTCCCTCTATCTTAACTAAGGCCCCAGTTCCAGCTGAAGAAAAACAGCCCCAAAGCATGATGCTGCCACCACCATGCTTCACTGTGGGTATGGTGTTCTTTTGGTGATGTGCAGTATTGTTTTTGCGCCAAACATATCTTTTGGAATTATGGCCAAAAAGTTCAACCTTGGTTTCATCAGACAACACATTTTCCCACATGCTTTTGGGAGACTTCATGTGTGTTTTTGCAAAATGTAGACTGGCTTGGATGTTTTTCTTCGTAAGAAAAAAGGCTTTCGTTTTGCCCCTCTACCCCATAGCCCAGACATATGAAGAATACGGGAGATTGTTGTCACATGTACCACACAGCCAGTACTTGCCAGATATTCCTGCAGCTCCTCTAATGTTGCTGTAGGCCTCTTGGTAGCCTCCCAGACCAGTTTTCGTCTCGTCTTTTCATCAATTTTGGAGGGAGCTCCAGTTCCTGGTAATGTCACTGTTGTGCCATATTTTCTCCACTTGATGATGACTGTCTTCACTGTGTTCCATGGTATATCTAATGCCGTGGAATACTTTTGTACCCTTCTCCTGACATAACTTTTAACAAGGAGATCCCTCTGATGCTTTGGAAGCTCTCTGTGGACCATGGCTTTTGCTGTGGGATGCGACTAAGAAAATTTCAGGAAAGACCAACTAGAGCAGCTAAACTTTATTTGGGGTTAATCAGAGGCACGTTAAATGATGGCAGGTGTATGCTGACTCCTATTTAACACAATTTGGAATGTGGGTGTGTAGACTCTTTATATCCACTGTATATATTGGGGTGAAGTGCCACCAGTGGTCAGAAGAGAGCTCTTCAAGACTCCCCAGGAGTGAGAGAGTTAACAACCTGCTAAAAAAAGGCAGGGGTGTGGCTGCAATCAGGGCCTCCTGCTACATCCAGTTGGAGGATTGTTTGGAAGTTTTGAGCCTGTGAAGAGGAAGAGAAAACCTGAGACAGATCTGTGTGGCGAGAGAAAGTTCAGTAAGACCTGGAAAGAGACATTGAGAAAACTGTCCAGCGTGATCGGAGAGGTCAAAGAGATAAAGCTCCTCTGCAGATGGAGTGCAGACCCGGAAGGGAGTGGACTCTGAAAATAGGCAAGTGTGCAGGCCTGTGTTTTGGACTGTATTATGAATTACAGAGCAGAGCAGTGAGGGAACTGCAGATAAAAGTATAGGTAGTGCTTCAAAGAGAAGCTAGGATTTATTTTCTGTTTTGATTATTTTCTTTGATGCTGACAAATAAACCGCAAGTTCTGTTAAACCATACAAAAGGCTCCAGAGTACACCATTGTGGTGCTGAAAAACAAGGCACAGATCCTGAGCGTGACCGTGAATCTGTCACATTATGGTGGCAGTGGTGGGATAGAAAATTGTCTGTTTAAGAAGACAGCCCACAGTACAGGATAATAATGGAGGAACTATTGAAAGCCCTGACAAATGCCACTACATGCCAGAAAGGGGCGGAGCTTGTGAGCAAGAAAACCAGCAGAAATGGCTGAAAGAAATTGCAGGACAGAGCCCATGCTGCAAACGATGATAGAGTAAGAGATGCTGCTTCATGTCTGATAGAGGCCACAGAGAAATGGCAGAGACAAGCAGAAGAGGATATTATCCGCATGAGTGAGGCCACAGAGCAGAGGCAGAGACAAGCGGAAGAGGAAAGAGTGCAAATAAAAGAGTTTTTGGAGGCACAAAAAGTGCAGCTGCAGCAACTGAAGTATGCAACTAATACTGTGGTTACAGAAGCAAGTGGAAGCATGAATCCTAATTGTTTCCTAAAGAGGATGACCGCTCTGGATGACATTGAAACAAATATCCTGAACTTTGAGAAGATTGCCACTAGGGAAGGTTGGCCTAAAAAGCAATGGGCAACAGTCCTGGGTCCCTATCTGTGTGGAGAAGCACAGAGAGCATATTGCGATTTGCCTGAAGAAAAGGCAACAAATTATTGTATCCTGAAAGAAGAGATCCTTGATAGAGTAGGAGTGAAAAAGAGTACAGAGACTGCACTCCTTGGATTTTTTCGACAAACCGGATCATTGCTACCCAAGGGGTATGCTTGTCTGCCCAAGTTTAAAATGCAGTTTCCCTGTTAAGGGAAGGCAAACCGAGCCTGATGCAGTAGGACATCAGGAGTTAGAGGCCTGGTGGATGGCAGAGAAAGTGAAAAAAGCCACCAAGTTCAGTGCCGTGAATGAGATGGCAGGAGCCGCGAATGAGACGGCAGAAGGAGCTGCAAGTAAAACCGCTGAGAGCGCGGCAGAAGGAGCTGCAAGTGAGACCGCTGAGAGCGCGGCAGAAGGAGCTGCAAGTGAGACCGCTGAGAGCACGGCAGAAGGAGCTGCAAGTGAGACCGCTGAGAGCGCGGCAGAGAGCGCCACAGTGACAGCTGAGAGAGCAGCAGAGAGCGCCACAGTGACAGCTGAGAGAGCAGCAGAGAGCGCCACAGTGACAGCTGAGAGAGCAGCAGAGCGCCACAGTGACAGCTGAGAGAGCAGCAGAGAGCGCCACAGTGACAGCTGAGAGAGCAGCAGAGAGCGCCACAGTGACAGCTGAGAGAGCAACAGAGAGCGCCACAGTGACGGCTGAGAGAGCAGCAGAGAGCGCCACAGTGACGGCTGAGAGAGCAGCAGAGAGCGCCACAGTGACGGCTGAGAGAGCAGCAGAGAGCGCCACAGTGACGGCTGAGAGAGCAGCAGAGAGCGCCACAGTGACGGCTGAGAGAACAGCACAGAGCGCCACAGTGACGGCTGAGAGAACAGCAGAGAGCGCCACAGTGACGGCTGAGAGAACAGCACAGAGCGCCACAGTGACGGCTGAGAGAACAGCAGAGAGCGCAAGTGAGATTGTTGAGAAAGTAGCAGATGGAGTGCAGACCCGGAAGGGAGTGGACTCTAAAATAGGCAAGTGTGCAGGCCTGTCTTTTGGACTGTATTATGAATTACAGAGCAGAGCAGTGAGTGAACTGCAGATAAAAGTATAGGTAGTGCTTCAAAGAGAAGCTAGGATTTATTTTCCGTTTTGATTACTTTCTTTGATGCTGACAAATAAACCGCAAGTTCTGTTAAACCATACAAAAGGCTCCAGAGTACTCCATTGTGGTGCTGAAAATCAAGGCATTTTCAGCAGAGGGGTGCGTCCATCTGTTTGGGCCTAGAGAACCAAAACATTTAAATACACAACTGTTGCTACTGGTTGTGTAACAGACTCAGCTTCACATAATTTTGGCACCCCTCCCTCCATTCTGATTGGATACGCTTGGTGATATTTTAAATAGGTGCTAGTTATGTAGTGGCCACGAACACTCTGCCTCCTTTAGTGCCCTTGGAGGCTTAAAGTTTAAAACTAGTGGTTTTATTCTACTTCCAAGTAACCAACTTATTAAACTGTGATGTGGCCAATTGAATAAGGCTCTATATAAGCACAGAGTATATTTTTTTACAGAAGTTTTTAGTCAGTGAAGACCTTGCTTTTGGATCGAAGTTCACTAACGAAAAACTTCTGTAAAAAAAATATGCTATGTGCTTAGATAGAGCCCTATTCAATTGTCCGAATCCCAATTTAATAAGGGTGCAAGTGTTTGAAAAAAAATGATAGTGCACAGTTGTCGATTACTGATGCACAGGCTGACAAGTTATTTTAACCTTCTCCTTTACATGCATCCTCAACTACAGCTTCTGTGTTCTTGGTGACTTTTAAAAAGCCTTTATTACATTTCCATTTCCATCCTGGAGTTAAAAAACATCAACTTGCGCCTAAACTCAGAGCCTTAGAGGTTGAAAAGGATTTTTCTGTGGTTCTGACTAATAAAAGTTTTTTTATGTAGTACTGATGCCTAAGCTTGAATCAGAAGGCTGATTTGTGTTTTACCTCAAAAGTGTTACTTAGGTCACAATAATGTGCAGGTGATTAAAAAAAAATCTTTATATTTATCAATATGTTAAACAATTTTTTGGAGTTCTAAAAAAATGCCTGCATTACATATATTATTTCAGTCAGCTATTAATTGCATGTGATTTGGAACTCTGGTCATAAAGTTATTTGCATGTTATTTGTTAGGTCTGTATACAAAAATAAATGTTTGCTTTATTAACTAATGATAATGGAAGTGATAGGATCTAACATTGGAAGTGTTATGGTCACCATGAGGCGTAATTAAGCTAAGCTTTTTGGGTAATTAGAATGAGTAGAATAGATGGGCCTTAGTTTTTATTGGCTGTACAATGTATGTTACCAGAAGGATCTAGGTGGCCGTTTTACGGTTGAATGAATCTGATCTATAAAATACCTTGTATTTGTCTATATCCATTCTGATAGGCGATGGCGGAGTAGGGTCATCAAAATCTGCTTCAGAATCTGATGGATCCTTGTAGCTCTTCATTTTCACAGCTGCCCTGCGAGGACGCTTACTCTTCCACTGTTGAACAGGAATGTCAGGATTCTCTCTGGTTGCATTCTTGCCACTTGTTTCCTTTAAATATAAAATAAAGGATCTATACAATATTATAGTGTTTCACATTTTTACAAATTCAAAGAATTTAAAAACAGAATAAAATTAATTTGATGACAACAAAAAAACTTTTTTTTTATGTAGTATTGGTGCTTGAGACTGAATCATAAGACAATCTGATACAACATAATTATGTAATGGAAATGAACTCTGCCTCTAATCAAAACAGTTCAGGACTAGACACAAGCCAATGCAATATAATACAATAATTGGAGCATACAATGTGGCTTCTCTGTCTGCAATTAAGTTATAGAATGACAAGAAAACAATAATAAAAATTAGGAAAACAAAGTTTGCACAACTTTTATAATAAAACTACTTTAAAGATAATAAAGTAATATTCTGGCTTTAGGTAGCAGCTTGTAGACATGGAACCTTACTCTATTCCATATTGCAAAGGTACACCATTAAATGTAGCTATTATACTTCCCCATGGCAGCATCATTGCAAGAGAACTACCCCTGATGATTATGGCAAGCCAGAGATGCAAAATTCGACAAACTTTTCTGTCGATTTTACCACACTTTGTAAACAGTGTCATTCAAAAAAATAGATAATTTTAACATACAAACCTGTGCTCTTTTAGACCATAAAAAGCACATATAGTAAGGTAAATGGTCCTTTAATAATGCGAGTACTATTGAGCACTCGCAATGGAATTCTTACCACTTAAACCCTGCTTGCTCTCTGCCAATTGCCCCCTTCCCAACTCAAAACTATCCCCCATAGAGCCCCTAATGGCACCTAAACTGTTAACCCTGTGCAACGACAGTCCTTAAAGGACCCCTGTTGCACCTATAAGCTAACCCTTTCAATGAGGGTGTCATGAGTGATTTTGGGACTCCCCTGAACCCATAAGCAACCCTGCTATTTGGAACTCTGGCACACTGGGTTGTTAATATTCAAGACTATTAAAATGGACATGAAACTTGTTGTGGGGACTGTGACATGATTGTTTTTGTGGGTAGTGTAATGCAGAACACACTAATTAATGTTGGGGTTGCTAGTTGATGTTATGTGTACTGTAGTATTGTTATTTTACCTGAAACTAGCAGAGGTACACTTTCTGCCATGTATGTTAGTGTAATAAAAAGAAAAAGAGTTAACTCGTCAGGAATTTGAATGTGTATATGGTCTCCTGGAATGTTTGCTTGGTTAGTGGGGGCACTGGGGGGAGAGATGGGTTAATACATTAACCAGAAAAGACATGCAGGGAAAACCTTGTGACCCTAAACGGTATTATTGCGAGAAGACCCTAAAGACGCAAAACTATTTTCTAAATCTCTCGCTCGATGGATCATTGTTAAAATTTATTTCCAGCTTGCGATATTTTTTAGATTTCCAACGGGAGATAATTGATCTTTTTATTGTCATCAAAATTAAGACAATAAAAGCATTTTTTTCTCCATATTAAGCGAGTCTGGAAAAATGTGTAGTAAACTACACTGAGGTAGAAAGTTTAGTCTTTAAAGTGCACTCAATAAATTTAAAACCATCAGACTATAAAGGTTTAATTAATGGACAAGCCCATAGTGTATGGAGAAAAATCACAATACATTCCACATTGTCTACAACAACTACTGTCCGAGAGATTATGAGAGAACTGATACATTTTTGAAGGCACCATGTCCCATCTTTTTACTATCTTGATATGAAGCTCCCTATACGAAAGATACTTGACAAACCTATTCGTCAAGAAAAATGAGGATTCCCATGTCTCCCAAGAAAAGGAGACACAAAGGTCCCTTTCCCAGAGTTCCATGCCGGGTGTTTTATTGGACAATAAGAGTTTCCTTAACATGTTATGGCATTTAGCTAATAAATGAGAGCTATTTTGAGACTTAACAAGTTGTTCCAAGGACCCTCAATATTGTTTGGAGGGGGACGTAAAGGCAAAAGCATTGAGAGTTGTTTAACCCTTAACCAAGAATTCAAAGGGAGCCCATGGCTAGTCAATAGCTGATCTGAAGAGAGCAAACAGCCCTCAGAATAGAGATCTTTTATATAAAGCACCACCTGATCTGTCTCAGAGTTCGTATGAGGGGTTTGAAAGGTAAATACCGGGAGTTCTTGAATTAACACACTAGATTTTGGGATAAGATGATATTTGTTGTTGATTAATCGCCACATATTGTAAATATTCTTAACTAGATGGGAACCACCTTCAAAACCTTTAAATGCACCGTTACCCATAAAGAATAGCAGTCTGAGGTCCATGCAAGGCACCAGAGCTTTCTCAATTTGGTACCAGACATGGGACCCACTTGAATTCAACCATTTTAATGCATGTGGCAGCATGTTGGCGTCATGGTAAAGTTGCAACAGGGGATAAGATAGTCCTCCCTGAGAAAACTCTCTAGATAAAGTTAATCTTTTAAGTCTAATATGCTTTGAAGAAATACATTTGGAAATAATAGTTTGAAACTTTTTGACCCAAAACGAAGGAATTCTGCCAGGTATGCAGCTCGCCAGGTAGTTAAACCTGGGCAAAAGTGCCATTATGATAATAGTGATTTTGCCTGAGTTTGCCATTCTAACTAAACTGGTGTCTGCATGTGTTCTTCTTGAATTCTATCGAAAGGGATCTGATGGTGCCTGACTCTTCAGTAATGATATTCTGATCCGAATTAAATTGCTGAGTGCCGAGATTGAACGACCTAGAAGGAGAAAATTGAGGTGCATGTGGCTCTTAAACTCTGGGTCGTAACAGCTGGTGGCAGTCTGTGGAGATCTCAGCAGCAGTAACCAGCAGCCAGGATGGCATATGGAAACTTACCCAAGATGTACTTTCAGCGGCTTGGAGGGGAGGCAGAGACCTACAGGCTATTTACCCAGTACAACCAGATCAGTTCCCTGATTGCCTGCAGAGCAGAGGTGATTCAGGAGGAAAGGAGCCAGATCACAAGGATAATGGAGAGAGGTTCCCATTGAGTGGGATCTAAAAGAAGCTCTTATGAATCAGTGAATGGCATTCCTGGGACTCTAGCAGGTAGGTGAGCTATCAAAATGGCTGGAGGGACTGGATTGGGAGAAGGTTGCTTTGGAGGAGCAGTATGATGATCTGGTGTAGCATTGCAGGGGCCCGCCTAATACAGACTGGAGTTAATGGAATGTACTGCAAGGCGATCCAGAATGTGGCATTGGGCCTATAGAACGGGGGTGATCCAAATCACCATGGTAGCCAAAGTAACTCCATAACTCCTAAACTAAATTTAGCACATGAAGTTCCATGGGAGATACTCCCAAATAAATAAATAATAAAAAAAATCTAAATTACAAAAAAAAAAAAAAATGTACCAAAACAAATAATTACAATGTATCTCTTTACTTTTGTGTATTTTGTTAAAAGAAGTTTCTCACTATAAATCTAAACTATGATCTGGTTTAGAAATTAATAGTAGAAAATTAAGTATTACTCTTTAAAGTTATTTGTTTTGGGGTAATTCTGTCTCCCTTTAATTGTTTTTCATATATTTTTTACCTTTGTTATTTTCATTTTCTCCTTGGGGATAGTTTTGCAATCTTCTTTTAACTTGTCTGCAACAAACACAGGTTCAGCTTTAAAAAGCAAATAAAATATAACATGTACATAATATTTGAAATACTGCCTGTAGTATAACCATGCATTTAGCATAAACAAGTTTTACTCGGTACCCTAACAGTTGTAGACAATTTACCTTGCATGTCTTCACCAGGTTTCTTCACCGTTTTCTGTCTGTTGTAACACACAAATTTGGGTTTCTCTTTGCAACGGGGGTTTTGTAGCCAACTTATTTCTGTCTTGCTATCCTCATGCCCCTCACTAGCACTGTCACTAAAAAGATGCTTATAGGCACTGTGAGATTTTGGCTGCACAAAATAAACATATAATGTTGAAGTTGAAAAATGCATGAATGAAATACATTTATATGCTAATTCATTAGACTAGCTAGAGTCATCTTGGTGAAATGTTTTAAAATGAGCCCATAATGGGTAAAATGTGTAGCCATTGTCACAGTAATTCTTGCTACCATGTCGGAATGGTAATGCCATCACTAATATTAAGGGACCAACTCATCTGGGGTAAACAAAAAGCCATTGCTATAAACTGAATGTTTTGAATAATTACCTGAGGGCTGTTATAACTTTGTCCTAAAAAGACTGCTTTTAACATCATCTGAGAAGATTCAAAACTGACCCAAACAACATCCATTTTAATATAGCACTGTCACTAAAAAGATGCTTATAGGCACTGTGAGATTTTGGCTAGGACTAGCGACTTGCCCTTCAAAAATGACAGCATAATAGAGTTTTATAAATTGTGTCCCCCGCCACCTCACCTGTGTCTCCCCCCCACACGTCTCTTTCTCCCCTCCCGTGTATCCTTTCCCCCTCTCCTGTGCCTCCTTTCCCTGTATCTTTCTCCCTCTCCCTCCACAGTGTATCTTTCCTGCCTCTCCCTCCGCTCTGTGTCCCCACCCCCCCAGCTTCTCTCCCCCCCCCTGCCCCTCTTGATCCCTCTTCTGATTCTCCCCTCTGGTTCCCCCCTGCTCTTCTTGATCCTCCCTCTGCCCATCCAAGATCATCCCTTGGGCCATCTTGAACTCACCCCATTGGCACCTTGTACCTCATCAGCACTCCCGTACTGCAGCCTTCCCTTGCAGAGCGTGTGTAACGTCACTGGGAAGCGTCGGCAGGTGAGATGCAGTTCGGTGGCGTGCTGCTGGTGCGGTAGGAAGTGCCAAGGGGGGGATCAGGAGTAGGAGGAGATCTAAAGAGGGTCAAGGGGAGGATCAAAGGGGCCGAAGGGGGAATCAAGAGGGCAGAGAGAGGATTATGAGAGGGCGGTGCAATACTCCCCTTCCCGTCACATGGCCTGTCTGAACAGAGGCCACGGACCGAGGGTTGGGGACCCCTGCACTACCCACCCCATCACGAGGGCCCCTCTACCTCATGGGCCTCGCGATGAGCGCCTTTGGTGCTTATCACGGGCCCCGCAATGAGCGGCTTCATTGCGCATGACTGTAACTGTTCGGGCCTCGCGATGAGCGCCTTTGGCGCTCATTGTGCATGCCCGACCAATTTAACATAGCGTTACCAACAAAGCCGTAATTACCACAAGTATATATATATATATATATATATATATATATATATATATATATATAAATAAAAATAGAGAGTCTACATGTTTGAACACTTAAGGCTGTAATCCATGGCGCTGGTAAGAAAAAAATCTGATTGATATTCAAAAATAGATTATTACCGAGCAATTAAATTACACATGTAAATCTAATCCCCTAGAAATGCCACTCTAGTGCTCAAAATGTCCATAATTTTCTTAAGTCCCAGTTGACTGCCCCATAACTATTTTTAAAATGTTCATGTAATGAAATCCAAGGTCTCTAAAGTTTACTTAAAAGTTCATATAGTCTAACCCCCTATGAACCTAGGTTTTCCTTGGAGACCCCCCTCAATACCTGCTGCTCTTTACGAGCTGGGCTATCCCATTGTGCAAAATCTATTAAAATTAAGATTTTCTGAAAAAACAAACACTTTTGTGCTCAAGGTTTACATAGATGCGAATGTTGTTAGTCTATTACCTACTTCACAGACATGTAAAGTTTCCCCCCAAACCAGGCCAATCCTTTAAGTAACTGCATTAACAGAATAATGAAACAGAAAAGATAAAAAAAATAGATACCTGCCTATACTTAAGAATACAATGTATAGCTTAATATTACATACATATTACCTTTTTTTCAACATCTGTTTTACTTCTGTAATTCTTATCAGCAGATTTCCTTAAATTAAAAAAAAATATTTTTTTTTTTATATGTACTGTAACAAAACAGATGATAAGTCATGTTGCTTTTATTCTATCTGTATGATGTTAGAGACCTCTAGTGGAGCTTTGTGGGTATTTTGCAAGTGTCATTGCGGCAGAGGAATAAAACTCGTTTATCAGTATAAGGACACTAGCCTATTAGTATGTAAGTAAGGATAAGGTTAAAAAATAACTAATAATGGCCTCTGACTAGTTGAAGTCTCTCCATATATATATATATATATATTTTTTTTACAGATAGATAATGAACTAATGGAGAACACCTTTGGTTGCAAGGACACTGTTTTAAAGCAGAATCTGCAAAAAGCAGCCCAGTAAAGAAAATGGAAGTGAAGTGTAAAACTAAACATTTATAGTTTCTGATTATATTATTTTTTTTATTCCTATAATCATTTGCCCATTATCAAGTTTAGTTATTCAAAGAATCATAAAGATTTTTTTTTTTTACCAGAGTGGTCCTTTAAATGAATACTAAAACTCAGTATTTATTAAATATATAAATGTTAAAAACAAAAACTATTAATATGTATGGGTTAGTTAATAAATAATTTAAGAGTTTTGAGGAGATATTTACCGTACTTCACTCTACACTGCACTGTTCAATGTCTAGCTTTATTTATGCCCTTCTTTTTAAAAGACATATTTCTTGGCCAATCCCAGGAGTAAAATGTTTGCAGATAGTAGTGAATGGTTTCACCAGATGATTTCCTGACAGGGTCAGCTCTTGTACTTCCCCACCCAAATACTCTTGAGCTCTCAGAAAGACTTAGATAATGGAGAAAAGTATGAAAGTAACTAATATGCAAAAATAACATTTGCCATTCACTTCAAAACCATCATGCAATACAATGAACATACAAATGTGCACAGAAATATATCTACATGTAGTTAGCAGCATTAGATATTTATGTTTTAACTTTAAAAGGAACCTTAAAATCTCACAGACATTAAAATAAGCAAATTTAAATGGCTCTTTATGGTGTGAAAGAGTACTAGATTGTTTGTAAAAATTATCTATTTTTTAGTGATACTAATAACAGCTAAAAAAAATCGAAAGTTTTAAATCTGTTTACATAAAGTTTTTCCTGCCTACTGGTTGTTGCAGGAGGAAAAACAGATAGCTGACCCGCGTGGTGACGGATAGTAGTTCTTCCATGGACTCAGGACTGCACTGAAAAGTTGACCCATAACTATTTAGGTGATTCCAGCATTCCATGAACTGCACAGATGGAATTGTTAAAGGTTAATCTTTTCATTTCTTCACTACAGGAAGCGGTAGCTGGGGGTCTGGTAGAGGGCAGTCAGTGTCACATGTAAACACAGATAAAATAATTTCAATGTGTTTTTAGGAGATCCTTACTGTGATGTGGCCGAAATTATAATGAATTAAGTGTCCCTTAAATGGTAAAATTGAAACACCTGCCTTATCTTTAATCTGGCAGCTCAGCCATATCTGCATTATTTTAGCAAACAGTACACTTGCCTCCATTCCAACAATATATTCAGAGCAATGAAAAGCACCTCTGTATTAGAGAGTCGCCAGAATTCTAGGATCTCTGCTTATATATTATGATTGTTTTTGAGTTAGCACATGTGAGTCTCTCAATTTTACGCATTATTATTTATCCACCGGTTCTCAAGCAGATATATACTGAATACATTGTATTTTGGCAGCACTCGTAGAACGGAGTTGCTTACCACTGATTTTGAAAGAGATATACAGCCCCATTAAATCCCCCTAACATGGAGAAACATAGCCCGTAACGTAGCCCGCATGACTTGCGGCTATTAAATTAGCCCTGTAAAGCAACCCACTGACGAGCTGAGGGTTAGGAGCGTGAAAACCCTATGTGCCGTCAAAATTTCAACTGTGCGCCCGCAAATCCTTTGATCTGTAAAGCCCGTAACTGCTACGCTTCCATTTGAGGGGTTCAATCCCAACAAATTCACTGGTGTTCATACCCGTAACCCGCAGATAGCTACTAGAGAGGATAGAGGGGGGTAAGGACTGATACGTAGCACTTTAAAAGCAAATAAAAAAACACACTACTGTACTTAATATTAAAGTTAAAGTGATGTTCGGTATTAATATTAATAGCACAACATTTTTAAGCTCGCAAATCTGCAATATCAAATACTTTTTTTCTCAATACGTTTTTATTGGGTACAATTTGATGCTGTACATTTTACAGTATACAAACATGTCACTTAGTTTAAGCATTATCAAGCCTTTAATTTGACATGGACATTGTTACCTTATAGCTTCCCTTTCTCTCCTCTTCAGACCGAGATCCCGATTTCCAACTGCTCCTCATTCCCACCTCCATCCTGTGGATCTAAATATTCCATCTCATATATGTTATATGATGATTGCAGCCAGGGCCCCCAAATGTCTATAAAGTTGGGCATAGAATAATTTAGTAAATGAGACATCCTCTCATTTATAAGTATGTAATCCACCTTATTTATGACCGCTTTCAATTCTAACAATTCAGATCTCCATTGTTTGGCCACATGGCTTTTTGCCGCCATCATTATAAATTGTAATAGTTTATTTCACAAGCTTGGTAACTGTTGCTCGAAGGACCCCAACAAGCAAGGTTTAATATTTGCTGAGAGGCCATGGCTGCAACCTCTCCCCAGTTTTTGTACTTTTGGGCAAGCCCACCAAATGTGTGCAAAGGATCCAGTTTAGGACATCCCCTAAAGCAGTTCGGATTTGTTCTGGCTTTCCATTTAAATAGTTTCAACAGTGTAGAATACACCCTATGCAACACTTTAATGGAAGTCTCTAACATACTATAGTTTAAGGACCTTTTGTTAGGGTGCACCAGAGCCTACCCCACTCCCCCCAGTAAACATCATGACCCATTTCTTCCACCCGCATTAACATATATTTAGTTTGTTGGCGGGTTTGACCTGTATTAAAAGTTCCATACAATAAACTTACCATATTCTTCGATAGTGGCAGGGAATCGCACACCTTAGTAAACCAGTAAACCTTTAAACCTCCTGACTTATACACCAAACTCTTAATGAAATAATTGATTCTGATATAAATAAATGTTCTTCTAGGGCAATATTGAACCTGTCCCTTAATCTTTCAAACGGTATTGTGTCCCTGTCTCCCACATCTTATAAAACCTTTAGTTTTCCACCAAGCCATCGAATTTACGACAGTGGTATTGAAAAATCTGGGTGTGGGGTGACTGGAGTCAATGTGGTAAGTACTAGGGCCAGCTAAAACCTACCGTTGGCCCAGTTCCATATGTCAAGAGTATTTTATAAATGGGTTCGTGCTATGCCTTATGTTCGTTAAGGATTTGGGGATTCAAATAATAGAGTCCCATGAGTATGGACGCATGTCCAGATTCTCTAGCGTTACCCAAAGTGGTTGATGTGTGATGGAGTGGGCCAAAGGCTGAGATGATAACTGGGCTGCTTTAAAATATATCTTGAAGTTCGGGCATGACAACCCCCCTTTTGTTCTATGTTTAAACATCACCTTCCTAGCAATACAATGCCTTTTATTTCCACAAATAAAGTTACAGACTTTGAGAATCTTTCCATTTCTTTATAAATATTTTTTATGGGTAGAGTTTGAAAAAGGTATGAGTCAGGGTAGAAAATTCATTTTGATGGATTTTATCCTTCCTATCCAGGATATTTGTTTTTTAGACCATCTTTGTATATCTAAACTCAGCTCTTTGAAAAGCCTTGGATAGTTTAACCTATAAAGGTCCGATACCTTATTGGTGATATTGACCCCTGGGTATCTTATATGTGACTGTGACCATGAAGATATTAATTCTTTACCTAATGCCTCAATATCTTGTTGGTGCATCCTGATGCCTAGTCATCTTTAGGCCCGCAAATTCTCCAAAATCGTTTATAACTTGTATTAGTGTAGGAACCGAGATTGTCGGTTCTGTAAGGGAGCACAACAAATCATTTGCACATAAGCAGCGTTTTAGATGATGGGAACTTATCTTTTTGCCCTTGATTTTTGCATAAATATGACCGAGGGCTGGAGTTGTTTGTACGAAAGAAATGCCTTGCGTCTCTTGAATTGTGAGTGAAAACTCATTACATTGTGAGATATAAAGTTAAAGATTTGGTCAGCCATGATGTCTATATGGTGCTTCTAGCAATAGCTCTAAGTCACCCCTCACCTGACGTGTGCAAGGCGGTAAGAGAGTCGGGATCTCGGCCTTCATGTTCACCTGTCAAATTTGATTGGTTAGCTGCGAGAATGAAACAAATTGGGGGGGTATCTAACCAAAACAAATAAACCAAAATGTCAACATATATAACAACTTTAATCCTCCATCCATTTCAATGGGCATTATGGTGCCAGAAGGATGATCTTGACCTTTGCGGTCCCCTAAAGCCCTCACTCGGAGGAAAGTACCTGAGACCTATTACTTTACAAGAATAGTCCCAACTAATCTAACTTCTAAACTAACACCACTATATAGCTTGTCTACCCTCTTTAAAAGGAGCCTATCTTATATTCCATATATATTTACCTACTTTTCCTAATACCAGCCACGGTTAGGTATGTGTACCTAACCTTGAATGGGATTTGTTAGTGTTCACTCTAAAATTAGCATATAATAACCTGAATACGTTTTTATAGATATTTCCCTACACATATTATTTTTAACCTTCCGCGCCCTTACATATTTGCTATTTTTTATGCAACTGTTCTCAAGTTACAAGAGAGTCCATAGGGGAATTACCCCCTAAATTATATGTCTTATTTCCGGGCGGTTAAAACCTCCCTAATAATCTCAATGTCTCCCTGGTGCGCTTTTCATTCTGATTCTGGTTCATATGTTCCAAGCATAGTGCTCTGAGTATAGTCCATCATCTTTTTACTTAGAACTACTCTGCTTCTATCCCTCAGTTTAAGACCAAAGGCTCTTTTAATGTCTCGGAAGTCTCTCTTTGTCTTTAATAATTTGATTGCCCATTCCTTTGGAGTGATATGAAGTCATGTAACCCAGTTGCACATGCTGAACCTAGTTTTCTGATGTGGAGGGACTAGTTTCCATCCTGCCTGCCAGATCGTCTTCCTCTAAACCTTGATGTGGCCCTTTGTTGTTCCTAGAGACCACAATCCATTGTCTTGCTAATGGAAGTCGGTGGTTTGGTTCTGGAGGTCCTTGAAGTTCCCCTTCCTTGATGCGTTATAAGCATATGAGCAGATCCAATTTATTCTGTGCTTGGGTGTCCACTATCTGGTCTGCAATGGTTTCCAACGAGTGTGTACGCTGCCCCAGATCTCATCTAATTTCGTTAACCACTCCAGATAACCTAGACTGCAATGGTTTGATCGAACTGTGCAAGCGAAAAGTCGGACACATTCACATTTGGATAGGGATTACCCAATTCTCCCTCAGCATCTGAACCATCTGATGATGCTGCCGTTGATTTATGGGCGGGCAATTGGTCTGATTGTTGTGTCAAAGTGCTCTGGGATGCTTTTGGCCGAGAGGCTTTTTTTTGCTTTGCCCATCTTTGCGTCTGTGTTGTGTATTTTTCGTGTCTAATGCCTTTATATATCAACCTTTCTAAGAATCAACCTTTCTATTAGCTCAGATATTGTGTTGTTAGTAAGCACACTATATGATCTTCTCTAGCACCTTCTCTTTGTAGGTAAAAGAGCGCTACTTCTACTATTTATAGTGTCCACCAGGCTTAAGGCTATTTTCTTAGCAACCTAGCAGGCTCGTGCTTATGATCCTTGCTTGTAGAGATATATTCAGCATATCATTAAGCACAATTGAGGGAAGATTAGCATAATTGTTCCTCACTTGGACATGTTTTAGTATAGTTTCTCAGATCTAAATGCTGATCGGTAGGCCTTAACTCTTATGTAAGCCTACCTCTTGTGACCTCTTTCTGTAAAAGTAATATGCAGTTGGCAATTTCTTAGGTCTCCAGCAGATGGCAGCATGCCCCTGAACCTGGTTGCACAGATCAATAAAAGTCAGTGTGTTTATTGGCAAACTATTTCTTATAAAGTTTTTGACCCAATAATGATGATTTATCTGTTGAGACAGATCAGTCACCTTTGAAGCTGGTTAGTTACTTTTATGTATAGTCTCTGACCACAACTATGCTGCACTGCTTCTTTATTATTATAGATCATTTTTAACGCGCCAACATATTCTGTAGCGCTGTACATAAGTGAAGTTCTTGTCTCAAGAGTGCGTCTCTGGGTGCTATATAGGTCCCTTGCTATGCCTAAAAATGCTAGAATTGTGTTAAAATATTCCTATCAACGAAGCTATAATTAAAAGGAGCTCCAAGGGCTGTATATATTTATATCAAGGTTGTATTAGTGCTAGAGCTAATGTTTGTCCTGTCACTAGCACACTCTTCCAGTGTGGGGGATCATAAAATGGCCGCCGTTGTTTTGGCGAGAAGCTCCGTATGGAGTCATCCCAAATTGTCTCTTTATACCCTGACTGCCTTTAGTCTGGCAGGGTAATAGGGCCTCGCCACACTTTTATTCTGCTGTCTTCCTGCCACGCCCCCCCCCCCCCCCCTAAAATACTTTTTATTTAGGTCTATTTTCCGTGTTATATCGATCCTGGAAATCAATGTATTAATACATATTATGGAACTTGCATGGACTAGAATATCATATTTATTGATTTATTCATATCGCATTATTTTTGGAATGCAAGTGCAATCGAAACCCGTAACTGAAACCCGCAAGACTTCTTTTTTTCAGTGATACGATGACAATCTTTTTTACCATTAGCTCCCTCTAAACCCGTAACTACGGGTTTGACTATTTGATCACACGTAGGCTGCAACGTGCGCAAATTTTTTTTATGGGTTTGCGTCTCAAACCCGTAGCTCGCAGCCTGTTCTAATTTTACTCCGAAATTGCCCGTCATGACGGGGAAAATATTGTAAGGCTGTCAATGCTGTTTGCCAAACAATGTGAGGCTTTTGCTCCTCTGAGCACCTGCGTTGGTTTTATTTTCAGAGTCCCGCATGCCTGGCGTTGTTTGTGTAAGTGTTACTGTTTTTGCCGTGTTACTGTTTTGGTGTATTTTCTAAGTCCCACACTGTTCTTGTGTGTTACTGTCTTGGACGTCGTGTATTTTCTAAGTTATATGTGCCTGGTATTGCTGAGCCTCGTTTTCATCCTGTTTCAGAATTTTTACGTCCGCTATTTTTTCCCTCGCTTAGCCATTTTTCATTCAACGGAAAATGCAAAATATGGCTCCAATTAGTTTGCAACTTCACTCCCAGGCTTCCTGGTTCTCCCCCTGTTCTGTGTGTGTTAATATTTTTATTAAATTATTTTTGTGTTTTTTCAGTGTTTTGGAGTTACGCGTTTGAACCAACTGCGTGCCTCAACTGCTCGCCTCACTTTGCGAGGCTCGCAGTACAATGAGCGCGTTCAGTGCTCATTGCAGCCTGAATCCTGGGTGCCTCAACTGCTCACCTCGCTTTGCGAGGCTCGCAGTGCAATGAGCGTGTTTGGTGCTCATTGCAGCCTAAGTCATGCAGGCTCGCCTCACAGTCGACTGCTATTGCGTCCAGCGTGACCGTCGCAAACGTTCCCCACACTGATAACTATATATGTGATAGCTCTGTAGCATCTAATTCAATGTGGCTGATAGGCCCCTATTTAATTCCAAGCCAGCAGTTGCTTTCATACAAGTCTGCAAGTCTGCAGGCCTGAGATTTGCCACAGTTAGAGCTATTAAACTGAAAAAGCCTGCAACTACATGGCCGAAAGCCAATACCGTAAACGATGTAACCTTAAGTTGCATTTCATGGCATGATCAATTAAGCAAGCCGGTAACTACTGATTTAGAAACAGCCAATAGTAATTGAGACCGTTATCATGACATCAGTAAAACATGGAGGTTAAACAACAATCAATAAGTGTTCAGAAGTCTAATTTGCGATCAGACTATGCAAGTTCAATGATATGTATTACCCATTGCTTGTCGGGATCGATTTAACATGGAAATTACACATTAGAAAAAAACAATGGATTGCAGATTTGCAGAGACTGCAATTAATTCTAATGTCTAACTTTGCTTTCCCCGTATTTTAAGGTGCAGTAATGATTTTTTATTTGCTTTTACAGTACTACAAAAAGGTATTTAACCCCCTTACGAGTCCTCTCTAGTATTCATAGGATTTTTGGCTACATTTGCCATTCACGGGTGTGAAAACAACTGCGGGATTGAGGAATTGTAGCAATTTACGATTTGAGCGATTGTGGGTTTGACAGATCACTGGCTTAGATGGGTTTGAGTTACAATTTTGACAACCGTAGGGATTTTCAGTCTGTAACCCACCGATCGATTGCGGGTTGCTAAAAGAGGCCAATTTAATAGCAGTAACTTTTGCAGGCTACATTACGGGCTACACTAACTACAATTTGGACAATTTAATAGGGACCGTAGTTTATCCATCACAGCCTCAGACACTTCCCTCTCACTCACTCCACTGTTCTGTAGAAACAAATATGCACGTAATCTCCAAGCAATCACAAAGTACTCAAGAAACTTTCTGTACAGTCCTCAAAAATTAAGAATTCTCTAAAAAAAAAAAAAAAATAATTGTACACAGCTGTTCATGTTAGTTTGTTACATACTTCCCAATCTTGTGATTTTTTTCTAAAATACGGGTTATTTAAGTAAATCAAGTATTCTTGCCATAAAAGGAACCACTATTTCTGTAAACTTCTTAAGCTTATTTTCTTCTCTTTAAGAAACCAACTTACTCTGGACTGGTCTGTGCTACATTAGTGATTTTCTTTGGGGTACAGGTTGATGAAACCTACAGGATATACAACAATTATTCTTTATTAGAAATATATCAATTGTATATAAAAAAAATATATATATTTGGTGAATCTTACCCCCAATTTTATAGTAGGTTCATCAGTTCCACTATTTTTAAAACTATACACATCATTCCTGTCAGAAAGACATGGGTTCTTAAGTATTAAGCATTCATTAATCAACCAGCAATTCTATCTCCAAACTGTGTTGTCCCTCTGGCCTTAAGTTAACGTTAACTTACCACTGCTCTCGTGTCACAGTGAAATCTTTACTCTTCTGCAGACTGAAGGTCTTATTTTGAGATTTGCCCTGTATGTAAAAATTGAAGACTAAATCACGATTAAGGGAAATGTTTTAACAAGCTACTGCATGTCAGAGTTAAAAGGACAAAAAACTTCATCAAAACAGCTGTGCATCACCAGACTGAGCCTTAAAGATTTAGGAAAGTTGTATAATTTTTAAACTTGACGCTGCAGAATATGTTGGCATATAATAAATACTAGATAATAATAAGAAACTAATTACAAATTGACTTACAGACATTTAGTTACTTCTTCTGTAGCCCTTGAAGCCATCCCACAATAAGCCACATAGATAATGAAGACTTTTTATATAGCCCCTGAAGCCCTCCCACAATAAGCCACATTGATAATGAAGATGAAGGCTCACACTGTTACACTGATTTTAGCTTTATTGATTTCCATAATTACTCAATAAAACTGAGAAATACCTCAGAAGTAGAGTACCGTATTTATCGGCATATAACACGCACCGGCGTATAACACGCACCTCATTTTAAGAAGGAAATTTCAGGAAAAAAAAATTCAAATAAAGAACTTTGAAGCAAAATCCTCAACCTCAACCTCCCTCCTCAAACCCCCCATCTTCAACCCCCTCCTCATCCTCAACCCCCTCCTCATCTTCAACCCCCTCCTCATCCTCAACCTCCCCATCCTCCTTCCTCAACCCCCCTATCCTCAACCTCCACCTCAACCCCCCCATACTCATCCTCCTTCAACTCCCTCCTCAACCTCCACCCCCCTATCCTCAACCTCAACCCCCCTCCTCATTCTAAACCCACCTCCTCATTCTAAACCCCCCCCTCCTCAACCTACCCCCCCCCCCTCAACCTAAACCCCTCTAAATACCTCCCCCTCACTTACCTGCTTCTGCTCCGGCCTCCGCTCCTTGACCCGGAGCGTGCGCATGTGACGTCACATGCGCGCCACGTCATTAGCATATACCGGGTGCACCGGTATATGCTAATGACGTGGCGCACATGTGACGTCACATGAGCGCCGGGTCAAGGAGCGGAGCGGAGGACGGAGCAGAAGCAGGTAAGTGAGGGGGGAGTTATTTAGGGGGGTTTAGGTTGAGGAGGGGGGGGGGGGGGGGGTTAGAATGAGGAGGGATGTTGAGGATGAGGAGGGGGAGGGAATATTGGCGTATAACACGCACATATCATTTTCTCCCTATTTTCAGGGAGAAAAAGTGCGTGTTATACGCCGATAAATACATTACCACTGACATGAGAGGTTGTGAGTTTTAAGCCAGCAAAGTGAAAC
Source organism: Discoglossus pictus (assembly GCA_027410445.1). NCBI lineage: Eukaryota > Metazoa > Chordata > Amphibia > Anura > Alytidae > Discoglossus > Discoglossus pictus. The sequence goes on from CM050174.1 coordinate 3,846,288, forward strand.
ACACCAAGGTGACGCCCACAGTTTCACTCTTTCTGTAATGAAGAAACTAACTGTAAAAACATTACAAAACCAATAAATCTCTCATATCTACCCATTTACATTGTATATCTGTTATTTTGTAGAAAGGACACAATACATACTATTAGAATGTCTTATAAGGTTAATTCATTCATTGCTCATCAGTGAAAAAGAGGTATTGTGTATAGGTTTTATACAATTATATGTGGTGTTTATAGTCTATTTGAACATATTGTGAACATGAAAAAATCAAAAGCAAATGGTGCCACAGTAATTTTTCATTCACACATAATGTTCTGTACATTTGATTATAAATGCTTTCTGGGTGGGATTGTTTTTCAAATTCAGCTCTTCTTTTCTCTCCCTTGCATTAATAGTTTGTACTCAGGGAATCTTGCACATGAGTTAATCTTAATCTTGGAGGGTGAGTGCTCCCATTTATACTATTACCTTTTTTGTGCTCAGGGTATATGTAGTAATTTTCCTGAAATAAACAAAACATGGAACGCTAGCATATTTTATAAAAAAACACAAACAATATTCATTTAGTCAGATTTCTTAAAATAACAGTAAACTTTTCTGTTGCATTTAATTAAAGCATGTTTTTTTTTCTTGCATGAACAAGTGCCAAAAATCCTACAGTATTACCTTCTCCAGCAGCACGGCACTACTCTCCTCTCAATTCAGAAGGTGCTCATTGCAGAGCCCGTTGGACTTATTAGGCGGTGCTCATTGCAGAGCACGCGGTAAGGCGCTCATCGTGAATGTCCGTGGGACTTAGGCTGCAATGAGCGATCAGCACCGACGAACGCGATCAGCACTGAAGTCAGATTTCTTAAAATAACAGTAACGTTTTCTGTTATGCATTTAATAAAGCATGTTTTTTTCTTGCCTGAACAACAAGTGCCAAAAATCCTCTCAATTCAGAAGGAGCTCATTGCAGAGCCCGTTTGGCTTATTAGGCTGCAATGAGCGCCGAAAGCATTCATTGCAGAGCACGCGATGAAACGCTCATCGCAAGGTCGGTGGGACTTAGGCTGCAATGAGCGATCAGCGCCGAAGCACGCAATCAGCATTGAAGCGCGTAGATGCAACTACGGCCTCGCAAACCGAGTCATGCAGTTGCGCGGCTACGCAATACTACGAATTTAACGGCCGATCCACCGAACTGAAAAAAACACCAAATATGCCTCAATTTACCTTACACACTGACACAGCACGGGGGAGAGCCAGGGAGCCTGTGAGTGAGGTTGCAAGTTTATTTGAGGCATATCTGCCGTTTTTTAACGATCGAAAATCGCCTAAGCAAGAAAAAAAGGCAGTAAAAAGGGCCCAAAGCAAGTAACACTTAACACAAGCTAGTAACACTTAACCCAAGGCAGTAACACTCATCGCGAGGACCCTAAACTACACAGGAAGGGTCTCACGATGAGCCCCGAAGGTGCTCAATCGCGAGTCCTATAAAAGTACACAGGGGGTGATGATTGCAATGAGCGCCAAAGGCGCTCATCATGGGGCTCGGGATTAATTTTTTTTTAAAGAGCACATTATCCTCAGTAGCTCTAATGCAGAGGAGGGTTCTTGAAAATGCATGAAAAAAGAATTGTGTTTCATTAATTCCCTTTAAATGTAACAATTCTGTACTATACTATAGCTGTAAACATAGGGTCTTACACTTAATCAAACAAATATACCTTGCCGAAGAGGGCTCTCCTGACTTGCTTGTATATTTGCTGCTAATTTTGGAAATGAGTGACTGTGCCGCATCTTTTAAACCTTTTTCTTTCTGTTAAAAGCAAATTATTTAATTCAGATTAAACATTATTTACGACAGCAGTAACATAGTAAGTAGCTCTTTTCACACCTCTTATTTCCAAAGTGGGATTATTTTCAATAGAAGTCAAATGAGTAAAATCTACATTTGCTATCACTTAAATTGTATTGTGACAATTTGTTGTACCGAAGTAGTAATATGATTACAATCAAAGTAACAAGATATAAGAAATATAATATTGTAAAAAAATAAATAAACTGACACAAAAACTAAAATGTTACCTTTTGTTTGTCAACGTCTTTCTCAATGGCCGTAACATATTCTGTCTCCAGGAATCTTTCAGACCTTCTACGAATTGTTGACCCTTTTTTGCCACTGGCCAGGTTAGATTCATTAATGGCACAAATCTTGGATGTTGCATTTGTTCTGTTGGGATCATCTGATTTCAAACTTGCCGCAGGCTTTGAACAACTTTTAGCAATATTTTTAGATTTTCTCCTTTCAACACTGGAAGTCCCTTTATGCTTTGCTGATTCGGACACAAAGATTTTACAGTTTTCTTCACATATATTCTTACATGCACCTGCAATATTCCGAGAGTCTGTAATCTCATTGCTCAGTGACTGATCTGTTTTTTCTGTCTGTTTTGGAGATTGTTCACCCTCAAATATAGAAGAGAAGGCTTCTTGTTTTACAGTTCTGTCACTTACAACTTTATCTAAAAGCACAAAATATGACAACACTAATTTGTGATTTTTCTTTAACCATTTAAGATTTTATAGTTTTCATTAAAGATGTTGAATAAGAAAAACATTCAAAAGAGTTAAAACCACAGCAAAAGTTTTAACTATTTCAGATTACACATACATGTTGTATATGTTCATTTCTGAGGATCAACAATCTGTTTTTAATAAACAAATTTATTTCCATTAAAGAAAATTATATTTTCCATCCTTTATATTACAATATTTCTAAGGTAAATTAAAAGGATGCATTTTAATTTACCTATGCATACAGAATATTTGTCCAAGTTGCTGTACAAACATAGTAGCCAGACCATAAAGTAAGGTTTGGGGTTGCTGCTGCAATTGTGCCATAGGCAAGATCAAGATCATGGACGCCATTGGCCAACTAAAGAGATTGGAGTGGTAGGGTGGATGAATTTACTGTATATACTCGAGTATAAGCCAAGTTTTTCAGCTTATTTTTTTAAGGCTGAAAAAAGGGACCCCTCGGCTTATACTTGAGTCACGCTTTCCCACATGTTTCTCTCTACCCGCCTGGCTCTCTTCATCATCAACCCCCCCATCCTCATCCTAAACCCCCCATCCTCACTTTACCCCTCTAAATACCTCCCCCTCACCCCTCACTTACCTCCATCTGCAGCTGTTCCTCCGCGCTCCTTCCGTCTGCGTCGGGACCCGGCATATGCTAATGACGTGACGTCACATGCGCGCCACGTCATTAGCATCGGCCGGGTCAAGACGCATCCAGGAGGAGCAGCTGCAGATGGAGGTAAGTGAGGGGAAAGGGAGAGGGGGAGGTATTTAGAGGGGTAAAGTGAGGAGGGGGGTTTAGGATAAGGAGGGGGGTTTGAGGATGAGGAGGGGGGGGTTGAGGAGAGGGGATGAGGAGGGTGATAAGGGAGGGGGAGGGAAAGAGAGACACAGGAAAGCGAGAGGGGGAAGAGACACAGGGAAGAGACACAGGGAAGAGAGAGGGAGAAGAGACAAAGGGAAGAGAGAGGGGGAAGAGACACAGGGAAGAGAGAGGGGGAAAAGACAAAGGGAAGAGAGAGGGGGAATAGACACAGGGGAGGGAGAGATAAAGGGGGGACACAAGAAAGGGGCACAGAGGGCGCACACAAGAGGGGGACGCAGAGGGCATAAGAGGGACACAGTGGGCAGCACATTTCCTACCCTCGGCTTATACTCGAGTCACTAAGTTTTCCAAGTATTTTTTGGTAAAATAGGTGCCTCGGCTTACACTCGGGTCGGCTTATACTAGAGTATATACGGGTAAGTTGTATTGGGTTGAAAGTGGATCCTCAGGTATTTGAAAAATGCTTATAGGTTGGGAGACTGTCTTATGTGAAGTGGTAGTTTATTAGCCTGAACAGTCCAAGGAGCGAGAAGGAAAGGAAGCAGAGAATTGGGCAGCAATATGTACCATTGCTATCATTTTAGAAAAATGCATTTGATGGCAGATAAAAAACAAAAAGGCCAATATTGTCTGCCCATTTTATCTACCTAAAATATTGGCTTAATTAAGCCATAGAATAACCATGTATTGTGCCAGATATGCTTAAATCCCTCAATTGTGTTTAACCCTACCACCTTCACTGTAAAGTAGTATTTTAGTACATTACCCCCAAATCTTCCACATTTTAGCTTCAAATTATGACCTCTTGTTCTTGCGTTCCTCATTTTCCCAAATACCCTTCCCTCTTGAACTTTAATTTTTTGATATATTTCATATCACCCCTCTCCTTAATGTCCTCTAAGTTACATATATTCAGGTCATGAACGTTATGCTTATAAAGTCTTTCCTTACAGAAATACAACTACCTTTCAAATGTATATATCTTGGTTTATACAATAATAACTTAGCATAATTCTTGATTTTTAGTGAAAACAGAGAATGAGTAACTATACATACAACTATATAAAATACCACCGATGCAGTGAAGAGTAGCAAGACGAGAGAGTAGCAAGTGGATTGTGAAAGGCTGGAAAAAGAACTGAAAACAAAGCTTAGTGAATGCAATAAGGTGTTTTAAAAGCTCAGCTTTCAACACCAAGTCAAAATAAATAAATAAATGTGTAGCTCTTAGAAAGTAAGTTTGCACATTTTTAATCTTGTGTCAATGCTCTGGGAACAAGCACTATGTATGTTTCATTTTAAGCTCAAAGACAGGACCCTCCATTGTTTTGCAATTTGGAAATATTAAACACCATTCAATTGCTGCGTTTTTCAGATCTGAGCTTTTACGTGGAGATCGCAGGCAAATTTGCTATTCAATTGGCGTCCTTTTGCAAGCTCGGATCAGGTTACGAATTACGGCCATGCGAAAATGACGGCCGGCAAACTCGTAGCCTACACCACTCTGAAGCCTTTGATCTGTCACTTTTGCAGTGCTAAAATCGCATATCCCTATTCAGTTGCCCGATTTCCCCAAGTTTGCAAACTTATCCACACTCGCAAATCTATACAGAGCGCCATGAGCCCCTAATTAACCCCATCACTGATGGGGCTCTATACAGAGCCCCATGAGCCCCTAATTAACCCCATCAGTTCCATACGGCTCTATATAGACTCTTACGGGACAATAATGCTGCTAAGTTTAAGCACTACACTATTAGCCACCCCAATAAACTAATGAATCTAAATAACCCCCCCTAAGTAATTAACCCTCCCTCTAATAAACAAACCCTCCCTCTAATAAACAAACCCTCCCTCTAATAACCCCCCCTAAGTAATAACCTTCCCCCTAAGTAATAAACCCTATTTTACCCTCACCATACCCGATTAACCCTATCACTGACCATGTAACCATATCTAGTCCTATTTAACACTTTTTGGACCCCAAAAACCCTATATAGTCCTATTTAACCCTATATGGACCCAATAACCCTATCTAGTCCTATTTAACCCTATCTGGACCTAATAACCGTAACTATACCTAGTTAACCCTAACTGGGTCTATTTAACCCTACCTGAACCTATTGAACCCCACATGTACCCAGTAAACCCCTATCATATAAACCCCTCCTACCCTACCCTATCCTATTAATCCCTACACTACCTACCTAACACCCTAATAAAATCCCTATTACCCCACTAATTACACAAAACAAAACCTACATTACTGAAAATAAAAAAAGAACACTACTAAAAAAGGAAAAGAACACTACATAAAATAAAAAACAACATTACTGAAAATAAAAAAAACTATAAAGACTATATTACACCAAATCAAAACATTAACAACAATACACAATAAAAGCCCCTAAATATATACCATCATACCGCTAAATACATATAATTAAAAACCCTATATTTCACCTAAAAAAAACCCCCTTACTAAACCTAGAAAAGGGTAAATAAGACCACCTACCATGCCTAAATGCCCCTCCAGAGATTATGTTTTTTTTTGCTTCATCCCTAGGCAAGGGCCCAATGCAAAAATGATCACAGGTCCGGCACCCCTACAAAAGAAAAACATAAAAAAAAACAACATATAAATAATACATTTCAAATAGTAAACTTACCTTTTCCAAATGCCCATCCATCGATGCCCCCGTCCTCCTAGAAGTCTTCGGGGGCAGGGCCCCTCCAAAAAAATCTGACGAGCAAACATGTTCCTGTAAAAATATTGAAATGGCGCCTTCTGATTGGCTGAAATATGATTGACACCGTTTTCAGTCAATCAGAAGGCACAAAGATGTGAGCCAGATTGGGATACACCCCTATATCCTATTCTGATTGGCTGATGGTCCTGCCAGTCATTTGTAAACCAATCAGAAGGTGCTATTGCCTTCAGCCAATCAGAATAGGATACACCCCCACAGGGTGACGTAACTGTCAATCAGAAGAAGCAGATGCTTGGAATCAATCACAATGGGATACATCCCCTGGGGTGTATTCCATTCTGACTGGCTGAAGGCAATAGCACCTTCTGATTGGTTTACAAATGACTGACAGGTCCATCAGCCAATCAGAATGGGATATAGGAGTGTATCCCATTCTGACTGGCTCACACCTTTGCGCCTTCTGATTGGCTGAAAAATGATAGACAGCGGTTTTAGCCAAATAGAAGGCGCGATTTCGAAAAAAATTACTGGAGCATGCCACAAGAACCCTTATTTGCACTAGGGAGCTCAATCTTTTTCATTTTTTTAGCTCTTCATTTTTTTTGGAGGGGCCCTGCCGCCGAAGACTTCTAGGAGGACGGGGTCATCAATGGATGGGCATTTAAAAAAGGCATGTTTACTATTTAAAATGTATTGTGTTATATGTTGTGTTCATTTATGTATTAATTGTAATCTTTATTTATTTGTAGGGGTGCGGACATTTTAAGATTGGGCCCACGAAGCAAAGAAAACCATCATCGCTGGAGGGGCATTTGGGCAAGATAAGTGGTCTTATTTACCCTTTTCTAGGTTTAGTAAGGGGGGTTGTATTATGTGAAATATAGGGTTTTTAATTATATGTATTTAGCGGTATGATGGTATATATTTAGGGGCTTTTATTGTGTATTGTTGTTAATGTTTTGATTTGGTGTGAAATAGTTTTTTTTAATTGTATGTATTTAGGGGTCTGATTTGATATATTTAGGGGTTTTAATTAAATGTATGTAGGTTTGTTTTTTTTAAATTAAATTTAGTTTTTTTTTATTTTATGTAATTTAGTATTTTAATTTCAATAATGTGTTTTTTTATTTTCTGTAGTGTTCTTTTTTATTTTCTGTAGTGTTTTTTTATGTCTGTAATTAGTAGGGTAATAGGGATTTTTTTAGGGCGTTAGGTAGGTAGTGTAGGGGTTAACAGGATAGAGGGTGGTTAAATCGTGTAGAGGGGGTTAATAGGGTTGGAGTTAGGTAGGTAGTGTAGGGGTTAATAGGGTAGGAGGGGGTTTATATGATAGGGGTTTACTGGGTACATTTGGGTTTAAATAAGCCCAGTTAGGGTCAACTGTGTACAACTGAGGTTAATAGGTCCAGATAGGGTTAAAAATAGGACTAGATAGGGTTATTGGGTCCAGATAGGGTTAAAAAGGGCTAGATAGGGTTACATGGTTAGTGATAGGGTTAATTTGGTATGGTGAGGGTTAAATAGGATTAATTACTTAGATGGGGTTAATTAAAGGGTTTTTTTACTTAGAGGGGGGGTTATTACTTAGAGAGGGTTAATTAATTAGAGGGGGGATTATTACTTAGATTGGGTTAATTTAGATGTATTAGTTTAGTGCGGTGGCTAATAGTTTAGTGTAGGGTAGTGCTTAAACGTAATGTCATGAGGGTCCTGGATGACCCTCATGGCACTTATAGTGCTATTGTGGATGCAATTTTTGTCCCATAAGGGTCTATACCCTTAAGGGAATGATGGGGTTAATTGGGAATTCATGGGCTTTTTATAGAACCCCATGAGTGATGGGGTTATTTAGAGGCTCATGGGGCTCTGTATACAGCCCCATGAGTGATGGGTTAAATTAGGGGCTCATTGAAGCTTTGTATAGAGCCCCATGTTGTAGCGAGGGTCCTTTTAGAACCTTTAATTTGTTTGTTTTTTTAAATGCAGCGGGGGTCCTGATCGGGCCCCACGCTGCAAGGGTGAAAGTAGCGACCCTGCCGAGGTCCCAATGGGGACCCCCAGCATTGTGGGGGATAATGTTAGGTGCCGGGTTTGATTATTCGTGTGCTGCAGACCCTTTAAGGACCTGCAGCAGGGAATTTAATATTTTTAAATGCAGCAGGGGTACCGATTGGGACCCCCGCTGCAAGGGGTTAATATGGTGACCCTGCAGGGGACCCCTGCATCATGAGTGTCATGTGGGAACACTGCGGGGGTCCCAATCTGGACCCCTGCAGCAAGGTTTCATACCGGGAACCTGTGGGAGCACCCGCAGGTTTCATTGCCGTCATGATAGGGTTATTAAGGGGCTCTGTATAGAGCCCCATGAGTGATGGGGTTAATTAGGGGCTTGTGGGGTGAATTAGGGGCTCAGGCGGCTATGTATAGAGCACCCTGAGTGATAGGGTTCATTTCTAGTGTAGCGCGGGTCCTTTTAGTACCTTTAAAGGACCCGCGGCGGCAGGCACCTATCACAGTCACATAACTACTCTATTAGGCACAGAAACTTTCATCCATGTACATATTTAATTAAAGAGATCTAAAAAGGTGACAATTTGCTTAATTAATTATATATTTTTAGGCAAACAATACATTTGTCACATGATAGTTTAGTTTAATGACATATATCAATCTCACCTTGATTACACAAATATCCTGATGATATGCTTATTTTTCCTTTGAGACATCTAGAGTTTGTCTGCTGCTTGTTTATCTCATGTTTATGTTCATCCAAATACTTCCCTGTGAGACCAGGTAATCTATTAAAGTATGAATTAATTAGTTTGCTAGTTAACAAAACATCTTAAAATGTCAATAATTAAGCAACAAACATAAAAAGATGGTAGGAAACTATAGCCTTTCTGAAGATGCAAAAATGTGTATAGACAAGAGATTAATTGCAGCGACTTTTATAAGATGCATAGTTTGATATAATACACATGATCAATCAGATATATTATGTATGACCAATGTACTATACATACATATATAAATCCTTTGTCCCAAAGGGCTGGGTGTCTGGAACAATCTCTGTCTGTTCATCTAGAATAAATATAAAACATAAAATCACCCTCAGGCTAAGGTTTAACTAAAATCTTTTTCAAACGAAGGAATACTGACCACAATACTCATTTTGAAGACAGTCTGCACCCTCATCATTCTGCATACATTCCACAACATTAGAAGTAGATATCTGCAAAATTTAAATAATGGCATTTAATAGCCATGTCATGTACTCACTTTTTGCAAAAGTGTGTTAAACACGAAAAGTGGCCAAACATCAGATCTACGTAACGTTTATGATCCTTTGTCATTTTAATAGTGTTGAAATATGGAATCATTTTATAAATAGTGTTTGTGTAAAAACGTTACTCACAAGCAGCTTCTGCGGTTGCATGGTTTCTCTTTTATGGAGTGGTGTCTCAACACTTCTGCTAGCCTCACAAACAGGTATCTTTTTACTTTCAGCAGATTTAATAATTTCTAGTGGTGGTTTTACTCGTCCTTGCCGTGGTGTTGCTATAAACAGATATTTTGACTCATTAATAAGGATAAATATATACCATATTATGTGTATATTATATATATATATATATATATATATATATATATATATATAAAATCATATATATATATATATATATATATATATAATCATAAACTATATTTAAGGCTCTGGTTATAATTTTGGTTAGTTAAGCAAAAATTATTGCATGGCTAACGAACCGGGACTCTAAAGCAACCAGCACCAATTCCCCATTTTAAAAAAATCTCCCACTAAACCGGCCCCAATCGTTAGTTTGAGACTGCAAACAAAAAAAAAAACTAACTTTTTTTCTGATTGTTTTTCCAAGGCCTAAATGGCCCAGTTTAAGTGCGAATATATAAATTGATGCTTTTTCTCTTTAATGAACATATTATTAAATCTCTGATATAAGTGTTGCAGGAATGCTTTGTAGCAATACATTTTCAATATCAGATTGCACAATCTCCTGTTCAGAATGTAGTTTACTATTTTGGGATAAAATGTAAGATTCCAGGAGTTTTTGTAAAACAAGCATTCCTTTAAATATGCATATATTGAAAACTTTAACTTACGTGTTTTCATTGCCTTTCTGGGGGTTTTCATATTCAAAATACCTGCAGAAGGTATAATCATTGATGCTTCTGAAACTTTACTCTTCTTGGGGGTAACTAGCTGAAAAGCAAGAAAATCTCAAAGTAAAAGCACACTAAAAAGAATAAAGATTTTATTCATATATCTTCTTTGGATATTGAATGTAGAAATTATATATTACAGGTTTTAACAATATTTGCAGTTAGTATCACTTGGTGCCAGTTCAATTTTTATTTACTTCTTAAAGACATAATATGTCTGGCAGTATACAAGGATAATTTGCACAGGTTTACTAAGTAACACTGTTCATAATTGACATGATTGATAGCACACTATATCCATAGGCCTTTTTTTGATGTGCATGAATGTCTAAACTGTCACTGATGTCTATGTAAAAGTTATACAACTACCTTATTTTGTATTGTATAGCAACCCCTCTAAACCCAGGCTAATTCAGCATAAAATTAAAAATGTGCTTTGGCCAATCAGAAGAAAGCACTGCAGCTGATACATTTCAATATACCTATAGGGTTCCTGCTTGTGCTGCAAAGCAGCCTGGGGTATGTAGCGTGTCTGTGGTGAAGGGGGCGTAGGCAGCACAGACAGAGAGCAGACTGCAGCAGGAAGCACATCCCAGCAGTGACTTCATCAGTGCTCTCTTATTGGCTGAGGAAGGCACCGAAGGTGTGTAATGGGTTAAAAATCGATCCCCTAATGCTGCATGCTGACTGTGTGGGGATCAGTGACTTGTGTAGATACCCCTGGGGGTGTCAACATAATCATTGGATGGATTTTTAGATAATATTAAAAATAAAATGTTTTATGAAATGTGCTCCATACATAAATGATTATTTTATACCAGTCTGCTTGATGACTGTTGGGTCTAAAATAATATTAGATTTAAAAAAAAATGATTCACTTGGCTTTTCTTTTGCTTTTACATTACTTAGATTTTATAATTAAATAAACTATTTGTAAACCTCTTATTTTAATATTGTTTGTACATTTTTAATTAACTTGGATTAAGAACCATCCTCTAGAACAAAAAATAAGAAATGAGAAAGAAACAAAGAGCTTCACAAACCATTATTACTAGACTAAAGAACAGCAAAGGCAAGCTGATTTGTGAACATATAACAAACACTCCTAAGAGACTGATATGCTTTGCTGTATCTGCAGAGACGTTTGGGCCAAAATTAAGTTTCCTTAAGTTTTTGTTGATGCCCTCAACTACATTTACTAGCAGCCACAATTAAATTAATTTCCAAAAACAAAGCTTTGAGCACTGATGCATACAGTAATTAATATTATAAAGGAACTGTTGACCAATTAGTATAATTCCTTGCAGTTCTACAAAATACTATTCAGAGAGTCAATATACTTAAATTTATTAAATATAAATATAGTCATGTAAAACTTCTCTCAAAACCAGTAAACCGAATATTATATCACTATTAAAACAACAATTATAAGAGCCTACACAAAATGAATATCAGATTAAGTACCTATTTCACAAACTTTGTTGACAAGGATCATCCATGATTTGTTAAAGGTCAAGTTTTCAGCATTGTTATTCTTAAAGCCTTAATGGCTATGCTGCACATCAAACAATATAACAACATAATTACTACTGGCTGCTAGGCACCCACACCTAATACAGGATGGGAAAATACAGGATGGTAAGAAGAAATTAAATCCGATAGACTGGCCAAATTTATTCAACAACATAAACCATTTCTGCTTAATACGTGTTGCATCCAATCCAATATTATCTGCCAAATAAAGTCTTGTTTAAAAAAAACATTGCTCCTGCGATACTCAAGGCCTGGTCAGTTTACACTTCACTTAAAGGTGACTCTTACATGACCTCTGCAGTATATATGCTTTAAGCCCTTCCACCTTCCATTCAGATTTCCACCTCATTGGACATGCTACTTTAAAACTCTGACCACATATTGACTAAGGCCCTCATTCAATTGCAATTTGGTCAATTGAATAGGGCTCTAAATAAGCACATAACATATTTTTTTAAAGAAGTTTTTAGTTAGTAAACATCTATCCAAAAGCAAGGTTTTCACCAACTAAAAATGTCTTGAAAAAAAATATGCTATGTGCTTATTTAGAGCCCTATTCAACTGGCCAAATCGCAATTGAATGAGGGCCTAAGTCTTACATTTACAGGGACTCCACACTTTACAGCAGGTGATCTTCTCTAAATGGAATAAACTAAGCATATGTTTTATATATTACTAGCGAATTGCCCGTCAAAAAATGACGGCAATGAAATTGTAAGGTAGCTAATGCTGTTTGGTGTATAATAATGAAATATGTAATACATTACTAAATGAATATACTGTACCTATTTTGAATCATTGTGATGAAGAGCTGGCAATCTGTGTTGATGTTGCTGCAGCATTAGTGGTGTGGAGCTGCTGTGTAAGCATGCTGAATGTGTGCACTGTGTGGTATGAATATCCGTAGGTTGTTTGTGGCGTTTTGCGAGTTTCTTGTGGTGTTTTGCGAGTTTCTTGTGGTGTTTTGCGAGTTTAGAGTGCTGTAGCCTCGTTTTCGTTTTGTTCGGCGGCCATTTTTTCTCTCGCTTAGATTTTTTTTTAGTCTCTAAACTCTTTTATTTCGAGTAAAATCGAGGTCTAAGTTGTATTTTTGAGGTCCTGGGTGCTCCCTCTTGGTGTAGGTAAGGTTTTTATGTATGTGCTGTGTGTATGTATTGTGTTTTACATTTTGTAATGTTCGCGAGTTGCGTCCGAGTGTTGCGAGGCCGTAATGTGTGTGAACGTGTGTCATATGTTGTTTGCGAGTGTCGTAATGTGTGTGTCGTGCTGTTTGGGTTGCGACGTGAAGTTTGCGAGGGTCGCAGTTGCTGGCATGGAGCGCCCCTCGCTTTGCGAGGTCCTCAGGTGCTGGCATGGAGCGCCTTCGTAGCGAGCCTGCGGCCCTCGCTACGCGAGCCCGCAGCGTTAGCAACAACTCGTACGCTCACAACTATATATGTGATGTAATAAACAAACATTAGGTGCTAGAGCCCATTTATAAAAAGTCTTGAAAGTGATTCTAGCATGATTGAGGCCTGTGTTGGAAGAAAGCACATGACATTTATCCCTCTCTGCCCATCTACTATAAGACCCCATGTATTCCCATTAGTAGAAACACACACGATCATTTAGCAACACCTGCAATTACTCTAATCTTATACCATGTCCAAAACAAAAACACAGATTTGACTCCAGAAAAGGCCCATCTAGTCTGCTCATTCTACTTACAAGTTTGGCTTAATTAAGCCTCAGGATGGTCTTATGCTTATCCCAGGCGGATTTAATTCCTTAGCTATGATCACTCTTTATTCCTTTAATTTATTACCACCCTGCTGATTCAGCCTCTAGTTTGTTAAAACTTGTCAACAACAAATCAAATATCACCATACTCTCTGCCTTCTGCTACATATCTCACTTTAACTACCAGTACTATTATTGACTAGCTACTTGCCAGTCAAAAATGACGGTAATAACATTTTAAGGCTGTGAATGCTGTACATTCGGCGATCATCGCGAACCCCGCGAGAAACCTGCAATGAGTACCACAGGCGCTCATTGCAGCCTGAGTGCCACAGGCCTCGTGATGAGCGCCTGTGGCGCTCTTTGCAGGGCCTGCAATCACTGCAGACGAGCAAGTGTGACCCTCGCTTTGCGAGGGCCGCAAGTGCGTGACCAACATCGCAAACGTGACCAACATTCGTAAGATCCATAACTATATATGTGATTGTACTTTTCTATAAATCTGCAAGTGCTACTATACCTACATCCAACATTAGTGATTGTACGGTTTTCCATAAATTTGTAAAGAGCTTTAGATAAAATTGCTACATAAAAGTATAATGCAGATAATGACTATAGTTAATTATTTGTTAAAAACACTATTGTTGTTTACCATAGCCAATCAATAATATTTCTAAATATGTAGACATGATTCAAAATATTTTTTCTTCTAATTGCAATTTAATGCATATTACACCTAATAAGGAATCTTAAAAAATAATCTATGAGGGTATTTTTCTCTACTAAAGACTTGCCTTTGAGTTATTGCTCCTGCAGTCTTCCTGGTAAGTGGAATCATTAATATTGGATACCGTCTTGGGAAATTTATTTTTCATTTTCATATGCTCAGCATCAGAGTCTGTAACGTATTTTGCAGAAGCAAATGGCTCTTGGCTTTCAGGTATAAGAATCTGAAAGTGAATGGCAAAATAAATTAAAACAAAAACACTGGTGAATAAAAGATAAAAGTGTCCAAGTATTGTTTTCTAAACTATCAATAAAAGTTTCATAATAATCTGCTATACCTGGTAAAGTTATACCTGGTTGAGCTCATGGTGTATAAAATTAAAACTAACTAATGATTATACACTGGAGGGGCATATCTAGAAATGTATGACGTGTAACTCTGTACCTCAAATTATCAGTCAGAAGAGCATTATCATTTCAAATCTAAGAAAAAAAAAAATACTGTGAAAAAAGAAGTCACTATGCTTGTAATCTTAGAAAAGAAATAAGAGGGGGGGGGGGGGGGGGGAGAAGGCGCACCAACGCCTAGTACAGATCATTAACCTTATAAAAATATAAAATGAGGAATATTAGAGTTTGCGACTCTCACCTTGGATGACCTCAAAAGATTATGAGGTATTTCAAAGCATCGGTATAGTATCTGGTATTTATCACGAACGGTGTTGGTTGGGTATTCTTCCCCAGTGTGGAGGAAGTGGTTCTTATACGTCAACCGTAGATGATCAAATGGTTAAAAATGTGTGTTTAAGAGGTAGCTCACGGAAGTAGTAATAGATATGGAAGAACGTAAATGATTCCAAAAAATGATATTTTATTACTACAAATCTATTAACATACGACAAGAAATAATAATAAACATAATATCTAATAGTGATATTGTGACTGAAGCTTCTGTGTATACAGTCCAGTATAGATTAAAATAATATATTGCTACAAATGGATGTGTGTATTAACACAATATGATAAACGCGTTTCTCAGCTCTTAGCAGCTTCTTCAGTATCTTATCCCCTTAGGGACTGGACAGCAAATAGACATGGATAGTGTGCTATTTGAAGTGCTTGTAATCTTAGCCAAACCAATTGGTCATACTGGATAACACATTTAAAGGATCACTGAAGTTATTAAAAGAAAATGTAAGTTTAATCAATATTCCATCTTAAAATCCAATATTAAACACATTGCAGAAAGCAGAGGTCCCTGTCTCGTATATGCAGTACAGGAACACGTGCACACACTCCAGTGTATTTCCCTTGTTTATGCAATGTCATTAGTGAAAAATCTGGCACGGGTATCAGCAAATGTTAACGTCACATAACTAACCAGCTGATGTCATGATGCCTTCCTGTTGAAAATGTCATTCCGCTGCAGAATAAGATTTATTCGGGATGCTGAAGGAATAACTGTTTCTATAAGTCAACAAATGACAGACTATGAACAAACCAGGGACTCTGTATTGTGGGTAATTACTATTCATGCTGTCATCCTAACCTCATGAAGACAATGTGAGCAAATGTCTTATTGTTTTTATTAAAAATAGTCTGGCAGTGTGCAACCTCTCCCCATGTCCTCAGGCACATCACATACACAGAAAAAAGCATGTGTGAGCAGTGTTGCAAATAAACATGCAACTGCAGCATTAGCAAGATGGATGTCTTGCTATTAACAGAAGAGCAAAATTGCTGCACCAAGAGTGGAACCAAGTTTAAATCATGAGTAACTACTGTTATCCCTTTATTGTAAAGACATATTAATACAAGAATCTATGTATTAAAGTTTATTCCTGATTACAAAGCTTCAAGACTTCAGTGGTCTTTTAAATTGCAGGAAAGGGTTGGGATTCATAAAAAATTCATATGCAACAGAAAAACAAAGCTAGATGCATTATAAACCTAGAGAAGGAAAATACCCATGTAGTTTGCCCTTTCCATCTTGATCAAAAACCTGGCTTAATTACTGAATATACACCTATAATTATCTCAAGAATATTTGGATTCCATTTACTATTTTTGCTCTTACCCTTTTTGATGGAAGGCTGTCCAAGCTATCAACCCTCAGAACTTTATGTACAGTTGGACATTCAAATTGTATGCCTAAATCTTCCACTGTCCAACCGGGCATCCATCTTTATCTCAAAGATATTTTAATTTGAATGTATTACATCCTCTGATATATTTAAAAAAGTTTATGTCTTTTCTCTAAGCCTTCATTATAATAGAAGCATTAACACTATTATTATTAGTCATTCTGTTAACTTTCCAATATTTTTGTTGCATTGTTTGCCTACTTTTAAATCACTCAATATAAAAGCTCCCAAAACTATTTCCTCTTCTGTTGCAGTCATGTAAATACCGTATATACTCGAGTATAAGCTGAGTTTTTCAACCCCCCTAATCCTCATCCTCAACCCCCCTAATCCTCATCCTCAACCCCCCTAATCCTCATCCTCAACCTCAACCCTCCTCCTCAACCTAAACCCCCTTCAACCCCCCTCCTCAACCTAAACCCCCCTAAATACCTCCCACTCTCCCCTCACTTATCTGCTTCTGCTCCGGCCTCTGCTCCTTGACCTGGCTCGCATGTGACGTCACATGCGAGCCGCGTCAATAGCATAGTGGTAGGTATTTGGGGGGGGGGGGGGGGGTTGAGGAGGGAGGTTGAGGATTAGGGGGGTTGAGGATGAGGATTAGGGGGGTTGAGGATTAGGGGCGTTGAGGATGAGGATTAGGGGGCTTGGGGATGAGGATTAGGGGGGTTGAGGATGAGGATGGGGGGGTTGAGGATGGGGGGGGTTGAGGATGAGGATGGAGGATGAGGAGTGGGGTTGAGGAGGGAGGTTGAGAATGAGGAGGGTGATAAGGGAGAGGGGAAGAGACACAGGGAAGGGAGAGGTTGGAAGAGACACAGGGAAGGGCGAGGGGAGAAGAGACATAGGGAAAGGGCGAGGGGAGAAGAGACACAGGGAAGGGCGAGGGGAGAAGAGACACAGGGAAGGGCGAGGGGAGAAGAGACACAGGGAAGGGCGAGGGGAGAAGAGACACAGGGAAGGGAGAGGGGAGAAGAGACACGGGAGAGAGAGGGGGACACAGAGGGCACAAGAGGGACACTGGGGGCAGCACATTTCCTACCCTCGGCTTATACTCTAGTCACTCATTTTACCCAGTATTTTGTGGTAAAATAGGTGCCACGGCTTATACTCTGGTCGGCTTATACTCGAGTATATACGGTATATGTTAAGTATAAATTCTTTTTTGCAGGGGTTGTGCCTGATATAACTTATTTGCAATTACCCACATCCAATTTTGGACATACTTGAACATTTTTCTAAAACTATTACACATTTGATTTACACCTCCTGGAATGCCCACTTTAACATATTTTTGTGTCACCTGAAAAGAGGAACACTTTCCTTAGATGGCCATTAGTAATAATAAAGTATAAGTATACTACACATAAATTGTTTCATCATAGATTCCTGATACAGTCACATGAGAAACCATCCCTCCCACTGTATTTCATTAACTATTGCTTATTCCTTCAGCAGGTTTTCTATCTATTCCACTACGTTTGGATCAGACTATACAATTTAAGAATTAATTTATTGTGCGTCACTAAATTCTAGGAGCCTCATTCAATTGCGAGTTTGCCAATTGAATAGGGCTCTATATAAGCACATAGCATATTTTTTTTACAGAACTTTTTAGTTACTGAACTTCTATCCAAAATCAAGGTCTTCACTAACTAATAACTTCTGTCAAAAAATATGTTATGTGCTTATATAGAGCCCTATTCAATTGGCCAAATTGCAATTGAATGAGGACCTAGGTTTTCAATGTCTTGCTCCAACCCTATTAACTTAGCTAAATAATAGGTACACAAATGTGGTACCAATCCTAGATCACTATAGTTACTATAGATATAATAACTGGGGCCAAAGAACTTTAGAATCTTTCCATACACATTGTAAGAAGCAGCTCTAAAACATTTTTTTTTTAAACATAATTACAGGTATAAATGAGTCTGTTCACACGCTTTATTATATTACTGGAAAGAGTGTTTTCTAGTGATAATCAATAATAATAATCACCTGTGATCCACTTTCATCAAAAATTATGTGCACTGCAGTTTTTGCTACTGAAACGGTTTGCTTTTTTGTAAATCCCTAGGGAATTCAAAACAAGCTATTAGTACAAATTAATATGAATTCTGCCTTTGCACATTTGAAGCTTATCAAAAACAAATAGATACATTAAAATTTGTGTTTTAAACAAAAGTGCTGAAGAAACCATGTTTTATTTATTAATGCAAGCAAAAAGGTACACAATGTTTCAGGAGCAAGCACCTTTCCTCAAATGCATTAGACCACCAGACACAGATTGATATCCATTGGGAGGGGTCTCATCAGCAGGCACCACTGCCCTTACAAATTGTAAAGTTATTTAACATATTATAACTTAAAGTAATCTAAATGGATTAAAGGACACAGCAAATGCAATCCATCATGTACCTAACTTTAAAAAAGCGACTAAAATTGCATTCTTCATTAAGACAATTAGATCCATATTTATTCAGCGTACAACCACACATTTCTTGGTGATGGACACATGCAGGAGCACTATGTAAAAAAACAAACAAAAAAAAAGGCTAAAAATGGCATTAAATTTCGATAGCACTCAGACAGCGCTATGGTGAACGGGAAAGCACTGAGCGGGAATTTAAAGGGATCGGCGCTAAAAAATAGCGCTATAGCAGGGTTTAAAAAAAAAGTGGTATAGCGAATCAGTATGGGTAGCATTAAGCACAGTATACCTGTGTATCTCAACTGTGAGGTATAATGCCTCTATTCCTTCTTTATGCCATTATTTCTGTTCATTTAAACATATCTAGATTTTTTTTTTTAGGTCTAACCCACCTAAATCTTCGAGTTTTAGACACAAGAAAAATGTGGGGTTTCATCTCTGTAACTAATCTATGAAGACTATTTTCCATTTGGTCCCCTGAAAGTTATCACCAACTACAACCAAATCATACATAAAAATACTCGCATACAATAGGGCAATATTCTCCCCCATTATGGTCCCCTTGACCTGTTGATAGAAAACAGTATTGAATCTAAAATCATTTTTATAGCCCTCAAAATATTAAAATTACAACAATTACAGATATAGTTTTAGTCGACTACATCTAAAGTGTATGATGTAATAATGTTAAAATTAAGATAGTTGTGCAGGAAAAATAAGATTATACCTTAAATTTATGTTCACCAAACACTTTATTTGCAGCATCAAAAATATCTAGCAGTGAATCAAAATATATTCGTATTTCCTTCCCTTCTTTCTTGCCAACTGTGGTTGGAGTTTTTAGAGCTACTGTTAGAAATTTCTTGTTATCAGTCTCTGTTTAAAATATGAAAAAAAAAAAGTATAAAACAGTTGTGATTGTGCTATTTTGTGATTTCAGGTTTGATAAGGCAGTTCTTAGTGAGCAATGTTACAAGAGTACCTTCTATATCATACTTGTCCACTTCATCTTCTGTTATGCAGACTGTTTCCCACTGATGATCCTGTACAATAAAAATTACTGTAAAACCTATTGCAATAATGGACCATTAGTTTGAGAACCACAAGGAAACTTAGCAACTATTTTCAGGTTAATGAAAGTAGGATACAGGAAATACAAATACTCTCAAAATTACTTTCTAAAGTTGCACTGGGGAACATGTGGCCCGTTACCGGTTTCCTCTTGTCCCAAAGCCAAATATCTAAGTGTAGTTATGACTGCTGCTTATATTTGAGATAAAGCTGCATTTCTAGTGTAAAACAAAATCGATTGGATGATCATTTTTATGTTGGGGTAGAGCTGGGGCTGTCATTTTGGGAGCCACTGACCAGACATTAAGAGCTAGATTACATAGCTCCTGCAAGGTTGACTCGTAGCTCTACAAGAACTAACAAAATAATTTAAGAAACTTTTATGTGGCTCTAGCAGGATATTTCACACAAGAATTTACTGATACATAAGGGGAAATAGCTTAGGAAACTTGCAAGGATCCTTACAAATACACTTAAAGGACCACTACTGTTCCCAAAAAAGACACCAGTTTGTCAAGAACGTACCAAACTAACAATATAAGCAACTGTGTATGCCAAGGCCATAAAACATTTTTTGGGAAAATCAGAATTTGTGTATAGGAATCCATTTGGTGTTTGTTATATCCCTCTCTCAGAGTTTGATCATGAGGGTGTATATTTTGGGTATCAGTGGAGATAGGGATTGAGGAAACAAAAAGCAAGTTATAAGTGAGATGTAGAGAGACTTTTAGCAGAAAAAGAACATTGTTCATTAAGAAATGATGTGCAAAAAAACAAAACATTAAGGTTCTCGGACCTGCTTGAGATATGTAAGTTTACTCCAATTTTTTTTTCCTATTTAGGAGTCATACAGATGAATGAGGGACCAAAAGATTATAACCTATACAAACAGGTGTGACTCCCTGGCTCATTGGATTTGTCAAGCCCTGCAGAACATTCCCATCTATTCCCCTCAACCTATCTCTTCCCCACTCCCTCCCCTTTATCCCTTTCCCCTCTCCCTCCCCTGTGTCTCCTCCTCCTTCCCTGTGTCTCCTTTACCACCTCTCCCACACCTGTGTCTCTTTCCACCCTCTCCCTACCAGGTGAGATATCATCAAAACATGTACTGCTGATTAAGACTACAGTAGTTGTTAGTGTTCAGTGTACATTTCATCAATACAGTAGCACTGCTATTTGCTGGGATTAATGTTAAAATGTTTTTGTTTACTATATTAAATTATATATATATATATATATATATATATATATATATATATATATATATTTATTCGCTGGCTGATTTCCATTCAATTTTTGCACAAGCAAATAAAGAAAAGCATGAACTTCTTTCCTACCTCTCGATCATCATCTGTAGACACGTAAAAAGAAATGCTTTGAGTACCAACATTAAAGTCAATCCAAAACTCTTCTAATTTTTCATCTGATGGTATCTGGAGCTAATATATGAATGTAGAAACAAACAGAAAATTAGTTTGCGGTTTTTGCAGGACCACTGTAATGACTTAACAGACACTAACTGATTTCATAAGGCATTGAACATAAATAAAACTCCTAATCAAGTATTTAAAAAAAAAGGCAAATTTAAACTTACTTTAAACTTAGCTGCTTGATTCCACCCTCTTTGGGTTTTTTAAAAGGCCAGTGTAATGGCACACACAATTCTTTAAGTTTAGCTTTAAGCTCACCATTAAAATTACTTTTACATATGCAAAGAGATTTGTACATGTGTGACACAATTGATTATGGGAATGAAGAAAAAAACCCTCCTATTAACCAACTTTGTGTTAACTTCATATGCACTTAAATTGGCCCTTTAAGGAGACAGTAATATTGGCTGGGATGTCGGTCTAAAGGGTTTCCAGAATCTTGTTTATATAAAGAGACTTAAAAGGTCACTGTAGGCACATATTTTCAATCGTGCATTTAGAAAAAAAAAAAAGCATGACTGTCATTATCAAAAGTTTATTTTGCATGTGGAATAAAATATATTAGATTTAACAAAATGACCAAAAAAGCATCACAGAAACAGATAAAACTATATATTTGATTTTTTTTATTAGACACTAATACAAGGCAATTTGAGTACAATAACAAGATGTAAGCTTTTTACAGAACACATTATCTCAATATAAGATTTTACAAAACATATACAATGATGAAAGATCTCCGCATTAACCAGGTGTCGAAGATTACAACCTATGAAAACAGTATTTCTGCGTACCTTTCCAAAGATTACTCAATCACTTAATAATATTTTAGTTTTTTACATTTATGGGCTCACCATTTAAACTTGTAGTTAAACATTGTTCAAGAAAATTAAAAGCAAACAGAGAAAACAAGGGGTGGGGGGGCACAGCACACAGTAAACCATCCCGATGCCTTTATACCGTTATATAATATGAAGCTATATAACTTTATATAATAAGAGGAGGCCTAACTCCTTCTAGATGGTCTCAAGGTCCTTAAGAAGGTCATGATCCTGCCTCCTCCGCGGGATCCCTGCCAAGCTAGGGCCGGCTGGGAATCATACTCTTTAAGCTAGGTGAAAGGATCCAGGGGTTCCAAATAGCTATGAATTTTGGTAGGGAGTCCGTCAGTACGTGTGAAAATTATATTGCGGTTAAGGAGAGACTAAGTTCATTAATGACTGCCTGCACACTAAGTATATCAGTTTTCCACTGCCTCGCTATGACTTTTTGTTGCGAGCATCACAAATTTCAATAGTTTATTTTGTTAGGTTGACAGGGAGCCTAACAAGGCTACTTCTACATCTGTTATTAGTGGAAAATGCACCATCGAGGATACTATATCAAAAACCTCCTTCTAAAGTCGGGCACCCCCTGAAACACGCTGGATCTGCATTGTCTCTCCACTTGTGTAGCCTTTCAGGCGTAATGTACGTCCTATGTAACACTTTAATAGCTGTCTCTAAGATGCTATAATTATAGGACCCCTTAGATAAATTTCTCCACGTAGAAGACCATGCCTCTCTCTCACTCACATGACCCAAATCTTCCTCCCACTTTACCATATACTTAGCTTTTTGATCTGGGGAGCCAGCGTTAAATACATTATATAACGGACTCACTACTTTTTTAGACAGAGGAAACGACTCGCATAGCTTAACACACCAATGCACCCTCGGAGGAGATACATCTTTTTTATTCATACCGTATATACTCGAGTATAAGCCGACCTGTGTATAAGCCGAGGCACCTATTTTACCACAAAATACTGGGAAAACTTAGTGACTCAAGTATAAGCCAAGGGTGGGAAATGTGCTGCCCCCTGCGTCTCTTCCCCCCTCTCCCTTCCTCTGTGTCTCTTTCCCCCTCTCCCTCGTGTCTCTATCCCTCCTCCTCCCTCCTCATCCTCAGCCCCCCTCCTCATCCTCTACTCCCTTCCTCACCTTTACCCCTCACTAATTACCTCTCCCTTTCCATCAGCTGCTCCTCCGCGCATCTTCCGGCTGTGTCGGGACCCGGCCAATGCTAATGACGTGACGAGCATGTGACATTAGAATATGCCGGGTCCCGACACAGCCGGAAGACGCGCGGAGGAGCAGCTGATGGAAGGTAAGTGAGGGGAAAGGGAAAGGGGAGGTAATTATAGAGGGGTAAAGTGATGAGGAGGGTGGTTTGGTTGAGGAGGGAGGATGATGATGATAAGGGAGGGAGAGGGGGGGAAGAGACACAGGGTGACTCGAGTATAAGCCAAGGCGGCCCTTTTCAGCCTTAAAAAAAAGGGATGAAAAACTTGGCTTATACTCGAGTATATACGGTACTCACATGATGAAATAGTTCACAGAAGTTAAAATATTCTCAGGAAGCCATTTGTTTACCACCAGAAAAAGGTAATATTGAGAAAGGGTTGAGGTAAAGTTGGAATGGGGAATCAATGCGGTGAGTGTTGAAGATGCAGGTGATAGAGCATGTTTTGAAGTGGCCCAGAACCATATGTCTAGTGTTTAATGAAGAGGTTTTATATTTTCCCCATAGATATTTTATGCTTGGGGAGCCACACCAAATTCTCCTAAGAGTAAGGGAGCATAAATCTGTTTTCTATAAACATCCACATAGGTTGGTGTTGAGTTGAATGGGCTATAGGAATAGAAGCCAATTGAGCAGCTTTAAAGTATATGTTTACGTTTGGGCACGACAGACCCCACTAAGGCCTGTGTTTACACATCTCTTGTTTAGAAATTCTGTGGCGTTTGTTATCCCAGATAAACTTGAACATCTGCAGTTGGCAATTTTCCAGATTTTGTGACTTCATAGGAATGGGAAGTGTACAAAACATACATAGTAATAGAGGTAGCATGTTCATCTTGACTGCATTGATTCGTCCCAGCCAAGAAATTCTACCCCTTGACCATACCTTAATGTCTTTATATAGTTCTTGAAATAATGGGGGATAATTAGTTTTATACATGCCTGAAGCAGAGTGAGTGATGTTTACCCCTAAGTACCTAATATGTGAACTAGGACAAGAAAAGCAATATTTTTTGTTGAAGGAGACTCAATCCCGTCCCGCCAGGGAGATGCTTAAACTTCAGAATTTTCCATGTTTAATTTTAAACCTGAGACCTTGCTAAACTCATCTAAGACTTGGAGTAGGGCTAGGACCGAGACAACCGGATCAGTCAGCGAGCACAATAGGTCATCTGCAAAAAAACAGCATTTTAGGTGATGAAGACCAATTGTCATGCCTTTGATGTCTGGAGTAGACCTTAATGTTTGGGCAACGGCTCTGTTGCTAGTGCAAACAGTAAGGGTGATAAGGGACAGCCCTGCCTACTGCCTTTTTTAATACCGATGGATGGGAAGTTATCCCCCGGTAGCCTTAGGCTCATATTTTTTTTATATATATATATATATTTAAAGTGAATTGAGAGGAAACGTACACAAAGACACAGAGAACATATCAATATTGTTTTTTATCTAATTTACCTGCTAAATATTTTTTAATTATGGTGGCCATGAATCTATGCAGTGCTCTTCATCAGCTGTAGACTTGCTGTTAAAGATTTTTTTTTAGGAATGGCTAGCTTATTAACTCTGCCTGGGAAGCAACCAATGTTGTGCACTAGACCTCAAATCCTTTAAATATTAAATACATTGGTACCTTGGCACTCGTCTACGTCAAAACTCATCAAATTTAGTATTAAACACATTTTGACAAGTACGAGTACCATGGTTTCCTAAGACCTGTATGAGTCAATTTGCATTGTTCCTTATGGGAACCTTGGTACTTGACGTTTTCGGAACTCGTTGTGCCTTCTGGGAGCAATTACAGATGAGTACCAATGGTCCACTGTATTGCTTTTTTCTTTTAACATAAATTGAATTAATGACTAAGGTATAAAGAAAGCACCTAACTTGTGTTAGAGCATTACAGTGCTTCATTAACATTAGAGACACATCAATAACATATTACTTTGCAATGTTAACATTTTACATACTTCTTAAAATATCTAGTCACATATCAGAGAAGCAAATAGACATTACCTCGTAGTTTCCCAAAAATGCAGAAATACAAGGGTAAGTAAAAACTCTGGAAAAAAAAAATATATACATTTAAGCTACACATACATTTGATAAGTGAAATGGATATGAGACTATGGGATTTTCTAAACCTATAATTAAAACTAAACAGTAATATTTTTATAACATTTTAAATGAAAGGTAATTAAAAAAATAGCAGAGCTTACAGAGAAGCTAATTATATAACAGAAAACAATGAAACTCACTAAATCCCATATATAGAAAACAAGAACTGTGCAGATTACACAGACGACAATACTAATGGTTATAGTAGGAATTCAATGCTTAAAATGCATCCAGAGTAAACTATTGGTAAACCTAGGTTTCACATAATATATGGTGCACATATTGACTAACTGTATGCAATAATTGTCCATTACTATGATCAAAAATGTTATCAAGATTTCTATTAAGCAATTTGACTATTGCTTATACATACCTTCGTTTATCACCGAGCATGCCATTTACCAAATTAAGAAATTTTCTACAGTCCTGTTATAAAGAAGGAGACAATTAAGATATATATATATATATATATATATATATATAACATTTGCATATGTTATAGCATGCTTAGTAATGCAACAATCAGACATACAGTTTCAAAATCAGAGTCCTTTATTCCTTTAAATGCCTCAGTAATAAATTCCATGGGAAACCACTCCTTGGCAAGTTCTCCACGTTGTTTCTCTGACGTCATTCTACATAAAGCTTCTGTAATTGCCACTTGCAAATCATAATCTGAAAAATAGTATAGTTTGCAAAATGATGCAAAATTTAAAATATTCTATTAAATGCAACTAATGAAACACAGGTCAAACTTCACCTAGGGAAAAGTGGTATACAAGGAATAATCATAAAGATATTTATATAGAAGTTTTCCTCTCTGTGTTTCCTAAGCTATTTCTCCAATTGCTCTTCTAACCCATCATTAAAAGCATATTAAAGTGAGGTGGGTTATGAATGCATCCTGCAGAGGAGCATTATAACCCACCTAGCAAAAATGTTTGCATGAAAAAATGCAAACCATTTTTGCAAAAAAATAAATAAAATAGTGTTCACACCCCCAGACACTGGCACTGTGCTCTAGGGTACACATTTCTAAATTCGTACCCCAGCTAACAACGCATGCGCAAGCTGATTGGCTTTTCAGACAATCAGCAAAGAGCGGTGAGGTCAGCTGTGACATCACTGCTGCTTCTGATTATGTCCGAGCAGAGCATGTAATTTGGCATGCAATTTAATCACAGCCTATGATACCTGTATTTCAGGGACCATATAAGTGTCTTAAACACTGAATATCTAAAGTTATGTAGAAATAGAAGAACACTTATAGTCCCTATATATAAGGACCACTAATAAACAATTAAACTTTATTTAAATGGTACAACAACGGCGTGATATAATTGTTAAAACTTAAATTAAGAAGTGGTCTGAAAAAAGAGAACATAGACCACTATCATCCTCCTACAGGGGAATGTATTGTTGCAAGGAATATTTTATTTTAATATGCTTGTTATGATAATAGTCTCATTGTATTTTAGGCAATTCCACTAATAATGCCTCGTACACAATGAAAGTATATACTGAACTCATATAAGTAGGTATATATTCCCTTACATTTATATCTATGTCTTCATTATAGTGCTTGTTCATAAGCCTATGTCCGAGCACAGCTCTGAGATTTCGTAAGCTAGCAGAGAAGGGAGAACAGTGGCGGTCCGTGCGCGCGCACACGTGTCTGCGTCTGTGCGTGAGTGAGAGAGTGTGAAAGCGGGTGTCTGAGAGCGCGGGTGTCTGAGAGTGAGTCTGAGTGAGTCTGTGAGTGAGAATGAGTCTGTGAGTGAGAGTGTTACGGGGCAATTCACTGGGGCTGGGGGAGGTCACAGGGCAAATCACTGGGGCTAGTGGAAGTATCACCTGGGATGTAGATAAAACAAATCAGTGAATGAAGGGACACAGACCTCGAGTATTACAGAAATCTAAAAGAAAGCTGCAGCACAATCCCCAGGCCAAAAAGATACAATGTATTATGTATGCTAATTTCACCTTGGATTTTAAGGGGGTGTCAACATTGATTGAAAAAAGTTGCAAATGCAAGAAATTCAGCAAGCTTCAGGGTAACGGTTTAACTGTTTATTTTGGTATTTTTCCATGCAAACATTCTTTTTTTTTTATAAACTACTATTTCTCCTCTATCAGAAGCATTCCTAAACCAGCTCACTTCCATATACCTTTCGTTTGCAAGGCAGACTGGCCCTCATATTGCCAGTGAAGTGCCTACACCTGCAATAACTAATTTTTATTCAATGCATAATAATTAAACTTATAGAGAATGCCTATTTCTCAATTTTACACACTGTTCGACTTGTTATATTACACTTATTCTTAGTTAATTCCAGCATCTATAATGATACAAATCATGAGGAGAATGGTATAGAAATAAGTGTTCTTTCTGTAATTTCCATTATAATGCACTGATTCTAAATGTGTTATTTATAGACACTTTGATATTAATAAGCTAGAGAAATGCTGCTGAGGTTTGCTGCATTTAGAAGTCCACATGGTAATAAGAAATTGTAGTTAATACAGTGAAGTTCTCTCTACAGCGAAAACCAGCAAACCTCACACTGCCTATACTTCTCCCATTTAATAACCCTACTGAAAAGTGAACAATAATTGTGGTTTAAAAACCTTAATGTATTAACAAATGGCTTACCTCCTGCATCTATAACGGTTTTGCCCATGACAGACCTACAATATAAACCCAAACAAAATAATAACTTAAATGTATAGGCAATGAGAAAATGATTAC
Source organism: Discoglossus pictus (assembly GCA_027410445.1). Taxonomy (NCBI): domain Eukaryota; kingdom Metazoa; phylum Chordata; class Amphibia; order Anura; family Alytidae; genus Discoglossus; species Discoglossus pictus. Next base: position 3,874,578 of record CM050174.1, read on the forward strand.
ACATTAATTGTATGTAACATAAAAATGCAATTCAGAGATCCATTAATAACAAAATGCTGCATTTATTCTAGAATATAATACATTTGCTTAATTCTGCAGTCCTGAAATCATATGCACCATGAATATTCTTGTAAACAGTTTCTTTTTTTTTTACTAATGCTGAGATGGCTCTTTTCATTACTGTGATGATGTCATCATTCTCCATATTTTACTATATGCCTGTGAAAGAGTTACCATGGAGACCACCTTATTCTGGATCCAGCCCACAACCCTCCAGCAGTTACCATTAATAATTCGGAAGATGCCAGCAGTGTTCACTTTATCTCTATAGATTTCCACAGGCACAATGATTAAGCCATCCATATTATATAATCAGAGTCATGATGAGGTCTTCTTAATCAGTTTGCATTACTGACTTCTGGCATACTTTTAAATTGATTTTTGAGGTCAGTAATACATTGTCTCAAGCAGAAATATATATTTCTTCTTTTCTCATGATTATTGACTAACACACTTTGCAGTATATGGATTTTATTTTCAATAAAGAGCACTGAACCCTTGCCTTGACAGGAAAGATTTTGCCTTTATATAAACTTTTGAAATATAAGTTATTAAGACCCCTATACCGTATTTCACTGCATAATAGTCACAACTGCATAATAGTCACACACTGGTTAAAAAACTTCATTTATTGCTTAAAATGCTTTCATTGTATAATAGTTGTTACATGGAATAACATTTCCCCGTGGAATTCATGTACGAGTTCAACCAAAGGGTTGGATGCTCTTAGAACTCATGGTGGACTGGATCAAAACGGTGTGGAACAGAAGACCAGGCACCCTACTTGTTTTAGATAGTTTCAGAAGTCACATAGTGAAGGAAGTGAAGCAACTTCTCCAAAATAAGACACAACAGGTAGTCATTCCCGGTGGCTTAACATCAATCTTGCAGCCACTGGAGTATATATAAACAAACCATTTAAAGACCACTTGCGCCGTTTCTACAATGAGTGGTGATCACCAATTGACACCCATTGGAAATATTAAGCGCCCATCTTTGGAACTGATATGTACATGGGTAGTTAAGAGTTGGGCTCTAATAGCACACAAGACAGTCGTCAAAAGCTTCAAAAAGACGGGAATATCAAATTGATGGAACTGAAGAGGAAGCATCGTGGCAGAGCGACAACGAAAACACTTCCCATATGAGTGGTGCTGAGGCCAGAAGATTAAAATCCTTCTCATGTTCATAGTTTGCTTCTGTAGTGTTGTTTATTTTAGAATGTTGAAACAAATCAATGTTGTGGCATTGTTTACCAGTTACATTTATGAAAAGTTTTACTTTAATATCAGTACTGAAGTATTGCCTTTGTCAGGAAAAAATATAAAGAAATGCACACCATTCAAATAAAAAGCTTCACATAATGGTCGCACCCCCGTTTTTACGCAAAAAATAAATAAATCATAAAATATGTTTATTATGCAGTGTAATACAGTATTTGCTACGACATTATTATTATTATTATCCTTTATTTATAACGCGCCAACATATTCCGCAGCGCAATACAGGGGTTAGGTACAAGTATAAACAATACCCCACAATGAAAATAATGGAAGACCCTGTTATTGAGCTTTCAATCTGATATACACTGTGCTTTCCCTAAAGCACCTCACAAGATTAAAACTCGCAAAGTTACATTCTAAACAACATGTGACATTTACTATGTTTATCAATTAGTTTCTAATATATCCAAGTCAGATTTTATCATCACATTCCACTGGAATCTCACATTGAATTCCAAAAGTAAAATGTCACATCACACTTTATAAAACAATATTATTTAAATACTTACATTATCGTGATCATCTTCTCGTTGTGAAGGATATTTTTTCTTGCATCTCGAGGCATTGTGTCAAGCATTAAATTCAGCTTGCGCACTGCCTATGATAAGATGTTAACAGATGTTAACAGTTAGTTTGAGCAATCAAATATAGATATAATTCCCAGTTATCTGTTGTGGTAAAGAGACTATTACTGCATTGGTCCGAATATAAGCCACACCCGCATATAAGCCGCACCCGTAAAATTGGAGAGAAAAAGACTCTCAAAGTGATCAGCCATTGCAAGAAATAGGCTTTCTAATTGACGGTCGCGAATATAAGCCGCACTCGTAACTCACAAGCTCAAAAATCGGAAAAAAGGTGCAGCTTATATTCGGACCAATACGGTACTTTGGTTACGATTAGCATATTTTAACAAGCATATATAATGGCCCAAACAATGCCGGCAAACTAAAAATATACATAGTAACAACAATATTTAAATATCCTTGAGCTCTACAAATAAGGCAAAAACTAATAAGCTTTATATGGATGAAATTATCCATATGTATATTTGTGCAATAAAAAAAAAAAGATACCGTATATACTTGAGTATAAGCCGACCCGAGTATAAGCCGAGGCACCCATTTTACCACAAAATACTGGGTAAAATGAGTGACTCGAGTATAAGCCGAGGGTGGGAAATGTGCTGCCCCCTGTGTCCCTCTCTCTCTCTGTGCCTCTTCTCCCCTCTCCCTTCCCTGTGTCTCTTCTCCCCTCTCCCTTCCCTGTGTCTCTTCCAACCTCTCCCTTCCCTGTGTCTCTTCCCCCGTCCCTTATCACCCTCCTCAACCTCCCTCCTCATCCTCAACCCCCCATCCTCAATCCCCCTCTTCCTCTCTCCTCAACCCCCCTCCTCAACCTCAACCCCTCCTCCTCAACCTCAACCCTCCCATCCTCATCCTCAACCCCCCCATCCTCAGCCTCAACCCTCCTCCTCAACCTCAACTCTCCCCATCCTCAACCCCCTCCTCATCCTCAACCCCCCAAACCTTAACCCCCTCCTCAACCCCCCATCCTCAACCTCAAGCCCCCTCAACTTCCCTCAACCCCAACCCTCAACCCCCCCATCCTCATCCCCCCATCCTCAACCCCAACCCACCTCCTCAACCACAACCTCCCTCAACCTCCCCCCTCAATCCCAACCCCCATCCTCAACCTAAACCCACCTCCTCCACCTAAACACCTCCCCCCTCTCCCCTCACTTACCTGCTTGTGCTCAGGCCTCCGCTCCTTGACCCGGCGCGCATGTGACCGCATCATTAGGACCCGGTATATGCTAATGACGCGGCGTGTATGTGACGTCACATGCCCGGCGCCGGGTCAAGGAGGTGAGGGGAGAGTGGGGAGGTATTTAGGGGGGTTTAGGTGAAGGAGGGGGGTTGAAGGGGGTTTATGCTCAGGAGGGGGGTTTAGGTTGAGGAGGGGGAGGGAAAGAGACACGGGGGGTAGAGAGACACACGGGGGGGTTAGAGAGACACGGGGGGGTTAGAGAGACACGGGGGTGATAGAGAGACACGGGGGGGATAGAGAGACACGGGGGGGATAGAGAGACACGGGGGGGATAGAGAGACACGGGGGGGATAGAGAGACACGGAGGGGGGGGGGGGATCAGAGTGACTCTAGTATAAGCTGAGGGGGCCCCTTTTTGCCTTAAAAAAAGGGCTGAAAAACTCGGCTTATACTCGAGTATATACGGTAATCTTTTTGTAAGAATATAAAAAAACTATAAATTATATTTACAGTTTTCTATCAATAATATTGCTTTGCTATAATAGTTACAAAGTAATTTTAAAGGGATAATTTACATTTTACCTCTTGTTTCAAAAATGTATTGAATGCGGCATCTGATACTAACGAACATGTTCTCACAATAAAATTTTCAAGTATCTGGATTTTTCCTACACAAAATGAAGTGAAACATGCAACGAATAAGAATTCCATAATGTACTAACAATTACATTTTATTTACAACTTGCATGGAAATAGCTGTCTCACCTACCATCATTATTGTGGTCATGAACAACCTGAAAAAAAAAAAAACATTAAAGCAAAAGGGTCATACTTTATTTCATGCATTAATAAATATTTTTCTCATATTAGTTGAAATGTATATAAATGCTAAATGCAAGATTTCATACCATCACAACATCAAAGAAATCTTCAACAAGATTAATTAGTGTGTCATTTTTTTCTTTTCCTCCACATGCCATAAACTCTCTGGTCTTCTCAAACCAAACAACCATGTAAAAGAGATTGCAACAGTAGTTTATTATTTATACAGTTGAATCAAATATTTGTACACAATGGCTTATATATAAAAAGACCTCTGACAAAGAGACAGCTAAGGACAAATCTTTGAAAAAGGTAACAATTATTTAGATGGAAAATTTACAGACAAAAGTATAAATACTTATCTTTTTAACAAGTCCCTGTTTGATTGATGCTGTTAGCCAGGCTTCTCCATTTGAAGTCATCAATTTGCCAAATTTATTTATGACAGAAAGTAAAATCGAAACATTCTTTATATTGTTCTTATCAAGCTCCTGAAACACATGCAGAAACATATGAAATTGTACATATCACAGGCTTTTGCTTGCAATGTCAAAGGAGATCCTAAATTCCATTACCACTGGACATAATACATCAGTACCCTTATAATAATGTTATAATGTTGAACAGATACCATTGACAAGTACATAGATACTTATAATATTCTGACTGCCCTATACCTAACCTGCTCCCACTTGGACCCTGCAACAAGAACCATTTGCAAATGCTCACATTCTGACTGCCCTATACCTACCCTGCTCCCACCTGGACCCTGCAACAAGAGCCATTTGCAAACTCTCACATTCTGACTGCCCAGTACCTCTCCTGCGCCCACATGGACCCTGCAACAAGAGCAATTTGCAAACTCTCCCATTCTGACTGTCCTGTACCTCTCCTGCGCCCACATGGACCCTGCAACAAGAGCAATTTGCAAACTCTCCCATTCTGACTGCCCTGTACCTCTCCTGCTCCCAACTGGACCCTGCAACAAGAACCATTTGCAAACTCTCACATTCTGACTGCCCTGTACCTCTTCTGCTCCCACCTGGATCCGGCAACAAGAGCCATTTGCAAACTCTCCCATTCTGACTGCCCCGTACCTCTCCTGCTCCCACCTGGACCCTGCAACAAGAACCATTTGCAAACTCTCACATTCTGACTACCCTGTACCTCTCCTGCTCCCACCTGGACCCTGCAACAAGAACCATTTACAATCTCTCACATTCTGACTGCACTGTACCTCTCCTGCTCCCACCTGGACCCTGCAACAAGAGCCATTTATTTGCAAACTCTCACATTCTGACTGCCCTGTACCTCTCCTGCTTCCACCTGGACCCTGCAACAAGAACCATTTGCAAATGCTCACATTCTCACTGCCCCGTACCTCTCCTGCCCCCACCTGGACCCTGCAACAAGAGCCATTTGCAAATGCTCACATTCTCACTGCCCCGTACCTCTCCTGCCCCCACCTGGACCCTGCAACAAGAGCAATTTGCAAACTCTCCCATTCTGACTACCCTGTACCTCTCCTGCTCCCACCTGGACTCTGCAACAAGAACCATTTGCAAACTCTCCCATTCTGACTGCCCTGTACCTCTCCTGCTCCCACCTGAACCCTGCAACGCGAACATTTGCAAACTCTCCCATTCTGACTGCCCTGTACCTCTCCTGCTCCCACCTGAACCCTGCAACGCGAACATTTGCAAACTCTCCCATTCTGACTGCCCTATACCTCTCCTGCTCCCACCTGGAACCAATCTTTTCCATCTGCCCCTTCTTTCTCTTAATGTATAGACTCATTCAAATCAGCAACACTTGCTAATTACTCCTGATTGCTCTTCTAAAAGACATACTGTGTCCTCTCACCTTCTTCTTTATAACCTTCTATCTCTGATTCTCCTCCCCATTTTCCCCACATGATGTATCCAATGAAATAACTATTTCACCTTCTCTCATCTACTCCCCTTTTCTTTGCTCCCACAAGCTTCTCTCCAATCACTATCTCCTCCATCTCACAAGCAAAAAAAGCTTTAGTAAGACTCCCATCTCCTACCCCTTTCACTCCTCCTTCTCCTGGCATCTGGAGATATATCTCCTAACCCAGGCCCCTCACTCATTTCCACCCGCTGTCAGCCACGCACTGCCCCCAGGATTGCAGATACCCAGAATTCACACAACTGAATACATATCTCTTGCCACAAGCGATCCTCTTTGCCCTTCTCCTGTGCACTCTCACTTTCATCCATGACCTATTCAAACTCCCTCAATCTGCTGGCTCTCACAGAAACCTGGCACTCTCCTTCAGACACTGCTTCCCCTGCTGCACTCTCCTATGGTGGTTTTAACTTCAGTCACACACCTCGACCTGGTAACCAACATAGTGGTGGTGTTGGCATACTACTTTCCTCTCAGTGCACATTTCACTCCATACCAACGATTCCTTCCCTCCAATTCTATTCTTTTGAATTTCACACTATCTGCCTTTTCTCACCTATCTCTTTAAGTGTTGCTGTGATCTATCAGCCTCTCAATTTCTTGATCACTTTGCCGCCTGGCTTCCTCACTTTCTCTCCTCCAGCGTTCCTTCACTCATTCTTGGTGACTTTAACATTGCCATTGACACTCCCATCTCCCCTACTGCTGCTAAACTTTTTTCGCTCACCTCTTCCCGCGGCCTCTCACAGTTAACAGATTCCCCAACTCACCGCGATGGACAGTCCCTAGACCCTATTTTCACCCATCTCTGAACAACCTCTAACCTCACCATCTACCCACTCCCTCTATCTGACCACCACCTTCTATCCTGCAGCCTCACTACATCTATCTCTCACTGCCCTTCTTCTATCCTGGTCACCATTACCCACAGAAACCTTCAAGCACTTGAACCACAACACCTTTCCACTCTGTTACAACCCCTTCTCAGTCCACTTACTGATTTCACTTGTCCTGACACTGCCACCTCACAGAACGTGACTTACTTCCACCCTGGACACTCTGGCCCCCATAACCACACACAGAAGCCATTGCTCTCATCCACAACCATGGCACACTACACTCACAGGATACACCCAGAGGTGCTCCTGCACTGCTGACCGACTATGGAGGAAATCACGCACTTATCCTCCACGAAAAGTTTGTTACGCTCCCACTACTCTGCCCTCGACCTTGTCAAAAAGCACTATTTTACATCTTTAATATCTACACTGTACTCTAACCCCAAATGTTTGATTGCCACTTTCAACACTCTTCCCTGCCCACCACCTCCCGTTCCTTCCGGTCTCACAGCTGAAGACGTTGCCAGCCATTTTAAGTATAAAATGTAAAACATTTGTAACAAACTCTCTTCTCAACATGGATCACACACACACTCCTCTCAACTAACTGATAACACCCAGCCTTTCCCTTCCCTATTCCCACAGCCATTATGCATTCATTTTAACCTTGTAAAAGAGGATGAAGTATCCAACCTACTATCAACCTCTCACCTTACTACCTATCCTCAAGATCCTAATCCATCACAGCTAATCCCTCCCATCTTTACCACACTTATCCCTACTCACACACCTCTTCAACCTTTCCCTAAACGCTGGCACATTTCTATCATCTCTAAAACATGCCTTAATTACACCCATTCTTAAAAAAAGAAAAAATCCTCATCTGACACTGATTCTGCAACTAACTACAGCCCTGTCTCTCTACTTTCCCTGGCTTCCAAACTGCTTGAGCAGCTCATCTACAATCGCCTTACCCAATTCATCTCCTCCATCTCCCTTCTTGACCCCTTCCAATCTGGCTTCCGGACCCAACAATCCATGAGACAGTTTTAACAAAAGTCACTAATGACTTGCCCACTGCCAAGTCAAAGGGTCACTTTTCTATTCTCCTGGATCTCTCTGCTGCCTTTGATACAGTTGATCACCCTCTACTAATCAAAATTGTCCACTCCCTTGGAATCAGAGATACTGCTCTCTCATGGTTCACATCATACCTACAAGATCAAACATTTAGTGTCCCCTTCTCTGGCACCTTTTCTTCTCCTCACCCTCTGTGTGTTGATATACCCCAAGGTTCAGTCCTAGGCCCCCTCAGATTCTCCATCCTCACTTGGCACCCTAATACAATCTTTTTGATTTCAGTATCATCTTGAGGCAGATAACACTCAAATCTACCTCTCAGCACCTGACATATCCCCCTCTCTTCTAGCACGTGTTTCCAACTGCCTCTCAAGCATATCCTTAAAGATGTCTGCCCACCATCTCAAACTTAACATGTCTAAGACCGAACTCTTAATTTTCCCATCATCTACTACTGAGTCAATTCCTCACATCTCTCTCACAATGCCATCATCACGCCCACCTCCCAAGCCTGTTGTCTTATGGTTCTACTGGACCCTGCCCTCTCTTTCATTCCTCACATACAATCACTAACAAAATCTGGTCTTTTAAATTGAAAAAACATTTCCAAATACGTCACTACCTTAAACAAGACACAGCTAAGATTCTAGTACATTTCTTCATCATATCCCATCTTGACTGCAACTCACTTCTGGCTGGCCTACACACCACCAGTCTATCCCCCCTTCAATCCAAAATGAATGCATCTGCTAGACTCATCTACCGTACTAAACGCTCAGCGCTTGCAGCACCTCTCTGTTAATTGCTCCACTGGCTTCCCGTAGCCTCCAGAATACATTTTAAAATCATTACCATAACTTACAAAGCCCTCCACAACACTGAAGTTAGCAAAATTTCCTATTTTTTTGGCATTTGCACCACTAGAAAACTCCACCTCAATTAGCATAACATTCAAATTCAGAACCAGGATAATACATTGTATCATTCTTCACCTCTGTAGCTTCTAGTGTGTCCTCATTACAAGAACTGCAACAGTTACTTCCTGTGCTCTGTACCAGAAAGGTCAAAATTTGTATCTTGCTGTATTTCCACTGGGTACACTGCTATATTTCCTGTGTGTACCAGGATTATGTAAGCATTTTGTAGGTGTGAACCACTGGATTTGACATTTGTGCAAATAACTTAGTAAGTAAACTGAACTTTTCTATATAACAAATCTTTTCATACACTTCTTATTCTCCTCTATCTGATGCATTCATAGCCCAGCTCACTTGCATATACCTTTAATACATGTCTGCAAACATAAATGTGTGTGTTATATTTAGTTTTTAGTTCAGTTTTGCTAATTTTAGACTTTTCAGGAACAATAACCAAATTTATAATATTCCTTCTAAAATAAGGTTTCAATTTAAAATAGCGCACTTTATGACCATGGTCCGAAAACCCAATATGTAAGTCCATGGATCACTTTTATAAGAAGATTAATGCAACGTTACATTTTGTTTAGCCTTATGAATGTTAGCTACAGAAGTGACAGTGTGTCTGCTTTCTTATCCTCTGCACAATAACTAACTTAATTATATGATAAACGGAGGTAAGGGTAGAGAAAGGAAGCAATTAGTAAGCAAGTAGTAACTATGCAAAGCTTTGGAAACAGCACAACAGAACACAAACTTGGGAGTAAAAAAGCACATCTATATACATTATCTACCCTGCAAATGAGTTTGTCAAGTTTCACAATGAACTGTTTGCTGCATTTTTGGGAGCATGCATCACAAGATTCAATCTGTACAAATTCTTCCAATGGATGAAATTCATTCTTTTTCAAAGCGCAGTCAATGTGTCCTTCTAACTAGTAATAGAAAAAACAAAAACAAAAAAGACAGATTTTTAAACACATGCAATCTATATATTTCAAATGGCAAACATTATTTAGTAATTCTACATTTTTGTAGCATACCTGCATCTCTTGTTTACCCGGCATCATATCTTATCTGTATAAATGACATTTGACAAAAAATAATAAACAAGCATTAATGATTTATCTTGATATGTTAAGATTATATACTACAAATTTTAGACAAAGAAAATAGTTTAAAAAACTAACAAGTAGTACAAGGTCGTAGGCTTTGCAAGGGCCACAGATGAAGCGGGCTCGCTATGCAAGCCTGCAACGTTAGCAGCAACCTGTATTGCTCAGAACTATATATGTGACATATTAGAAAATTGCCCGTCAAAAATGACGGGAGTAAAATTGTAAGCATGGCAATGCGGTTTGCCACAAAATGCGAGGCTATGGCCCATCTGAGCACCTTTGGCGCACATTGCGAGCCGCAACTTTCCTGGTTTGCAATGATCACCTTTGGTGCTGATTGCAAGCCTCTCCCCTGTGTACTTTATAGGCCTCACGCTCGAGTGTTACTGTCTTGAGTTGTGTTACTTCCTTGTGTAACATGTAAGTGACTTGGATTAAGTTTTACTGGCTACCGTTAAGTGTTACTGTTTAGGCGTAGTTTTTACGTCCTTCGGCCTCGTTTTCGTCATGTTGCGTTTTTTAGGCAGCCATTTTGTTCTCGCTTAGGCGATTTTCGATCGTGGAAAAACGGCATATATGCGCTCATCGCGTGGCCTGCGGCGCTCATTGCAGCCACAAGCCTTGCAGTCGGGCGTCAACTGTGCGCCTCGCAGTTGCGGCCAACACTATGTGGGGGCCACAATTGTTTAACATTGAGTGACCAACATTGCAACAGGACCAACACTGACAATTATATATATGCTAATATGCTAATGACGCAGCGGTATATGCTAATGACGCGGCGCAAATGTGACGTCACATGCGCACCGAGTCAAGGAGCGGAGGCCGGAGAACAAGCAGGTAAGTGAGGGGAGAGGTGTTTAGGTGGAGGAGGGGGGTTGAGGAGGGAGGTTGGGGTTGAGGTTGAAGAGGGGGGTTGAGGTTGAGTAGGGGGGTTGAGGATGGGGGGTTGAGGGAGTTGAGGATGAGGAGGGAGGTTGAGGAGGGAGGATGGGGAGGTTGAGTTTGAGGAGGGTTGAGGTTGAGGAGGGGGTTGAGGATGAAGATGGGGGGGTTGAGGAGGGAGGATGAGGGCTTGAGGATGGGGGGGTTGAGGAGGGAGGTTGAGGATGAGGGGTTGAGGAGGGGGGGTTGAGTTTGAGGAGGGTTGAGGTTGAGGATGGGGGGGTTGAGGAGGGAGGATGAGGATGGGGGGGTTGAGGAGGGAGGTTGAGGAGAGAGGTTGAGGAGGGAGGTTGAGGATGAGGGGGGTTGAGGAGAGAGGATGAGGATGGGGGGTTGAGGATGAGGAGGTAGGTTGAGGAGGGAGGTTGAGGATGAGGGAGGTTAAGGATGAGGAGGGAGGTTGAGGAGGGTGATAACGGAGGGGGGAAGAGACACAGGGAAGGGAGAAGAGACATGGAGAGAGAGGGGGACACAGAGGGCACAAGAGGGACACCCTCGGCTTATACTCGAGTCACTCATTTTACCCAGTATTTTGTGGTAAAATGGGTGCCTCTGCTTATATTTGGGTCGGCTTATACTCGAGTATATACGGTATATGATATATATACACATACATATATGTCGTTTTGTGGCAGTTCAAGAAATACCGTGGGAGCTTGTTGCTTTTCTGGATGCTGGGATTCCATGCTCTGTTTGTGCCTGTCTGCTCCAGATGAGAATGTGTAGAAAGGAATTTGTTTTGTGGCAGAGAGATTACCTTTTCCATCACAACAGGTCACGTCAACGAGTTTCTGTGTGAGCTTTCCTATTTCCACACATCTTTTATTCATAAATAGAAGTAGTTTGTCTTTTCATGTCACCAGATATAAGCAGTCATCTACTGTTGACACACTGCAGTTGGTAACGAGCTACTTCGAGTCAGGAACTGTGGAAGATTGTGCATGATGATAGGTGCAACAGTATGTTTGAATTAAATAACCACTGTAGTATGTGAAGTATGTAACAAATTAGTAACATAGGCAGATGAGCATGCCATGAGAATAAAAAAAAATGGGTTTAATAAACTCAACTTGTGTTAAGTCTGCATCCATTTTATAACTAGTCTATCTGCAATATGGGGGTTATCCCAACAGGGAATTATTATCTCTCTCCTCCTGCCCTTCTCTCTCCTCCTGTCCTTCTCTCTTTCCACCTGACAATCTCTCTCTCTCTCCTCTTACCCATCTCCCTCTCCTCCTGCCCTTCTCTCTCTCTCTCCTCTCCTTCTATAATGCTTCTCCCTCCCTCTCCTCCTGCCCTTCTCTCTCCCTCCTCTCCTTCTATAATGCTTCTCTCTCCTCCTGTCCTTCTCTCTTTCCACCTGACAATCTCTCTCTCCTCTTACCCTTCTCCCTCTCCTCCTGCCCTTCTCTCTCTCCCTCCTCTCCTTCTATAATGCTTCTCCCTCCCTCTCTCTCCTGTCCCTCCCTCTCCTCCTGCCCTTCCCTCCTTCTATAATGCTTCTCTCGCTCTTGTCCCTCCTCCTCCTCTCTCTCTCCCCTGTCCTTTTCTCTCTCCCCTGGACCTCCCTCTCTATATGTATACACAAACACGCAGTCCATCTATGAAAAGAAATTAACAATTTCTCGTTTTGACACATTAAATATTCATATAACTTGTATTAGAATATTATTATTTATTTATCAAATGCTTACATATTTGATTTTGAAAAGCACCAGACTACAATATCCATTCAGTAATTGATTTTGATGTTACATGCCACTATTCTCGAACATGTAATACCACATATCAACCATTCTAAGGTAACAACCCTGTTCTACATTGTTTGAAACAAAAAAAAAACATTATTAATCTACTCCTGTAATTGGACATTTACTCGATTCATACCTCAGAATGAGTTAATATACGAAATATTCGTAATCAGCCTGCTCCCGCCATTTTTATGATTTCACAACCGGTCCTCGCGCAGTCCCATGGTCTCGTGATCACAGAAGCGGGAAAGGTGTTAGCCAATGAGCTCTCGAACTTCCAATGGGAAGTCCAGCCCCTGATGTCGTAAGCCAATCAGATGGTGTACTTTCTCAACTGTCAAGGTGCTTCAATTTAACGCGGACATTGCGCAGGAGATTGAATCAGTTCTGAGGTAAAAATAAAACTTGTCAGTTATAGACACTAGATGTGTCAAGAAGACATTCACTGATAAACTGTTTTTCATATGACTTTTGGAATTATAAAAAGTGTCAATATATTGTGTAAATAATACAACTTCGAGGAGATTTAAGAGCACCATCACTGTGTATATATATATATATATATATATATTTATATATATTTATATATATATATGTATATATATGTATTCCATTTTTCATCCAGGAATATAAATATTGAAATGCCAGGAGACTCCAGTTATAGTAGAAAACCAAAGTATCTATATGCATAAATCCAATTATTTTTTGCTGATATTAAAAAAATATAAATCTCCTGTTGGTTGATTTTAAAAACTGAGTGACATTGTAAGATCATTTGGACCTTTTTTATTATACATCCCATTTTCCTTCTGAAGCTGCGGCGAGCCCCCCAGGTCCCCCCATTTGGGTAGGAGATCAGAATGGAGGACCTGGAGGTTGAGGGGTAGGAGATCAGAATGGGGGATTGGGCGATAGGTGATCAGAATGGGGGACCTGGGGGGTAGGAGATCAGAATGGGGACCCCGGATCCCAGTTCCCCCATTCTGATCTCCTACCCAAATGGGGGCCCACTGCAGCTTCACAAGGAAAATGGGATGTATAATAGAAAAGGTATTTTAAGCATTCATTACATTAAATAATCCTGCTTCTCTCCTAATAATTATGTAGCTGGCCTCGTCCAACCCTCCACTTTCATGCCTCGCAACAATCATCTTCGGGACTCATCGCGAACCGCGCGATGTGCGCCTTTTCCCCCTCTACTTTACAGGCCTTGTGCTGAGAGCCTTTGGCACTCATCGCAAGCCCCACAATGAGCGGCTTTGCGGCAGGAGAGGAGAGGCTTGCAATGAGCGGCAGGCCTCGTCCAACCCGCCACTTTCATGCCTTGCAAATTTCGGCGCTCATGGCAAGCCTCTCCTTTACGGGTCTCGCGATGTGCGGCTTTGGCACTCATTGCGAGCCCTGCAATGAGCACTTATTGCAGACATGGTCCAACCCGCCAGTTTCTTGCGTCACAATGAGCATTCGGCCCTGATCGCAAGGTATTCAATGAGCTCCATTGGCCCTCATTGTGTGCCTCTTCCCACTCTCTGACCCCAGTGTCTTTCCCTCTCTCCCTCCCCCATCCCTGCTCTTCCCACCCCCCTTATTTCCCTCCCCTGTGTCTCTTCCCCCCCCCCCTGTATCACCCATGTGTCACTTTCCACTCTCTCCCCCCTCTCTTGTGTCTTTCTCCTCTCTGTCCCTGATCAATTTTTGCGTTCATCGCCTATCTATCGCGCTGACCGCTGTTGCTTCTATTTTCAAAGTCCTACGGGTCTCATGAGCGACTTGGCTTGTATTTTCAAAGTACAGCGTGCCTGGCGTTGTTCGGCTAAGTGTTACGTGTTTCGGCCTCGTTTTGATCCTTTTTTAAATCATTTACGTTTTTAAGGCCTCCATTTTTTCCTTGTTTAGCTGATTTTCGATCTCTGAAAAAGGCAGTTAAGCGTCATATTAGCTTGAAACCTAACTCACAGGCTTCCGTTGACTCTCCCCCTGAGCTGTGTGTGAGGTTTTTAGGTTAATTAACCATATGGTAAGCTGTGATTGTGTACCTATTGCTTCCCAGAGATTATTGCTCACCCACTGTTAACTATACCACTATATAAAGTGTATGCTATAGCTAAATCTAATCCTAATCCTAGGAAATTGAAGTTTTGGTTGCGCCACCTAGTGGCCGCTGTACATCTTGTTGGAGGGCACAAAACAGTGTTCCTGTTTGAAACATCCCAGGAGGATAAATATTTGAAACAAATTGTCCTATAAACCACATTATAAATTACAAAGTCTTCTGCTTCTTCTCCACAATCAAGTCTACAACCACAAACGGAATCCAAAAATATAGGAATCTGCTAGAGCCAGGTAGGGAATGCACCTACGGAGATACAGTATACTGTGGGATTTTGTCAAATATTATCTTTTCATTATTTCTGTTATGCACTGACTTGCTTTACTAGTAACATATCACTGTGCTCATATATTTAAAAAAAATAGTGGTATTGTTAGATAGTTTAGATTGAAGTACCACCATTGAAAATTGGCAAAATGTATTGAAAATGTATATATGACTTATTTTAAATAATTGTCTTTATATACAATTATTATACTGAAGTACAATCCTTTTTTTTTCTGCTCATCGATTTTCTGAGGTGCGAGGTCAAATTGAATTCAGTATGGGCAATGGAAACTCATTTGTTCACAAGGAGATGCGCTTAGGTGAAAGTAGCATACAGAATAAGCATAAAAATAAACCAGCCTTTGTAATTGCATGTAAATATTAAAGTTTTTAAAGGCATTTTATTTATTCATTGGTTTCTAAAATATTTTCTTATTGTCAAGTTTAATTATTCAAAAGATTTTGTAGAAACAAAATTTTACAGCAGTAGTGCATTAAAGGACCACCAAACGTGTCATTTGTGTTCTCACCATCAAATAGAGCAGTGATGGCAAAGTATTCCTCATAAGGAGCCACATACTGTATACAGCCCTCACGTCCTTGAAAAGGCTGCACAATACTTTTATCCCTCTGGTTGCCCAGGATGTACTATATGCTGTTAGAGGGTTTGCTGAATGGCACATAAAACACAATTATTTTTCTCATAAACCGTAAATAAACATGTTTTAAATATTACAAGTGTTGTTTTTGAGCGCCCTGAAATAGCATGACTCGACATCTGCTAAGTTATTTTGCTAAGTTATGAAGAAAGATTAACCAAACTAAACGTATTTTCTCTATAAAAAAGGCATCCAAGAGGAGATATGCTTACCCTATATAAATACATCCAGTGTCAATATAAAGCTATGTCAAGCAAACTTTTTGTGCCAAGAGGTTTTCAACTGACAAGAGGACATCCTTTGAATGTAGAAGTAAAAAGATTCCACCTTAAAGAAAGAAAAGGGTTCTTTACAGTAAGGGTGGTTAATCTGTGGAATTCTCTACCAAGGGAGATGGTGACAGCGGATTCAATAGACGACTTTAAAAAGGAATTGGATATATTTTTAAATAAAAAGGGCATTCATGGTTATTTTGGTTAGTTAGAGAGGGAGTATTGATCCAGGGAGGAATCCGATAGGCAGTTTCTAGGATCAGGAAGATACTTGTTCTTTTTTTCCTTTTAAATAATTGGCTAAGTTTCACTTGGGCTTTTTTTCTGTTTGCTTCCTCTGAAACAATTAACAATTAATCCACATATTGCAGATCAGAGGTCTTAAAAGGTTAACCTTGATGGACTAAAAGTCATTTTCTCAACCTCAGTTACTATGTAAACATTTAGAAAAAAACACACCCACAGCCAAAATTGCAGGTCACAGGCATTTGCAGGCTTCTAATAGAATAGGGCCCTATGTTGAAAAAATATATATCATCACCATAATTTTTTTTTTTTCTGCAGTTCTTCTATACTTATGGGGTGGTCTTTCATAGAAAAATGATCTGAAATTACTAAGTCACTATGTGGATCATCTGGAGCACAATAAATTGATATAATTTTTTAACTGCTGTGTGCCTTGCCCTGTCAGAAAATAAGCGATTATATAGATGTAGGAGTCATACTTGTCTACGAGTGAGACCAACATACAGTAGCTGATGTCTTCTTATTTTCAAGTAAGCTTAATTAGGTTTAATTTCATACATGCTTGGACTCTATATCTGGAGGGTAGGGAGCCGCCCCCTGGAGATACTAAAGACCCCCAAGGAGGTGGGGTACATCGCCAAGAAGGGCAAGACCCGGGCAGATGTGGCAAATGAACCGGGGGCAAGGACCAGGTGGGTGAGTATGGTGGGGAGTTCTGTGGGGCTCCAGAGAGGGAGAGACTGGACTGGGGCGTCCTGCAGGAGCTGGACACTAAGCAGGTAACTACCAGCACTTTCCAATAGCACAGCCCCGCCTGCACAACACAGAGACAGGGATAGCAGGGTGCGTGGCAGGGACTCCATGGAGGGTGAGAGGCTAATGGGAAACCCCCAGGAGACAGATCAATAGGGTAAGACCCTGAGGGGAGATGACTGGGGCAATGCAGAGGAAGAGTTGGACACTGGGGAGTGCACAGAGGGTGAGAGAGTGACGGGTTCGCGCAGGTGTCGGGTTGCTCTATTTCTTGGCGTGTGTGAGCGCATGAGTTGATGCTCATGCGTTGGCGCACATGTGTCAGGCTCGCGAAAGTCGGGGTGCCATTTGAAAAAGCCCTTGTGAGTCCTATTTAATACTCTTAATATTTTTGACAGAAATTTGATACTTTTTTCAATTGTGGGTCAGGCTTTATTTGTGCTTGAGCACTACGGGTCTAATAGAATATCAATCTTGTGTAACTTTAATTATTTAGATTTTGTAATATTCAGACTGTGCTAAAACCAATGGAGTTTTAGGGACAGTTTTGTGGGTTTGGCTGGCCTGTAGTGATTGTGGGCTGGGAACTTGTAATCGGATTGCGAGTAGCTAATATAATCTTTGGCAATATTAAGAGTGATTTTAAGTGTGTATACATTTTCAAATTGAGCAATAGAATAGGGCCCATAGTTAGGGTAGTTGGTTTGGTGAAGAGATAGTGAAATGATAGCTGTGAAGAGCAAAAAAAAGTTCTGTGTGCCAGTAAAAAAAAATAATAAAATAGGGATCTCATGGAAAGTCTCCAAGGACCACTGCCTTCCATTAAGAGAAAAAGATTTAAACTAGTCTCAAAAAGATTTTTACTTTTCTAGAGGGCATAGAGAGCATAATAACAAAATTCTGTCATGGGAGGAATATGGGCCTCCACAAGCAGGACCAACTACTTTTCATGGATGAAGAGTTTAGTCACTCCTATCTTACAATGTTGGAAGATAAAATATATTCTATATAGTGACTTTAAATGATGTGACTTGTGCTTATACCGCAGTGATGGGTAACCTATTTAATGGCTACATAGGAAAAATGCCTCAGTGGTTTGCTGCATTTTGTTTTAACCCAGTCAAAATAGTAAAGCCTCTATATGTAAAGAATTAATTAGTAATAAAAATTATAAAGAAAAGCATTTGAGTGTAATTGCCATTTTTAGAGCGATAATGATTCGTCCACTGTTGAAGAGGAGCATGATCTCTGTCTCCATAGAACAGGCTCGGGCTGCCTGTTTCCCAAGCCTGTTCTTTGCAGCTTATACTTTAGTTTAGAGATATAGCGCAGCAATATTAATTGTAAGGGGGTTATTTGTTGCAGTATATTTAAAGAATCACTGTCGTTTTTTTTTTGTTTGTTTTTTACTACCCACAGCCTTTGCATTTTCACTTTAATATGCAATTTTTTTTTTAGAGAGCCTGCTTTGTGTAGCTTTTGTCTCAGCAGGGCGTGTTCTCCTTAAATAAAGATTATTCCATTCCATAGAATTAATGATTGAACTGACAGCTGTTGATACCGCATTCCCAAGAAGTGCTGGTTTAAGCCACATAGGCAGAACTAAAATATTGATACTGATTTTGGAACACTGCTTTAAAAATCAAAACTCCTTGTCAAGTACATTTTTTGTGTCAATAAAGCAGTGTACTGCACTGGTGTAAAAACTACTTGCTGGTAATCCTCATACTTACTACTGCTAATTAGTTATTTCAGTGTATAGGTCTGATGGTACCCAAGTCAGAGTTGTGGTTCAGCTTTATTTCTGAACTAGCCAATTGCCCGACAAAAAATTACGGCAATAGAATTGTAAGTGAAGGAATGGTGTTTGGCACACAAAGTAAGTGTTTTGGTTGTGTGAGTACCTTCGGGCTGGCAATGAGCGCCTTTGGCGTCTATTGCGATCCTGTGTTGTGGTGTTTTTTAAAGTTTTCTGTATATGTATTTTTAATGCTAATTAATTAATTAATTAAATCATAAATTGATATACTTAACCTATTTGTAATGAATATATGCAGGAACCAATATGCTGAAGAGCTAACAATCTGTTTTGATGTTCCTGCAGCATACAATGTAGATTTGCATTGTTGGTGACCTGAGGTGTAAGTGTCAGCAATGTGTAAAGTGTGTAGTGTAAATTGGCTGCGTGCGCGAGGTGAAGCTGTATAGTTTCACATATTGTAATGTGAATGTTAGTATGTGCAAGTTAGTCGTCTAAAATGGCGCCAATTGTGTATGTGTTAGGCGGGCCTGGATGATTTTGCATACTTCGTAATACTGTTTTTTTATAGGTCGCACGGTCCTGTCTAAAAGTTGTATGTGTGTGGCAGAGTTTTGCGTGTTTAGGGGTCGTGTAGCCTCGTTTTTGTTTTTTCGGCGGCCATTTTTTCTCTTGCTTAGGGGATTTTCAAGTGTCTAAACTCTTGAAATTGGACTTAAATTGACGTGTAAGATGACTTGCAGGCATGTGGACCCCCCCCCCCCCCCCTTACAGTGTGTGATGTTTTTATTTTATTTTTGTTTGTATCTAGTGTGGTATTTGTGGTTTTCGGTGTATGCTGTGTGGCCGTTAAGTTCGTGTTTTTTGCGGTTTCCTTTTGTAAGTGTTACAGCCCGTATTTTTTTTCCTGCAATATTTTTTAAGTGCTACGGGTGTCGCAGTGTGAATTGTGTATTGTAGTCCCCCGGGTCGTAGGTATGATGGTAAAGTGCTACGGGGTCATAGGGATGAGTGCCTACGGCGCTTATGTCCACCAGCGAGGGCCGCAGTTTCCCTGTTACGTTACGGATTTTGGGAAGCACGGCTGCTGACAACTATATATGTGATGCCCCAAGGAATCTGAGGAATATTCACCTGGTTTGTTTTTATCTTTCAGAATGCTCAAGGGCATCAAAGTCTAATGTGCCTCTCAGGTAAATGGAAAGTTACTGTATCAACAGCTATTGGTCTTCTTTTTGGGTGAGCACCAAATTTATTAAATGGATTTTGTCAGTTTACACACATTCATCAAACTGTATTATGTAGCCATTATAATGGCACTGGAGCATCACGTCTAACCACTCAAATGAAATACATTGGTCATCATTTAGATTAACTGTACTCTTGGCATGAGGAGAAAAATGGACCCACTCAGGATGCTTACAAATCACTTTTAATATGAGTATGTTAACTTTGCAACATTACATATTACACATAATTCCCACTATTGTTAATCACGCAAAATTTTAAACAGCTGTAAATAACAGTTTCAGTGTAAAGATTGTATTTACTGCCAGATACACAAATTCATTTCACTGGTTGTACATGTGGTTTGAAATGCTTTGTTCTTCACAGAAAACAACTTAAAACAGTGACAAAATAAAGCCAACAAAGAATTTATTTTCAATCTGTGCAATTTAATGTTACCGTTGAGACATACATTTATGTGGCAAATTGGTTATGGCAAGCTATTTGACATCCACTAATTTTGTATTCTTTGTTGAATTTTCAAATAAGTATGTTTTATGTTTCTTTATATTTTTGGAGGGGAAAATGTTGGTCTATATGCACTACAGCGTTCTCCCCAGAAATTACCACCAGCCGAGTGGCACAAAAGAGTAGCAAGGCGGGTACATAGCACGCAGTCACACATTGTGGAGCTATTTGCCCCTCATGCCATGTGGCACCACAAACCAGAAGGGGGACCATCACCCAAGAAGGGCTGTGGAAAACACTGCATAAACTTGGGAGGTTATTAAGTAAGAACTTCAGTTTCATGAGCGTGTGGAGTAATTTATCCAAATTGAATAAGAGGCTTCATAGATTAACAGAGAATGCAGAATGTCTTATCTCAATAGATAAAAGTTTCTTACCTTTTTGAGCCAAGCCCATTTTTGAGAAGTTTAAAATCTCTTAAATACTGATAACCGTGAAGCAAAGTGGTAAGATTGGTCAAACCTAAGCGTTTTAATTAATTTGCTAAATACTTCTTCTAGTTGCTTGATTCATAACAGTATTGATTCACTTCCTGTCAAGGATGTATATGAGGACAAATGACCTTATTTCAGCTAACCTTCCAGTAAGTTAAAGGGCCACTAATGGTTTATATTTATTAGCTTTTTAAGTACTGCAGATCAGAATAATCAACTATTTAATGTATTGTGATTTTAAAAAGTCAATGTTTTGCTTTAAATTGCTGTTTTACTCTGATCTTTAGACTGGAGCAGTGGCACAATGTGGTATTCATTACAGCTGCCTAATTACTCTAATAACTGTGGTGGCAGAGTGTAGGGAAATGGTATCCCTCTCTGTAACATAGTGGGAAAGACAGAAGTAGAACTCACAATACTTCTGTCCCCGATCATTACTACTTTAAAATTATGGAAACTGGAACATTATAGTTCCCTTTTGAAGCTGAATTTCAAAATGCAATATACAGTGGATATAAAATGTCAGGTTTCTGTGCTGTAACAAAATGAGACAAAGATAAACCATTTCAGAACTTTTTCCACCTTTAATGTGACCTATAAACTGTACAACTCAATTGAAAAACGAATGGAAATATTTTAGGTAGAAGGAAGAAAAAAAAAAAAGAAAAATAATGTGGTTGCATAAGTCTGCACACCCTCTTATAACTGGGGATGTAGCTGTGTTCAGAATTAAGCAATCACATTCCAAATCCTGTTAAATAGGAGTCAGCATACACCTGCCATCATTTAAAGTGCCTCTGATTAACCCCAAATAAAGTTCAGCTGCTCTAGTTGGTCTTTCCTGACATTTTCTTAGTCGCATCCCACAGCAAAAGCCATGGTCCACAGAGAGCTTCCAAAGCATCAGAGGGATATCATTGTTATCATTGTTATCAGGAGAAGGGTACAAAAGAATTTCCAAGGCATTAGATATACCATGGAACACAGTGAAGACAGTCATCATCAAGTGGAGAAAATATGTCACAACAGTGACATTACCAAGAACTGGAGCTCCCTCCAAAATTGATGAAAAGACGAGAAGAAAACTGGTCAGGGAGGCTACCAAGAGGCCTACAGCAAAATTAAAGGAGCTGCAGGAATATCTGGCAAGTACTGGCTGTGTGGTACATGTGACAACAATCTCCCGTATTCTTCATATGTCTGGGCTATGGGGTAGAGTGGCAAGACGAAAGACTTTTCTTACGAAGAAAAACATCCAAGCCAGGCTACATTTTGCAAAAACACATCTAAAGTCTCCCAAAAGCATGTGGGAATAGGCGTTATGGTCTGATGAAACCAAGGTTGAACTTTTTGGCCATAATTCCAAAAGATATGTTTGGTGCAAAAACAACACTGCACATCACCAAAAGAACACCATACCCACAGTGAAGCATGGTGGTGGCAGCATCATGCTTTGGGGCTGTTTTTCTTCAGCTGGAACTGGGGCCTTAGTTAAGATAGAGGGAATTATGAACAGCTCAAAATACCAGGCAATATTGGCACAAAACCTTCAGGCTTCTGCTAGAAAGCTTAACATGAAGAGGAACTTCATCTTTCAGCATGACAACGACCCAAAGCATAGATCCAAATCAACAAAGGAATGGCTTCACCAGAAGAAGATTAAAGTTTTGGAATGGCCCAGCCAGAGCCCAGACCTGAAACCGATTGAAAATCTGTAGGGTGTTCTGAAGAGGGCTGTGCACAGGAGATGCCCTCGCAATCTGACAGATTTGGAGTGTTTTTGCAAAGAAGTGGGCAAATCTTGCCAAGTCAAAATGTGCTGTAATAAAATCAAAAGGTGCTTCAACAAAGTATTAGTTTAAGGGTGTGCATACTTATGCAACCATATAATTTTATTTGTATATTTTTTCTTCCCTCTACATAAAAGATTTCAGTTTGTTTTTCAATTGAGTTGTACAGTTTATAGGTCACATTAAAGGTGGAAAAGTTCTGAAGTTATTTATCTTTGTCTCATTTTTTTACAGCATAGAAACCTGACATTTTAACAAGGGTGTGTAGACTTTTTATATCCACTGTATATATAAATTACAACTGAGGCCCAGAATGTGATCTCAATGTTCCTTGGCTAGATCCTCTTAATAGAAATGTTGGCACGTGTGTTATTTAATTGCAGCCCTTATATACAGTGTAAAGTTATTTATGATTATGGTAATAATACTGTAATCAAATTGATATAATAGAAATATAAAAATATTGTCCAGCTCCTTGAAAAATTGCCACAAGAAATTTTAATCTAACAATATAGATGTGTGCATGTAAGTAAATCAGTAGCTTGCATTTTTGGCATTACAGTGATATATCCTAGTGCATAGCTGTAGTGACTACAAGGTGAACAGAAATACAACAAATAAAGAAGCCAGACACAAACACGTTGCAAACATGCAGATATTGATAACATAAATATTTTAGGTGCTAGAAGCAATGACACTCCTCTTTTACACTTGCAACACATGAATCATTTGTACAGATCAAAGAGTGGCATGAAGGCTACATTGTTTGTGACCTTTGCCCTTTAAATACAGCTGTTGTGTGTGGCTTGTACTTACACTAATACCATATTTGTTTTTAGCATTATACAAAAATACATTTAAAAACCATTTTGTCCTGAGCAGTATAGTCATTCTCTTTTATTTTGGGCTCCATAATAACTATTTATTTTTGATATGCTTAGAAATAAACAGTTGTTGCATATTCTCATGTGATGCAATTTTGGGAAAATAAATATATATTATAGTAGAATAACTGTCACTTAGAGTGTTTTTTTAAAAATAGTAACTCGTTTTAAATTACTGTGTTTTATGTTTTCAGCGTATTGAAATGTTTTACAAATGCTAGTTTAGAGATTTATTTCTGTGAGGCACATACATATTGACAACATTAAGGTAAACTATTTAATGGTTAACAAGTTACTACACTGTCAAAACACTAGGGTATGTTTAAGATTGACACAGTAGTGAATTATTAATAAAGTATTTGTGGTTAAAAATAATGTAAATATGAGCAGATATGCATTGTATTTTTTTATACACAGTATATCAGTCACAAGCCTACTTCAACAATGTGGAAAACTAGCAGACGACTGCAACCCACTTCTGAACTAGGGCAGTACTTTGCATATGCAACATTGCAGCTAGGCATGCTTGGGGTTATCAGATACTCCCTTTACTTGCCTTGAATATTAAATAGCCAAGTGACCACCATGAAATACCTTAGTCTGTGATGCAATTAACAGGACAATGTGTGCAATGATTGTGGGACGATTGATTGATATCTTTTTAAAGAAGAATAAAAATAAGATTTGTTCTAGTTACAAAACTTAATCTATCAAAAAGTGGTGAAAAATAAGTGAATACTGATTACCTGTACTTTTGATATTGCATAGTTTAAAGAAATGGTGCAAAATATGTCATCTGAGTACATTGCTAACCTTTAACACACTAGAAATATAGCACATAAAGCTGATACTAGGAATGCCTGAACGTAGATGCCACAACCTGAGAAGACTATTTATACTTACTATATTAACACAGAGGAAATAACATATAAAAAGGTCACTTTGGTTAAGCTTTCCAGTTTAAAGCCTTTTTTTTAAAAGGGTTATTTATATGGATCTGCTACTTAGCAAGGATTCTCAAACTCCTTTTGAATATCTAGTTTTTTAGACAAATGGTACAAGGCGTAATAAACCGATGTGCTTTTACCAAAAAAAAAAAAACCTGCCCTAGGAATTCATCTGTGTAAATTAGTTTTACAGTACAGTGCATATATAAAATAGTATAATTCCTTGATTTCTCCCTAATTGATACTGATAATGCATTTTAGTTTATCAACATTTGACTATTCTGCAATATATTAACTTTTTCTAGCTTCACACAAAGCTTGAAAAATGCAGCAATTGTAATCACAATAATAGTCCAACTAAAAACATGCAGTTTTCTTCTTTTGTATTCATCCCCTTAGGTTTTTTCTCTCCTGTGGTTTTCCTATTATAGTGCACAGTATTTGTTTGTATGTATCCTCACATTTTCTTTATTTAGGATAGTAGTGTGGTAAATCTCAGATGAAGTGGATCCAACTTTGCCCACTGTCTTTGGGCATTTTAAGAGAATGGCTCCTGTATGTCATGCTGTAGTTTTTCCCCATATTGTTGTCCCAGTATTCCTTGCCAGCGACCTTGTATCTAATTGCAAAATGGATGACTGAACATATCTGGTGGAGGAAGGGGGGTAACATGATGCAAAAAGCAAACACATCTGAGTTAGTAGCTCCACTTTTGTCACTGTTTTGCCAAACTGCTCCTACCTCATAATGATTTTTCCAATCTGTGAATGAGTACCTGACTGATACCGTTTTTTCAAAAGACAAGTTTAGGACTCTGATTGTACCAGTAATTCCCATCTCTTCCAAACTTGTAACTTGCTCCAAACAGACACAATATTGTTGTAAACGATCCATAAAATCTCCACAATTTCCTGGCTGTTGAAAGTCAGGCTGCAGATATTGTGTAGTAAATTCAAGATCTTGACTGCAGCACAAATCAGAGTTGATAGATAACCTGGAGAGAACATGCAGTGGAATGGATGGATCATCACCCACTTTGAAAATCTTTACCTCTGTCAGCTCCAAGCCAAGCGAATCTGCAAACCTTACTCTATTGCATCGGGGTCTGCATTTTGTAGAAATTTTTCTTTCTGGAGAGCTAGGCAAGGACTTGGTTCTGCGGCGCATTATAGGCCTCAGTTCTGGATCACAGGTAGTACTTACTGTGCTCTTGGTTCGCGGAAGCCTTTTTGATGCATGTTGATCTTTGGTTAGCCCACTTTGGGGTCCTTGTTGTCCGAAACCTTCTGCTAATCGCACATTCTGGTACAAGTTATTAATGTAACTTAAGCTGCGTGGAATACCCAGCTCAACTTGTTCTTTAAAGCTGAGGGGTGCAACAATAGGATGTAATTTATAAGACATAGTGTTTTTTAATGCAATGCCAACAACCACTGTATGTATTGCAGATTTGCTGAGTCTTGTAGTTACTCAATTTCCTTTTCCCTTTTTATTTGGTGGCTTAAGTGCCGGATACAGCATTTCACTTAAGTGCTATTTAAATATACTTCAGACAAAAGCATGTATAATCTCTGTTCAATTCAGGACGATTAACATACCTCTTCCAATTCCGGGTTTAGAAAGGATTCATCCACGCCTCATGTGGGAGGAACCCTGCAGTGAAGAAATGACGTTTTGACTGAACACTCCCTCTTGCTTATAAGCATTTTGATCAAGACCTTTGCTTCTTCAACCATGCAGCACTATAGGTCAGCCCAAATCTTCATTTTACATCAGTTATCCAGTAAGCATTGATATGCCAGGATTAATCTATTGCCGAAAACTGGGAATGTTATTTCAAATGTAGTACTTGTTCATCTGGAATACTGCACAAGTGTTCTCTTCTGTTTCTGACAAGCCGAAGGGGTGGGAATCCCATTGTTTGCTGTCAATTGCAGAACTACTGTTTTGTGATTGGACCAGAGCTTTGTCTGTTTTCTGTTGGCCCTTCCCCATTATGTTTAACACTCCGACTCCTGCTGCAGGCTTGAAGAAATGTGTTCATTTGTAGCACAGAATTCAGAAGCATAAAATGAGAAACCCTATAACAGAACAACGCAAGGATAGACATCATGAGATAAGAGATGAAAAGTGTGCAATATAAATACAAGGGAATGGTTAAAATGACAAAAGGACAACATATATTTAACTCACAAATGTGGGTTTGTCCTAAACAGACTGTTTATTTTTTTTTAGAGCACTTAGCAACCCTTTGCTTCTTTATTCTATAAGATTGACTGCAACAGACAAGCATCAGCAGCTGCCCATACCCTGCCTTCAGAAGCCTCTTGACATTTTAAAACTATTTAAGGCAGCTGTCTACACTTTATTTGGAAAATAGAATATAGTTTATTGGAGCAGGATTGCTGTTAGCACAGTGATTATAATATTCTCAGCTTGACCCATAATGCTTTGCAATAATGACAGTCCTATTCCTTTGAGCATGGATAGGAGGAGCTAGGTCCTTTTATTTACTCTCAAACCATTGAATTTCATCACTGTCAAACTAAACACTGTCATGGTGGTTGTAGCTAACGATATGAGAAGGCAAGTAATACTAGCATTTTTTAGCTGTTCATTGTAATATACGACAATCATTTCAATGTATTTGTTTACACCAAAAAAAAAAAACATGGGATTAGATAAGGGAAATACAATTTTAGTACTGCACCTGTATTTAACATTAGAAAAATGAGAGCAGCCAATAATATTTTATTAATCTGGTACCAGACAATATACATGTAATTGACTGACAGTCCAGGCCGAAAAGGATCAGATGAACGCTTATGAAAACAACAGAGATGGTAATGTAAGGAAATTCTTTCATTAGATTTTGTTATCTGTTTCCTCTGATGCATATTTTATTTAATCCCTTAAAAGCAAAAAAAACATATTTTGGTTATTTTTTTTTTCTTCATTCTTGTGATTTAATCTTATCAGAAGTAGTACTATGTGTACAAGATAGAGACACAAATCAGTTACACGCTATGTAATCTGTAGTGTTTCATGGAAACATACATTAGCTCCTTGGTGACAGTCACACAATATTTTTAAAACACTAGGAAACCATCTTTAATTCACAGCATACATATGAAAAAGACCAATTTGTCTAAATCTTCTTAAAACAATGGCACTCCTCGATTTTTTTTTTTAATTTTATTTATGCTGTATGTTACATACAAAATATGATAAGCAAATATACATATTAATTCAACGATGCACTAGTGTCCAGTACATAGATTCTTGTATTGTGTATAATGTAGCACAGATATAGCTAAGTGATTTAATTACTGTTCAGTATAGGCATGTAAAATAGTCAAGGAAATGTGAACATATATATGTATTGTAGTGTGTGTTTATTTATATATATATATATATATATATATATATATATATATATAAATAATAGTGTGTGCTGCATGCATGTAGTATGCGTGGTCTACCCAATATATACATATGTAAATAACTTCCGATATACTAGGATCTCTTCTTCATGGCATAGATACCACTTTATGTCCTTCTGAGATATGTTTCAGAACAGTTATATTTTTCTCTTGCTGTTTATTATTGTTTGTGCTATGCTTTTATGACTAGGTTAGAAAACAATAACACATTAACCAGTATTGTGTGCACATAGTAGTGAAGCTGTGCACATAGTGGCGAATACATTATCTGAATCTCTTTAATTTCTTTTTTCCTGTTGTGCGCATCTTACTGCAATATGTACAGCATATGTGCATTATATATATATATATATATATATATATATATATATAGTTGCTAACCAAGAACGTTGGTGATGTTTGCGGCTTTGTCGCCCTTCGCGGCCCTAGCAACGGTGCGGCGAGCCGCGGAAGGACGCACGCGAATGCCCGTGGGACTTAGTCGCAAATGCAAGCCTCGCAAAGCGAGGCAAGCAGTTGGCACGCAGGACTTACGACCCGTGTGACTTAGGACCAAAACCCGTACATGCACTGTGCGCTTTGCAAAAATCAGACTTGGAAAGACCTGAAAATAACATCAAATGGGGCTCAAATTAACCTATACACTCACACACAGCACAGTGGGAGAGGCAGGGAGCCTGTGAGAGAGGTTGCAAGTTAATTTGAGCCATATTTGCCACTTTTTCACGATTGAAAATAGCGTAAAAAAATGGCTGCCGAAAAAACGCAGCATGACGAAAACGAGTCCAAAGGACGTAAAACTTGCCCGTAGGACATAACGCGCAAGCCAGTAACACTTAATCCAAGCAACTTTTACCACAAGAGGCTTGCAATGAGCGCCGAAGGTGATCATTGCAAAACAGTAAAGTTGCGGCCGAAGGTGCTCAGTGCGGGGCTGGCGATGAGCGCCAAAGATGCTCAGAGGGCGCGTATTCTTGCATTGTGTGGCAAACAGCATTATCAAGCTTACAGTTTTACTCCCGTCATTTTTGATGGCCAATTTCGTAACTACATTATATATATATATATATATATATATATATATATATATATATATATATATATATATATATATATATGTATGTATGTATGTATGTATGTGTATATATATCTATATACATATATATACACACACACACAAACATATATATATATATATATATATAATGTGTGTGTGTGTGTATACCATATTTATCGGCGTATAACACACACTTTTTCTCCCTGAAAATAGGGGGCAAATCATAGGTGCGTGTTATACGCCGATATTCCCTCCCCCTCCTCAGCCTCAACCTCCCTCCTCACTCTAAACCCCCTCCGCATTCTAACCCCCCCTCCTAAACCTTGCTAAATACACCCCCCTCACTTACCTGCTTCTGCTCCGGCCTCTGCTCCGCTCCTTGACCCGGTGACGCCAAATGCGCGCTAGCACGCCACGTCATTAGCATATACCGGGCTGAAGGTTGAGGAGGGGGTTGAGGATAGGGGGGTTGAGGAGGGAGGATGAGGATGGGGGGGTTGAGGAGGGGGTTGAGGAAGGAGGATGAGGAGGGAGGTTGAGGAGGGGGTTGAGGAAGGAGGATGAGGAGGGAGGTTGAGGAGGGGGTTGAGGAAGGAGGATGAGGAGGGAGGTTGAGGAGGGGGTTGAGGAAGGAGGATGAGGAGGGGGGTTGAGGATGAGGAGAGGGGTTGAGGATGAGGAGGGGGTTGAGGTTGAGGAGGGGGGATGAGGATAGGGGGGGTTGAGGAAGGAGGATGAGGATTGGGGGGTTGAGGAGGGAGGTTGAGGAGGGGGTTGAGGAAGGAGGATGAGGAGGGGGTTGAGGAAGGAAGATGAGGAGGGGGTTGAGGAGGGGGGTTGAGGATGAGGAGGGGGGTTGAGGATGAGGAGGGGGGTTGAGGATGAGGAGGGAGGTTGAGGTTGAGGAGGGGGGTTGAGGAAGGAGGATGAGGATGGGGGGGTGGAGGAGGGAGGATGAGGAGGGAGGTTGAGGATTTTGCTTCAAAGTTATTTGAATTTTTTTTCCCCCTTAAATTCCCTTCTTAAAATGAGGTGTGTGTTATACGCTGGTGCGTGTTATATGCCGATAAATACGATATATATATATATATATATATATATATATATATATATATATATATATATAATCACCCCATGCCCCAACTACTTATGCATTTATTTGCCAGTTTAATCAGGATTTACTAAAGAAAGAAACTATAAACATTTTGGCTAAGCTATAAATGTGGTGATTTACATAAGTTGATGTCAGTAATTAGACCTAAAATAAATGCCCTTTGATATCAATGGAACTTTTTAGAGATAATCTTACTTATAAATGCTGTAAAGAAGTATAATCAGGCTTTCAAACATGATATGGTCTTAGGGAAGTGAGTTGCTTCTCAGGAATAAATTATTAAAAACTAGCGACTTGCCTGTCAAAAATGAATGGAAATAAAATTTGAAGGCTGGCAATCCAAGACTCTCCCCCCTCTAAGTGGCCTCTCGATGAGCACCTTCTCCCACCGTCTACTTTACGGGCTCAGCCATGAGCGCCGCAATGAGCGATCACTGCAGACGTCGTCCAACCTGCCACTTTCGTGCCTCGCAATTGCAGCCTAAGTCCTGCGTGCTTCAACTGCTCGTCTCGCTTTGCGAGGCTCGCAGTGCAATGAGCGACTTTGGTGCTCATTGCAGCCTAAGTCCCGCGTAAACGGCTCGCCTCGCTTCGTGAGGCTCACTGTTGCAGCCCTATGGGCCACAGCTAAGATCCGCATACACGAGTCTCGCAAGTGCGTTATCAACATCGCAAACATTCCGGACAACCACGCAGCTCCACAACTATATATATATATATATATATAAGGAGGCGATTGCTACCATTTTTATTAGAGCAATGAATACTTAAATATGTTGTTAACATGGCAACTCAGTATACACTTGTGAAGTTCAAACATGAGGTTTTAGTATCTGTACGTTTTGCTTGCAGCTAAGAACTAAGCAGCAATGCCCACAGCAGCATCGCTTTGCTGACATTAAAAAAAATACAAAAAAATGCCTTTGGGGCGGTACTTAAAGGAACATGGAATATTTTCTGTATTTCACTATTATGCAGCTCCTGAATCCACAAATGTGAAGTGCAGTGTTTCAAATTAACCTGTAAGTGATCCCTCTGAAGAAGCATATTGTAGAATGTTGCCACTGATTGGTTGCTATGAGATAGGACAACCCTTGTACTTAAAAGTCTCCATGCGCTGCAGATGAGAATTCCAGTTAGGAACTATTTGGAAGATTTTAGGCAGAAAAATGTCAGAACTCTTAAGCATTTCTTAATAGAATAAAGTACACAAAAGTAAAGCGATACATAGGAATATTATATTCCCTGTGTAATCCATAAACCTTCCAGGTCCCTTTAAGCCATAGTGGAACCAAGCCAATGTGCATGCTGCTTCCAACCACCTTCTGCCAGCAGAACGACCAATATGATTGTAACAAAGGAAATATACTTATTGTTTTCTTTATTTATATATATATATATATATATATATATATATTTATATTTATATATTTTTGCGTAGTTTTTTCCTTTTTTTAACTTGAGAGGAAGAGTGGGAGTAAAAAATTCTCAAGCTGACACTCGGGGGGCTGACCTGCTCCCAATCACAAGGGAGAAAGTGGAATAGAGGTAGAGTGCCGTGGCCAGACTATTTATGAGTGCGTTTGGGCGCCCCTCCCCTAGCACAAAGTTGTTACCTCTCATTCCACAGGCAGATTGTGCCTCTTTTCTGTCCAACTTGTCCGCTAGGGGTTGATGTAATCCATTTTGGGATTGGTCCATCAATTTTTCAGAGCCGAGTCAAGAGGATGTGTGTTTTAGCTAATAGTGAAGAGAGAGGTTGGGAATGAGGGAACCCAGAGCTATTGTAAAGATAAGTAAATAATATTGAAATGGACACAACAGCTATTCCCTCTCACCGGCACAAAAGCAGACACCTTGCATCATTCACTTCAACAGCTGCTCTCCAGAAATCTAAATGCCCCTCTCACAAACACAACTTTCACCAATATATCATGGATCTCTCCAGGGTTTTGCAGAGGGATCTACATTTTCTTTTGTAATTAGGAACTTTTATGTATGTATGACTTTTTTCCTGCTTAAAGGCATATCTAAGTTTTCTGGATTCTGAGTGTATCTGATAAAGGAGAATCAATATAGTATGCAATTTTTTTTTGCATAAAAAACTACCAAAATAAACCTTAACAAATCACTGTGATGTTTTCTAAATCTCTTGAATGTTTGCAAGCAGATAACACACCTTAAAACCCCTACTAAAATTAACAAAACGTTCATAATTTGTTTTGATCAATCACAGGCAGGTATACCTGGTTTATCATGTTCACAGAACTAACCTATTAAGGTTAGTTTGTTCTCTGATTGAGCACCTCTATTTTTTGTTTATTCAAATGACCCTTAGGGATTAGTCTCCCTAAGGGTGATAGGGGAATCCAGACGTGGACCCCTTGCTCACTGTGCCTTAGGGAGTTATCAGCTGCACCTCCCTCCCTTGAAGGCTGAAACGTACATCTGGGGTTTGCTGTTTCTCCTGTTCAGGGTAGAATTGCCTGGTATTTCAGGGCTGGACCACTCTAGTGAGTGGGACCAGACTAATATACTACAGGATATTTCTCCGTGTGTAGGGCACAAGTGAGCTAAAAGAGTTTGCTCTCAGAGTGGGTTATCATGTCCACAGAACTAACCTATTATGGTTAGTTCGTTCTCTGATTGAGTACCTCTATTTTTTTTGTTTTGTTAATACAATGTAACAATCAGTGATGGCAGTTTGTGCAGGAAGGAACATGGGATGTGTAGCCCCCCTTGCAGAAGGAAACAAGAAGAGTGAGACACTGATTGTAGATTTCTGCATTGAGCTTCTACTGGCTTTTGAGGTTAGTAAAGGGTTAAAATATTTGAATGCAGTGATTTTATTGGTGGGAATCAGGTGCCTATGTACGCAGCTTTTGGGGTGTGGAAAACACGTTTTATTTTTAAATAAAATGAATTGCTATGTGTATAGATTAACTCAATGTAATGTGTTAGACATGTGTTAGATTATTAAAAGGTAAGAACAGGGAAACTTAGATATGCCTTTAAGTATGCTTTTTTTCTTATTCAAACTTAAAAGTTTTCAAACAAATATTGTTTTTTTCATTATGTGGTGGGTGTTTAAAATATACTGGACAGAGACTCACTATGACTGTCAATACTGTGTATAACTAACTATATGTGGAAAAAAATACTATTATTAGGCCTTGCAACTAAGCAGAAGCAAATAGAAATACTGAAGTTTGACTTTATACAAGTGATTGCCCCCGTCTTACTAGTGTCAGACTAGTGAAATCTGTGTTGATAAACTTAAAAAACAAACAAACAAAAAAACATTGAATATGCTTGTTTAAACTATTTTGTTATACCCAATTCTGCTCCATCAAACGTCCAACAGTGTCCCTTTTGTAAAGTATGAGTCAACAGATTCAATATGTAGTATATATGTGTACTAATTCTTTTATAGCTACTATGGATTTAACTTTCATTTATTTTATATGTATTCATACTAAGCTGTAACTATAATAACTTGTTTTGAAATATCTAAGTATTTGCAATTACCGTATATACTCGAGTATAAGCCGAGGCACCTATTTTACCACAAAATACTGGGTAAAATGAGTGACTCGAGTATAAGCCGAGGGTGGGAGATGTGCTGCCCCCTGTGTCGCTCTAGTGCCCTCTGTGTCCCCCCTCTCTCTCCCGTGTCTCTTCTCCCCTCTCCCTTCCCTGTGTCTCTTCCCCCTCCCTTATCACCCTCCTCAACCCCCTCCTCATTCTCAACCTCCCTCCTCAACCGCACTCCTCATCCTCAACCTCCCTCCTCATCCTCAACCTCCCTCCTCATCCTCAACCTCCCTCCTCATCCTCAACCTCCCTCCTCATCCTCAACCTCCCTCCTCATCCTCAACCTCCCTCCTCATCCTCAACCTCCCTCCTCAACCCCCTCATCCTCAACCCCCCCATCCTCAACCTCAACCCCCTCCTCATCCTCAACCCCCTCATCCTCAACCCCCTCATCCTCAACCCCCTCATCCTCAACCTCAACCCCCCTCCTCATCCTCAACCCCCTCCTCAACCTCCCTCCTCATCCTCAATCTCCCTCCTCCTCCTCAACCTCCCTCCTCATCCTCAACCTCCCTCCTCATCCTCAACCTCCCTCATCCTCAACCTCCCTCCTCAACCTCCCTCTTCATCCTCAACCTCCCTCTTCATCCTCAACCTCCCTCTTCATCCTCAACCTCCCTCTTCATCCTCAACCTCCCTCTTCATCCTCAACCTCCCTCTTCATCCTCAACCTCCCTCCTCATCCTCAACCCCCTCATCCTCAACCTCAACCCCCCTCCTCATCCTCAACCCCCTCCTCAACCTCCCTCCTCATCCTCAATCTCCCTCCTCATCCTCAACCTCCCTCCTCATCCTCAACCTCCCTCATCCTCAACCTCCCTCCTCAACCTCCCTCTTCATCCTCAACCTCCCTCCTCATCCTCAACCTCCCTCCTCATCCTCAACCTCCCTCCTCAACCCCCTCATCCTCAACCCCCCCATCCTGAACCTCAACCCCCTCCTCATCCTCAACCCCCTCATCCTCAACCCCCTCATCCTCAACCCCCTCATCCTCAACCTCAACCCCCCTCCTCATCCTCAACCCCCTCCTCAACCTCCCTCCTCATCCTCAATCTCCCTCCTCATCCTCAACCTCCCTCCTCATCCTCAACCTCCCTCAACCTCCCTCCTCAACCTCCCTCTTCATCCTCAACCTCCCTCTTCATCCTCAACCTCCCTCTTCATCCTCAACCTCCCTCTTCATCCTCAACCTCCCTCTTCATCCTCAACCTCCCTCTTCATCCTCAACCTCCCTCCTCATCCTCAACCTCCCTCCTCAATCCCCCGATCCTCATCCTCAACCCCTCCCATCCTCAACCCCCTCCTCGCCCCCCCTCAACCTCAACCCCCCTCCTCAACTTCCCTCCTCAACCCCTTATCCTCAACCCCCCATCCTCATCCTCACCCCCCTCAACCTCAACCCCCCTCCTCAACCTCTCTCATTAACCACCCCCATCATCAACCCCCCTCCTCAACCTTCCCATCCTCAACCCCCCTCCTCACTTTTTCCCCTCACTTACCTGCTTCTTCTCCGGGGAGGTATTTAGAGGGGAAAAAGTGAGATGGGAGGGGGTTTAGAATGATGAGGGGGGTTAGAATGATGAGGGGGGTTTAGAATGAGGGGGGGGGGTTGAGGAGGGGGGAGGGAAAGAGACACAGGGGGGTTAGAGAGACACTGGGGGGTGACTCTGAGGCATATACAGATAGTTATCTGCCCAAAATCAAAATTACTAGACCCTTTGTTTTCAAATGTGGTTTAAAAGCTTTAATTTCGCCACTTATACATTCCTTATTATTATTTTAAGGACAGTTTTTCTTTTCTATAGAGACATATTCTTCTCCATATTTACTTATATCTAAAACTCATGCCTGTGCAACCACAGTGATCCTACAGTCTAGTCATAGATTTGTACTTTATTTTTTCATAATTAAATATACGTTGTTTACTCAGTCGCCCATTCATAGCCAACCAAATAATTCTATATTTTTATGGTATCAGCCACGTTCTCACGAGAAAGTCTTTTTTTGCGAACTGTACTGTAAATAATTAATACAGAATACTATGTAAGTTACTGTTTTTCTCCACTTCATGTTATGTTATTTAAGATGCAGCTCACTTCACCAACTACAGGTCCCAAGGCGAATGTAAGTATATAACTCAAAATATAACATCCTATTAATTTATTACATTACTAGCACCTCTTAATGTTTTATAGCATTGATAATTTTAATTGTTTTATATTTTAGGAGTCCGCAGGTAAAAGTTACCTTGTATGCAAAAGGATAACAAATGCCTAGATAATTTCCAGCAGCCAAGAAGGTACATGTTACTTTTCATTGTTTCACAGTTATATGTGACAAATGTATTTATTGCTGTAGTAACAGAACATAGAAGGGAGCACTCTCATTTAGGGATTTTTGTATAATAAAAACCTGGTAATATGTTCCCAAAATATTTTACAAACAGTAAATGAATTGTGGTAAAAATGAGGGGGGAGTATGACTAATGGTGGGTAACACAAGTGGGTACTAAAATTACCAATGAGCAGAGAATTGTCCATGATTGTGACATTTTGACAGAAAGGTATGAGGAAAGCTATTTAGAAAATGATTGCCTAAATAGTTATTTTATTAAATCAGGAAAGATAGCACTACAAGAAAAGGTTATTGTGCCAGTTTCATCCTTGTAATGGGAGGACATTTTTAAAAGCATCCAACTGTGACAATACCAGTGTATATTCGCGTTAAGGCAACAGCAGCTCAAATTCACTATCTCTTAACTAATTTTGTATTAGAAGAATGGAGAAAATAAAATTTGGTCAGAGCAAACTTAAAGTGGTCATTCTTTAGAAATCAAATCCCTATTAAATTCCAAGCCTGTAGTTGCCTTCATACAGGCCTTTAGTCTGCCGGGTTGAAAATTTCAACAGTTACATATCTATTTATTTGAACAAGCCCGCAATTCCATGACTGAACGCCAAATCCATAAACCATGTAAACTTACTTAGCAGTTCAGGGCATGATCATGATCAATTAAGCAAGCCCATAAGTAACGATTTAGAAACAGCCAATAGTAAATAAATAAGACAGTCATCAGTAAAACATGGCGTTTAAATGTCAATCAGATAGTGTTTAGATATCCAATATGCGATCTGGCTCGCAATCCAGCGATATAAAAATTAATGAAGAAACTGTTATAGTACATATGGGTGGCCAGTACATATTGATTCCCAAGATTGATATAGTGCTGAAATTAAATGTAAAAAATAAATAAAAATGTATTGCAGATTTGCAAGCTTGAGGCTGTTAATAAATGTCTTTCATCACTTTCCCCGTATTTTAAAGTCCAGTATTGTCAGCCTTATTAAACTGCGATTCAGTAAATTTAAAAGGGCTCTATTTAAGCACACAGCATATTTTTTTACAGAAGTTTTTAGTTAGTGAACTTCTATCCAAAAGCAAGGTCTTCACTAACTAAAAACATCTGTAAATAAAATATGCTGTGTGCCTAAATAGAGCCCTTTTAAATTTACTGTATCACAATTTAATAAGGCTGCGTGTTTTTATTGGCTTTTAGAGTGTTAAGAACAGGTGTTTAACCCCATTGCGAGTCCTCTCTAGTACTCGTAGAAGTTTTTGCCACATTTACCATTTACGGGTTTGACAGAAATTGCAGACTTGTGGAATTGTTGCAACTAATTTAGATTTTAGCAATTGTAACATTTGCCGGCTTGAAAGATCAAAGTCTTAGATGGGTCGGAGTTACGATTTTGACAGCAGAAGGAATTATCAGTAACTTTTGTGGGCTTCAGTAATTGGGATTTTGACAATTTATTAGGGCCCCTAGTCTATTTAATACTATATCCAACTGTAGTGAATAATACAGCTAATAACACAAAAAGCAAGAAGTTGCTTCATATTTATAGTAGACTGAGTAGATTCAGATTTCCTTTCTTCATATTAATTTCTGCTATCTCTTACACAGAATTATGGAAGCTTTTTCAACAAAAAGCAAAGTACAGAAGGGGAGAAAAGAGCCATTACATGGGAGTTGTTCTGGGAGCAAAGATGAAACAGATAATACTGTTATCCTAAACAGTTCAGGCAATTTTTCTAAGCCTGCAGAAAATGATTTATTACAACACATTTGTTTAAATACACAACGTGTATCAGTCTGGAATCCTAGTGATAAAGAAACTAGAGTAAATGTGAACAGCCAACATGGAAGGGATTCTTTGGAGAAACTGTTCCTTGACTTTGAATCAATACGGCTTATGAAAGAAGAAGCAGATGAGGACAGTGCAAGTGACCTCTCTGACTCAGAACGGGTTCCCATCCCTCCATCTCCTCTTACACCTCCAGAACTAATCCTCAGGGCAGAACAAATTGATCCAGGATGTTTTAGTCAGCATACAGACTCGGAAGTGACATCATATAAATACCCAGATTTTCTTCCCCCTCCATTCAACTCTTGGAATCTGCCTCAACTTGCAAAGTTTGTAAACACAGAAGGGACACACATACTGCGTCCAAATGCAGCAGGTTTTTTGGATAGATATGTTGAACGGCTTCTTCAGTTAGAGTGGCTTCAAAAGCAAACAGTACAAAATGAGAAGTCAAAGGTTGTTAAATCCAGGCCTAAAACTTCCACTGAAAATCCTCGAATTGGTAAAGCTACGAAGCAAAGCAAATCATGGCATATTCCAACGCCCAGCAAACAGCCAATTCCTTCAGATAACATTGGTAAAATGACTACTGGCCAGGAGAATAAATTCCACAGTCAGGCCACTACTCCGTTTTGTTCACGCAAATGCTGTGCAAAGGTTTGTCAAACAAAAGAGTTACATTTTTCTGTACAGAAACATTCCCAGGAAGTGACGTGTGTCGCCAAAAAACGACCATTGCCTAATACCCATAAAGCTTTGGATTTACCACCATTTGAATGTAATCCCAAGATTCAAAATCTGGGCAATATAAGACCTCAAAAGCAATCCACATTTCTCCTTGATTCACAAAGCACACTGAAGCTTAAAAAAAACAATAACTTAAAACGAACTGTATCTTTAAGCACAGTTAAAACATCTTGCAAAATTAAACCTATGTGATAATCTTATTGAAAGGGAGTTTAGGAAAGGTATGCAGTTTTTTTTTAGCGAAATGAACAAGTATGCCAGTCTACAATAAGTAGTTTATCTATCTGTATATATTTTATATGTATGTAGTTTTTGTTTATGAATATTTAAAAAGAGAGGAATTTTCTAGATTATAGTTTCACTAATGTCTTTAGTGCTCTATGACTTAGCCACTGCATCTTGAATTTGGTTTCTGTAGTTTCTATAAGTGTGATGACTT
The DNA here is from genome assembly GCA_027410445.1 of Discoglossus pictus. Classification (NCBI taxonomy): domain Eukaryota; kingdom Metazoa; phylum Chordata; class Amphibia; order Anura; family Alytidae; genus Discoglossus; species Discoglossus pictus. The sequence goes on from CM050174.1 coordinate 3,913,510, forward strand.
ACCTTAATAGCCACTGACCATATAATTACATTGCAAGTTTGGTTCTTAAGCGGAGTGTGAAACCTCCTAGGGCTTTGTTTCCTTGTGAAGTTGAAGTGACATTGTACTCATTAACTGGGCCAAATAAATTATATCTGTAAGCTGTTGGGAAGTAGACTTAAACACAATTGCTGCCCAGTTCTTCTGTAAAATAGGTGATATATCGATTTGGTAGGGTTGGGTGAATTGTATAAACAAAAGCCATAGACAGAAAAATCCTAATATGGGATAAACACACCTTAGAATTTTGAATAAATGTGAAATGTTCTTACAATGTAATACTGTTCAACACAGTAAGCTGGTTAGTATGCTGGAAGATAATGGTCGCTGTGGTTTGATGTACCATATGGCAAGATTTTCTTTATTAAAAAAAATATTTTCTTTTTGATGCTTGTTTTTTGTGCTGACAAATGAGGCAGACCTACATTGGAATCATTTAACAAGTGAGATTGTTCCACGTGTTTGTGTGTGTGTGCACATAAAGTTACACAAGGAACATGTTCAAATCCTTGATAACCATATTGTCTAGCTTTGTTCTATGAACTTCAAAAGTGGATCTTTTCTTAAAACGCCCTATGATTATTTCTCACTTTTGGTTTACCTCTTCTAAAATGTTTTTGAATTGGAAAAGAAGGTCTGTTTCAGTTTCTATGTACTTGTAACTGTGACATTATTAAAAGTGTCTATCTTAAGGCAGGTGTTTGGGCAAAATGATTATCTGATAAAGTAATTAGTGGTGTATGGTAGCCGCATGTTGTACTACCGCACATGCAAAGGAAAAAACTTTTACCCTGTATTTCTCAGCGTATAAACTGTGCCGGACACCCTTATCGGGAACCTTATGGATACTGGAGTGGTGTGGTGAAGGCTTTCTCAAAGGTTCAATCATTGATTGAATGAAACCGGTCAGGTGACAATACTCTTTTTTATGCGGACATAGCAGTCGCTGCAAGTTACTTTAAAACATTTTTTTCCTGATTCTACTTACCTTCGCTCCCGGTGTTTTGAAAGAAGCCGGGAGGTGCTCGTTAAGGGTGTCCGGCACAGCTTATACGCTGAGAAATAGAAGGTAAAAGGTTTTTCTTTTGCATGTGCGGTAATACAACCTGTGGCTACCATACACTACTTATTACTTTATTAGATAGCAGCTTAAGTCTGTATTATATTGTCTGCTCTGATTTTATATTTATTTTTATTTTTGGGCTCTCTGATGATTTAATTCACCAGAAGAGGAGAGCTTTTAATGCTCCGTTGTTACTATCCATGCCTTTCCCATATATAGGTCTTATTTACTTATTTAGCACTGCACTTTATACATAGCTGCTTTCAAATTGAATAACATGGGAATTGTGTCTGTTATGCCTGAACATTAAAACTAGCACCACTTTGACACTTTAACTACTACACTTAATAATTATTGATCGTATTTATATTAGCTTATTTAGTAATTTCTAATCGTATCACCTTTTTCTTTGTCTATATTTATTTAATCATATTAAGTATAATTTACCCCAAATTAACTTTTGTGGAACTTTTTCCTATCTTTACAATAATCGTATTTATAATATTATTTGAGCCCATACTAAGATTGTTTTACTACTTTTATACGGGTTTATCCATTACTATTTGAATAAAGAAGCTTAATAAAGACTTCTTTCTTTTTTATTATATACACACACACATATATATATATATATATATATATATATATATATATATATATATATATATATATATACGTGTGTGTATAAATATATACACACATAATCTCACAAGAGTGAGTATACCCCTTACATTTTTTTAAATTATTTATATTTATCAATGTAAAGTAGTAAGTGTACAGCCTGTATAACAGTGTAAATTTGCTGTCCCCTCAACGTAACTCAACACACAGTCATTAATGTCTAAACCTTTGGCTACAAAAGTGAGTACACCCCTAAGTGGAAATGTCCAAATTGGGGCCCAAAGTGTGAATATTTTGTGTGGCCCCCATTATTTTCCAGCGCTGCCTTATTGGGCATGGAGTTCACCAGAGCATCACAGGTTGCCACTGGAGTCCTCTTCCACTCCTCCATGATGATATCACGGAGCTGGTGGATGTTAGAGACCTTGCATTCCCCCACCTTCCGTTTGAGGATGCCCCACAGATGCTCAGTAGGGTTTAGGTCTGGAGACATGCTTGGCCGGTCCATCACCTTTACCTTCAGCTTCTTTAGCAAGGCAGTGGTCGTCTTGGAGGTGTGTTTCGTGTTGTTATCATGTTGGAATACTGCCCTGCGGCCCAGTCTCTGAAGGGAAGGGGATCATGCTCTGCTTTAGTATGTCACAGTACATGTTGGCATTTATGGTGCCCTCAATGAACTGTAGCTCCCCAGTGCCGGCAGCACTCATGAAGGCCCAGACCATAACACTCATAGTTACATAGTAATTGAGGTTGAAAAAAGACTTCCAGTCCATCAAGTTCAACCTTTTAAGATCTCCTCTGATCTGCAATATGCGGATTAGTTATTCATTAATTAGTTGTTAATTAATTATTAATAGTATAGTATTTGAGTATGAATAAAGAGTTAGTCCATCAAGTTCAACCTTTTTAGATCTCTCTTGATCTTTTTTATATGTGGACTATTTGTTATTAATTGTTAATTGATCTAGAGGAAGGCAAACAGAAAAAAAAAACCCCATTGAAACTTTGGCAATTGTCTCAAAAGGGAAAAAAAGCTAAATTCCTTCATGACCCCGGAAACTTGCTATCAAATTTCTCCCTGGATCAATATTCCTTCGCTAGTTATCGAGGATAACCTTAAATGCCCTCTTTATTCAAAAATATATCTCATCCCTTTTTGAAGTCATCTATCGAATTTGCTGTCACCACCTCCTCTGGTATAGAATTCCACAGTTTATCCACCCTAACTGTGAAGAACCCTTTTCTTTGTTTAAGGTGAAATCATTTTTCCTCTAACCTCAAAGGATGTCCTCTTGTCAGTTATAAATCTCTTGCTACTAAAAGTTCATTTGACAAGGCCTTATATTGACCCTGGATGTATTTAAATAACGTAATCATATCCCCTCGTAGACGCCTTTTTTCTTGCGAAAATACGTTTAATTCAGTTAGTCTTTCTTCATAACTTAGCCCCTCCATTGCCCTTATTAGTTTTGTTGCCCTTCTCTGTACTTTTTTCAGCTCATAAATGTCCTTTTTATGAAGTGGTGCCCAAAATTGTACTCCATATTCCAAATGAGGTCGTACTAGGGATTTGTATAGAGGTAGAATTATATCTGCTTCCCTTGCTTCTATACCCTTCTTAATACATGCTAATATTTTACTTGCCTTTGCAGCTCCTGCTTGGCATTGAGCACTGCTACCTAGGTGGTTGTCCACTAGTACTCCCAAATCCCTTTCAATATCTGATACACCCAGATTTGCTCCATTAAGATTATAAATTGCATGGCTATTTTTCCTTCCCAAATGAATAACCTTACATTTATTTGTATTAAATCTCATCTGCCATTTAGCCACCCATTTCTCTCATTTATGCAAATCCCTTTGTAGGGGAAGTACATCATTATCTGATTTAATTACCTTGCACAGCTTAGTGTCATCAGCAAAAATGGAGACACTACTTTCGAGTCCTACTTCTACGTCATTAATAAATAGGTTAAAAAGGAGAGGACCTAATACTGAACCCTGAGGAACCCCACTTACCACATTAGTCCAATCGGAGTATGTTCCATTTACAACAACCCTTTGCTTCCTGTCTTTTAGCCAGCTCTCAATCCATGAGCAGATATTAACTGCAATTCCTGTATCCCTTAGTTTGCTCAAAAGTCTCCCATAAGGCACTGTATCAAAAGCCTTTGCAAAATCCAAAAAGACTACATCCACTGAGTTGCCCTGATCCAAGTTCCTACTAACCTCCTCATAGAAACTAATTAGATTGGTCTGACATGACCTATCCTTCATAAATCCATGTTGACTGCTACGTATGATCTTGTTCAAATAGACATATTCTTGTATTCTGTCCCTTATTAACCCTTCTAAAAGCTTCCCAACTATAGATGTGAGGCTGACTGGTCTATAATTCCCCGGATTTGCTATTGCTCCCTTCTTAAATATAGGTATTATCTCTGCTTTTCTCCAGTCATCTGGTAGAGACCCTGTAGTGAGTGAGTCTTGAAAGATTAGATATAATGGTTTGGCTATTACAGAACCCAGCACCACTCCCACCACCATGCTTGACTGTAGGCAAGACACACTTTCTTCAGTGTTGTCACATGAAAAGATATAATAAAATATTTACAAAAATGTGAGGGGTGCTCTTACTTTTGTGAGATAAGGACATGGATTACTGGAACCATGTCCTGTGGTCCGATGAGACCAAGATAAATTTATTTGGTTCAGATGGTGTCAAGCTTGTGTAGCGGCAACCAGGTGAAGAGTACAGAGACAAGTGTGTCTCCTACAGTCAAGCATGGTGGTGGGAGTATCATGGTCTGGGTCTGCATGAGTGTGTAGTTAGGACCTAAACTAAACAATCTTCTAGGGCAGGGGTGTCCATACTCGGTCCTGCTGGGCCGCACACAGGCCTGGATTTGAGCATTTCCTTTACGTGCACAGGTGAGTGAATCAGGATGACTGAAGAAGAAATAGTCTCACCTGGGTGCTGCAGAGATATCCACAAATCAAGGCCTGTGTGCGGCCCAGCAGGACTGAGTTTGGACACCCCTGTTCTAAGGGAACTGTTTCTTAAATGGGAAGAACAAGGCAGTCTGGCTACTGAGAGGGTTTTGTACACAGATAGTACAGGTTGTAAAGAGGCAACAAAATCTGTAAGGAGACAATTTCTTTAACAACAGTGGCTAGCACCTTTAAGTGTAACAAAACATGAATGGTTGCTTGTCCAGGAGGTAAAGATGACAGGAAGATTGTCCTTTGTTTAATCATTGTACTCTGTTATCAGAGTACTTCTATTGTGGACAGTTGGTTTATAAACATTATAAGATATGTTTATTATCTGTTATTAAGACCAAAAAGCTCCAACAAGTAATTCACAGATAGATAAAAATACTGTAACATATTACATATAAAAAATATAGGTATCCTTTCAATTTACCAGGGAGATTTTATTGTCCACCTTTGTGTATATAAAAAGACCACATTTCCTAGTGTCATCTTTTCCTGTTGTAAAATGTGCAGTTTTTATTTTAGCCACAAGATGGCACCATTATGTCTTACATTTTTCAGTATAACCCTCCTCTTGGTCATAATGCTTTCGGTGATGTTGTTAAATACAGAAGGTGATGATGGGATATCATAAAATAGAGAATGTGATCAATCTTTCTGCATGATCAGCGACTAGTATTGATGAGATTTGAGGATCATAGGTTTAATGCAATGTTTATTAATGGTTTGACAACATTTAAGACATTCTGAATTCAAAGTGCAGGACAGCATGTGGAGACAGAAGTCTGCATGATTGAAACACTCTCACTGGTGTGCAAGGAGGATGAAATATATGTCACAACAAATTGGTTAATTATATATGCTAATTATTCATTCTCAAATGAAAGATGACTGGAACATTGCTGATTACAAATGGCTGTACATTGTATTGTTTAGCTTGGATAAGGTGTAGATGGATGTCTTCTCATGACCCTGAGGTTTGCCTGGAGGGAACTCAGTGTTAACCTGTAAGCCCTGGCATTGCACAGCTGTTTTTTTGCATTTTCTTGCAAAATGTAATTTTCCCCTAAAGTGCATAGATGATACTCTCAATGTAATCTGCACAAAATATTTCTTATCGTGAGACAAGGTACAGTAGAATGTTGATTTTTTTTTCAGAAGTAAAGATTTTTAGAATGTTGGAAACATGTTGTCAATTGAAACGTAGGATTGCAAAGTTTATCAGTTTCGTTATTGCTTCATTAAGAATTGTTCTCACCTGATAAGCTACAGGTGAGAACTATATTTTGGGGTGGCACGACTTTCAGGCGCACGGATACGCGCCGACGCATTTGCGCACAAAATAGCGCTTCCGACATCTGCTCTCTCACTCTTACTGTCCCTTAACTTCGGTCAGCCCTCTCCCCTCGTTTTTAGCCCTCAGCACCCTGATCTCTCCTCTGTACCCCATGCCCTCTCTAGACCCTGATCTGTGCTGGATGGTGTACCTTGTGGCTCCTGTCTGACTGACTAATTTTGGTATCCATATTTTGGTATCATTGAATACGCTCCTGGAGGCGCAGGCGCTCCTTGCCAGCAACTGCGACCCTCGCAAACTTTACGTCGCAACGCAAACAACATACGAGACACTTTAACACCCATTACGGACTCGCAAAAATCGTCCGCAACCCGCGGACATGAAAAAATTAAAAACACAATAAATACACACAACACATACATAAAAAGCTTACCTACAGCAAGAGGGAGCATCCAGGACCTCAAAAAATGAAGTTACACCTTCATTTAACTCAAAATAAAGGAGTTTTGACACAAAAAAATTCTCTAAGCGAGAGAAAAAACGTCCGCCGAACAAAACGAAAACGAGGCTACAGCACTCTAAACATGCAAAACACCACAAGAAACTCGCAAAACACCACAAAATACCTATGGATATTCCGCTACAGACACATACCACACATTTGCCGCCATTTTAATGCGGAAGTACAAAGCTACGCTAACGGTTTGGTCTCGCGCACGCACACTATTACACTGCACACATTCTTCATGCTTACACAGCAGCTCCACACCACTAATACTCCAGCAACATCAAAACAGATTGTCAGCTCTTCCTGCATATATTACTTCAAAATAGGTAAAGTATATTAATTTATTAATGTATTATTTATTTCATTATTATACACCAAACAGTATTAGCTCACTTACAATTTCATTGCCGTCATTTTTTGACGGGCAATTCGCTAGTCACTATAATAGTTGTGAGCATACGAGCCGCCTCTCACGCTTGCAGGCTCGCGTAGAGAGCCCGAGGCCCTCGCGAAGGGAGGGTCCGCAAGCAACCGCGACCCTCGCAAACTTTACGTCGTAACGCAAACAAAATACGAGACGCATTACGACCTCGCAAAAAACGGCCACAACACGCGCACATGAAAACATCAAAAATCCAACAAATACACACAACAAAGACATATAAAGCTTACCTACAGCAAGAGGGAGCATCCAGGACCTCGAAAACTAAAGTTACACCTCAATTTAACTGAAATTAAAGCAGTTTAGACACTAAAAAATTCTCTAAGCAAGAGAAAAAATGGCCGCCGAAGAAAACGAGGCTAATGGTCCCTAAACACGCAAAACACTACCATAAACACGCAAAACAGCTACGTATATTCCCAAAAACTTGCACGACATAAAACGAACGACGCTACATCAGCCACATTATATACACCAAACACCCTTAACTCACTTACAATTTCATTGCCGTCATTTTTTGACGGGCAATATTCTAGTCTGAATATAAAAGACATCTGGGAAGTCTTGAGGTTAGTCAGTGACATGTGGCAAAAGCCCTGATCAAAGTCATAGATATATCATCAAAGCAAGAGGCAGAGTGGTCGGTGTTACTAACATGTGGTTGAGACGGGTGGCAGTCCAGATGAATTTAGGTCATAGATCATAACTGTGAATGCAGTTTAAAAAGTCTACACTTGGAACACTAGAACTTTTTTCAGGTGCCAGGACTGAAATGTTTATAAGCTCTGTAGATTTCTCACTGATGAGGTGAATGTTTACATTAATGTGCTGTTGTGCTTCAGATCTTCTTGAATAAATGTTAATAAATAAAATAAATGACAACTATTTTCAGCATATCTGTTAATGGACTTGAAAACAGCTAACTTAATGTCTCACACATACCAGGTTATACAGTAGACGGTTTCCAGCCAAAGTCTTGAGCCTAATGTGGCTCCGTTGAACTAATCAAATGAGTCATTACATAAAGCAAATTATATATAGGCTTCCTGCACAGTAATACATTATACTAACATATGTTACTATTTTAACATAATATCCTTTTCCAGATCCTTATCTGGCAATTCAAAAAAAATATTTAATTGGAAATGTTCCCTAAAATAGTCCAAAAAACGCACACCCTCGTCATTATGTCCACTGAAAAAAAACATCATATGCAGGGAGATGTTTTTAACAGTCTGCACCTCTTTCATTTTCTGCAATAACACTATGCACTAAAACTTTAATAAGGTCACGAGAAGAACATAGAAAATGGTCATCTAAGTTAGTGACTGTCAATCTTTTTGATCTGATGACTGGTTACCTTCCAGTCCTCATGGGGCCTGGCTTTGAGATCTTGATTATTTTTAATGTCTTAGCATTGTACAGGGCACATGTCATTTTCATCTAGATTTAACTGATTTAAATATAGGACATTTAACTGCAGAATTATTTATAGACTAATACCCCAACCTTTCCGAATAGAGTAGATCTAAGTTAAGGGCCTGAATGCTTCCTGTAGGTCTAATCTCTCAGACTGATGGCCTGGAAATTGAAAGGTTTGAATGAAGAGGTTGGGACTGTTCGAAAAGGTGAGAAAAATATATCATTGTTTATGTCAGCGTGTGGAAACATATCCGGCAGTGGTGTGATCTGCATAGGAGGCAATGTCTTCCTCCAGGTATACTTTTAATTTTGGATTTCCTTCAATCAAGTTTCAATAATTTTTTTTTGTTCTTAAACAATGAAGGTACAAGTAGCTGCATTAGATTATTTTCTGGAATTTAAATTGGGTGCTGGATGACTTCACAAAATAACATTTTTGACCAGTGGAAGTTCTATAACATTGGATATCAAAACATGTTTGCTCATCTATTTGAGAATGGTTGAGCAGTTTGGGAGGATCAACTTTGTAGTGTTCCAATCCAACTAACAAGGCAGTCATAGTGAAAGCCAACCACCATATTCAAAACTTAGCAAGGGTTGGGAAAAGAAGCACCTCAAGCAATTAATTAGCTTTCAATTATATATGTAGCTAAATCTTGGGCTGAAACAGCGACTTTAGAAAATATATATTGTGTAATGTTTGGAGCAGTATTCATACTTTTATTAAGCATTACAGTATTCATGTGAATGAGGATGTAGAGTTTGGGTACAGGGTGTTTGAGGCTGTTTGTGCACCCAGTCAGTTAGCTTTGTTATATCTCATATTTTGTGCTGCCTGGAAGATTTTAGGGAAAATGGAGTAACTGTGTTACTTACTGGTAAATTCTATTTCTTTGAAGTCTTTGACAGCAGCACACAGGCTTCCCTTCCAGTAAAGTCTAGTAATATTAAAGGGCCACTTAGCTCACTGTAAGTGTTTTTTATGATGTGAAAGAGCACAAGATTGTATGTTAAAATTATCCGTTATTTTTTTTTTAATTACACTAATGACAGCTAAAAAGCTAAAGTCTTAGGTCTGTTTACAAACACGCTTCTGACTGTTCCATGATTAACAAAATCTGTCGACACCATCTGTGCTCTGTGAGCACAAATATTTATGGTTTTTCACTGAACCTCAGGAATACAGCAGAAGTTAATCCCCAACTGTAAATTTTAGGTGATTCCAGCAGTCACAGCTTCTCACACTGCTAGCAACAATGCATAAACAGCCCCACCAAATTCTCAGCTTCAGTTTTATTATCAGTCCTTAACAGGTGGTTCTAATCAAATTGCTCCATGAGTTAAGACTTTGAAACCTCCTGGGGAAAGTGAGCTTTGTAAAAGTCTGTGTCTCACAAGACTCACTTAGTCACAGTATAGCCCACAGCCTGGGAAATGCTGTGAAATAGACTATGCAAAGTTTTCCTGGAGCAGAAGACAGACTCACAGAAGTGTATACTTTTTAATGGAGCTGCAGAGAGAACACAGAGAACTTTTTACTGGAACTGGGAAAAGACCAGAAGAGTGTTAAAGATCAATCAAACGATCATAGTGCTTTCCCTAACGCACCTTACAAGATTTAAAATTTACAATCTAAAGCGTTTGGGTGTGGTACAGAGGGTGATAAATGCATTTTGTTTCTGGAGGCTACGGGAAGCCAGTGGAGTGACTGACAAAGAGGTGCTGCAAAGGAGGGGAGTCAGCAAGGAGCGAGTTGCACTAGTCTAATGACATGTTTTGGAAACAATTTTGGGTGAAAAAGACAAACTGTTTTTGTTATTGTATGTGAGGGATGAAAGAGATGGCAGGGTCCAGTAGAACCCCAAGAGAGTGGGTCTAGGAGGTAAGAGTTATGATGGCATTGTCAACACTAAGCTGTATTTGAGGAGTGGAAGCTGTAGTTAAGGGTGCAAAGATTAGGTACTCAGCACTATGAAAAATCTTTGTATGTTACAAATGAAGGAAATAACAATATTGAGTTTAAATTGGTGGGCAAGGAGGAAATGCTGGAAAGTCAGTTGGCAACTAGTGCTAGAAGAGATGTAGATTTGAGTGTCACTGCATATAGATGATACTGAAATCCATAAAATGTAATTAGGATACCAAGTGAGGATGTATAGATATAGAAGAGGAGTGTGCCAAGGACTGAAAATTGGGGTACGCCAACAGTCAAAGGGAAAGGCGGAGATGTGGTGCCAGAGAAGGAGACACTAAATGTTTGATCTTGTAGGAATGATGTTGTACCATGAGAGAGCTGTGTCACGGATGCCAAGAGTGTGGAGAATATGGATTAGAAGAGCTTGGTCACCTGTGTCAAGGGCAGCAGAGAGATTCAGGAGAATTCGAATATTATTATTATTATCTTTATTTATAATGCGCCAACCTATTCCGTAGCTCTATACAGGGGTTGAGTACATGAATAGAGAAGTGACCCTTTTACTTTGCTCTGTGCAAGTCATGAGTGACTCTTGCGGACTCTCAGTGGAGTGTTAGGGCCGGAAGCCAGATTGGAAGGGATTGGAGGAAATAAATTGGGTAAGGCGATTCAAAACAAGTTGCTCAAACAGTTTTGAAGCCAGGGCAGATAGAGCGACATATGCAGAAGCAGAGTCAGGTTAAGGTTTCTTAACCTCCCTTTCGGTCTGATTATGTCAGTATTTTTGAATGTTAAAGCGGTACATTATTTTGTATGGAAATTTGTTGTTTCATATTGTAGGCTTGTAATTCTTAGGAATAACTCCCTTAAATCAAACAAGAGTCTAGTAGATATCCCGGATATAATAAAGTTTGAAACACATAATCATAAATTATAATATAGTAAATAATTATAATATAATAATACATTTAATTAATAATGTGATCAAACCAAAAACACTGAAATTTGTCCAAACAAGGGTGCAATATTACTAGTCACTGTAATACTAGACACTGCATATTGGTTTAGTAAACATCCCTGGTATGAACATTTTTTAAACATGGGACTGCACAAAGTCCGTCAATATCAGGGCAATGGAACCTGGTTTCCTTTCTGATTTTCTTTCCACTGTCATGTCGATTCGAGCAACAAACCATTCACATGCTTGTTGGTGCTGACCTTTTCAGTTGGTGGCATGTAGTCCATGAAGTGACGACCAGTCACGTGTTCCAGGTTGACAACGCCAACAGCATGATTTCCAGCTCTATTCACAGCTATTACTGGTGTTTGGTGGTTCACAAAGATGCGTTTGGCAACTTTCCAAATGAAGTCAGAATGTATCACGGGCTTGTTACTCTTGTTTTTAACAGAATGTAGGCATTCCACAAGCATTGGTCAAGAAGATGCCTGAAGATCTTCTTGTAGTACTTACTTTGCTGTTTCCTCATTGCTGAGTAGAATGCCATTACCGTGTCAGCTCTGTTGACACCTCCCATGGTGTTATTGTAGTCTATCACTAGTTGTGGCTTCATGACTTCAAACCCAGCTTTCGTGCGTACTATAACAGTGGAGGTATTATGAACTATACTCATTAAGCACATCTTCCTTGTCACGACATTGCAGCGCCATCATTATCACGACATCGCAGCGCCATCATTTTGCCTTTTGCCAGGCAACCATTTCTCCAGTCTTCAGCTTCTTATTGCCAAACATTGGCGGCATGTCATGCCGGTTAGCCTTAACGGTTCCATAGGCATCTGTTTTGATTTGCAGAAGAAACTTGTAGCGGAACCCATCACTGTTACAGCAGGATGGAACCGGCTAGTTTTCAGACAGCGTTTCATGATGAGGAGGAGGAGGCGGCCGCGGACTACAGGGATGCAGACAGAAAGGAACTCTGGTATGATGCCCTGGAAGATGCCCAATGGCGGCGAGGTGAGAGTCTCCCCAGTGATGAGCAGCGGCTACAGAAGCGTGTGGCGATGCGGATGTATCTATTGGGAGAGCAGCCCCTGGATGAGTGGGTGACAAGACTAGAGACCCTGGTATGGCGAGAGCCCTCTGGTGGCATACCGTTCGACTTACCCCCTGGACGTCTGAACACGACTTACCGGAGGGAGATGATTATGATGGCCCAGGTTTATTATGGGATGCCTTGGAGGACGATATTGATCGTGGCAGCACGGAGGGTCTAGGTTTTGGGACATCTACGACTACCGGATGGGCCTTTATGTCTGGGATGACGAAGGCGAGGTGAGCAAAGACATGACCCACCTGGTAACGAGAGAGTGGGAGCTGGAGCAGGACTACCAACACCTGCTCAGCCTTGTGCAGCCCCAACCTACTCGACAAGCAGAACCAGACTTCATTGACTGGTCCTGGGATGACCTCCAGATGGCAGGTAGAGATGGGACCGAGGTCTCTCTACCGGCCCTACAGAGGGCAGAAGGTGTCGTCCTTCCCCCCCCAGCGGCAGTGTGAACCCCAGGGGGCAGAAGGTGTCGTCCTTCCCCCCCAGCAGCAGTGTGAACCCCAGGGGGCAGAAGGTGTCGTCCTTCCCTCCCAGCGGCAGTGTGAACCCCAGGGGGCAGAAAGTGTCGTCCTCCCCACCCAGCGGCAGTGTGAACCCCAGGGGGCAGAAGGTGTCATCCTTCCCCCCCAGCGGCACTGTGAACCCCAGGGGGCAGAAGGTGTCGTCCTTCCCCCCCAGCGGCAGTGTGAACCCCAGAGGGCAGAAGGTGTCGTCCTTGTCCCCCAGCGGCAGTGTGACCCCCAGGGGCCAGAAGGTGTCGTCCCTCCCCCCCAGCGGCAGTGTGAACCCCAGGGGGCAGAAGGTGTCGTCCTTGCCCCCCAGCGGCAGTGTGAACTCCAGGGGGCAGTAGGTGTCGTCCTTCCCCCCCCAGCGGCAGTGTGAACCCCAGGGGGCAGAAGGTGTCGTCCTTCCCCTCCAGCGGCAGTGTGAACCCCAGGGGGCAGAAGGTGTTGTCCTTCCCCCCCAGCGGCAGTGTGAACCCCAGGGGGCAGGAGGTGTCGTCCTTCCCCCCCCAGCGGCAGTGTGAACCCCAGGGGGCAGAAGGTGTTGTCCTTCCCCCCCCAGCGGCAGTGTGAACCCCAGGGGGCAGAAGGTGTTGTCCTTCCCCCCCAGCGGCAGTGTGAACCACAGGGGGCAGAAGGTGTCATCCTTCCTTCCCAGCGACAGTTTACCCTGACAAGGGGAGACACCAATCTCCCAGACGGCGCAGATGGGACCATGGTCTCTGCGCCCACAGCCTGTCCAGATCCCCAACTACCCTCACTGGGACAACCGGAGGAGGGGGTAAGTACAAATTCCCTTCCCCAGCTAACTTCTAATGTGGCCCCAGGGTTAACAGAGGAAATGTTAACCCCCACTGACCCCCACGTTTCCCTGGCTACTGAGCTGGAATATGTCCCAAGTACCCCAGCAGAAGAGCTGGCATCAAGGCAGAGTGCTGCTGGCCTCTGCCCCTCAAGTCCCGTCAGCGTGTTGCCCCATCAGCACAGCGAAATATCCAGTTGCAGTAACGGCTTGTTGTGGGTGGGCTGCTCTTGCACTTTGTTGTTGTGGGGGGGCTGCTCTAGCACTGGTTTATTGTGGGTTGGTGGATCCTCTAACGGAGGCACGGACCGGCAGAAGGTCAGGTGCCTGGTTAGACTTCCCCCCAAAGGGGAGATGTGTGACGAAGTGCCCTTCGCCACTTTGTCTTGGAGAGGACTGTTTGCCAGGCTCCTGCCCTGCGACTATGGCCCTTGGACATATTGCCGTTCAAACACAGTATTCGGCCATACCAGAGTGTATGTCACTCATTCTGGCCCTTTACATACAGGGGGGTCATTCTGTACTTGCCCTGTGGGAGCGGTGATACCCCAGATAACTATGCCATGGAGCCCATTCATATAATGAAAGACTATGGGAAAGACTGTAGCTACATGGCAATTGAACTGTGTGAAGAGGATCTGAGCGCTATTCGGTAGTTTTCTGTGCTCAGATCCCAGCTATCTGGGGATATGGGAAATGTGAGTCAATGTGAATTGCAGTAATGCTGATGGGTTGTCAAACTAGAGAATTGACCAACAAATACTTTTGTCCGGACATCCCCAGGCCGATCCGTTGGGATCAGACCGTGTATGCCGGCTTATGGTCACGGGGGAGGTGTGTAGCGGAACCCATCACTGTTTTACCCTGTTTTATGATTATTATGGTTAAAATATGATCCTACTATATGTATGCTGGTTTATGCTCTGCAGAATATTAGCCAGACTCTTGCAGACCTAGGCTAATAGATAATCCTATTACAGAGATTCAAGAGATAAGAAAGTTGTAAAGGATCCTTGCATTTTCCAAAGTGTTTTCATTCTCTGATAAGAACAAAGAAGGATGATCTAATTAATGTCTGATTGTATCCAAGTTGCCAGGGAGGTGTGACTCACCTATTGTCCTATATGTGTATTGTATGGGGGATATGTGCAATGTCTGTGTGTTATGTGTAAAAGATACTTTTACTAACTTTTGAACCCCTGGTCTGATTCCTGCCATTTTTGTTTATATGTTGTTCCCCTGGGTGAGAGCTATTGAATGGTGCGGGACTTAAAGGTGTACCCTCTGTATTTGGGGTACATCCAGAATGTGGTTAAAATTGTGTCTGTTTTAATTGTGTTACCTGTTATCTGAGGGGAGGAGACGTGGGGGTTGAACCATGTAGATAATTGGCTGTTGTGATAATTATGTGGGTGTAGCCCTTCAGAGGGCACCATTGCATAAAAGGAGATTCCCTGTTATTAAAAAAATAGTTCTACTTGACCCTTCAAAACGTAGCCTTGTCTCGTTATTGGAGGGGATCGCTATCATACTGGGGATTGCTATGCTTTTGCATACTCCCTTGAGCTGTAACTACTGAACGCTTGTTCCTGATGTACTATCCTTGGAGTCTGTGGTGGTTTTGGTGTCCGGTGCAGTGCTTGTAGGCCTCGACGCAAACTAGGACGCGTCTATCAACGGAGGTACCCGGTCGGGGTGCCAGTAGATCCGTTACAAAACTCATAAAGTTCGCATAGCAATTCGAATTTTACGCCAAATCGTGCTGTATTTAAAGCAATGTATTGTACCCAGCTGAGCCTTCCCTTGTAGGCCATTAGACATTTATCAATGCTGATATATCTTTCTGGCACATAGCTCAGTTGGAAATTCTTTAGAATCATTTGAGATACTTTTGATGCAGGATGAGTAGTTTTATCAAATTCTTTGTTGTTTTCGAAGTACAAAAATGTCATGATCAGGGAAAATCTGTACTCTGACATGACTGTACCAAAGAATGGAGTGGCAAGTAATTTATTAGTTGTCCTATACCACTTCGGCAGGTGTTTAACCACCACTCCCTGAAGTATTATTAGTCCCAGAAATTTCCAAATGTCATCTTTGGTCACTGGTTCCCACTTTCTGGTTCTTGAAAACTTCTTAGGCCGAATAGCTAATTGTTGCTGTTTGCACAGGTTTGTCTCAGTAACTGTTTTTCAATAACCTCATCCGTCTGAAATAATTGTAAGTATGCCAAGAGATTGTTGTGTTCAATGTCTACTTTCATACCAGATGCTCCAGCAAGTGGGAATCTTGGGGGCGCTGCCTAATCCGTACCACAGTCAATAGAGCACCAAGTTCGCACATCACTTAGCTCAGTCGCAGAATCGTTGCTGTCGTCACGTTCAGTGTCTGAGGATGAATTTTCCCATGAATCACAATCGCTCATTCTGCAAGTGATTCTAATTCACCATCACTGTTTTCTAGCCGCTATTGCTTTTTGGATGCCATGGACGTTCTCAAGTTTCCAGGCAAAAAGAATGGTAAAAGTGCAGGCAGGACGCTGGACAAAGCACTGGGGCAAAACTGAGGTGAAATGGTTTGATACAGTAATGTAACAGATTACACTGTATTACAATTCATTGTGTGTATGTGTATGTTTGCTTTTTTTTTATTTCTGTCACAGGGTCTCTGTCCTCCTAAGATGGATTAGTACAGTTACCACCATATATATTAATAATGATATAGCAGCAGAAAGAGTGTGTTACAGACCTGGGTGGGGAGGAGATCAGAATGGGAAACCTCGGGGGGGGGGGGGAATCAGAATGGGGAACCTGGGGGGGGGGGGATCAGAATGGAGGGACCTGGGTAGGGGGGGGGGGCGGAGATCAGAATGGGGGACCTGGGTTTGAGGGCAGTGTATAGTAGAATAAAGTTTGGAAGAAGCATTAAAGCCTCCTGAAACTGTGTTTCTCCGTCAAATGTGCTGGCATACAAGGGCACAAATCCATAGGAGACGGATAGCTTCTCACGTGGTGTTAAACGTGGTTTTAAGATGGTGGGACTTGTGAAAGCCTCGGGAGAAGCCACTGCACATCAGCAAGAGTTTACATAGCTATGACAAAACAAGCAGAAAAGGACAGAGCCTGTATCAGACAAGGCACTGCATGCCAGAGAGAGACTACAGTGCAATGCAGAGACAAGCAGAAGAGCACAGAGCCAGTATGAGACAAGTTTTCTCTGCACAAGATGCCCACCTGCAGCATCTATGGTCTGCAGATTCTACTATGTCTACAGAAACAAGTGGAAGCATTAATCCTCAGCTTTTTCTACAGAAAATTACTAGTAAGATTGATGTGGAAACATATCTCCTGAACTTTGAAAGAATTGCTACTAGTGAAGCTTGGCCCCAATGTAAATGAACCTCGTTCCTTGCCCCTTACTTGTGGTGTTGCTCAGAATGCCTTTGTTGTTTTGGACTTAGATAAGGCAATGAATTATGTTGATGCTAAGGAAGAGTTATCAGAAGTATCAGAGTACAGAGATTCCACTCATGGAATTTTGGGGCTGAAGAACCTGTGTTGCTATTGCAAAGAAAAACTTTTGGACATAATGGAGCTTCCGTATTCTAGACAGCGAACTTACTGGATAAATATGACTCTGATGTTGTATGAGATCCTGAAATATGTCATGCTTCTCTCTACCCAGGTGGCATGTCTCTCTACACAGATTTAGGACACAGCTTTCCTATCAAGGGGTTGAGGAAGAAATATGATGCAGCATGTGGCTGATGTTGTGAGCAAAGTTAAGAGAATCAAAAGAGACTCATTGGGTGCAAAACCATCCTCCATATAAAGGATGTTGATCAAGACACTGGAGAGGATTTGAACACAAACTGGTGCAGCAACTTTGACGAAGAGGCCTCCATAAATCCTGCCATTTTTCTCTGGTGAATGATCCTGACGATATCATAGAAAGGAAATGCCTGATAAAACACTGTGACACATAGAACTGGGAGATCAAACAGGTGATTGCATCCAACGTTTCAAAGGAAGAATGTACTGATTGTATACTTCCTGAAGAGAGCATACCATCCCTG
The DNA here is from genome assembly GCA_027410445.1 of Discoglossus pictus. Classification (NCBI taxonomy): domain Eukaryota; kingdom Metazoa; phylum Chordata; class Amphibia; order Anura; family Alytidae; genus Discoglossus; species Discoglossus pictus. Next base: position 3,931,265 of record CM050174.1, read on the forward strand.
AGAGAACATATGAACCAGAGCATGGACATGGGTCCGAGTAAAAGTGTGAAGTATCCCAAAAGCTCTGTGTTTCTGGCTGCCATAATACAGAGCGCTCTGGAAAAAGAAAGGCACAAAAGCAAACAAGCACAAAAAGAAGCAGAGATTGACGACTTCCCAAATGGACTGAAAAAGCCTGATATTGAAGATAGCTAAATTGTCGCTAATATGAGGGGTATCCACATGATGCCAAATTACATTCCTTAGTGGGGTATCGATGCATTTTGGGTAAACAAGGTGCCTTATGGAAAGAAGACACAGATTTCTATTCTGGAGCAGAGGGAGAGCCTGCCAATGTAAAAACTGAGAGCAAGTTGTTCAAGAGCTGATCACAGTGGCCAACAGGGGTAAAATCTCACTGTTTGTCTCAGAAACTGAAATCACCAATCGCTCCTACCAATTACAAGAGACAGAAGATTCCCTCAAGCAGAGCGAAACCGCTAGGAAAGAGAATGAGCTACTATTACATACTCTACAAGAGCAAAGGATTACCATTACCTCTCTGATATGGAGACACGGTTGACAACAAAACCTGTTTGTGGAAATATTAACTACACATTATTATTTGGTTGCTTTTTTAGATTTTTTTTTCTGATTGTGATTATGTGTGTGAACAATTATTATTGTGGCATCCACAAAAACCCAATGTCACTGTATTTTGTGACTGATATCAGAGTATTGCGTAGAGTGTGAGCCACTTTTCATTTTACACTTCTATTGCTTATCTTATCCAGCATAGAAGAACATAAGTGACCATCATACCACCAGCCTTTAGAAACAAGCACTGACCACTCTTAACAGATCCAAATACATAGGAATGCACACAGGGATTGATGAGCTACATACACACCTCAGTCTGGGAGCACTAAATGTGAGCACATTTCTTAACTTTTTTTTTTGTTGCATCCAATAAATACACTGTATTACGCTATTGGGTGGTTTGCGCTTTTATCCCCCGTATCCCTATATTTATTGTCTAGAAGAGACTAGTACTGACCTCCAGGACCTGTGTACATTAGGTGCTGCGTTTAATGCAGAAAGAGGGATGTCTGCAGAAATCTCATATGCAAAGCATAGAGCAGGAGATTGTATAGGAGAGACTGAAAAAGAAAGAAAGTTTGTCCAAGTAGTCAGGTTTTCAGAGAGGACCTTATGAACAAGACAGAGGAGATTCTATACCTGAATAGATATCCAGCAAAGCAATGTGAACTCTATATGCAACAAGTTAAAGAGCTGCACTGAAGGAAGAGAAGAAAAATTAAACGTTAGATGCCATGTCGGCAAAGCAAGAAGAAAAACAAAAAGAGACATGGTTAAAAGAACAAGAAAACTTGGTGAAACCTGAATATTCTGTAATCAGTTTTTTTTTTTTTCAGAAATCCAAAACTGAAAAGGTTCTTGAGACAGGTTCTAGTATATGTGTTGAGTTTAAAGCTAAAGCCACTCAGCAGCAGGACCAATATTTTGGGAGGAAGCACAGTGGGTAGACAGGTGAGGTGCAGATCCGGGAAGAGCTAGAAGAAACTATAGGAGAGGTCATACTTGTGGAGCCTTTGAAGGATAGTGTACCAGAGCAGAAGCAGGTTGGGCGTATGAAGCCAATATAGTTTTGTCAGATTTATCAGCCAGCCTAGTGGGGCACCTGGAACAGAAAGAGCTAGGTCATCAGTCCTCACAAACCATGGGCATAGCACTGTTACGGGACTGTGAAGTAGTCCGAGATGAAAAGTGGGAAGGAAACAGTTCGTGAAGACACTGTCCCCTTGTGGTGATGATAATGAATCTCAGGAAGAAGAGGTGGACAACCTGCAGAAAGAGCAGAGGAAGGAAGCCCAACAAGCGCAAAGTGTCACAGAGTTTGACCGAGAGTTATACAGACTGGTAGCAGAGTCAACTGCTATCTGAATCAGACACCAACCCTCATCTGCTTGTATTGAAGGAGCAACTGAACAATGTTGTAGTGTTGGCAAAGGAGAAAGAAAACAAACTTCATAAGATGGAGAGTGTCCTCAACAGTCTGAGGCTGGAGCTGGCGGAACTGAAAGTAGAGAGTGAGAGCAGAGATGCCAGAGTACTAGTCGAGGTGCAGAAGCTGCACAGTGCCCAATTAAAAAGGAGTCCACAATCACTAGTATAACACAGGAGTTGCAGAATCCATCTGACCAGAATGCTCTAGCCTGAAGTTTCCTAGAGTCTAACATGGATGAGAGCTTGGAACTTCTCCAGAATGGTCAGGAGGCAGACGGCTAATTCCTCAATTAAGAATGCACATTCAGTAAAGTTACAGAACATCTTACAGAGCTGTAAGAAGAGCTGTAAGATTATGGCTCTGTCTGAGCACAATGCTGATAACTAGATAACTTCCCAAGAATATGATCAGAAGCTAGACATTTGGCATAAAGAGAAGCTTAGTCTACAAACTGCCATCCAATCACAATGGAATGCCTTAATGCAGATGGTACAGAAGAAGAAAAAGAATGCACATGATATTTGGAGAACTGGAGAGATGAGATGTTACACTGTGTGCAGTATCTACACCTGGAACAAAAGTCAAATCTCCCCTACCATGGTCTTGGAGTCCAGAGCTGCCTTCTGAAAACAATGGATACGGTAGTGAAAGCGCAGAAGCTTCAGCAACTAAAAGAGAGTCTCACCAGTGCAAAGGTGAAATAAAGAATTCATAGAGATGGTGGTCAGCTTGGTACAGCCAATGTGATGCCTCCCATTCACAGCCTCATGGCGTTGGTCGCTCAACACCATAGTGTCAAGCTGGGGGAGGGGGATATGTGACAATGTGTGTCTATGAAAATAGAGTAGAGGTGCTCTTCTGACAATGAACAAAAACTCAGTGGGTTTTTTCTATAGGTCTGGTTACCTACTCGGAGAGCAGCCTCTTCTAGCTCACTTGAGCCATTCAAAGGGATAAATATCCTATAGTATGTCAGTCTGGTCTCACTGTGAAGAGTGATCCAGTCCCAAAATACCAGATATGTCTCCCTTAACAGAAGAAACAGCAAACCCCAGACATATGTTTAGTGAGTGGGACTAGACTGATATACTACAGGAAATGTCTCCCTGTGAAGGACACATGTGAGCTTAAAGAGGTTGCTCTCAGAGTGGATTATCCTGTCCATAGAACTAACCTGTTAGTTCATTCTCTGATTGAGCACCTCTAACTTTGTTTCTTGTTTATGCAAATGACCCTTAAGGATTAGTCTCCATAAGGGTGATGGGGGACTCCAGACATGGACCCCTTGCTCACTGTGCCTTAGGGAGTTCAACTACACCTCAATGACAAGGCCCAATGAAGGCTGAAAAGTAGGACTGGAGTTTGCTGTTTCTCTTGTTCAGGGTAGAATTGCCTGGTATTTCGGGGCTGGGTCACTCTAGTGAGTGGGACCAGACTGATATACTACAGGATATTTCTCCCTGTGAAGGGCACAAGTGAGCTAAAAGAGATTGCTCTCAGAGTGGGTTATCAAGTCCATAGAACTAACCTATTAAGGTTAGTTTGTTCTCTGATTGAACACCTCTAACTTTGTTTTTTGAATCTGTGTCTATGAACCACAGACCTTTCAAAGCTGTCTTACCACAGGAAGTATGAAGGAGTTTACTTGTGGAGCAGTTTGATTGGAAAAACCTGATCAGACCTGATAAGAGACTGAACCTGGGAATTTGGCGAGGCTGTTCGTGTACTGCTGCTAGCAGTGTAAGATGCTAGTTTTTTTGGGGCCTACAGCCTGGAAATGACTGTGTAAAGTTTTCGTGGAGCAGAAGACAGGCTCACAGAAGAGTATGCTATTTAATAGAGCTGCAAAAGGATAGTCACAGAGAGATGTTTACCGGAACTGAGAAAATACCAGAAGTGTTTACAGTTGGTTGGAGCTGGTGTCACAGACCCCTTTCCAGGGCCTGGGTTTTAGCCCATTAAAGGACAGACATCTTGGCTCCAGTTGCTGGATTATGTACGTAAATACCTCCATTATAATTGTAATCTGTTTTGTCCCATTGTTTGCCAGATAAAGTTAATCACATCTGATATGTGTTAGAGACGGCAGGATGTGTATTGGAGGTTAAGCCTATTGCTCTCAGGAATCTACTGCTAGACCTCATGTGGGGTCATCTCCTGTAATTGTCTGCCACGCCCTCTCAATGTTACATTGTGTACACCCCCTCTATTTGCTATAAATATGCTGACTTTTCTTAAATAAATCAGTACACTTCTGGAGACATATAGAAATAGTGTGTCTCTCTTATTTTGCACCTGGTAGCTACGATACTGAACCTATCTCCTGTCCTGATCACTACCACAGAAAGGTTACTAAAACTCCTGCATGTGCTGATTCTTGATGGAGAGACTCTGACTCATACAGAAGCCAGATATCAGGGTGCTGGTGCAGAGATTTCCAAAAATCCAAACGGTCCTTGTAGGTAGTTAACCTGTAGTCTAAAGCAGGTGGCCCATGGCAGTAATAGCCCCTACACCGAATGGTCACAACTGGTCGGCAGTGCTGGTATCTCGGTACAAAAACCGGCAGCAAGGATTGGATATGGTAATCTAAGCAGTTTTGAAGTCCAGTACTTTCGGTGGCTTGGCGGGGATGCAGAAACAGATCCGCGATTTGTCCAAATCTTTAAATCCAGGTCCAAGGCCAAGGAAGGCCAGCACTTAATGGAGGGGGTCATGGACCACGTGGAGGCCTGCAGAGCGGAGGTTAGTATGAGGAACTGCTTGAGGAGATGGGCCCAGGTGGGACCTGGCTCAAGTACTTGGAGTTACCCCATGCTTCCCCAGCTGGGCTAGCAGAGGATACACTGCAAGAGGAAATGGACTGTTGGCTACACCCATATAAGGTGGAGGAAGTAAACTGGAGATCTGACCGCTACAGAACAGGCAAGATCAGAGCGACTACTGGAAACATACCAGGATAGGAAGGCCGGAAGTACAGTCCAGACCCTGGTAGATACAAACCGGGGAGCAGTGTAAAGCAGCACCAGCCACTGGGAGATGGCCAATATTCTGAAAAATTCCAGCATCTAACCAAGGCAGAGGAGCTAGAGAATGAACAGTTGGCATAGGAGGATGCAAGCCCTGCAATTCTGCCCCACTACCCTTGGACTGTTACCTGTCCTGAACCACAAACCGCTGATGTTCAGGCGCCATGGCTGACAGTCATGGAAAGTCTGATGCCAGATTGGGGCATGAGGCTATCAGGAGAGTGGGTGTCCCCTGAGACCCTGCAGCTCTTGCCCAGCCTGGATCAGGGGGATCCAGATAAGTGTGTTTGTTCAGGTGAGGGCACTGGCCCTGAGACCCTAAGGAAAGAGCAAGTTGAGGCTCCACTCCCAATCCCTGCCGAGTTGCCAGCAGGGCTGACTGCGATCGCTTCAGTCCTTACAGCCCCAGAGTAAAAGGATATGAGCAAGCGGCCCATGGTACCAGAGGACCGGACACAGCATACCCTAGATGCAAGTGATCCCAACCTTGCCAGCCCTGGTGGACACTCACCCTAAGGAGCTACTGACCCCAGTAAAGTCTGCTACCTCAAGTGAGTCTCAGCAAAGAAATGGTCTCCTTACAGAAACCCTAATCCTTAGTCCTGCTCTTTTTTTCCCCCAACCCTGCCTTGACAACTGACCCTTAGGAGATTGTGCCGGTGGTGAAGTGCTTTTTACCCCCACCTGAGCTGCTCCCTAGATGGGTTACCCCTGAGCCGCTACCTGTCTTTGGCCAAGGTGTTAGCATTATGCCCCTGAATGAGATCCTAGTTCCTGAGACCTTGGATGTGTCCCCAAAATTGATGCCTGCAATTTGGGGTGGGTTATTTAAGGAAAAGTATCTGGGGTTGGGCTATGTGGCTGCCTTGGACCCTGAGGATTGGTATCCCAGATGTTGTGAAGAAAAAAGGGCGAAGGTGGCTGAGAAGTTGGTGCTAGCTCATATACCCCCTGGAACGACTGTACAAATGGAATATGTGCCCAAGACCGTACAGAAATTGGGGTTAGAGACTGTGGACCTCCTACCCCGTCCAGGAGGAGGACATGCACTGGGACTTATGCAGTGGCCACTTGGGCCAACATCTTTTCTTATTTGGATTAGGACTTGGGCTATGGGCTGCAGTTCAAGACTATCATCTCTAAGGATCATAGCCGCATAACTGCTGTCTGGAAGAGGGGAGTAATGTCACTATCCCCATTCCAGGGCCTGGGTCTTGGCCCATTAAGAAACAAACAGCTTGGCTCCAGCCGTTGGATTATGTACGTAACCACCTCCATTTTAATTGTAATCGGTTTTGTCCCATTGTCCCATTGTTTGCCAGATAAAGTTATCTGGTGGTAGTTAAGCCTATTGTTTTCTTTGATTTTTTTTCGAGTTTCATTTTGTATTACTAGTTAAGATGATAAGATGATAGAGTAAAATTTGGAAAAGCATCAAAGCAATAGCCTGTCGGAGTACTTACAGTGTTTAATAAGGAAAACCTTTTTTTTTTTTTTTTTTAATCTTTATTTTCTTTGAAAAAGTTTACAATCATATTAAATACAAAACTACATTCTGTGCAGATATCGGGGTTACGCTTTTTGACAGGCGCTCTTGTGTGTGGTGCTCATTACTCAAATGCGCTGAAGTCGTGCTACCAGATAAAACAATACAAAAATCTTATCTTGGACAATCAATCACTTCATAGACTCAATTTTTAAGAAAAATAAATATTATTTAAATGAGTAAAAATATTATTGTCATTTAGATATTTAAAACAATACAAAAATCTTATCTTAGACAATCAATCACTTCATAGATTCAATTTTTAAGATTTTTTTTTTTTTTTTTTAAATGAGTGAAAATATTATTGTAATTTAAGATCTTAAAACTTTTACAATCAAAATGTAAGCTATCACATAAAGAGAGTAAAATACAAGCAAAGGAGGCGGGTGGAGAGCAGAAAAAAGGAAGATTTTTTTTTTCATTTGATGGAAATTAGATTTAATTTAGAGAGATCTATTAGCAGTCGATTTTTAAATTATGTAAGAGATATAAAACTTTCTCATGAATTTTCAATGAGCACTCCCAGTCAAAACTTCGGAACTTTTTCACTTTTAATTAGTCACTCTATAGCCATCTTGTGTAAAATTGACCAATTGGCCCATTCTATATTACAGCTTCCTCTACTATTTGTAAGTTTTTTAAGGCTAATTCGAGCTCTTTTATGATTCCAAATAATTTTTAAATAGACTATGCACTTTATGTAAATCTTCCTTTTTGATTAAAAAGGGGAGATTCTGGAGAATAGGGATTCTAATAACAACAACAGTCAGAATATATCACCAAAATCATAGTAGTTTTCTTAGGTATAGTTTTAAGATAAGTCTATTGCTCTGAACACTTTCCATTTACCCTAACATCTCGCAGTCAGACCCATTTACCTCCTTTCTTCATATGTTATTTCATTGTGGCATGTAATCAAAATATTGTTTGACAGCGTTAGGAACCTGACCACTCTAAGTACAATACTATCTGGAACACACTGAAAAGATTTGTTGGTAAAAAGACAGATACTCTTTAAAACAATGATATATTAATTGGTTTTAGCTCAACAGAGGAAAGCTTCAAACATTGGAGTCTCCATATAACATGTCAAATATTGTCTCCTATTTTGACTGGTTGGCTTGAATTCTAACATCGGCAGTTGCAGTAAAATATAGTAAAAGTTGTAAATAGTATTTTCTAGTCCTCTAGTCACCATATCTAGACTAAATAGATGCCAACTTTTATTTTATAGACTTAAAATAGTATTGCATTTCAATGCCCTTCAACTTTCGAATTTGTTAAACTTGTATTTCCCCTATTCTTATCCCCTGTACAGCGCTACGGAATATTTTGGAACGGTACAAATAAAAGATAATAATAATAATGTATACTTTCCCCAATAGGGAATGTTCCGCTCATAGTCTTCACTGCTGTCCTAAAATGGTTTTCGCTTTTTGTGCCTTGCTCAGCTTTTGTCAGCTTTTTTTTATTGATATAATCTATTACTGCAACTAGTGTCCTTAAATTTAGACAGTGTCCTTAAATTTCTTTAGACAGATGTGTTTTTAGTCATCTATTCGGAAAAAGTATGGCAAAAGTACTGGCCTCTTGCCTTTAAACTTCATAGTGATGTCATTCTTCTATGGCCAGCGTCTCCTAGCACATGAGCATTTTGAATAATTTTGCTGAACTGTGAAGGTCCAGGGCACAAATGCACCATACAAAGACTAGTTGTCAGTTTACCACTAGGTTTCACAGTTTGTGCTATGCATTATACTTTGCTAAAACAATTGGCAAGCCATTTAGTCTTGAGTCTGATACAGGCAGTAGTGTTAGAAGAGCTTAGCAGAAAAAACATTTGAATATAAACAAAAGGATCATGTGTTGTCCATAAGACAAAGCAAAGCCACGTGTGGTCTACAAACGATAACTGCATGTTTTCCACTCCAGCATGGGAGTTAGAATAATATATGGAAACTACCACTAGAGGTACTCTGCAGCATTTGTAAAGAATGCAAACAGAATGCTTACACTTATATGCTTGATCTCTATACATTTAACTTGATTTAAAAATGTAAAGCTTCTCTGTAAATACCATTATGGTCATAAGTAGTTACTGAGATTTGTTAATATGTCTGTGAAATGTTATTAAAATGCTCTACCAGTAGTAATTTGGCAAACTCACTAAAACAGCTAAACTTTCTTTGCTTCAGGTGTTAGAAAAAATGGCGTATGCATTGATCACATATAGCCAGATATCTTGATGTGTGGGAGCACTATAAGGAGCTCCACCACAGATTTATGGATGATGTGCCATTCAATAATTTTAGCCATTTTTAGACGCATTCATCATTAATAAAGTAAGTTACAGTATGTGATCAGCAAGTATGTGTCATGTTTAGCACCTACTAAGCATAGGGGCAGTCAGTGATAGAATCAGAGCAAGAATGGTTATATTGTGGGTCATTTGTGGAACAAAGAGTTTGAAGGCTAATCAAAGTATATTTATTAGAAAAAAAAAAAAAAATGTGTATTAAATCCCACAAAAAGAATTGTGGTAACATGATGCTTGATAATAAGTTAACTGTGTCTTAAGAATCAGTTCATTTTTGCCCTTAAAGAGATTATTATTATCGTTTATTTGTGACGCGCCAACATATTCCGTAACGATTTACATAAGTTAATTTCCAGTCAAAGACAATAAATATTAACACATTGCAAAGAATGGAGGGCCCTGTCTTTGAGCTTAGAATCCGGTGTCAATAGCACATTGCAAGATTGAACACTTGCAGATTTACAATCTAAAGCTTTTGTGTGTGGTGCTGGACGGTGAGAGAAGTGTTGCGTATGTGAGGAAGGAAGCTTCTTTAGACAGATGTGTTTTTAGTGAGGTTTTGAGGCAGGAGGATAGTCTTGTCAAGTGAGGAAGGAGTTCCAGAGACTAGGGGCAGAACAAGAAAAGTCCTGAAGGCGGGAGTGAGAGAAGGTGACGAGTGGTAGAAAGAAGAAGGTCATTAGTAGAAGAAAGAGGGCGGGTGGGGGAGTATTTGGAGATGAGAGCAGAGATGTAAGGGGTGCACTGTTGTTGAGGTATTTGTGAGTTAGGGTCATGATTTTAAATTGTATTCTGTTGGCTAAGGGAAGCTAGTGAGGTGATTGACAGAGAGGTGCTACCTACACTTAATGTTGTATACAGTAGATTAGTCTAGCGGAGGCATTCATTATGGATTGAAGTGGGGAAAGACGGGTGGTGGCCCGTCAAGAAGAGAGTTGCAGTATCCAAGATGAGAGAATACATTAGAATCTTGTGTAAGGTAGTGATGAATTTTGGAAATGTTTTTTTTAGATGGAGAAGGCAAGATTTTGTTAGTGACTGTATGTGGGGAATGAAAGAGAGGGCGGAGTTAGAAGTAGAGCCCCCAAGGCAATTGGCATGAGAGGTGGGAGTGATGTTGGCATTGTTGACAGTGAGAGAGATGTGAGGAATTGACACTGTAGTAGAGGGTTGGAAGATTAGAAGTACGGTCATGTTGTGAGTTTGAGATGGTGGGCGAACATCCAAGAGGATATACCAGAGAGGCAGTTGGAGACGTGTTAGAAGAGAGGGGGATAGATCTGGTGCTGAGAGGTAGATTTGAGTATCATCTGCATAGAGATGATACTGAAACCCAAAGGAGTTTATTAGGGTACCAAGTGAGGATGTGTAGATGGAGAAGAGGAGGGGGCCTAGGACTGAACCTTGGGGTACGCCTTGGGGTAAGAGAGGGTGAGGAGAAGAAGAGGTGCCAGAGAAGGAGACACTAAATGTTTGATCTTGTAGGTATGATGAGAACCACGAGAGAGTAGTGTCTCTAATGCCGAGGAAGGAAAGAATATGGAGTAGAAGCGGATGGTCAACTGTGTCAAAGACAGCAGAGAGATTCAGAAGAAGAAGAATAGAAAAGTGACCTTTTGACTTGGTGGTGAGCATGTCATTGGTGACTTTAGTGAGAGCTGCCTCAGTGGAATGTTGGGGCCAGAAGCCGGATTGGAAGGTGTCAGTACGGCAGTTAGAGGAAGTAAAGCTGGTAAGGCCGTTGTAGACAAGCTGCTCCAGCAGTTTGAAGCCAGGGGAAGTAGAGAGATATGGCGGTAGTTCGATGCAACATCAGAGTCAGATGAGAGTTTCTTAAGAATGGGTGTATTTATGGCATATGATGGAAATATGCTTTTATATATACTTTGTGTTTATATATGTGTGTGTGTGTGTGTATATATATATATATATATATATATATATATATATATATATATATATATATATACATACATTTGAAATATTAAAACTTAATTTTTTTTCTTCATTGTGAAGTGGTATTTTAATATATTTGAAAGTAGATGACTGTCTGCTAAACCCTAAGGAACATATGTTTCCTATCTTTTAAACAGTTTCTGTCTATGCGGGTATTTACCACAACTACAAAACCCTATTTTGTTTAATAGTCACCTATTTGACACTGTATCAAAACCTTCATAAAGATGACATATACTACAACATCTGAATGTTCTTAGTTTTTCATTAAAATGAATGAGATGTGTTTGACATGAACTTTATGCCTTTTTGCGATTGCTATTGGTCCATCTTAAAATATATTTTATCTTTTCTGTGAACTGAAAGAATATATATGAAAAGTAAGACCTTTAATTCCTGACTTTTCTACATGTAGGAAAACGTAACACCACAGACCTATACTTACACATAGAATGTAAAGCTCTGTACAGCACATTCATCGTTATATGCAGCACCATTATATACACAATAGTTTATGGAGAGATTAAACACTAACTAAATTGCCCTGCATTTCAGCAGTTCAGCTACATAAAAAAAAAAAAAAAAAAACATGTTTTCTATATACCCTTCATCTACTCTATCTGACGGTGCAGAGCATAACTGGTAGCTTAAAAGTCCCTGTTGATTTATATTTTGCATTTTTTCCTTTTATTGTGCTTTGCTCAGTGTTTATTCTGAAACGCCCTTTCAAATTTTAAGTTACATTTTAGTTATTTTTTGGATTGTTTTTTTAAAAACTTATTTAAACAAGACTGTTCTGATCACTATTCCAAAAATGTTTACCTATGGAGATATTTGATAATTTTTTTTGCATCATTGGTAAATTGCTAGATATAATGTGGCCTCATTACTAGGGTTATTAATTTGACATTATAGTGATCTTGAAGTAATTTATAAAGCCTACTTGACTATGTTTTGTTCCATTCCCATCTATAATATCTACTGCATTTCCTCACTTTGTTTTTGGGTTTGTGGTATGCAGTATGTCCCCACTAATATTTTTGGAAACGTTTAACTCTTCCATATGTTTTTACCCATAATGCTTTCTCATTATCGGCAGAACTTTTATAACATCTTCTTTTACTATATTTTAATTTACCGGAAAGACAAATTTGTTCTCTGTCTTCATGGACCAGCAGATGGCACTGGCAGTGTCTTAGAAAATACTACATTCTACGTTACTTGCTATAATTATTTTCCTTGTGTATCTGCCGTCATTCATTGGTTCCAGTTAGTACCAACACTGCCTGGTCATTTCTATCCCCTACTAGTAATATATAATCCAGATCCAGGACATGTGAAACTTGATCTCCCTGTGATCACAGTAAAAATTACCTTAACAGTCATCACCGTTCCTAGCCTTTCCTTCTCTCTGCCTAAAGAACTATTTTCCCTGCTGTTGCAGAGAATGGTCCTGTCTGGTGTTGACATTCCTGAATGGACATTGTCAGCATTTCCTGACAGACCGGATGGAGTGTAGCATTTCAGAATGGGCCTACCTCCAACCACCTATTCCAGCCATTTCCCCATGTTACTGACCCAGCTGCACTCCTAAACAGCTTCATTAGCCCCAGCTCTGCCTCCGGTGCTAGACCCAGCTAAACTTTACTCGATAAGAATCAACTTTTTTTTGGAAGAACATACTGTTTCTAAAGTAAACTACAGATATTTGTTTTAATATTGTTTATAATTTATCACACTTATAATATGTCTTCAGAAACATTATAAGTGAAACAATATGTGAAATATTTATATAGAAATGATTTTGACATTGTTTATATTAATGTTTGAACATTATTTATGAAGTATATGGATAGTTTTTTTCCCATAAACATTAGGTTAAAATCTCTGACCTTTTTAAATCTTTACCTTCCTTCCTGACAAATGTAGTACCAGCATGAAAAACTGCATGAGGGTCAAGTGACAGGAGATTAGTGCATGCAGGTTACTACAGGCTAACTTAGCCTGATTGACTTGCAGTGACATATTTAAGGTGGAAAGGCTGTTGATTTATAAATAACAGGAGGTACGTTTTTGGTGGTTACAGAGGATCTATGTTTTCAAATGTGTGATGGTAATAGTTCTGAAAAATAGAAAAGTTGGTATATACTGTATATTAATAGGGATATGACACTGTTCCCTATATGAAGGGTAGAGTCCCCTACTTTGTCTCAATTTGCTCTGACTGTAACAATAACTAGACTACACACTGATAGAAGGTCACAGCCATATTAACTCATTAAATGATCATGTATTCAGCCAGCACACCCAAAAATGTAATCATAATGTTAAAGATTTCTAAGTACTTTCCAAACATTCACCAACTGGGGGGTGGGGTGGGTTATGCCCACATAGGCATGATGTCCCTTGAAGAGAGAGTCCCCAGTGAACAGAACTGTCTGAGCAACAACCCTTTTTTCTGTGGTGGGTTTTTACAGACCCAAAACACTCAATTTCTGGGGAATGCAGTCAACCCCAGATAATGGCGACAGGACTCCTCCCTGGATCAATACTCCCTCTTTAATTAACCAGGTTAACCGAGGTCACCACCTCCTTTGGTAGAAAATTCCACAGATTAACCACCCTTACTGTGAAGAACCCTTTTCTTTCCTTAAGGTAGAAACTTTTAACTTCTAACCTCAAAGGATGTCCTCTTGTCAGTTGAAAACCTTTTAGACACCTTTTTTTCTAGATAAATTAAGCGTAATTTGGTTAGTCTTTCTTCATAACTTAGCCCCTCCATTCCCCTTATTACTTTTGTTGCCCTTCTGTGTACTTTTTTCAGTTCTAAAATTTTATGAAATGGTGCCCAACATTGTCCTCCATATTCTAAATGAGGGCATAGTAGACATTTGTATAGTGGCAGAATTATATTTGCTTCCCCTGCTTCTGTTTAGTTGCATACAACTCTCTGTGACTCTATGGACCACAGCACGCCAGGTGCTTCTCTCAGTCACTGCTCCTCTGAGCTGCATCAAGTTCATGTTCATTGCTTCAGTGAACCCATCTAGCTATCTACTCCTTTGTCGTCCCCTTCTTCTTGTGCCTTCAATCTTTTCCAGCATCAGAGTCTTCTCTATGGAATCCTGCCATCTCATGATATGGCCAAAATATTTGAGCTTCAGCCTCATGATCATACCTTCTAGTGAACCGTTTGTCTTGTTTTCCTGAAGTTTTGATATATTGGATCTTCTTGCAGTCCAAGGGACTCTAAGCAGTCTTTTCCAAAACCACAATTCAAAGGCGTCAATTCTACGGTGCTCAGATTTCTTTATGGTCCAGCTCTCACATCTGTATGTTACTATTGGGAATACCATAGTTCAAACTATGCAGACCTTTGTTGATAGTTTAATGCCTTTAATTTTACAAGCTTGTCCAAGCTTGCCATATCTTTCCTCCCCAAAAGCAAACGTCTTTTCATTTCATGATTATCTGCAGAGATCTTGGATCCAAGGAAAATAAAATCTGTCTGTTACACCCGCCAGGTTTGGGGGACTATATGCTTGCCCCAATTCACTCTCTCTCACTATGGGTCGCAACTGTTTGTTCAGATCTCGACACCAGCAGACACTTCAGATGACAGCATCATTTCTGAAGAGACAGTCACCGTCAGACGTCTTTTCTTAGGATCTAAGAATCATACACCATATCTCGACACCAGCAGACACTTCAGATGACAGCATCATTTCTGAAGAGACAGGCACCATCAGACCTTTTTTCTTAGGATCTAAGAGTCATACACCATGTACCTTTGATTAGTTCAAGCAGACTCCGACACTACCTCTGTTTATTGTGTGCAAAATCAGACTGGTACTTTTTTATTGTTACAGAAATAAATGAAAACTCAGAAAGATCTCTCTTGTGGGCAATAGCTTGTTACACTCTCACCACCTGGGAGATGTTTATCCCATGATACATCCCCCATCTCTTAGTTGCCAGATCTCAACTTACAGGGTTATAAAACTAAACTTCCCCCTTCCAGACTAAAGCCAGAGCAGTCACTCATGGCCAATCGCAGGGCCATATAAATTCTTTAAATATTTAACCCTTTGTATTTCCCAGATATGACTGCATTTACTTTATTATCTAAGCATAGCCTACTATCCTACTTCTAATACAGATGCATTACACCCATGATATAACTGTTAAGCAAGTTATTAGTACCTTCTAACCACACAAATAATAACTGATTAACTACAAGCAGTCCAGTGGGACCTTCTGTTCATAACACTGTCACTGCCTCCACTTCTTACCCGTCTATTTGCCAGGAAGTGAGATTGTCGTTTTAGATGCTCTTCGACTTTTTAACGTTGAGCAGCAGGCCAACTTTTGCACACTCTTCTTTTACCCTCATCAATAAGTCCTTTAGTTCCTCCTCACTTTTAGCCATTAGAGTAGTATCATCAGCGTATCTGACGTTGTTGATATTCCTTCCAGCAATATTGTTCCAGCTTCGGATTCATCCAGTCCAGCCTTACGCATAATGTATTCTAAATTTAAGTTGAATAAATAAGGTGACAATATACAACCTTGTCGCACTCCTTTTCCGATCTTAAATTATTCTGTTGTCCCGTGTTCGTCTCTGACTATGGCTTCTTGGTAGACATACAGATTCTTTAGGTGGAAGATGAGATGATCTAGTACTCCCATCTCTTTAAGGACAAGCCACATTTTGTTGTGATCCACACAGTCAAAGGATTTAGAATAGTCTATGAAGCAGACATAAATGTTTTTTTGGAACTCTCTTGCTTTCTCTATTATCCAGCGGATATTAGCAATTTGATCTCTTGTGCCTCTTCCTCTGCGGAACCGGGCTTGCACATCTGGTAGTTCTTGGTCCATATATTGTTGGAGTCGAGCTTGTAGAATCTTAAGGATTACCTTGCTGGCATGTGAAATGAATGCAATTGTTCAATAATTGGAGCACTCTTTGGCACTGCCTTTTTGGGATTGGGATGTAGATTGACCTTTTCCAGTCTATTGGCCATTGTTGAGTTTTCCAGATGTGTTGGCATAAGGCAAGTCACACTTTCACAGCAACATCCTGTAATTTTGAATAATTAAATTGGGATTCCATCACTTCCTGCAGCTTTAAGATCCTAAGATGTTAAGATCCTTCCCATATAGATCTTCAGTATATTGCTGCCACCTCTTCTTTATCTGATCTTCTTCTGTTAGGTCCCTACCATTTTTGTATTTTATCACACCCACTTTTGCATGAAAGGTGCCTTTTATGTTCCCAATTTTCTTGATGAGATCTCTTTATCTTCTTCAATCTCTTTACATCGCTCAAGGTCTTCTTGCTATCCTATGGAATTCTGTATTCAGTTGGGCAAATCTTTTCTTATCTCCACTACTTTTTGCTTTCCTTCCTTCCTGGGCTGCTTTCAGAGCCTCATCAGAAAGCCACTTTGACTTCTTACTTTTCTTTCTTTTAGGGATATTCTTTGTTGCTGTTTCCTGGATAATGTTGCAAACTTTGATCCAAAGTTCTTCATGCATTTTATCTTCCATGTCTAGTCCTTAAATCTATTATTTACTTCCACTGCATATTCACAAGGGGTATTATTTATTTTTTATCTACTTGGTCTGATGGTTTTCCCTCTTTTCTTCAGTTTAACTTTCAACTTTGCAATAAGAAGCTCATGGTCTGAGCCGCAGTCAGATCCAGGTCTTGTTTTGCTCTGTATAGAGCTTCTCCATCTTTGGCTGCAAAGTATAAAGTCAATATGATTTCTATGTTGTCCATCTGGTGATGTCCATGTTTTCAGTTCTAAAATGTTGTGAAGTGATGCCCACCATTGTCCTCCATATTCTAAATGATGGCATAGTAGACATTTGTATAGTGACAGAATTATATTTGCTTCCATTGCTTCTATACCCTTCTTCATACATGCTAATATTTTCCTTTCCTTAGCTGTGATTATCTGATCCCTACTGGCCATTCACATGTCAGCAATCCTAAGGAATAATAAATGGCACAATATATTCTATCTATACGCCAGTGTCATGTGAGAGTGTAATTGCTTAAAAAATCTTGTGTTAATAAATGCTTAGGATAGATGTACACATATCCTAGGCGTGTTTGAGTTTCTTTTGCTGTTTTTGTAGATGGAGCTAGAACGCTGTTTCACATATTACATTTTCAGCGGAAAAACTGCTCCAACTCTTAGAATTTGGGCCAGGTAGTGTAAACCTCATGTAATGCCAGGGCAGAGGTTGATCATCCCTGTTAATATTTTAGCTTTTGAGTGACTTGAAATGTAGAATGCTCTAATGATGTTTTGGTAATTGACAACAACAATATTTCTATTAGATGGGACTTCCCTATAATAAAATCTATACATTTGTTCTTCTATATTTTTATCTTATATTTCAGCCTTCCTCTTTGCCTTCAAAGAACTGTGGTAAAGATTTCCTGTATTATTACCTTTTTTAGTGTTTTGTTTTTTATAATGTATGTATGTATGTAACATTTAACTTCATTGGCTACGTTGGAACTATGTTTTTTTCTAGTTAATGTCATCTGCAGTAGTGAATACTAAATTATATATTAAGATATTTCGGAATATCTTGTTTCATTGCTCTTCATACTTAATCATTTACATTTCTTAAAATACATTTGCAGGGAAACACTGTGAAGTAAACAAAATGTAACAAAAGTGCTTTGAACACTGCTTTTAACTTTTCCCCCTTTCTAGTTCTCTTTAAGAGACTTACTACACCGAGCTGCTGACTCCTTGGACTGAGCACATACACATACGCACAGGTCGGGGGAGGGTGTGTTTCAACTACACAAATGCATTTCTAAAGGCATTGCAGGTAAGCCCCACTGGGAGACACTTGGTGTATATGGTTTCTGCATGGTTGAGATTGTCGGATTAGAGTGGGTGGGACAGAGGGAGGGGTGCAAATCTGGTTTGACTGGTCTCAGGCAACTGCTTTGGGCTGTTATTATAGAAGGGAGAAAGTCCGCTCTTGTAGGCCAGTGCCAGTGGGGAGAAAAACTCTGGGCTATAGCAGTCTGAATTGTACCTCACAGTCTGATGTACTGATCTACATGTTATAGAGGAAAATGAGGGTTCTTTATCTGTGGACCTTGCTGCTGCTTATGGTGAGTAAATGACCCCACATCCTTACCTGTGATATACATGATTTTAGATGGTACTTTTTTATGTATAATGTAATGAAGCAGGAAATGCAAAAAATGGATTGTTGATACATGTCATACAGCAGGCATAACGTTTTTGATATCTTATAATGGTACACTTGGCATTTACATATTATATATAGATTTATGTAAAAAGTAGTGTGTGCTTACAAAGCCATCAAGCGTACGTATGTGTGCTTGGAATTATATGATTTTATTTTACTCTTCAAAAGATACAATTCATCTAATAGTACATATGTGACTAACGTAATTGATAGCTAAATATATAAATTGCACAGTGCTCATTAGTGGTTTTATTTAAACATGTGCTAATTACAACTTGGTTGTAAAGCATTATATATTCATACTTTGTGCATTACTTTGCAATTGATGATTAATTATTGTTACACCTGTTTTACAATGCCTGTACATAATAATAATATTTTAAATATCTGTTAATAAAGCTTGTTTTAATTAAATGTATTGTTGGCCCCCTCCTCCAGCAGGCTCATATCTATGTTGGGGGAGGGGGTCACAAATGATGAGAGTTTTTTTACCTATTGAAGTTTACCTAAAGTTGAGAACTTTGTTTGTTGTTTATTAAACTGAAAAGTGGTTTTATCTCATATACATATAGCAAAACACATTCCACAGACCTCTGTGTTACTGCTGTGTTTCCCTCGTCTTAAGCAGTGCAAGGAATTCCCACATGTTTCCATGTAAATATACAAACCTTCAAGTAATACACATGGGGTCATTGACTACTTTCTGATCACACCCATTGCATTTTATTGACTATATCAATCAATTAAATTAAAATAGATAAGTTAAATACTCATAGGATGATTATGTTTTATTCAAGCTATAAATAGAACTTTGAAATTAGTTTTTTTGCTTTTAATTAAGTTATCTTATGAACACAAAGCATGCATTAAATATAGTCTGTCAGTGATATTCCTTTTAAATTGTGTGGACTCTCTGTTAAGATAGAAATGACTAAAGAAAATAGTATTTTAATAGAAAAAAGGTAGAGATATTCATAATATAAGATCTTAAAGGGAAACTGAAAACATAACATGGTGATCTATTGTATATCTCATGTTAATGCTCTTTCATTTTTTTATTTAGTTAAGAACTAAAAAATATTTTTAATAATTTCACAGCTCTGTGTCCAGTGACAGAGGCAAAAAGGATGTTCTTTACGGCCTTAAATAATAACATTAATTTTAGTTTGTGTCTAATAAAGTCTAAGGACTTGGTAAGCCAACACAGACTGCAGTAACAAATGGCTTCATGTTGTGTAAATTTCATACATCATCCGAGAAGGCTTTTCAGATAACAAGGATCCAGAATCCTTGGGAAGAGATAACAAGAACTGAGACTTATTAAAAGACTTCCAGGCATTTCATTAAGGATCCTTCTTTTTGTAACATCGTTCTGCATTCCTGGCAATATTACTGTCCCTCCTGCCTTAGAATAATGCACAATGTAGCAATGATTTGAAAGCGTAGATATATATGCCTACTCTGGAAATCTTTAACTCGTTTGGACAAAACTCGGTAAGGAACCTTGAAGCTTAATGAATTTATTTTATATATATTTAAAGATTGGAAATTGTTGTACCATAAGATCGTTATCACACACATTGGCAGTAGGAGTTGAGACAAGTTTAGCATCAAAGCAAAAGGCTTTTGGGAGGCAAAGTCGTTAGGAGCCGTTTTCTTGTCTTCCCTGAAGGGACAGTAAAACCTACCTCAAATTCTTGGTTGACAGGAGAGTGCATTTACACAATAACACAGCTTGTGAACTATTACATGGCGGCAACTGAACTAATTCTATCCGTTATAAAATAAATAGAATATCATAGCGTCACTTCACTAATATGTACTTCTAAGATTCTAAAGGGACTATATATTTAGATGCCTTTGCTTTGCATAGCAGAGGAACTAAAATATTAAAGCAAACATCTTTTTCTCTTACATTTTCTGAACACCCACTAAAGCTCACTTGCAGGAAGTCAGTGCAGCATTTTTCTTCTTTGGATTCTTCTCTTTACACTGAAGATTATGTATTGTTTTTTCTTTATTATCCCTCATAATGGGCTTGCTGTAAAAGAGAACTGGCAAGAGCACAATGAGACATTTGCACCCATTGTCCTTGCAGGGCAAAATAACGTTGCATTTAGAATATTTTTATATATTTTCTTTTGCTTTACTACATGGATTTTTCTTTTATAGATACGTTTGCTTAATCTTTTGAGAAAAAATTACAGAGCCCCTTTTAAGAAGCAATGGTCAATCAAACAACAAGTTCTAAAATTTTCTATGATATTCTATATTGTAAAAACATACAGAAGAATTTAAATAAAGGAGGAACATTTTATATAATAAAGGAGAGCTATTAAATGACATCATTTAAAGGGATATGTAAGTGGGCTGGCTTTTGAGTGCATCTGATAGAGGAGAATTAGTAGTGCATAAAAACATTTTTGCATGAAAAAATACCAAAATAAGCATTTAAACACTTACCTTGAAGTTAGCAAAATATATTTACATTTCTTTCAGTGGAAACGTAGGGTTAACACCCTCCAAACCCAGGCTAAACTGGTAAACAGTTTGAAAAATTGTTTTGGCCAATCAGGAAGAAGTAAGGACTGAAACATTTGTATCACAATCTGGCAGTTGCTGTCTGTCTATTTTTTTTCTTCCTCTGCCTGTCTCCTTATGAGCAATTTCAGCTGTGACCCCACCAACCATCATTTCCTTTAGAGGTCACACACTGTACCCTGCAGGCTTCACTTTATGTAAGCTTCCTAGGGGTGTGCACATCCACATATCCGTATCTAGCATGTACATATGTAAGAACATTCAACTTTTCAATATAATACATATTTATCTACTAATCAGTAGCTGTTTATTAGGAAACGTTTGAAACCCATCTGACTTGCATATACATTTAAACATAGTTTATTTATGAATACTGAAGATTAAGGGCCGATAAATGGAAAATTATAATAGAAAAGAAAAGCTGAAAGGTGGTAACATAGAGATAGCCCTTACTGTAATGTATCAGATGTCTTCCCAAGTTTATCCAATAAAGTAGTCCATGACCGTCAATAGTGGTTTAGAAAAGGGGATCTTCCAAAAGAAATCGCCTATTGTAGCAGTCACAGATACTCATTTTCTATGTTTTTTATTTCATTGTGCTTAACATTGGAAAAGGTCAAAATTGCAATGTAATCGTTATTGTGAAAGTAACATGATAATAACAATTCACCCACTTATATCTCTACCCTCATCTCTAAATACTCCCCAAACTGCCTTCTTCTGTCCTCCTCACTTGTCACCTCCCCGTGCTCCAGCCTTAATGCATTTTCTCAAGCTGCACATACTCAAAACCTTAACAAATTATCTTAAAACAAATCTGTTAAGGTTAACTGCTGAATCCTCAAGGGGGCTATACGTTGTAGTTGTATTTTTTCTCTACAGTAAATAATTTCTGAAATATTTAGAATTGATTATGTGGCTCCTGTATGCTAAAGTATGGCTTAGAGTACTTGATAAGGGTGGAAAAGGGGCCTGACTGCCAGATAACAGGGCATGCCTTGCATTTGGCCGCTACAGACAGACTTGCAGAGTGTAATCATAATTAGCATATCAAAGCAGCTAATGAGTATGTGTTATATATAAATGCAACACAACATGTAATTGCCAAGGATTAACTCACTTTATAAAAAAAGACTAACACAACATATAGGAAGTTTTTCATGCTCTTTAGGAATAACATAACAACAACTTGATTTTGGAATCTACCAAATGACTTACGTACACAATCAGTCACCATCCTGTATTATGCTCTACCTTTACCTTCTAGATTGTCAGCTACTTTGACTAACCATTTTGTACTAAGCTGTCTGTATTGTATTTGTATTGTTTTGTATCTGTACTTGTATTTTTGCTTACCTTAGAATGTTTCTATATATATTCTACTTTCCTCTAGGGAAAACGCTGGCACTTTCTAGATAGAATAATAAATAATCTAACATGTTGTGCATTCCCCGGCATATACTTACGAGTACGCATTGCAATCACAGCACTGACTGTAATGAGATAGTTGAGTGCACTCCAGTCCTGTTTTTTATTTTTTTATAAGTCTTTATATCGTTTTATTACTCTTGATTTTGTGTAAGAGATAATAAGGGCTACATACATTGTATTAATACTTATTTTTTAAAATTAATTAAAATGTATTATTTTTCTTTATGTATCACTTCCAAATATTTAAACACATTCCCAGTAAGTGCTGTTCTATAAAATAAAGAAGCATGGATCTGGACGAAAGGCATAGGTCCAACACACATGATCACTCTAGTCTTAAGGAATAAAAAATGACTAAAAGGCATATGCAAAGGTTTCTGGATTCTACTAGATATATAATATACCTGTGTAT
Organism: Discoglossus pictus; assembly: GCA_027410445.1. Lineage (NCBI taxonomy): Eukaryota > Metazoa > Chordata > Amphibia > Anura > Alytidae > Discoglossus > Discoglossus pictus. The sequence continues at coordinate 3,953,759 of CM050174.1, forward strand.
GTATTAACTTTTATGTACTTGTAATTTATTAAGAATTGCTTTAAAAGTTCAGTTTAAACAGCCTAAAATCAAACAAATATTACCCGCTTGGGTCTGCCCTCTACAGTTCTTGAAGACACAGAGTTTTTAGTATGATGTGTGCTGTGTCTCATACTAACCAATCAGGGACCATCTTTCAGAAAACTTCTGCAACATGCTGCTGAGAACGCTACATTGCACATCAAGCCCTACAGAGTTTGTGTCTGCATAAACACTTCTTAAAAAAATAACATTTTTCAAAGTAAATAGATACACAGGGATAATATATACCTAGTAACACTCAGGAACCTTGAATATCCCTTTAATTAATTGCATCTTTTAGTGATCTACAGCCTTATTAAATTGCGATTTGGCTAATTGAATATGGCTCTATATAAGCACAGAGCATATTTTTTTACAGAAGTTTTTAGTTAGTGAACTTCTATCCAAAAGCAAGGTCTTCACTAACTAAAAACTTCTGTACAAAAAATATGCTCTGTGCTTATATAGAGCCCTATTCAATTGGCTGAATCACAATTTAATAAGGCTGTATATGTCAGATTCTCTTGAATTTTGCTTTTTTTCGAAGAGCAGAACATAAAACACTTCTAGTGGTCCGGTGTAGTTATACACCATTTAGTTAGAGTATATTGATATTAAATGATCACTGCATAATGTTAATCTTAAAGTATATGCATAGGTTACTTGTTTTTTATGTTTACAAAGTTTAAAGCTAATAGTTATACTTTAAATGTCTTACTTTTATAGGTTTTTGCTTTAAGCACTGTGGCAATTAGCTCTGCCTTTTTGCATAATTGGGAAGTGGCAGCTGTTGCCGACTTCCTGCTGTGTGTTCCAGTGTCGGACTGGTGTAGATCTGATGTCTGATCTATACTAGTCAGACACCGGAACACATAGCAGGAGTTCCGAGGTGGGTGGCACATCAGTTTTGGCATCCCATGTACAGCGCTACAGGAATATGTTGGCGCAATATAAATAAAGATAATAATAATAATAATTTGGCAGAAAACTGTAAAGAGCTTTAAAGTATAACTATTAGCATTACACTTTTTACACATTATAAATCAAGTATACTTATGTATGTACTTTCATTTTAACGGGCATTATTTTTATAGTACAGTGTACCTTTGTTTATTTCATGCTTGAAATGACTTCAGTAACAACATATCTATAAAGCTGGGTCCTGGATCAGTACAGCGCACATATCTTCTGTTGCAGCTCCCATTCTACACACATAGCTTTGACTATTTTACACCTTAGTACGACATTTATGACTTGAAATAGAATGTTGCACAGTCCCTCTGCCCCTCCCTCACACCCACTAAATCCTGCTTGACTTTTATTGCTTTCTTAGACATAGCAAGAAACACTTAATCTCCATAGCTAATGTTATTGTACACATTTTATCCAATAAAAAGATTTTACTTATTGTCTTGTTATTTCATGTTAGCTGTTAGTTGAGAGAAGTACATAAAGCAGCAACTGCTTAAACTGTATTACTGATCTTATTCCTGATAAAATAGTTTTTTTAATTTACATATTTGAAGTAAGTGCCTGAAAAGAATTTATTAAAACAATACTGGCCTGTTCTAGACAGTACCTTATTATGAGAATTGAAATTATTCTCACTCATTCATGTGCAAATTTCAATTTACTAAAAATATATAAAATAAACCGGGCAATAGCCAGTGGAATCCAAGAAAAAGTCCCATAATTAGTTTATTAAAGCTAAATATAGTTTGAATGTCATTGTATCTAATTCGGAATTATCTACTTTAATACTATTTCTATCCCTTGCTAAAATTCTGCTACCAATTACATTTGCAAAATGTGAATATCCACATTTCAGTCACATTACAGTCACAAAATGTGTTTGAATTGTACTCTGACACTTTAAGAAAATAATCATGTGATGACACCCAACAAACAGGATTAATGGCAAAAGTCTACACGCTATCCTCTTACTTCAACTGTGTCTTTGAGAACATATCCTCATTACTGTCATTTGTATAGTGACCACACCTCAAATCATTAGTGATTTTGTCTTAAACACACTTAATCCAATAATATTTTTTTTCTTAGAATTTTCCAGAGATGTAACTCATAACAATACGTAAAATGAACACTTCATTTTACTTTTTACAAGCTTTTTACTGAGATCTTTTATAGTTATAATATGAAGTATGAATGGTGCTGCTGAATACTCCTATCAACAAATGTAACATGCATGCTTCAGAGATTACACACTTATTCTTTTTTTCAAACTTGTTTATTTATATGGCAGAAGAGTCATGCTGTATAATCCTACACATTCCTTATTCAAGTGAAATAGTTTCTATTATCTTTTTGTACTAATTTTAAGCAGGGATGTCAGACTTGTTTTGCAATTGAAATCTCAGTAAACTATTCAGTCAGCTAAACTATACTAGCAGAATATGCAGTAGGTGCATGTTGGTAAATGTTCAGCATATACTCTAGCTCAGCACAGCAAATTCTGATTCCTAATTATTTACACATTTTTACAATACAAACATTATACATTTGGATACATTCTTATTTACCAAAAGGATCCTTTCCAGAGAGACTTACATTCCTCCCCCGTCATTTGCTCAGATTCTCTTGTAAATAATTCTATAATAGATCAGTTATTACATTTACAGACATTGCATGTCTCCTAATGGATACAGCACATCTAGCGTTCCATAAATGATAAACATAGGGCCTCATTCAATTATCGGCAGTAAAACGGCCGCAAAGCAGCGATTCCTTGCGGCCGTCTTACGGCCCCGTGTAGAGCTACCTTTACCTTGCAATTCAAATAGACGGTGCCGCAAGGATATCCCCCTTACGGCCGGCCGCATATCATGCAACCGGCCGCAAGGTCTGAAAACTTTAAATGCAAAAATAAATTCAAGATTGCACTGTAAAGCTCTGTAAATGCTAGGGATCATAATGGGGGACATGAGGATTAATAGCAACCCCCTCTCAAGCTTGCACATCAGCCCAAATCCGATATTTCATTAACGGTTTATTTTCGGTCCCGCAGCCTGGGCGGGTCTGAGGTGCTCCAAGCCCTCGGGACTATGTTTACGGATATTTGACATGAATTAAAATAAAAATTATTTGTGGATTTGAGTGTAGGGGAATGTTGTGCTATGAATGCTAACACCCCCAATCACTTTATCGTCTCATAAGAGTGCAGGATGGCTTTATTATGTGCCTAATTGTGTGCCTGCGGGACCTTTTTGGTGCAAGTAAGCTGCGGCTCAGTTTTAGCCTTGCCGAGAGGGTTCCCGGAGCTATAGAATAGCAACCGGGCTTTTCTTGCGGCCGTAACTCTTGCAGCCGTTTAAGATCAAAGGCTTTCCTGCAGCGCGTGCGGCCGCAAGGGATAACAAGCAGCCCCCGGCCGGAAGGGAATAGAATAGGCAAATAGCCTGGGGCCGGTCCTTGCGGCCCCGCATCTCCTACGGCCGATAATAGAATGAGGCCCATAATGTGTTTACTAACCATAGTGTTCTATGATGAAAAAGCATTTACATTTTCTGGAACAACCCATAAGCTATTTGAAGATAACCTTGATTTTTAAAAATGAACTTTTAAAAGATCTGCAATCTTATTACAAACAGCTACAGAATTCAGACAATCTAATAATAAATACTCTATTGTCCCTATATCATTACATGTGTACCTCAGACAACTCCTGTCATTGATGTTTCTATATTTCAGGTTCTGTCTGACATAACACCGATATATCCTTTATCTTTGGGGGGTAATTTGGGGTTGTTTAACTGATGTAAGACTATACTTTTGTTAGACCGAGGACGGTACTTCAGGTCCAGTTTGGGTGATGCTCTATCCAATACTAATTTATAAATTCCTTTTATTGGTCAGTCTTTACAACATCCAAAGTACTTCCTCGAGCAGTCCTGCCTTTTGAAAGATCTGACTGTCAGATAAATCCAGGTCCGAATCCTCCATTATATCTCCACAGCTGTTTTCACCCAAAGCTTTATATTTTTTTTCCAAAGTAATTCCATCAGGGTGAGGACATATGGTTTCATCAGTTAAAACGTCCTTGCTTGACACATTGCACCTTAGTGATTCTGTTAGTTTTTGCAATTTTTTTCCATTCTTTCCCATCTTTGGATTTGTCTCCATCAGCACTGAGGTGCACCCTTCATCATAAAGAGACAGTTCAGCTTGTAAAATACTGCCACATGTTCATGTCTTATAGGAGGTACATGTCTCTGGCTTCGTTTTTTTAACCCTGATGGTTCTGAACAGGTGGCCCATCTTGTCCCTCTTCTCACTTGACACCTTTCTCGGATTGTGCTCTGCTTCCAGGCAATCCTTAAAAAAATGTCCACCCTCACAGCAGAGATTACATACAATTTCCTTATTACATTCAGAGCTAAGATGTCCTATTTTACTGCACTTAAAACATCACACTTTATCACATGAAGAACTCAGGTTCCTGGTGGAATCACATTATGAGTTAAGTATAAGCTTGTCTCCAGTAAAAACATCTCCCACAATCTTGTTAGAGAAAAACATATCAACAAAACCCACATTCTACTCCAAAACCCAGTCATGATACCAAAACCCAGAGGCCTCTCATTTTCTTTAGTTTATTTGGACACGCACGTGGATCAGCAACAGAATAACGGTTACAATGTCTGCTGCTGACTGACAGAACACAAAACATAAACACAATTATTTATAGTAGCTTACATTAAGACAATGGTATAGCCCATTACCACACCTTCTAGAGAAATGACACAGCCCACCAACAGCCAATAAACAATTATTTTTATTTATGAAATACATGTCACACCATATGCGTACAACACCCCCAAGTTGCAATCTCTGCGCATAGGTCAAGCATGTTTTTCACAAATATCCTTGGGTTTTGCCTTGTGGACTACTGAAATACATTTTGTTTAGACTAAATAATTGTTGACTGTCTCCTTGGGGAAACTACAGAATCATGGAAAAGCAAAATTAACTGTTTCATACCTTATGTCCTGCAATGGAAAAATACTTGTTAGAGCTTACATCTAGCCAAATATTAAAGGGTACTTACAAAGTAATAAATGCTATATATGTATACACTAAATAATGTATGGGTATTTATATTTATCCACAACAATCTCTTCCAATTTACACCCAGTTTGGGATGTGACAGGCCACATTTTTCTGTACCATAGATTTATTTTTTAATTTTGCCGACCGTAGTGGAGTCTTACTGTATCTTTGCGCCTGGAACTCCATGTTGATGCTGGTATGATTCATCTGATGCACCTAAAGCTTCTGCGATAGTAGTTCTCCAATATCAGGATCATTTTCTGCTTGAAAGGCCTCTACAGCTTCAGCATTCTCTGCAACTTCAGCCATTTCTTTCTTTTGAACCACACTTTCAGGTACACCAGGTGCATCCAGACTGCCCCTTCTCCTTCCTGCACCTGCATGTCTTGCAGGACTTAACTCACACATGCAGGTGAGCACACACTGATTGGGGCAATTTGAAGGGCTTCAGGATATTGCTGCTTTCTGGGTTCTCCTTCAGGACAGGCTCAGGCTGTGAGACGCTCTGCAAGTATGCTTTTCTTCTGCAATTTACACCTGAGTACCTGGATTGTTCCCAGTTATGAATACACCAGAGACCCCCAGTCTTTTCTTCTCATGCACTTTGTTTCTCATGCTTTTGGTTTCATTTTTCTTGTCCATTATTTTTTATACCTGCTTTAGACTTAATTTCACTCTCGTGGATAACTTTGGGCCTGGCTTACTGAAGCCTCCATTTCATCGTCACTCTGATTTCCCTTTGTATTTAATTTCTAAACAAATCTCTCTTTAGCCAGTGTAAAACCTGGTGGTTACTTCTCTCCATCCTCCTCCAGGATCAGTCGCCATCTTGGATCTCAGTCCCTCCCCTTCCAGTGTGAAGCTGGAACTGCTCTTGGGGATTTACCCTTTCCCAGCAAAAGAGATCTACAGACTGTTTGCTCTCATTTCATGTTGGCTTCAATGCATTGTAAACAGGTTTTTCTTAAAAAAAAAAAAAAAAAAATCATGCAATCGCTTTTGTTAGGTTTAGAATGTGCTATTTTAAATTTGCTTTAAAAAACAGTTGAGTTCCACAGTCCTCTGACACAAAAAGCACTTTCAGTGGTCCGTGAAGACACTCCGCAACTATCAAGTGGTGCACGTGACTCTCAGAAACATTCAAGGACCTAGAATAATCTCAAATGCAAAGATGTTTACAAAGCAATACAGCTAAAACTCACTTGTCACACAGGCAGTATTCTCCCCAGAATGTTTTTACCAGCCTGGTGGCATGAAGGAGGAGCTGGGTTGGTATATAGTTCTACAATGTATTTTTGTGTGTTGGTGCTTCAAATTAGGTGGGTGAAGTGTCCTTCTAAATCAGATGGGGATAAATCTGCAGAAGCCATCTACAGGAATATTTTTCATGTAACATTTAATAAAGCACTCTGTTCTTATACATTACAGTTTTATAGAAACTGGTGTGTTAATTATATGCCTATGGCATTTCTTTAAATATAGAGTGTTTAATGCAAGAATGTACACTAAAAATCATACACTAACAGTTTTCATAGATATATATATATATATATATATTTATATTTATTTACATATATAAAATAATGTATTTGAGTTTGAAATTATAACTTACACACTCAACCAAACATGGAATTTGGTTTCTTCTTAAAGAGCATTGAAAACCAACTATTTGATGTTCAAGCCGTTTTTCTTCTACAGTAAATAATCTCTTAGATTGTTTGTGCAGTTCTTTTATCTATTCAGAGTAAGATATTAAAATAGCAATATCTGGAATACAAACAAAACCACTAAAAATCACACATGAACCCTCTTCCTATTTATATAGGAAACTATTATATATATTTTATTGAAATACTCTGTGCTCCTATATCTAACTATGCATTGAATATCTCATCCGATATTGAACTTTTTAAATGATTGTTTAACTACTATTATTTAATAGCATCAAGTGTCTTTTAGTGTAAATTCTTCTTTATCTTCTTCTGTGCATCTGGTGTCGCTCCCAGTTGTAAAAACATACAGTACAAAATATAACAAACCACTTCTAAGTACAGTATTTATTTATTTTTATTTATATTCACAAAACAGCTTTTCGTTTCACTCAACTTATGACACTCATCCGATCTACAGTAAATGGCCATGCATCAGATGTGAAGGGCCAGCTGCTTTCACCTTTAAAATTCACTCCAAAGTTGTTTGTGGAAGATGAAACCAGTTCCAAACATGTTATTACAAAAGTCCAATAGATACGTCTTCTAATAATGTGGCCAAATATTTGAGCTTAAGACTCATGATCATACCTTGCAGTAAACAGTTTGGATTGATGTTCAAACCGATTAAATGGATTTTCTCCAAGCAGTTTTCTCCACGTTCACAAATCAAAGGCATCAATTAATTCAACAGAAATGAACCTTCTTTGTGGCCCATTCTCACATCCGTATATTACTACTAGGAATAAGTTCTAATTATGCTCAACTTTGTTGAAAATGCAAGGGTTTTTAAAAAGATTAACTATATTCATATGAACAGCGGCAGGAATAAAAGTATATAAAACTCTTTAAAATCACACAAACATGAACCTTTTTGAAGTATTGTAACACTTAGGCTACTGACCACCTTTCTAAGTACTATTGTTTCAATCGGTTCACTGATACTTGCTGGATATGTACAATTGGATTGGGCCTATTTTCAATAATAGTATTGCACTGTCATTTGTAGATGGTGCTGAAAAGAGAGCTATATATGGTGCTGAGCAAATAGAAATACCAATTCATCCATAACATTCATACATACATTCCACAGAATCAGAGAATATTTGTGTTACTTTATTGCTAAAAGGGAATTTTGTTATATATGTGATGTTTTTCTGTACAACTTGGACCTTCTAATCGGTCTCACCGATTAATGGTCACTTGTTATATTTAAATACCACTGAAACTATTTCAATGATCTTATTAGTGAATTTAAATAGCTAAACTATTTGTACCAATATTGCTAATCCTGCAGCAGCATGGTGGCAAAATTAACACAAATAATATCTTGAAAATGTAGTTAACAATACATATTACATGTTAAAAATACATTTTATAACTTGTGAATACATTACTGATTTAAAGGCAATTGTTAATTACTGTCATGGGTGTGGGTATTTTGAATAAATCAAATTCAAATGAAGTGCATTGGTGGTTGTTTTTTTAGATTCTGCAAGAGGTCAGTGGTCTTATCTATTGGACTTTTGTAATAACGTTTTTGGAACTAGATTTCATCTTCCATAAACAATGGAGAGAACTTTGAAGGTGGAAGCAAGACGTTGATGGATGGCAATATAGACTGGTTGGGAGCCTTTATGTTGTAAATTGCTAGGCACTGATAAATGTGAGTGAATGAAAGTTGTTTTTGTGAATACAATTTTAAAAATGCGTTATTGTATTTTATACTAATGGACACGTGAGATACAAGATTTTTTCTAAATTGATGCTGTAAAGCAATTGGGTTTACAATCATTTGGAAGGTTTAATATTGGATGATATATTCAATGCATAGTTAGATATTGGAGCACAGTATATTTCATTATAGTATATTTTAATATTTTCCAATATTAAATCGAAGAGGGATCATATGGTGATTTTTAGTGGTTTGATTTGTACTCCAGTTAGCCCTGTTTTAATATCTTACAACCTATTCAGGTGGTTTATATAATGTAAGGCACATTTATTGGAATAGCTGCACCTTTTGGTTGGGTGCTATAGGATTTTGTAGTAAACTGGAGTGGCTCTGAGGTCTGATGAGTAGCATTTTATAACTGCCTTACTGTATTTGTCTTAATCTCCGCTAGTGAGAGGGTGGCCAGTGACTAAAGGGACAACATAGTAGATGCTCTTTTCTACCTGAATTTTATCATTTTTGTGCATCTCTTTGGTTAGTCCATTTTTATTGTCTCTTTCATTCTCCTCCTTCCAGTTTTGTGTCATTAATAATTACACTGTTTACTTGAAGGACCTGGTATCACTTATTTTACTCCTGAACTTTGTAAATAGTAGTTAAGATATTTTAGGAGGTAAGGAGGGCAAATATGGCTTTAGTTTTTTTACTGTGATTATTCTGATTTATATTTACATAGCACATCATTTATATGACAGTGTTCCCTTTTAACCTTCATTCTGTGAAGTGGAAGTCTATGGGTCTCCTTTGGTATATAACTTTAGTATGTGATTATGGTGTGCATCGGCTTTTTATTTGTTGTCATGTACTTTGTTTCAAGTTCCTGAACGTTTTGGTATTCAAGTTGGTATTGGTATTCTTACTAAGGAAATGCTAATGTGGCAAAGGCAACTGTCTTCAAAGGCTAAAACTTTAAAATCTTCCTTCTTGGGCAGTCAAACTTGGACTTTATGTAGAATGTAAAAGGTTTATAGACTGCCATTAGAGTAGGGTAATTATATATACTAGTGCGTGAATCTAATGTATGAATTGGGGACATCAAATGTTACCCTAGTATCTTTGCCACATATGATAACACAAAATGTAGAACACTTAAAATTGATGAGGATTCTCTTGGATCATTTGGAAATTTCTGAGGCCTTGGTGTACACCACCTATTTATTTTTCTGCCTACTATTCAATGACTGCAGTGCATTATTCTAGAATTACTGCATCATTATTTTGTAATCCCAGTTGATCATTGTACCACCTTTCTGCAGGGCGGGCGAATTTGTAAAGGGAAACCATGTGGATTCTAATTGCCAGCAGTACTTTCCAGTTCCTAAAAAAGTGTTATCTAATTAATAATTATAGCTGCATGTATGTCCTTTTTCTGACAAAGTGAATCCTGATGGATATTCGCACATTAGGGGGCATAATCTGCCCCTGGAGTGGGAAGGGCTGGGGCGGTTTGTGGGTTTAACTCCTAGGAAGAGATTTAAACTGGGAGCGGCACACCTCATCTCAGATCTTCCCCAGTCACCCAGTGAAACCCCTCCCATATCCAATTGTCCTTATTCCTTGTGTAGTTGTAAAGGTCTTAATATAAACCTGTTTTATATGAGAACATATATATGAAATATCAATATATACCAATAGATATAGCATGTTTATGCGTGTTGCGGATATACATTCACTGCATGCTGGCAAATAAAATACCAACACTAACACTACACTCTGGTTACCTGCCAGAAGAAATCTGTCTTTTCACAATCAAAGAAAGTGCCTAGGTAATGGGGAGAGAGAGTGATTGCTTTGGATTCCATAAGGAGATGCTTCAAGAGGAGTGAAATAGTAAGGGCTAGAAGACAAGCACAGAAAATTGGAGAAAGTTAACAGGTAGGGGAGAGAGGCTGTCAGACTCAAGAAACCAGGGACAACTGTGTGGTGATAGCCAAAGACAAAGTAGCAAGGGAGGCCAATGGGAAAGAGAGAAGGATATAACTTTGATAATTGAGGACAGTCAATAAGGATAAATGAAGGGAAGGACGACTAGGGCAAGTAAGGTAGACATAGGAGCTACAGTGAGATAGCTAGAGCAAAAGAGACATCCAGTTCAGGGGCACGAGATACAACAAGGGTTGTGAGGAGGAAACAGGTTTATTATATTTATCTGTCTATTGTAATTAAGAGTTTAATATAAAAATTGAAAATGCGAGGCACTCGTATAATAGCTTGATTTTGTACTAGAAGATATGCCATTGCTAATATGGTACTAGATTTAAATCATGATATTGTTTGCAGGGCTGCATAATTTATGTCACATAGAAGACCAGATTCACTTTAAAAGAAATGCTAAAGATGTTTGGGGCTGATCTTACCTGTCATTTTCATGATAACGATCACAGTGAGGATAGTTGAGGCTATAAAAATACTCAGGTGAGATTTAGTATTCTCATAGACCATCCTGCTGTCAGCAGATTGTTCTTGTTGTTTTCTTTCTTTTTTGTTTTGCTGGCACCATCAACTCATTACATTCTTTTCTGGCGCAGTGCATGGCCACCATGCACCATAAGTATAAACTCTCCACAAGACATCTACACTAACATAACTTATAATACTTAGCCAGATGGGGCACATGATTCTTTATCTTCGTGTATTGATTATTTACTGTAAGAATGGTGGTGTAATAATGAGCAAGTAGTCTGATCAGCTGTGTTTGCAGAGCTGAATCATGATATGAAAAGTACTGTATAATATACTAATTTTGACTAGGTGCATAGATTCTTGCAAAGTTATAAATGTACAGAAAAATATTTAATGGTTTTATGAGTAATATACTGAGCATGCAATGTAGCTATTTTATTTAAAGTGGCTAGAAGTGCTATCAGTGTGGTTAAGTTTGACATTAAATATTGTCACTTCCTATGTTTTCTCTGGAGCCTGTAAATCAGATTCAGAGTTTATCTCCGCATATTAAATTAGCTCCTTAGAAAGCAGAAGCTGTAGAGATTACTGTTTAAACTTGCCACTTGCCTGGCAAAAATGACGGCAAAAAAATTGAAGCCTCGCACTGCTGCTGTTTGCCACACAATGTAAGGGCTCCCCCCCATCTACTTTATGGGCCTCGCGATAAGCGCAAGCCCGTAACTTTGCTCTCCCTCCCCAGTGTCTCTTTCCCCCCTCTCCCTCCCCTGTCTCTTTGGCCTTCCTCTTTATTTGCGGGTTTGGCAGAGCTTAAACCCGTATTTTTTGTCAAGCCTGCAAGGCTTGAATCTTCAATTTCTATTGCTCAAAGCCTTGCTGGCTTGAAACAAAAGGTTTAACCGCCGCCATTTTTTTCAAGTCTGCCTCTTCAAAGACTTTGGGAGGCCCGCCAAAAGACGGCAATTGAATTGCAAATTAGCTTTCAAACTCACTTACAAACTCCCTGCTGACGGCATTTTTTTATTCAAGCCTGTAACTCGATTTTAGCGTCTTCCACCCTCTACTTTGCAGGCCACGCAATGAGCGCCTTCAGGACTTGTTGCCAACCTCGGCAAACCCGTAACTTTCCGGCCTCGCAATGAGCGCCTTTGGCGCTTATTACGCATTTGCAAGCTAGTAACTTTTAACATAGTGTGACAAACTCGCAATTACAACAACTATATATGTAATATTGCTTTTCACCAGTGTAAACTACTCCCAGCTTATATCCACTTTATGGAATTTGTATAGTTTGAAATTGATTAAAATTGTTTATGTCCCTTAGATTGTAAGTTTGCAAGTTTTCATTCTTGTGTCCGTGCCTTGGAAACAAGCATTCTGTACATTTGATTTTAAGCTCTAAAACAATGCCCTCCATTCTTCATAAGGTGTTAATTTTTTATTTTTTTTGCCATGTACTTAACCCTTGTACAGTGCTACGGAATATGTTGGCTCGTTACAAATAAAGATAATAATAATAATTCTCCTCAAAATAAATGGAGAAGTCTTGAGCAGCATAGAGCCTGAGCGACACAGAGGCAAAGAACCAGCATGTAAGTATATGAGACAATTTCCATTAAAGCACTCAACACTAACAATATGATTTATTTATTTACAGTATGTGAATCCTTAGGAAAATATAATAGCAGACTGGTAGAAATGAAAATATATGTAAATTGTATGCAAATCGTATATTATAGTATTTTTTTTTTTATGTTTACTACAATATATATTATATGTGTAGTTTACAATCACAGCTTTGTGCTGATTAGTTGATTAAAATGCCATTTGTTGTAAAGTCTTGCATCTTGGTGTTTTGATAATTTGTCAAGTACCCACATTTTTGGGCCTGTTAAAAGCCACGTCAAGCTGCACTATGATTTGTTTAGGTCTGGATTTCAATATCTCTCTGTATTCAGGTTTTCTCTGCTTTAGCACACTACTCAGGTTTTATTCTGAGGAATCCACTTGGGTCTTGCAGAGAGACCTATTTAAATCCTGGACTGTTGACTGCACTTGTAGGACCTAGCTGCTAAGCTTCTCAATGTGTAATGTTTTCTCTGAGTTTGCAATAGCAAGTTTCCACAGAGAAAATATCCATCACAATGAAGAATTTTGCAGCCGGTATGAAGTTTAGTAAGTCTAGGAGTATGTGTACTTACTGGTTCCATGTTACCATTTTGGTTTAAACAAATATCACCATAAATGTGTTTACATTCATTTACTGCATGGAAGCTGTTATTAATAATAATACAAAATAATAATATTAATCTACAGACTTCTCCAGTAAACTATTTGAACACAAGTTGATGTAGAAGAGTTAAAGTAGAGGCAATGTATCAAAATTAATGTTTTAGAGTGTATTATGTATGTTCTGAGCACTTGTTTTTAAAGTATAGTGGAAAGTTATTCACTCCTTCTGCCACATTAGAGATCAAGATAAGTTTTGTTGAGATACTTCTGGGTACTACATCCTACTTGGAATCCACATTCCCGTCACTCTGCACAGTCGTGAAGGTTTAGATTTATTGACATGTCTTAAATGTTTTTGTTCCTAAAAAGAAGGGCTTAGATAATGTCAAGCCGCCTACAACTTAGCCACACCCTGATAGGTAACTGCTTATTCAGGTTTACATACAAGCAATGTTCATCTCTCATTCAGCTTTCAACTAAATTTAGAGATGACAACTGAACATGGTGTCAGAGCTATGAAGTGTCCAGTACTTTAACACTTGGTTACCTTCATGCAACATAATAATATACTCTCTCCTGTCATATTGTACACACCATCCATGTTTATATATGTGAAACTCTCTTATTTGGAACAATGCTATAATTCTTCTGAATCTTTTTCAGTTCCTTTTCAGTTATTCCAATATACTATACTTGCCAGTAGCATCTGGGTGTGGTTTGTGTTTGAGTGTATAGTGAGATGTCAGTGAAAAATATTTTATTGGCAATGGAAGGGATTATGTGTATTTGGACCAAATCTGATTGCACTTCAGGTAATGTTTATTTTTCTTACAATAATCATCCTAAGGTTATTAATTTGGTTTCAGTCTCTCACGTAGTTCTGCAGGTACTGCATGTTTCTCAAATCTAACTTATTACCTAAGTTTAGCCACACTAGAGAACTTGACAGTTGGCATAGGATCTATGTTGCACTAAATTCATTAGAACAAATGCTCACAAATACTTTTTTATACTTACCTTGATCTCAGTGGGTGACTAAAAGTTAAGAACTGCATGGTACCTGGAAATGAATTCACCACAAAATATTTATATATATAACTTAGTTCTTAATACTGTGTATTGCCCCCTTTAGCATCAATGAAAGTGCACAGTCTTTTGTAATAGTTGTCCATGAGGCCCCTAATTCTTGCAGGTGGTATAGCTGCCCATTCGTCTTGGCAATATGCCTCCAGGCATTACATGGTCGTCTTACATGAACAGCACGTTTGAGATCTCCCCAGAGTGACATGATGATATTAAGGTCAGGAGACGGTAATGGCCACTCCACAACCTTCACCTTTCTGCTGTAACCACTGGAGGGTCAACTTGGCCTTGTGCAAAGTGTCTGCTGGTATTTTCTGATAACATGCTGCATTCATCTTGCCATCAATTTTCAAAAGATTCCCCATGCCTTTAGAGCTCACACACAGCCAAAACATCAGTGAGCCACCACCATGCTTCACAGTGGGGATGGTATTCTTTTCAGTGTAGTCTTTGTTGACCCCTCTCCAAACATAGCGCTTATGGTTGTGACCATAAAGCTCTATTTTGGTCTCGTCACTCCAAATTACAGTGTGCCAGAAGCTGTGAGGTGAGTCAAGGTGTTGTCAGGAATATTGTAACTGGGCTTTTTTTGTGGCATTGGCGCAGTAAAGGCTTCTTTCTGGCAACCCGACCATGAAGCTCATTTTTGTTCAAGTATCGTCGTATTGGGCTCCTTGAAACAGCCACACCATCTTTTTCCAGAGCAGCCTGTATTTCTCCTGAGGTTACCTGTGAGTTTTTCTTTGTATTCCGAACAATTCTTCTGGCAGTTGTGGCTGAAATCTTTCTTGGTCTACCTGACCTTGACTTGGTATCCAGACATCCCCATATTTTTCACTTCTTAATAAGTGAACAGTACTGACTGCCATTTTCAAGGCTTTGGATATCTTTTTTTATCCTTTTCCATGTTTATGAAGTTCCATTACCTTGTTACACAGGTCTTTTGACTGTTCTGCTCCACATGGCTCAGTATCTAGTCTGTTTAGTGCATCCACGTGAGAGCTAACAAACTCATTGACTATTTATACACAGACACAAATTGCAATTTAATATATATAGTGTATAAACTGGTATGCATATTTGATATACTGTGTCATTTTATTTTCATGTATTTTTGAACCTTTATATATGGTTATTTAAGAGCAATAGTATATTTCTGGTGATAAGAGGACATATTAAACATATATGCTAGGCTTGGCATACAGTGGGGTTTGTATTTACTTATTAAATTATGCCATGGGCCAGAGACATGGGTATGTGGGTAGTGGGCCTACAGCTCTAGTTGGGGAATCCAAGGAGTGGTGTATTCAGTTATCTGTGTAAGAGAGTATGTATGAAAAGGATCTAGTCCACATTAGGTTGAGACTGAAAGAAAAGATGGGTCTTCCTCAAGGCATTAAAGGAAGGCTGAAGTGTTATATAAATAGTATGTTCTTGTTAAGAACTTGATAAAAGGGAAAACATTTTTGTAGAATGTTACATAAAAAGATAAGGCTGTAATTTTATATTAATGTTTTCTTTACTGGAAGGAATCATCTACTGATGTTCACTTATTTCTTCAGAGAAATCTTATTCTATTGCAAGTCTTCCGCAATAGGCGCATAGGCAGCGTTCACGGTCTAGGGAGCTTGAATAGCGTGTGTCTCTGAATGAACACACACACTGCCAAATCAGGGCCCGTAGTCGACCCAAGAATACCTGAGACTTTTATTTAGGAGTATTGGACTCAATTAAGAAATATAAGGCATCTTGGGCCCTGTTCCAATATCAGCTCCGTTATTTTCAATATTTAGTGGATGTTTTAAAAAACTATATTTAGACTTTGTAATAAATATTTGCATTGGCAATTGGTATCCCAGGATCCACTTCCACACTCTCCCTTTTTTTAGGGATCATCTCATTCCCTATTATAGGGTTCTATATGGGCCACATATATACATATTTAATATTTATTATATTCTCTACAGTGTGATCCAATTTAGGTGTTTTTTGCACTAAGCACAATTCACTTTATTGTTTATACATCTTTAATTATTTATTCACATTTTCAATAGCACACAGCACTTTATATAAGAAGCACTTTATATAAGAATCAGTGAACAACAGAGTCACACACTACATTGTGATTTCCTGGGATTATTTTTCCTAGTGCTAAAACAAGCACATTGAGTCTATTCCACTTCCAGATCATTTTTACGTCACGTACCTTTATCAAGATTTTAACTTTATATATTTTTAATATATCATTAAATGTTAAGTTTTAAATAATTAATCTACCTCTATTTTGCTAAATAGGCCTAGGGTGTGCTCTATTGTTGTAAGGGATATTCTATATTCTTTTTGTATTTAATATTATAGTTATGGAATGATATGGAAGGACAACCCAAGGTGGGATAATTTCCTCTCCCCAGGCTCTAATTAAAAAATGAATTCAATATTGAATCCTTCTAATAGGGAGTCTACTAAAAATAGAATTATCTTTTAAAAAGATGCATTACTTGTCACTTACATAAATGTTTAATGTTTTAGTATGATATACTCTTACAAAACGTGTATGTACAGTATTAGAGGCTGTATATAGTCATTATATGAATGGCAGTCTTTATATTGAAGTAACTAATACCCTTTTTTAGTTTCTCTAGTGTACTCTGCATTAAAAATGAAACAAGCTTCCTAATAATCTCTTTAATTATTTTTGAGCAATAGTTGTTGAAAAATACATTGTTGTAAAGTTTTGTTTTTTATGGCTTCTCTATCATAGTAGCTCCGAATACAAAATAGTGTTGTTCACTGACACTTAAGAGGTTAAGGAGTGTCTCTATTGTAGGAAGTTGTTATATATGAACCCAATTGGGAGCTGAAATTAAGTGTCTGCAATTACTCTTTTAATGTTGCTGTTCATTATAAAAATGACATAATGAGAAGAGGATATGCAGAAACACCACAACTGACTGTATGAGAACAGTGTAGAGAAACACATATGCTACACTACAAGGAGATCATAGGAAGGTACTCTAAAGAAAAAAAATGTTACTCTCACATATTACATATATTAATTAGCGTAATCTTATGCCAGTGTTACTATAAAAGGACAGGAGGATTATGTAAACTGTAGTGCTCACAAACCATGACTGCTTGCCTTGACTCCGTGAGTTACTACAAGCTGCTACTGGAATTGTTTTGATACGGAATTGCGCCCATCCATATGCAAATATTGGTATTGCATTTAGCCTATGTTGTGTAGCCTTAATAACATTATTAAAATAGCTCTGGTGGCCCTTGTTGTTTGCCATTGGATACAGTCCAGTCATGTTGACCTTCGGGACGCTATTTGTATGGGTATTTATACTGTACATTATATTTATATCTTTAAATAAATACAATACAGAGGGTTCGTACTGGGCTAGGTCAGATGAACACAAGGCATAATACTAATATATATTTCTAAACCGTCCATTAGACAGGTATTCACAAGGTTATTCCACATTTAGGAGTCAGACAGACTGTTAAATAGTCAGACATGATTAAGTGGGAAAGAGTTATTGGACTTGAAATAGATGAAGACTCGAAGGTTAGAAATACATAGCAGGCTGCCTCGGGTTATAAAACCCTTTTCTGCTGGTACATCACTGAAGATAAATTACACAAAAAGGGTAAAATCTTACACCAAATGTTTTGGAGAGAGCGTGCACAAATAGGTGGACAATGCAAAAATTCTGGTATCAAACAAGGCATTTAGTTGCAGGATGTCTTGAGACCGATAACTATTAGATCCATACATCTTTTATTATCAAATCCTATGGAAATGTTACTGAAAAATGTCAATATTCTAGTATCCCAAATAACACTGTCTGAGAGGCGCGTTTTAGCTAAAGTCTAAAAGCAACAAACTCTCCAGCCACAATTTAAAGTTTTACAAACATTTATGAAAATGAAGACATAAAAAAAGTGATGACATTATTCAAAAATAACTTGGGTTCTTTTAAGGGTAACCTTTTGGGTCTTTAATCTCATGTAAGATATCTTAAGAGAAATATCTAAGTATACTATCTGTTGGGCACTCTAGATATATTGAAATGCAATTCTGATTTGATGTGATATAGTGATAGAAAATGTGTTGTATGTTCTATTAAGAAAAGGATATTTATTAATGAAGCATTGACTAACAAAAACTATGTCGGTAACATTTGGTATAGTGTATACAGATAGAAGTAAAATTACCAAAAAGGTTAGGAGCCATGGCTCTCAGGATTTGTTATGCCCTGCATTAGAATGTAATTTGGTTACAGAGAAAATATATCTGGTGCACTAGACTTCAGTACCTTGATTCAATTGCAAATCCTAATAAATGATACATTTATACACAAAACATTTCAGGTATTTGTCGACAAGCAAGACCTTATTCAAATGGAATAAAAGCATTGGGCTGTTTGCACAATGTAGGTGTTAACCTTTAAGCCATCTACATTGACCCTGTTTTGAACTGTTGTTTGTTTCTGAACATCCTCCAATGTTTCTATGCAAATGGTCTTTCGCTCTAGGGTGCCATGTGGTTGTGCTTTTCTAGATTTACTTAACACTATAAGATTAGCCATTTACAAATAATCACAAAGACCATCAGTTTTGCTATATACATATGTGTAGAGTTAACTCTTTGGTACCAGCCAAGTAATGATTTTCTTAAACCTAGAAAAGGTGTGTAACATATTTAAGTTGTGTAATGATACTACATTGTGATTTTAATAATTATTCTATGTGGAACAAGTAAAGCATAAACTGGAGCTTCAACAGACCTATCTGGATTATATGTTACATTTTCCTCCAAAATAGAAATTGATTCAACTTCTACATGTTTTGAATATTTTTAATTTAATTCCACTTAAACCAGATGAATCTATTTGGTGTTTAGAGTGTGAATATCTGTCATCTATGGCAGCTTATGGCTGTTAAATGATATGGCAAGATGCGTGGGATAAGGGGTCCCCAATAAAACACTGAGTTTCATAATGTACATACGTTTTAAGGTTTTACCTACAATTGATGAATATGATGTAATCATTGCTCATCCTTCAGAGCTTAATGACATGGATTACTTGTACTTGCAAGGTGGGGATGGTGAGAGATTTATGATGATTGTAATGAGCATATAACTCCCACGCATGATTCTTGGAAGTAGAACATTTTAAGTAAAGTTAAAGCATTTGCCCCATGGATATATTAAACATATACAATGTGTTTCAAGTTTACTGATGGATGTGTATGAATCTGGTCCTGTCAAATAAAGAATTGTTTATCTCTGAAATTTATGTAAAATAAAACTCCTCAATGTTTCCACTTATATAACATTTATTGATACTAGCATACGGACTACATTTAGATAAATCTTTTTAGTTGTATATTTTAAATTCAATGCACTAACATAAAACTGATACCAGGTTTAATTATTTTACATCTTATTTTACTACTTGCCTAGTATTATATATTCATGAAATCTAACAGGCATATTTGATAGAATATGTTTCCCTCTGTCTCCTTTTTAGACTTATACTATTTTCTGTATGCAAGCAGTCTCCATCCTACCTGCAGCAAATTCTGACTGGTTCATTTGTTATTTGTAATTTTTCTAATCACATATATAGTTGTCAGTGTTGGGGGCGTTTGCGATGTTGGTTAGGCTCTTGCGTCCCTCGCAAAGCGAGACGAGTCATCTACAAACGCCCGACTTAGGCGCTCATCGTGGGGCTCTTGATGAGCGCGAAAGGTGATCAATGCAAAGCAGGAAAGATGAAGGACACAGGGGGACGAGGCTCGCAATGAGTGCCAAAGGAGCTCCGTGCAGGGCTCACGATAAGCGACGAAGGTGCTCAGAAGAGCAAAAGCCTCACATTGTGTGGCAAACGGCATTGCCAGCCTTACAATGTTATTCCCGGGCAAGTAGCTTGTGCATATGTATAAGTGAGTATTTATTGATTGATAAGTGCAATGGAACTAGGATCCTCTTATTTGTTTTGCCTATTAAAGTATTTGCACCTCACCCCAGTGTTTTTCTCATAAACTTTTAGCATTTACAGGCAATATAGTATCAAACCATAGTTCTTCTTCTTTGTGCACCTTTTATATAAGACACACTAAAAGTGGGGAGATAAAGGATAATGGACGGAATGAAAATGTAACATATACTAGGGAAATCCTTTTACCTGCTAGTCCATTATACTGTGTGTGTGTGTGTGTATGTGTGTATATATGTGTGTGTGTGTGTATGTATATGTGTGCCTCAACCTCCCTCCTCATCCTCAACCTCCCTCCTCATCCTCAACCTCCCATCCTCCACCCCCTCCTCAACCTCAACCCCCCAATCCTCCACCCCCTCCTCATTCTAAACCCCCATTCTCACTTTACCCCTCTAAATACCTCCTCCTCTCCCTTTCCCCTCACTTATCTGCATCTGAAGCTTCTGCTCCGGCCTCCGCTCCTTCCGGCCAATGCTAATGACGTGGTGCGCATGTGACCTCAGGTCATTAGCATATACCGGGTGCCGGCACCCGGTGTATGCTAATGATGTGACGTTGGGGATGAGGAGGGGGGAGGGAAAGAGACAGGGGGGGGGGGGGTGTTAGAGAGACACGGGGGGAAGAGAGTGGGCCCTTTTTAGCCTTAAAAATAGGGCTGAAAAACTCTGCTTATACTCGAGTATATACGGTATTTCTGTTATTGACATTGTCCTACTGCCTTGACAAACTGACATATTACGTTTTGGAAGCTATCAACTAAAATAATATTGTTTTACAGTATTTAAATATCCATTTACTTGAACATTTACACATGCCCGCATATTAAAACGTTTTGAACATTATTATATAATGTATATGCACTTAGCTCAAATTTAGCCTCCATTTAATTTGTAACAACTGATTTCTATTTTTGTTTTGTATGTTCTACTTTTCAAGCTGTTTTGTAACTTCTCTCTTGCCTCTGGTTACCCTCAGTTGTTGCCACTGCCCCTTGCCTCCAGGTTACCCTCAGTTGTTGCCACTGCCCCTTGCCTCCAGGTTACCCTCAGTTGTTGCCACATCCCCTTGCCTCCAGGTTACCCTCAGTTGTTGCCACTGCCCCTTGCCTCCAGGTTACCCTCAGTTGTTGCCACTGCCCCTTGCCTCCAGGTTACCCTCATTTGTTGACCCCGGCCCCTTGCCTCCAGGTTACTTTCAGTTGTTGCCACTGCCCCTTGCCTCCAGGTTACCCTCATTTGTTGCCACTGCCCCTTGCCTCCAGGTTACCCTCAGTTGTTGCCACTGCCCCTTGCCTCCAGGTTACCCTCATTTGTTGCCACTGCCCATTGCCTCCAGGTTACCCTCAGTTGTTGCCACCATTGTAGTTTTTCCTTTATCCAGATATTTGGAACCTCAACTTTTCTCTGATCAAGCAGAGATAATATGTATGCAATTAACTTGACTCTAAGCAAATGTAACTTGCACTCCTCACTGATAATGCACATTGTAATTACAGGTTGCTGATTACACTTCTCTTACTGAATTCTTGCTGTTCTGGGTTGATGGTGGAGACAATGCAGCTTCCTATGCTAAGCTCCCTACTTAATGGATCCCATAATGACAGCCTTGCTTTTTATATTATATAGACTATAGAGCACTCCTTGCAGTTGTTTCCTGTAAACTTTAGTGTTGTAGACTACAGAACTGTTTTGTACTTAGGAGAGTTATGGTAAACCGTATTGGTCCGAACATAAGCCGCACCTTTTTTCCGATTTTTGAGTTTGCGTGTTACGGGTGCGGCTTCTATTAGTGAATGTAAAATTACTGCCGATTTGGGCGATTGCGAGTTAAGGGTGCCGATTTGCGTGCTGGAGACTGCGGTATTGTAGCAATTGAAAAACGATTTGCGGTTTTAGTGATTTTAACATCCTGTAACCTGCAAAAGAAGTTACAGTACTAATTAGAAAGCCTGTTTGTTGCAATGGCTGATCACTTGGAGAGAGTCTTTTTCTCTCCAATTTTAGGGGGGAAGCTTATATTTGAGTACTTTTTTTTTTCTATTTTTTCCCCTTGAATTTTACAGGTGTGGCTTATATGCTGGTGAGGCTTATATTCGGACCAATACGGTATGTCAATGTTGCAGTACCCTGAAGGACAAACTGGGGTTTCATAAAACTAGTATCTAGCCTTCCCTATGATGTAAAAGAGAATAGTTAAGGTACCCATGCATCAGAAACCTAGTTTCAGGGTTTTTATGTTACTATAAATGAGTAAAAAAGTTGCTTTAAAGTAGAATAATCAAATCTAATAAATACAAGATGCTCCTATCCAGCATTCTCAAATAGATAATATATGGATCAGAAAGTTAGACATCGCAGTGGTTTGTCCTGACGATACCATAATTATCTCTATCTACTGATAAAAGTGTGTACAAGGCATACTGTGAAAACATACATACTAAATATTGTACCATGAAGCACATTTCAGTAAGTGGTGATAGTTTATGAGAGTAGGTGATAAGGCAACCACTGGGTGGGGGGCTCATTTTTAGGATAATCACCTACAGGGGTAAAATATCAGTTCCATGCAGTATATCGGTCTTCTACAAGGATCCTGTAGATCAGTTATTTCACATAGGCTGCAAGTAGAGCAGAGGGTGTGAAACAGGCTAGATGGGTGAATGTGACCGGAGACGTGGGTATGGATACCTCATAGGTTTGACAACAAGTATTCAAACATCATCTTTTTCCTAATACTTTGCTATTAGCTACTGCAAGGCGTAATACTGGTTTTGCATTAGATGTGCTGAAGTGAGCCATTGTAATGTTAAGTGCTTATCCATAATGAGGGGTAAACAAACAGTCTGATTCAGGGCCATATATCATTAACCCTTGCAAACAATAAAAAATTAGCAAAAACAGAAAACTGATAGAATTGCAGATTGAGTAGGTATTATATTAGACTGCAACTTTTATTCCACTATGAGCAAGCAATGCTGAAGTTGCTGTTGCAGTTTGTGTTACATGGGGCCTCATTCAAATGCGATTCTGCCAATTGAATAGGGCTCAATATAAGCACAGAGCCTATTTTTTTACAGAAGTTTTTAGTTAGTGAAGACCTTGCTTTTGGATAGAAGTTCACTAACTAAAAACTTCTGTAAAAAAATATGCTCTGTGCTTATATAGAGCCCTATTCAATTGGCCAAATCGCATTTAAATGAGGCCCCTGGTATATAGGAGCATTTAATAATCCCTTTGCTCCTGAATATTGGTATATATTTCATACTGGCAAATACATAAAGCAAATATAATTATACAAATGTTTGATGCTGTTATATTATTCATTTATACGTCTGCTAATGTTATGCATTTACATACAGTGAGTATTTATTTATTTTAACTAGTATTGTCCATTGCTTTGTGTTTGCTCCTTTTGGTCCAGTGATTCACAATCTGCATGTTCAGACACAAATGCACATGCCCGGACTGAAAGTATCACAGGGATTTAGGGTTGGAAACTAAGAGATGATTTGGAGAAAATTGAAGGACATGTAAGAGAATTAAGTCTATGAGGGAGAGACGAAAAACCTATGGGTTATTTGTGATGATTTATGAGGGAGTGTGGCATATGGACTGAATATAATAGGTGATGATTTAAGGGAGTATAATCAAGTAATGCATGGATGAACTGTGGAGGGGTGATCTGGTGGAGTAGGATTGTAAGAGGTGACTGATCTATGAGTATGCATTCTCTTTAAGGGGTGGTTATGAGATGAGTGTGAGGAGGTTCACAGGGAGCTCGCACCGTCTGTAAGGGGTGAAGATCAGTGGGGGTGTAGAGAGGGGTCAATGATCTGTATATGGTGATTTATATATGTGGAGGTACAGGGATAGAGGTGATAAGGCTTGGAGGTGCGATCACTAAGGTTGGGAGGACTGATGGTCTGTGAGAGGGTTCAGGTAGAGTTATACATTTAAAAAAATTTTAGAACGAGATTTGTATCCAGCTCTTTTTTAATTTAGCTGGCAGTAGTCTCCCAAAGGTCACATGTCAGTCGATGACCCTGTCTTACACCTTAGGATATTGTTCTTGATCCTTCTTGACACTATCTGTCCAATCTCTATTTAGATTCAAGATTGTTGTACCTCTTCTTTGTTCCCCTGACACTACAGTCTGATTATATCTCTCATGTGATGTTGTCATTTGTATTCTTTAATTCAATGTTAGGCAAAGTGTTTGTGGAAATGGAAAATATGAACACAACCTTACATTTTTGTTTGCATTTTTATATGCAATTATTCTTGAGGATTCCATTTTTCTTATTAGACTGTTTCATGCAGGTTCTGTCAAAACTATTTGTATTTAATGAGATTGCATTAGATTTAATTTGCACCTGTAGTTTTAGCTGCTAAATTCCCTTTGTGCCAGTAGAAGCTTATTCAATCAATAGAAGATCAAAATCAATAGAAATTAGAATGGTATATCATATAATAGTAATAAATCAGAGGCTGCATATTATAAAACATGCTGCCTATCTTCAAGTATAGTCCTTCAAAAGAGGGTATTTAACATTTATGATGACAGGCCGTTTAAACAGTGACCATACAACTTAAATGATTAAGTTCCAAAACAATCCAAATATAAAATGGCAGCACACTTGCATTTAATAAAAAAAAACATTATTCTCTCTAATGTTAATAACAAACATTTAACTTCTAGTGGATCTGTCAGTACATGGTGTTTTTTAAGTATTACTTAAAGAACCACTGTAGTCATATATTTAAAGTATACTGATTTGAAGAACTGCACTTGAAAATATAAAGTTAAAACAATGTCATACAGCCTCTAGCAGAGGTCCCCAACCCCCGGGATGCGGACCAGCGCCGGTCCACGGCCTCTGTTCAGCCGTGCCGTGTGCTGTGAAGAGGACTTGGATAAGAGCTGTGACAGCTCACATCAGGTTCAGCTCTGCCTCCCCATGCGGAGGGGGCTCTGCTTCTGGTGCTAGATAGCTACCAGAGCAATGGAGGTCCTTCCTGCATGTAGCGACAGAGAAGCTGCCAACTCACACAGGACAAGAATCATCAGGTGGGAAGTTGTAGAATTCTCTCAATAACCATTGAATAATGTGCAATATAACTTTGAATATGACCTGTGTGTATATGTATGTGTGTATTTATGTACACGTGTCTGTTTTTATATTTGTGTGTGTGTATGTGTATATAGAAATATATATATATACATACTAGGAAATTGCCGGGACGGGAATAAAATTGTAAACCTGGCAATGCTGTTTGCCACACAATGTGATGATTTTGTAATGCCTTTGGCGCTCATTACGAGCCTCTCCCTCGTGTACGTCAACTTTCCTGCTTTGCATTGATCACCTTCCGCGCTCATCGTGTCGCTCTCAATGAGCGCTTTTGGCCTTATTGCCTTGGTGTAAGTGTTTCTGCCTTGTTGTAAGTGTTACTGTCTCGGTGTAAGTGTTACTGTCTCGGTGTAAGTGTTACTGCCTTGGTGTAAGTGTTACTGCCTTGGTGTAAGTGTTACTGCCTTGGTGTAAGTGTTACTGCCTTGGTGTAAGTGTTACTGCCTTGGTGTAAGTGTTTCTGCCTTGGTGTAAGTGTTTCTGCCTTGGTGTAAGTGTTTCTGCCTTGGTGTAAGTGTTTCTGCCTTGGTGTAAGTGTTACTGCCTTGGCTTTGTGAGGCTCGCAAAGTTTGACCAAATCGTAAGCGTTAAGAACAACTAATATATGTGATATATATATATATATGTGTGCCTGTGTATGTATGTGTGTGTATATATATTCATTTTCTCTCTCTCTCTCTCTCTCTCTCTCTCTCTCTCTCTCTCTCTCTCTCTCTCTCTCTCTCTCTCTCTCTCTCTCTCTCTCTCTCTCTCTCTGTCTCTGTCTCTCGTATAATTTTAACAGTGGTCCACTTTCAATTCCAAGCCCGCAACTCGCTCGCCGACGGCCACATGTCTGCGATTTGAGTTGTGGGCTCCGGTTCCCCTCCGCAGGGTCCCCACATGCCCCCCATGACTCATGGGTCCCAATCGGGACACCACCAAGGTCCCCACATTAATCCCTTGCTGCAGGGGTACTTACCCGGCATCAGAAATTAAACCCCCCTGATGCTGCGCTGGTCCCCCTCGCAGCAAGGGTGAATATGGGGATGCTCCAAAGGGACCTTATTCGGACCCCGCAGCATGGGGGGGGGGGGGCTAATGTTAGTTGCCGCGGGGGTTCTTACAGTAAGGACCCGCAATGGCAATTTTAAATGCTGCAGAATTTTAAATGCTGTGGGAGACCCCTGCATCATGGGGGTTTCATATAGGAGTTTGGGGGTGACAGCAGTGGTGACATTTTAGGGAACATACATAAGGGCTTCTAAAGCCCTTGCGGGTCCTCTCTTGCACATGTAGGACTTCGTCCTTCATTTGCCTTTTACGAGTTAGTATGTGTTTGCGAGCTTCGGGGAATCGGGCAATTGAATAGCGATTTGCAATTTTAGCCCTGTGAATGTGACAGATCAAAGGCTTCTGAGTGGTGTAGGCTACGAGTTTGACGGCCGACATTTTTGCAATGCCGTAACTCGTAATCTGATCTGAGCCCGCAAAAAAAACGCCAATTGAATAGCAAATTTGCCTGCGACCTCACTTTCGGGCCATCGGATCCCCCACCCGGGCAATGAACATTTTTTCTTCAATGGAAACGGTCCCCGGTGCCGCAAAGGTTGTGGACCACTGCTCTAGTACATTTTATGTACTGCTTTGCTGGAGTGCTGGCTAATCTTTTATTTTTTCTGATGACCTTTCTGAGGTCACCTTTCTGAATGCACAGAGAGTTCTGTCTGTTTAATGGGAATTTGGTAGGTACAATTGCCGAAGCTTTCAACAGGCCTATTGGAAAGTTCATTAGTTTACAAGGACACATCCTCCTGAGAAAGTATCAGATAGCGTCCATTTAGAATAGAGAAAATCACAATATATAATTTCTGCATATAAAAGGAAAAAATATAAAGCTTGCGTTTTTATTTATTTGTTTTCCAAAATCATTTTGCCCTTTATTAAGTTTATGTATTCTTAACATGACATAGCAATAAACTGACCACAGTGATCGCTTAGAGAGAAAAGATTATACGTCATTCATATCTGGTCTTGGCATTAGCTTTTTTTTAAATCTACAAGCTAATGACATATCATTGAACTTGAAAGTTGAAAGATCCTTATAAATTAAAAAATATATCTTGATAAAATATCCGGCAAATTGAAAAGGACTCTATTTAAGCACATAGCCTATTTTTTTACAGAAGTTTTTAGTTAGTGAAGGCCTTGCTTTTGGATAGAAGTTCACTGACTAAAAACTTCTGTAAAAAAAATAAGCTCTGTGCTTAAATAGAGTCCTATTCAATTTGCTGAATTGCAATTTAATAAGGCTGGTAAAATGTTTAATTGGGGCCTTGTCCCTGACAGCCAAAGAGCAGTAATGATGTAGTAAGTAGTAGTAAGATGTATGGGTCATACCTGACTGCCATGAAATATACAGACGTACATGTGCTCTGTGCACTTTCCTGTTAGTTTTAATGGAGTTTAAACCGGTTTCACTTAATATTTTTTCATGCAAAATATGGGACATTTGGTAATGTTTAAATAATGTTCTTTTAGATATATCAACAAAGAATTGTGTTTCAAGTCTCTTTATGTCTCAAGTATGAAAAAAAAAAATGTCATTTTTTCATAGCAATCATTTAAAAGAAACAAGTCAGGAATGTCACAAATCAAGGCTCTAGTGAAATGTTTCACATGTGGCCTCTCCCTTCCTCTCACACAATATATAAAATATAATTGCAGCACTTCAATACAACAGCACTGCACCCTGACACAGCCTCTAGAAAGCTTGCATAGATAAAAGAGTGTCTGAAATTGTGAGAAACATTTGGGAGGTACTTTGTGAGATGGGGGGGGGGGGGGGGTCAGCGTGCGAGTTTCAGGGAACAGAGCTTAGAGCCAGAGGGCTCTATTAGCGAGACTGAGAGAAGTAATGACAGAGGAATGATGTGTAGTGTCATTATTACATATTCTGTGGGAGCAGCCCGTCTGCTGTCTGACTCTTCACAATAAAGAATGTATCTCACTCTTGTTTACTGTATAGGTGTAATCTAACAAAAGTCCTCTTTCAGTTTTGTTAACAGTTGTTCATTATGTGTATGAAAGCAATACTGCTCTGGGAAAGTATGTTGTTTAACTTAAGGATAAGCAACATTAAAGGTACATGTGAGTTTTAATACAGGGGTTCTTAACCAGGTGTATCCAAACCCCTTGTGAATATGGCACCAAATCATGGGGACATGGACCTTCATCTCTGATAAAAAACTAATAAGTTAGATTATTATCTATCATTATCATCTATATGGAATGAGGCTGCCACAAATAAGCAATTTATTTATTACAGTCATGAATATGTTTGTCCTGGCTTCACCTGTATAATTGAACAAGATGGAACTGAAAGACCCCAATGCATCATTTGCAATTTGGTAATGATCAATGGAAATTTGAAGCCATCAGGATTGAGATAAAATCTCAAAACTAAGCACAGTATCCTGTTGGAATCCTGATTGATGCTTTCAAGTTGAAAATAATTTGGAAACCATTGGAAAATTGTTGTGAAGTGATTCAGTCAGATGACAGTGTTCACCAAGAAATTAAAGACCCAAGTTGTCAGTAAGATTAAAAACAGTCCTGCAAAAATCAGCATTCAGAGCGATGAATCAAGAACATCAAGGGAGAGTTTTATTGCATGATTGACTTGAAACAACACACAGAGCAGATGATATGTTCAAGTTTATCTAATTATTCTTGGATCACCATGAGTTAGCTGGGATTTGATTGGGTCTAGTTTTACAGATCAAGCTCCTGAGATGAATGGCAAGACTCTGTAGTTGTTCTTCTGGTTCAGGAAAAAGCTCCACACGCGTTAACTGCACACAGTTCTACATTGCCAAGCTTTGGCATCCAAATCATTGCCATAGTAACTTAAAGTAGTGATGGGAATAGTTGTGCAAACCGTCATTTTGCATGGACGTGCATTAAACCATATTTCCAACATTCTGTAATGGAGCATAACATTGTGTTTATGCTACCACACAGAGCTATGTTAGCTAAGTCTGGCCCTTTTTGGCACATGTAGTGAAATTTGGGATGTAATTTCAATTAATAATTGTAATTCAAGTAATAACAATCCTCTCTTGTAAACTATTTTAAACATGAACATGCTATTGTTAGCCTAAAATTTTGCCTGATATTTGCAGTCTCCTCAACAATTTTATATTGTTGATGTATGGAAGAGATATGGACATTATTCGAGCCAGGTTAAGGCTGAAACATGGCCAACATTCCAATCCTTGACAATTTCCTTAGTGGAGATGGTAAAACATTGTCTGCTGAAATAGTTCAAGAATTCAATAACCATTTGGAAGTTCTCAATTCCAATGTTGAGGGTAACTTCTCAGGTATTTATGATCTTGGCCGGAATAAGATTGGATTGTGAACCCTTTCTTGTTTGATATATCTACAGTGCGTGACAATGATTCAGCAAAGTATAATTTCATTGATTTTCAAGAAGATCCAAAAAAGAGAGCTGAAATCGAAAAGGCTGGGCTGGGTGCCACACATTTTTGGTGTAGGCAGATTGTCCAAGCTTGGCGATGAGGCAATGAACATTTTGGTTCCCTTGATAACAAAGTATCTCTGTGAAACATGATTCTCTGCATTATTGAAACTAAATTCAAATGCAAATAACATTGTCTGTAAATGTACCTCGATTCCGTATTTTGATTGTGCAAGAACAGCAATTATCTCACTAGTTTTAGCTAGCGTGTTTATTTGTCATTTGTTGTTTTATTTATAAATAAATATAATACAATCTTTATGATTTTAAAACAAAGCTATTGGCATCTTTTGAAGTCAAACTTATCCTGAATAGGACTGATAATGATGTTTTCGACAGTTGAAGGGGCTATCGGCCTATATTGGGCAATCCATAGGGAGTCTGGAATCATAAAAAGTTTAAGATCCCCAGTTTTAATACAATAGATGATAACAAGTACTCTGTCAACTGCATGTTGTTTAAAAACTGCATTACATTACATCAAACTTACATTGTAATTTTGCCTGTTAGCCAGCCTCTCTGGTTACCTCTATCCCCATTGCTTTATTCTTTACTTGCTGTAGTGTATTGAGATCCTCAAGTGGTAAACTCTAATCTCTATCAGTCATTACATTCTAGTACAAAAATAAAAGCACAACCTAAAATGGGGAATCAGAAAGGCAAATGAAAAGATGAAGTTACAAACTTCAATTTGAGTTTATTGTAAGAAATTACAATTTTTATTATTTCTCAATTTTGTGTTAAGGACTATTCTGCTTGAAGAAAAATAAAGGGTACATTAATTAACAAAAACAAGTAATGTTTAAAACCATGAGGAATGCATTCTCAACTACTATGCCAGTGTTATGTCCTTATGAACGGAGTGTATGACTCGTGTGAAATGCAGGAAACTAGATGCCTCCTGATATTCTGCTAAATGGGAAATAAGAGGAATTAATATATTACAGTAAGTATAATATATTTAATGAATATCTCAGCAGTATATACATCTGTATAACTATAGAGTTATTCTGAGAATAAGGAAAGAACTTTGATAGGTCTTAGATAAAGATGTCGCAAACAGTTTGCCCGCGGACTATTCGCAGCGATTTTGGCATGTTCGCATCGGACGGCGAACACATGCGCTTTTCGGTTCGCCTCCTATTCTTTATCATTGAGGAAACTTTGACCCTGCACCTCACAGTCAGCAGACACATTCCAGCCAATCAGCAGCATACACTCCCTTCCAGGGCCTTCCATCTGAAGGACAGCATACATTTTAGAATCATTCTGAAGCTGCATTCGTTGTGAGAGGATAGATAGTGTAGCTGCTGGAGATTTAATAGGGAAATAGATAGCCAGGCTGTGTATTTAGCTTCCACTACAGACCTGAAGGACTAAATCTAATTTCAGTTGCCTGCCTGTGTCAGGCTCACAGCTTATATTGTGCTCAGTGAAATAAAACAACACTTTTTTGACTGTAATAGATTGAATAGCAATTGCCTGCCTACAGGCGTGTGTGTGAAGCCTATTGCATCTACTCTGCCAACTTTTGCCAGTGCACAGTTATACGTCATATCTGGTGCAATCGTAGTGTGCAGTGACATAAAACAACACTTTTTTGACTGTAATAGATTGAATAGCAATTGCCTGCCTACAGGCGTGTGTGTGAAGCCTATTGCATCTACTCTGCCAACTTTTGTTGCCAGTGCACAGTGACACTCATATCTGGTGGCACCTTAGATTGCACGCGTAGTGCCCCAAATTTGAAGTAGGAGGTCCGACCAAGCATCTTTTTCCATCTCCCTGTTCCAAAAATCAATGCCATATAAACGTCCCCTAATAGTGGATGTAACAGGGATTAAACCGATAGGAATAGTACTACTTAACAGTACACACCTTATAATAACGCAGACAGAGGCAACGCAGAGAGATGAGTCTGAAGAAGAGGAGTCAGAGGAGGAAGGTGGCTTTGAGGAGGTGGAAGACCAAACGCAGCAGGCGTCCCAGGGGGCTTGTTGTCACCTTTTGGGGACCCTTGGTGGCTGGGTGGAGGAAGAGACCTTCAATGACATCAGTGAGGACAAGGAACGGGACATGGCTAGCTTGGGATCCAACCTTGTGCAAATGGGGAGTTTGTGGTTGTGCAAAGGGACTGTTTGCGGTGCATTAAACGGGGAGATTGGTCTGTTACTGTGAAGCGGGTGTAACCCTTAAACTACCTGATCGATACAACATCATACCTGATGTTTTAAAGCATGTTATTCCAAACAATTTAGGAATGTTAGGTGATTTATGCCCTTTATGGCTTAAAACCAGACTCTGCATCAACTATGTAATTTTCCGTCGGAGTTTTGCCATGGATCACCCTCCGGCATGCCACAGTCCAGGTGTTATTCCCCTTGAAACAACTTTCCCATCACTATTCTGGCCAGAAAGAGTCCCTGTGGCTTTTGAAATTCGCCTGCCCATTGAAGTCTATGGCGGTTCGCCGGGTTCGCCCGTTCGCAAACCTAAAATTTGATGTTCGCGACATCACTAGTCTTAGATTGACGTTTGTAGGAAAAAGGCATGACTAATTGAGCAAATAGTTCTTAGATGTCATCATCTCTATTTCAATGTAAATGTCCAGGTGGAAACCCCTCACAGTGTCAAGCATAGGTGTAAGCCATACCTTTAATGTACAACTTTATATGATTAGTTTCCAAGACTATGGTCACTTCAGGAATGTTACAAAAGTACTATCTTGTTAAATACATATAAACAAGGAGCAAACACACTTCACATGTACACAATACATTTATTGAATGAAATCAAGTGTCAAGATTTAACAAAACAAATGTGCAAAAAGATCTTAATTTACTCCTAAAATGGTACATGGGTGTTTTACATACAATATAAATGTCTGCACAGAGCTGTCCATGTGAATGTGCCTTTGGCATTATTTTGATTTGTACACAATGTATTCTGCTATGTGGAGGTGCGCCTTCTCAGCTTAATTTATTTATGTTTAAATGTTTTTTGGCTAAAGAAATTGTAATCTCAGTTGTCGCATTTTCCTCTTATCTCACGGAGTCTGAACGTGTTATGAAAAGAACAGAAAAGTACTTATAATTATATTCTTCACTAAAAAATTATAATTGTTTTGTAACTGCAAAGCTGAAAGACTAACAATTCACTATTTTCAAAAAATGATTATTAAATATATAGGTTTGTATAAATATCTACCTTGTGTTCAATCTCATTGCTTCTCTCATTTCTATTCTGTTGTCTCCAATCAAAGAACATTTACAAGTTTATGTTTTGTGCAGCTCCTCACATCTTTTTCATGCTACTTATTTTTAGTGGCAGATTATTAACATTATTATTCTTGGCTAATTTACTGTTGCTGTTATCATTTAGCGGTAGCGTTTTGAGAAGAAATTGTAACATTGTACCAGCAATGTGACCGTTGATGTAATGTGCATTCATTGTATTTCATGATAATTAAGTTATGACTTGAGGTTGATACTAGTAAAAGCTAGCATGCTAAAGAAGTAGGAAAATGCGATTTTAAAACTGTGATTTCACTTAACAAAACTGCATTTAAAATTAAATAAAATGTTAGCTTGTTGTGTTTAGGCTCATTCTTTTTGAGCTGGGGAACCGCTATTTTCCTTTCAAGGTTCATGGAGACCACCCTTGAGATACAGAACATTTTGAACAGGGTGATATTACATGCTAAATTTTCATGTACTTTTTCACTGATTTTTAAATAGAATTCATTTTAACTGCAGATAAGTTCTTGAATAATCTGTAACAAATGGTAGTTAACGTATAAGGCTCTCCTTATTCCTCTTTGTTCCTGAGGATCAGCAAATAATGTCTCAGAACTGGTCTTAGGGGCCAGCTGTGGCCTCCGTAGAAGCCAAATGCGAAACATGTAAAGGCCAAAGCTCAGTGTGTGCGTTTCTGGTCTTTTGATGTCACATGCTGGGTTTGAGTGTAGGGTTTGAGAACTTGACATGGCCTTTTGATTATAGTGTGCTATAATTTAGTTCTTTAATTAGTATATCATATTTGGATATACATTGTTTATAACACATTCCTTCAGGGTCTTTTTATTTCCTTCACATGCTCCCTAATTAATGACATATTTTTGTGTGGTATTGAATATATTGTATTAGCATTATATTTCATTAGGTAGGGGAGTTAGTTCTATTATGGAAATAAAGTGTAACTACATTAATACCCACCTAGCATATCCCTCACTTGAACCCGATCTTTGTTTTTAATATAGAGTCTCTTTGGTTGCAGATATCATGAACTATAAATGCTATGGTGGACACTAGTTGTACTAGTGATCATTTCTATCCTTGTATCTAGTCTATCTACTGGACTGTAGAATACTGTGGACCATTGCAGTAGCCCCACTTTGCTACAGCAAGTTTCACAGAAAGCATTGGTGACTCATTTATTATGTGTATATGAGTCATTGTTGGGTCGCCGTAAAAGTACAGATATTTCAAACATATCTTCATGTCTATTCATTCTTTGCTTGTTACTTTAACTGACTACAGAGACTTGGTTGGGGTAAATTCCTGTGAATAACCAGCATGTTGATTTACACAAAGTTTCCTATCTAAGGAACAAATTTTAGCAAAAAATATCCTCCCCACATTTTAGAAATTCCTTATTCTCACTATGCTCCTTGATAAATAATCTATATTGCTAGATGTAGACCTTGCAATCTAACCAATCCCCTCTATCTCCTTACTGCCTTATTACTTATCATTTCCTTCCAGATAAAAAATAATGTAATGTTAACTACAATCCTAGAGGATCCTCAGGTCCATCCAATAGTTTGTATACCATTTGCACCCAGTGGTGTCAGTGGTCTCTATCTCCCCCTCTCCCCTTTTCCCTCTCCTTCTCTCTCTCTGCCTCTTTTTTGCATGCACATACAGTACCCTAGCCCAAGTGTACCCTGCTGCACTGTCCATCTCTGCACCCAGCTCATGTATATCTTGGGCTGAGAAGTGCATGATCTGAGCTTATTAATAGTACATACAATGTTTGTTTTGTTGAATAACATCTACATTAGCACACGTTCTTGTTGCATCACATGCCCCACACATTGGTCTAATCCAGTATCTAAAGCGTTTAAAAAAAAACAAAGCCTTTTTAGTTGAAGGTAGGATTATTTACTAATGTGTACCTGTAATCCTACTGCTATAGCGCGTTCAAGCTAGATTGCATATTTTCCAGCATTTAATTTTATTGAATACAGACACACTATTTGCTAAAATTATCAGAGATTACTTTACCTTAAAGCCAGGACGAATTGTTTTGCAGTAAAAACAGATCTTATAAGCACTTCTTAATAAAATAAAGTACATACAAATAAATAGAAACACGTGTATTTTCTATTCCTAGTGCCACGATTGTCCTGTAATACAAATGAATAACAGTATTAGAGGATACCTATTTTGTTGGACAAACTATCTATTTAAAGTAACAAGCTTTCCAGAGATGCAGATCTCTTCCTCAAGTCTAAATAAATACTCCTTGCATGTCACATCAGTGTAAAGGTTAAACAAACAATAAATAACAGCCATTTTGGAACTGATGAGGAAGAGTAGGGGGAATCGAAAATGTATATGGAAAGTTGGGCATGGTTGCACAGATGAGGGATAAGGAGAACGAAGTCTATGTATTTATTCAATATATAAATGTAACCAAAAATATTTATCAAGACTCAATAATCTAACAAAATAAAGCAACAAAGTATGGACAAGACAAATAAATGACATTTTTGCAATGGCTCACAGTCTGTAATGGGGTTAAGTACATTTTTACTCTCAAATCTTATTGTTTTTCACATCTATAACCATGTGTGGCATATATAGTATCTCACATAACTGTATATGGGGGGTATGATCTATACTGTGTGTGTACACAATTTACAGAATTATTATATGTGTTAACAGATCATCCACACCTAGGGCCTCATTCTATTATCGGCCGTAAATCGGCCGTAAGGCTGCGATTCCTTGCGAGGGTTCAGTTAACTCGCGATTCTATTATACGGCCCCGCAAGGATCTCCTTTTACGGCCGGCCGCATATCTTGGAACCGGCCGTAAACTGTGAAATATAAAAACTCAAAAATAAATTCAAGCCTGCACTGTACAGCTCTGTAAATGCTAGGGATCATATTGGGGGACATGAGGAATAAAAGGAACCCACTCTCAAGCTTGCACATCTGCCCAAACCCTAGTTCAAATTAACTGTTTATTTGCCGGCTGCGGCGTGGGCGTGTCTGAGGTGCTCCAAGCACTCTGGACTTTTTACATGGATATTTTACGGATATTAAAAATGAAATATTTTACGGATTTGAGTACAGGATAATTATGTGCTATTTTTTCTAACACCTAAAATCCCTTTATAGTCTTCTCAAAGTGCAGGATGGCTTTATTTGAGCTATTTTATGTGCTTAATTGGTGCTAGCGAGACCTTTTTCCTGCAAGTAACTGCGGCTCGTTTTTAGCCTTGCAGAGAGGTTTCCCGGAGCAATTGAATTGCAAATCTCTTGCGGCCGTTTTAGATCAAAGGCTTTCCTCCGGCGCGATCGGCCGCAAGAGATAGCAAGGCACCGGCCGCAAGCCTGCCGGAGCCTACGGCCGTAAGGGAATAGAATAGCAGAATAGCTTGCGGCCGGTCCTTGCGGCCCCGCAGCGGCTGCGGCCGATAATAGAATGAGGCCCCTAGTGTCATAAAATGTATTCTGGTTGTGTCCCATCCAAAAAGGAAAAATGCTTCCACAATTCCTTTCTCTTAATCTCTTCAAAGTATAAATGGTTTTGCCACTTACCAAACTATGGACTGAAGGGGTTCAACAAGTGTAATTAAAAGGTTTAATCAAAAAGTACATTAAAATGTATGGATACCAAACCAAAATAATAAATAAATATATTGGGATCTAACAATAATCTGAGCTGGTTTATGTGGGTCAAATTGCATTGAAAGCTTTCAGAAATATTAAGATGTTGAGGATGCAACCTTCATTGTCACCTAATAGAACCTCATTTGATATAGCATTGCTCCCAAGAACGGGTCCTCATCCAATCATGAACAAGTGTGTAGGTACAATTTTTGGTCTTATGTGCCTTCAGATGTATGTAAGTAATTTCTTTCCATTGTTTATTGTACACAGAGTGACAACATCTGCAGGCACACTAAAGATAAAATATAATAATAGCATCCAATGAAAATAACTTTAAAGCCCTTCAAAACATTTTTTTATTCTTTCTAGGTTATTGCAGCCTGTAGCAGTCACGGCAGTGGAACAGCCAAAGGAAAGAAGAATATTGCAAAAAGGGTATGTGCTTTTTCTGCTTGTAAATAAGTAACTTGCAGTATTAATTGTGTGCGCTACAAGGTTCAGACATTTATATAATATGTACATTTAGATCCACATCTTTGTCTAATGAGTACACGACTGACAACAAAAAAACAAAGTTCATTTTGAAATAAATTAGTTATCCTTTGACACAACAATTGGTAATAATACACGTTTTATTTTAAATATTTACATTGGTAAATTACTGTCCCTAGATTGCTAGTAAAAATGTTTAATTTTCCAATTTAAAATCTGTAAGTTACATTTTAGAGCTTTTTTTTAAATATAAAACCAAGGTAACACACATCTCCATACTCACAGTTAGCTGCAAAATGCTTTAAAAATGTTATTTATAATTTTTTTTCTATAGCTGCTCCTGATTTTTATTTAAGGGTGGACTGTCTATATTCATGTTAAGCTGTCGTCATGTCTGTTAATTTAAAAAAAATGCTTGGTAATTAATATGTCAAATTTTGACAAGTTAGTAAAGCCTCATCATTACATAGCCCCTTAGTAAGCCGGTTTCCCATGAATTCTATCAACAGAGTCTAACTCGGGCAGAGAGCCTGCGGCCTCTTCGACGTGCAAAGAGAAGATGGGTCCTCACCACCATTGTCTTGGAAGAGAATGATCCAGGGCCCTTCCCCAAACTTGCTGGTGATGTAAGAAAGAGTGCCTGCTAAACAAACTATTGCAAGTCTATGAGTAAATGATCACAAGAAAGAAATGTGTTGTCCAACAAAGTAAAATGTGTTAATGTCTTTATAGTACAAAATGTAATGTAATAAATCTGCTAGGTACAGTAAATAATTTCCTCATAACAATGACAACTTAATCTTGCAGTCTGTTTGTTGTGACAGTAAAATTATACTATAGTAAATTAAAGAGGCATAAACTCACAATGTGGCAATAAAACGAATATATGTGTCATAGTTCGATTTATTACACATAAAAGTATATACTGTATAGTAAAGTACTGTTTACACTATAAGATATGACTTTATGTTCATCTATATAGCAAATTGTCACCCAATGTCTCATTTGTGGACACTTTGTATTATATGGAATAAACAACCCAAATTACGTTATCAAGGTTCTCACAAGTTACTCAGAGTTTTCTGATCTATAATAAAATTACTTTGCAGAATACATGATCATTGTAATCTATTTTGACTTGTAATATTCGTATTATGTACATTTAGGGATACATTATTCCATATAAAATGAGTGTACTTTACCTTTTGCTGAAGTAAATCTGTTTTACACAAATTAAATTCACAATGGAACTAACCAAAAACTGTTCATTGTGGTGTTTTTTGTAATTCTATGCTTTTTTTTTCTTTTCATTGTGAAATATTTCTAGCTGTTCAATGACCGGGCGTCAAACATGTCTATCAAGTATCTTATTAGTGGCCCTGGAGTGGATGAGTTCCCCGAGTTTGGCTTATTCTCTATTGATGACCTTAACGGTCAGGTCTTCGTTCACCGCAGCATTGACAGGGAAAAGACACCAATTTTTATGGTAACTATAAACATGAGACGTCCGTACACATACCACTCTTATAACACATTCCCACATGCTACCTTACATAGGTGAGTCTAGTGATTTACATAATAACGTGGTTTATCCTAGAGACTTCAGTTGTATTATTTGTCTTATCTTGCAATGTGAAAGAAGACTTGTTTTATTAATATCCTCCACCCACTCCTTCACATTGGGAGCCACATACAATCATTTAGACAAATCTAATGAAATTGGAAGTAACTTGACTGAATTGTTAGCACAATATTATGATATGCATATCTGTTTGGATAACTGTATTATAAGTGTGCTAATAATGATAAACATAATTCTTGAGATTAGAACTTTCTCCTGTTATCTCTCTAGCTAAAATGGGACTTCATAGAGTAACACAAGAATTGGAGCAACTCACCTCACTAGTTAAAAAGCTCCCACATTAGTGAATGCATCCCTGACTTTGACTTTTTTACTTATGACATACACAGATATGCTTTGATGCGGCTGAAAGATCAACTGGAATTATTGTGGATAGATCCCTAATTTTTAACGTTGAAGTTAAGGACAAAAACGACAATGCACCAGAGTTCACCAAAAAGGAATATAACATTGGGGTGAAAGAAACATTTAACCTAGGTAAGCAATATTTCAAATGTCTGTGTTGGTTATTGAAATGTTAGTTAAGCTCTTGTTCTTCTCTGAATGGGAGAACAACCGACCTGCAGACATACTTTTCAGACATGAAATGCTTTTGTCAATGAAAACCTGATATCCCTTGGTACAGTGAGCAAGTGGTCCACATCTAGGTTACATTATATCCCTCTCACTTTAGAAGGGCATAGGAGGTGGGGAGGGTGGGTTAACAGGTTTTATATTATAAACCGCAATCATTGTAACACAAATGCTTTAAACTTGGGGACATAGTAGGAAAATATGGAATCATATGCCCCCTTAAATATTTTAATATACATTTCTCCTCCTTCTCTATTTCCCTTCACCATTTCCCTCTCACTTCATCCCTTCTCTGTATCACCCATTCTTTCTATCTCCCCCTTTCTCCTCTCTATTCCCTCTATCCCTTCTCTTTCTTCCTCTCTCCCTTTTTTTATTCTACCCTCTCAAAGCTTATTTGACTCAATGATTCTTTCTGTCCTTTCCTTTGCTTATTTTTTTATATATTTTTTTTCTCAACCTCTCTTCCTCT
The DNA here is from genome assembly GCA_027410445.1 of Discoglossus pictus. NCBI lineage: Eukaryota > Metazoa > Chordata > Amphibia > Anura > Alytidae > Discoglossus > Discoglossus pictus. The sequence goes on from CM050174.1 coordinate 3,993,793, forward strand.
CCCTGGTGTTTCTTTCTCTACCATTTCTCCCTTTCTTTCCATGAAGGAATTTATTTCCCCCCAAAATATTTTGGTATGTTTTTGTTTATTTACCTTGCTCTGGATCAAACAATATTAAAATAGAAAACATGAATCAGTGAATATCAAACAAGTGAATAGGGCAAAGTTTAGATAAAATACTGACGAATGAACAACTCTATCCTTTGGTACATAAGATGGGGCAGTGTAATCCATGGTAGAGTTTTGCTGAGTCCATAATGACTTGGAAAACATTGAACCATTAAACCAATCTAGTCAACCCATGTTAAATTGTAATAATAGTTAGAGTTACGCACGTCCCATGCACACAGTGACTGCACTACTTCCTCTTATACAGATACCAGGGAAGAACTGAAGGAAGAGTTCATACATTTTCTGCACCTTTTCACTTTTATTAATGGTTATTGCTGAACCCACATTTCTCATTGATTAGACTGTTTCGGTAAGGTTTAAATTATATTCTCTAAAATATTTAACTTCCTTGCAGTACTGCTCAGGACAATGAGAGAGGTGGGTAGGGGTACAGCAATTGTCATTGAGATAAACTGTGTTTAAATTATATTTTCTGACTATAACTTTAGTATATATATATATACATATAAAATAAATAAAAAGTACATCTGTGTTCACATTTGAATGTCTAAAGCAAGTTAAAAAACCTGCTTCCAGCTCAGAGTTCCAAGAAAAATACGTTATTACACTGCATTCTGGGAAGCTGAGCTGGGACTTGCAAATGTGCCCACAAATACCTCACTCTTCAATCCGTAGCCATTATCAAACATGGCTTCCTTTAAGCTTATGTATGCTGTATTACACAGCTTTAATGCAAAGCCAGGGTTGGATTAAACACAAGCTGAGTAACCAATCCATGTACAGCTGTTTCAAGCTTACTGGCTATCATCAGCATGGAGCGGGATCTCAGCCTGTGTTGTGGACCTTATGAGTAGGTAGTTCACCACAACAATCATTAATAATACGGTGGGCAAAAGAGCGGTAGAAGCCCTCCACCGTACAGTATATATATATATATATCATGTTATAATGCGATGATGCTTGAAGCTGACCTATTTACATTTTCTTTCTTTTCATACACCAGACAACCCAATCATACAAGTAGTCGCTATAGACAGTGACTTAGAGGATACTCCTAATTCAGAAGTTGTATATTCCATGGTCTCCCAGATACCTGCGCTTCCTGATGTGTCTTTCAGTGTCGATCCCAATAATGGGCTGATCAGAGGAAAGGGTTGTCTTAACTATGAGGTACAGTTTTATACTTTTTCAGACTCACAGCCCTTTCAAGAAAATATTATAAAAACAGTTATTGAGCATCACATTTAAATGGTGAATTAGGAATGTATGTTTCCATACATTAGATTTTGTGCTTCAGCAAACTCAAATAAATAAATAACCTAAAAGGTATTGGATTGAAACACAAGATAAAAAAAAAATTATTTGAATTTATTTTACACTTTGTTTTCATGGGAAAAAAATGCAAGTTAGCAAATGTAATGTTGAGCCTTTAAAGCTTGTATGTGATCCAAATGCCCCACTGAAGCTGAAATTACCTGCTTTTTGTCTTATGTTTAACTATGTTTAAATATACTAAATGGCATTTAAGATTTGTAGGGCTCTTAGTATCTATAATGACTCATCAAAGCCAAAATTCATTCTTTAGGTTAATAAAGTTTCACATTATTTAATCACATGTGGAATATAATACTACTTACATTAATGGAAGCAGAAGTAAAGTAATGGTTTGTAAAAAATCACAAAGAAAAACTGATTACCGTATATACTCGAGTATAAGCCGAGTTTTTCAGCCCCTTTTTTTAGGCTAAAAAGGGCCCCTTCGGCTTATACTCGAGTCACTCTCCCCCCCGTGTCTCTCTAACCACCCCGTGTCTCTCTAACCACCCTGTGTCTCTCTAACCACCCCGTGTCTCTCTAACCCCCCCGTGTCTCTTTCCCTCCCCCCTCCTCATCCTCAACACCCCCTCCTCATTCTGAAACCCCCCTTCTCACTTTACCCCTCTAAATACCTCTCCCTTTCCCCTCACTTACATCCATCTGCAGCTTCTCCTCCGGCCTCCGCCCCTTCCGGCTTCGGCACCCAGTATATGCTAATGACGTGACGTCACATGCGCGCCACGTCATTAGCATTGGCCGGGTCAAGACGCCGGATGGAGCGTGGAGCCCGGAGGAGAAGCTGCAGATCGAGGTAAGTGAGGGGAAAGGGAGATGGGGAGGTATTTAGTGGGGTTTAGAATGAGGAGGGGGGTTTAGAATGAGGAGGGGGGTTTAGGATGAGGAGGGGGGTTTAGGATGAGGAGGGGGGGTTTAGGATGAGGAGGGGGGTTTAGGATGAGGAGGGGGGTTTAGGATGAGGAGGGGGGTTTAGGATGAGGAGGGGGGTTTAGGATGAGGAGGGGGGTTTAGGATGAGGATGGGGGGTTGAGGATGAGGATGGGGGGGTTGAGGATGAGGATGGGGGGTTTGAGGAGGGAGGTTGTGGATGAGGAGGGAGGTTGTGGATGAGGAGGGGGGTTGTGGATGAGGAGGGGGGTTTAGGATGAGGATGGGGGGGTTGAGGATGAGGATGGGGGGGTTGAGGATGAGGATGGGGGGGATGAGGAGGGAGGTTGTGGATGAAGAGGGAGGGAAGTTGTGGATGAAGAGGGAGGGAGGTTGTGGATGAAGAGGGAGGTTGTGGATGAGGAGGGAGGTTGTGGATGAGGAGGGAGGTTGTGGATGAGGAGGGAGGTTGTGGATGAGGAGGGAGGTTGTGGATGAGGAGGGAGGTTGTGGATGAGGAGGGTGGTTGTGGATGAGGAGGGGGGTTGTGGATGAGGAGGGGGGTTGTGGATGAGGAGGGAGGTTGTGGATGAGGAGGGGGGTTGAGGAGGGAGGTTGAGGTGGGTGATAAGGAAGGGAGAAAGAGACACATGGAAGGGAGAGGGGGGGAAGAGACACAAGGAAGGGAGAGGGGGGAAGAGACACAGGGGAGGGAGAGGGGAGAAGAGACACAGAGGAAAGGGGGGGGGGACACAAGAAAAGGGCACAAGAGGGACACAGGGGGCACAAGAGGGACACAGGGGGCACAAGAGGGACACAGGGGACAGCACATTTCCCACCCTCGGCTTATACTCGAGTCACTCATTTTTCCCAGTATTTTGTGGTAAAATGGGTGCCTCGGCTTATACTCGAGTATATACGGTATGTTCAAACAATGATTTTAAGGACATGAAATTTATTTTTATCATACATTTAAAAGCACATGTTTTAAACGTTATAAGAGTGTATTTTTCATGATATTTTTTTGTAAAATGTGTTTTAAATTGATTGGAAACTAGCATGGTATGCCACAGGAAATACCTCAGTGTGAACAGAGAGAGTGCCCAACTAGATGTCATTGGCACATGCGTATGACATGTAGCTACATTGCTGCACATTGGCTGACAGAGACAGAACAATACACCCAAAAATACGGAGCTATTAGAAAATACCACTCTCATTCTGCCAATGTTCCTCTGTAGACTGCCAGCATCATCAAGCTAATTGTGCGAGCACGTGATAAGGGAGAAACGCCAATGTCATCCAGTTCTACTGTTGTGATCCGTGTTGAGGATGGGAACAACCACATGCCAACTATAACTGAGTCGAAGGTAAGTACAGGCAGACCCCGCTTAACACTACCCTGTTTAACACTGATTCATTATAAAGCTATTTTTGCCTGACACATCCCCCACTGGAAATAACACAGTTTTTGCCCGACACATTCCCGATTAACACTGATTTGATGCTTGTGGATCATTCCAGAGGGTGCACAGAACCAGCACAGACAATTGGTCATAACATATGACACAGTCTATTTTTATGGGCAAGTTACTATTTTATATATATATATATATATAATTAGTACTTCGAAAATGAACTTAAATATATTTTAAAGTGGGTTGCATGAGAGTTCTATTACTATGTACTATTGTGCCATCTCATATTCAGATATGATGTGTGTATGTAATAAGTTCATTAGCCTGTATTAGAACACCACCTGCCCGCATGGCTTATGAGTTTTCTTAAAACGAGCTTCCCCAGCTTTGGTATTAAGCTCATTTAAATAGCATACTATTTTCTGTGTAATATGGAAATAATAAAGCAATTTCCATTCAAATTCAAAAAGCACTTTTGGGATGTATTAATCCTACTCCAAAGCTGTCCCGCAGAGAATAAATTGACTACGTGTGGCTTCCTTCCTTAACCAGAACTGGATATGTGCTGCTTTGCCAGTTCTCAGTCTGTTTGGAGTATGATGTAGAAAAAACATCCCAGGATGTAAAGTGTTATTGGCTGAAAAACAACATGGATTCTTACTATAGAGGAGAACTGTCTGATGAAGGAGATACTATTTATACGGTGCTTGTCTGTAGGACAGCTTTAACATAAGTTTAAAACATTACCAACACATTTAGTTTTTTTATTCTAGTTTAAACAATGGTTTTTCTGTTGATTCATTGTTGCTGATGGATGAGGATTGGTAGGTTTGCTATACAGTGTCCATTTAAAGACCGTAACTTGTTAGAAAGTAAAAATTATAAATAGATAAAGATATTGCTATAACTTGATATGTAAATCAATAGGGGATTTGGGTGCAAGTGTCACATTCATTTCTATCAAAAGACCTTGCCATATGAGTGCAATCTTTAAGAAACTCAGAAATCTTATTGGCTTAAGTAGATAAGTCATGGTGAATCTATGCATACAGTAAACTAAAATTCAAGTTTGCTATTTTAAGCTGTCAGTTATTCTTTCTGATCCACCCACATATTTAAATGTATATGTTTTTTGATGAGAGATTATTGCTTTTAATTCCTTTATTTAGCGCTGTGTAAAATGATGGCTCTTTATAAGTAAAGGTTAATAGTCATATTAATAATAATCAAGAGAGACACTGGCTGTGACTGCACTGAAGATAATGGACTCTATGCCTCAGGCTTATCAGTAATTAATAACAAAGATTACCCATTAATAATAGAGTTGAATCTCTGCTAATGGATCAGAAAGACTGACTGACAGCTCAACATTTCAGAGTTTGTTTACTGTAGGAAATTGCATTATTTTATTGACATACAATTGATAAACCATTTTTATTAACTGTGCTTTTAAATCATACTATATTTGGAACCTCTGCTGTATTGCTTTAAAGACTGGGTTTTTTAACTTCATTTCATTGAACCCTGTATCAAGATGAGACTTCTGCAGTTGTGCAATAACACTGGGCTGCAAATCATTCCCTAAAAAACAGCCTATGCAGCCATTAAGAAGCTTAGTAAATCTGTCTTGGTCTTGATCTGAAACTAAAATAATGTTATTGGACCCACAAAGTAACTGGGTGGGTATGATTGTATGCATGTTCCACCTGAAAATTACATTGTGTGTATTACATTTTCCCTTTTAGTATGACCTAAACATCCGTGAGGGAGAAATGAAAAATAACATCCTGAGAATTAAAGTGGAAGATAAAGATAAACCGAAAACACCGGCCTGGAGAGCGAAATTTCATATGATATCTGGAAATGAGAAGGGATTCTTTAACATGACTACAGATCCCGAAACAAACGAAGGCATTCTGGACATTATAAGGGTAACATTTCATTTAATAGTATGGATAGCTGTCTTCTACAGGGTCACAAATCCAGAAAGATATGAAAGTTATGAAGTAAGCCCCTGCTTCATTTAAGTCCTAAACACATCAGGTTTCAAGTGGAACACAAAAATAATAATAATTAGTCACTGACCACATCAGCTGTATTCCAGCAGGGCGTACGCCACATGCCCAAAGCAGGTTGTATTTAGCGTCAACCTACTGTTTTTTACATTGAAACATATACAGTTGACATATTGGACTATACAGTACAGGGCTCTCTAGACCTCATACGGAAATACTGGAGATAAAAATATTTCTATTCTCGTAAAGGGACGTGGAACATATTTTTGCATGTGTTTCAAAGAGCATGATTTAAATATTGTGTATGCATCAAAAAATATTGGGTAAAACATGTGCGTCCTTGAAATTGTCAGAAAATGCACAGAGCGTATATATTATAGGTATCATTGTCAGACAAGTAACCCACACAGCTATATTAATGCACACTGACTGACAGAAGCAGAACCCCCCCAAATAAACAGCCCAGAGATCCTTCTATAAAGTCACACACCCAGAAAGACAAATAAAGGCTATAAAGTTTAAGTCCCATAAGAAAACAAGTTTTAAGGATATTCTTGTTTATATACAAATGGGACAAAAACATGGTTGTGCACTGAGCACATCATTTAAAAAACAAAGAAACCACATTGTGACACATTTACGAATACCCTCTTTCAGATGCAATAAAAAAAATCTATCTCTCCATAAAATTCTGTGTTTTACCTATGAAAAGCTACAATGGTCCACTAAATGTTCTTCCATAATCAAAAGGTAATTTAACAAGTGTTACTGAGTGGGATAACAAATGTGATTTATTGAGATCTGTTAGTAGCATCCAACATCTCACTTCACACACTCCTCTTCATATTGCTAGATTTGTAGCAGGAGAATACAAGTCTCGGTGGGTACACAAAATGTCAGTGTATGTATTGTTTGGGATGTCATTGGTAATTCTATTTTTTTCTTGTTCTTGTAGCCTTTAGATTTTGAGGGGACCCCCACAAAGCAAATTATTGTTTCTGTAGAAAATGAGGAATCCTTTTATTCCTGTCAGAAAACCAAAACCAAGTTGGACCCATCATCCCTTAAACCTAATGTGACTGTTTTCATATCTGTGTTGGATGCGAATGATCCTCCCATTGTTAACCCTGTACGTCAGATTGTTCGAGAAAAAGAGGGTCTGAAGCCAGGGTCAGTGCTAGTAAACATTAATGCAACGGATCCCGATCTAGTCCCAAACAAAATCAGGTAAGGTTTGGTTTAATGACGATGTGAAAGTATATTCAGTCCCTGGTATAAATCATTTTTTCTGTTGTCCCATGATAATTTCATGTTAGCCGGACTTCTATTCTTACTCTTAATGGCTCTACCTATCTTTAATTGTGCAGTTTCACATATTTACATGCATAGTTACCTAGAGTGCAGTGCAATAACTATTTCTTTAGATCTTTTAAATACTCCTGAAAAAATAATTTAGTTTGGAAATCTCTTAATCTTATCTATGAAGAATTTTCAGTTGATACTTTAAAATGTTTCATATACTACAACCATACTGTTTTTAATCATTCAGTTGTGCTTATCCATGGAGTTATGTATACCATACGGTATCCTTAAGGTTATCTTGGCTAAGATACCGGAGTGGGTTGTCAGTTTTTGGCTAACCTCTCTTCTATGATCTGACCCTACATGTAATAGCTCACAGCTTCATTGAGGTACACAAGCTTCTTCACCATGACAAGGTAGATCCGGAAGGGGACAACCACACTACATACATAATAAAGTAGCACTTAACAATAACTTTATTGCTAAACTAAATATGCTGACCTGGGCTCTTAAGGATACAACACTGCATAATAACAATAAAATAAATGATTTCCTATTCTATTATGACAGGTACAAGATTGCATCTGATCCTGCAGGCTTGGTCACCATAGATGAAAAGACTGGAGTTGTAACTACTGTGAAAGAACTTGACAGAGAATCTCCTTATGTTAACCAAACGTTATACACCATTGTAGTCCATGCTATAGATGATGGTAAGAGCGAGCTTGGCTGTATGTTTCATCATTATAATCATTTTATCACCCTATATGTTAAAAGTATAATGTCTTTATGGGCACACACTTAACTTTGCAAGTCTATCAGTGATGTAGGCTGCTAGTCAGATAAAACATAAGTCAAGGAAGATGATACAACACATTACAGACTCCCTTTTGGTACAAAAAATGATCAGTTAGAGCCATGTCTTAAAGATTGAGTTTTGTAGATATCGGCCAACTGACTTGGCCACTGAATCAAGGAGCACTGCATAATGAAGAAAATGTGAAAACTTAAAGTCTAAGACCACAGTTAAGCAGGAAAAATTCTTAATTCATCTGCTGGAACCTGAGGGATCTGTGGTGGAAGTTGTGTGTCGGGCGGGGGGGTTTACGTTTCTGGAGAGCTATGTTGTCATTGAATGATTCAAGGTGTCCGCTTTTGGTTCAGTAAGGGGAAGGGGTATGGTGTCAATCTCCATTTTATCCTATTATCAAACAAAGGCTCTGGAGTTCTACCTGTTGCCACCTTCCTGTACGCCTCTCTTCACTGATAACTACAAACACACAACTCCATCATCCAGCTCTCAGAATGAGATGCAACAAGAACAAAATGATTTCCTGTATTCTTCAAAAATTCAGATTTCCCCCAAAAATGTTTATGTCCATGGGGTTGACAGCTGAAATATTGTTAGTCTCATACACACTAGACCAACAAGAGTCTATTTTTGTTGAACTGCAGTGGTCCTTTAATACTTCTGTGCTGAGGACGATGTCTTCATAAAACCTGACCTGTTTTATGCCTTGAGAACATGGTTGAAAGACACTGCTTTAGAAAGAAGCATTTATCAATTAAAATCCGTGATTTTTTTGCAAAAACATTTTTATTTGTGGCAGGTAGTTTTTGCCTTAAGGAATCATAGCACACTGAGCATTGACAACATTATAGCCCATATTTATCAAAGGGTGAATCACCTTGGTTTATTGATTTGGCTCAGTTCATCTCAAAACACTACTTGCTTTCAGTATTGAAATTGGCAAATGTATAAAATGTCTTATGTAAATTCATCAGTAGGGATCGTATTCATATTTATGTGCTGTATTGCATGTTGTAATGAATGTGGTTTGAAGTATATTGCGTATCTAGTAATGGTTTACAATGGGAGGCATATAATAATAATATGATAGGGACATTTTACGTATTATGTCAAAGTCAATCCAACTTTGATGTCAATGTCCACAATTCCTTGGCTGCCATAAGAACTCATGTAAGGCTGGCTTGTAGTTACGGCAGTCCACCTTAAAGAAGTTATTATGGGAACCATGGAATGGAGGCCATTGGCATACATACATAAAATTGTATAGACTTTCCCCATTCCCATAAAATGTACTGACTCCCTGGGAATTTAGCCCGTAGATCTCTTCCTCTAACGTGTGCTCGCAGGAGACTCCTACCCTGAATCTCAGTAATTTTCATAAAAATGCTACCCACTAACACATTACAGAAGCCCTGACACTCTCCCATGTCTGTCTATGTCTCTATCGATCTATCTTACATGAACCCCTTCCCATAGCAGGAGTTAAATAATGAAAACTAATGCAGGGATTTATGACCCCTCCGCCTATGACTTGCTGCCTCCTATAAGCTAGGTATCCCCATGAATTTTCCCTTAATATCTGCTACCCCCTATGAACCAGCATGTCCCCTGAGTTTCCACCAAAGTGTAATTATGCGGGTGCTTTCTGTTTAACACTGAATCCAGATGATGTATTTGGAGTCTGTTGAATGCTAATTGCTCCTCCTGTGTTCACACAGTGATAAACAGAAATCATGGACTGTCTGTTGGGTCTTGAGGAGAGGTTTGGGAACCGCTGCTTTAGACCAATCCTTTAACTGAAACAAGTTGGGAAGATGTGTTGTTGAGTAGTCAATAAGTCAAATAGCTTTATTTGCCTAAACAGTTTATTCAAAAGTGTTAGTTATTTAAAACCATCTTAATTTATAATCCCTTTCCAAATCTTCATTCTGCTTAGGAAAAAAATTAATAAAAAGGTCAGTGAAAGTAGAAGACAAAGAAAGCTCCTTGGCATTTTATTATAAGTTCAGAATTATAAGTCACTCCATTTTCTTTAAAAAAAAACAAACCTTTAACAATGAATACCATGTGCTCTGTAAAATGGTGGGATTTTTGCTTCAGCATCCCTTTTAACAGGAAACACCTCCCACTGATGTTTTCTCCATTTTGATTCTTTGTAGGTGTTCCACCACAAACAGGGAGCGGCACTGTGCTCCTCCATATTTCAGATGTGAATGACAATACGCCTCGACTCATCACACCTTACATAGAAACATGTGAGCAGGCAACCAGGGACGCAGGATTTTTAGTCAAGGCTGAAGATAAAGACCTGGATCCGTACGCTGGCCCATTCAAGTTCGAGCTGGCAGATGATTCCAGAATGAAGGATACCTGGAAGATTGGAAGAAGCTTTGGTGAGTTACTCATCTGTGCGTCCCTAACATGTGTACCATAGTGCTCAGTTGTTTAGCTTTGATATAAACCATTGCTCTGAGCTAGTAGTTACCCACTGAAAGACATTATTTGCCTTTGGAGCAGTTTCATTAACTGCATTTTGCAATAACAGATTAAAAGTTTTAGTTTTTTAACTATTTCAGCACAGATTCTTCTGTTAAACTTCATAATGTAAAAACCTTGGAATTCTATGCACCTATAACAATGTATATAATAATGCAAACAGAGGCTTTAGTGTGTATTCCAATGCTACAGTGTGACGCTTTTGCTTATATGTCTTTTTGAAAGAATGCGATGCTGCAGCATTACATTAGGCAGGTACTTACTCAATAAATTGGTGTTAATGAATATGTTTATCCATAACACCAATAAACCACAATAAAATATATTTTCCCTTTTCAGGTGACTCTGCTGAACTCTCATTTATCAAAAGCCTTCCAAAGGGGAATCACTCTGTGCCCCTCAGAATTTATGACAGGCAGGGCTCCCCTAGCACACAGACCTTGTATGTACGAGTGTGCTCCTGCCCAGATGGGACCACGTGTGAAAAGATGCAGCCGGCAGCACAGACCCTGGGGGGTGGAGCTATTGGAATTATGGTTGCAGCCCTGCTTTTAATGTTGTGTAAGTAAGATAATCCAGTTAAACAAATATTCCCTTTGTGTTTTTTGTTGTTCCGTGGCATTGATCGATCACTTGTTCTTTCATTTTCTCAACAGTGGGATTTTGCTTGCTTGTGTGTTTCTTTTGCTCCTCTTCAAACAAACATAAGGTCTTCCTGCCCAATGATGAAGGCAATCAGACACTGATCAAATATAATGAAGAAGGAGGAAGTGCACTGAGTCAGGTAATTCAGCCATTTACTGATAATCACTTACTGCAAGCACGCTATATTGTAATATTTATTGCGTTCGCTTTACTCGGTGCAGAATAACCAGACAGAAAGAGGGGCTTGTGTAAGAATCTTTAGTGGATCGGCTCCAGTAATTAATATTTATTGGGAAGTTATGTTATCCCGAAAAGTTATGAATTGTTACTATACTTTTAATTTCCCTCTTCCTGCATCTGGGTAGCTGCCATGTTGGCCCTATCAATTTATCCCATCACTCAGAACATGATAGCCATACAGCAAGCAGTGAATTTCCATTTTTCTTCTTCTATTACAAATATATTTCCTACAAAGCTCTATTAGTAGATATACATACTGAGGTTTCCCAACATCACACAATGATGTATGGAAGGAGGGAGACAGATTCCTTTGACAACCCCCTTGAAGTGAGCTGGGGGAAATGTAAAATAAATATAAAAAGATAAATTATCCCTTTCACCAATACCACTTTAAAATCTTGAAAGGAAATCTATGTTTTCAGAGTCTGAGAGAGACCGTGACAGAGATTCACAGAGGCTGAGATGAGGTGTCACAGGCTGCTCTGACGGTGCCACCCATTGAAAACAGAGCAGCATAAAACACTAAGATGCACAATGCTTCTCCTGCGATGCATAGTGAATCTCCCTCAATGTTACTTCATGGTCTTACAATTGGGGTGTGTGTCACATGAGTTTATGGTTTGATTTGTAACTCCAGCTTTTTTCAACAGGCAAGTGCAGCCATACTTTCACCTACTAAGGCCGGAGCTGGAAACATGTATATCAAGGTAAGAAAATACTCAATACCATTATTATTATTATTATTATTATTATTATTATTATCATCTCATAAATAGTGCATCTGCTGACAAAATTGTAATGGCGGTCAGTACTTTTATTTTGAATTTGAATCCAATAAAAGGTGTCAGATTTACTTCACCTTTTATATTTTGTTCCAAACACTAGACCACTCTTTTTACTTATTTTACAGTGAATCCTGAAATTATAAGTAGCAAATATCTCAAATTTCTTCTTCCTTAGCTGACAGTGATGTGTACTTTATTCACACAGAATGTTATTTTCTTAGATATAAATCATACTGCCTGGGAGTTTAAAGTTCTGTAATTCAAACCAAAGCAGAAGTCGTAATATACGGGACAGAGATAGTGTATGGATAATGTATATAATGTATCAATACAAGGTGCATAACATCAACATTAAATCCATGTAAAGCTTGTCCCTTAGGCATACATCACATTCTTGTGGATACATTTATCTTCAGATTTGTCACTTCAGGCGAGGAATGTTGTTTAAAAACGGTGAAATATTTATTTACAAAATAGCTGGGTGGACAATAATTCATGATTTATTTAAAGGGATATGTAAGTGAGCTGGATTATAAATGCATCTGATCGTGGAGAATTAGCAGTGTATGAAAAAAAAATTTTGCATGAAAAAATATCAAAATAAATATTTAAACTATCAAAATAAACAGTGAATTGCCCCGTCACCTCCCCCAGCACCAGTGAATTGTCCCGTCACCTCCCCCAGCACCAGTGAATTGTCCCGTCACCTCCCCAAGCACCAGTGAATTGCCCTGTCACCTCCCCCAGCACCAGTGAATTGCCCTGTTACCTCTCCCAGCCCCAGTGAATTGCCCCGTTACCTCTCCCAGCCCCACCAAAATGCCCCATCACCCCTCCCAGCCTTAGCAAATTTCCCCGTCACCTCTCCCAGGCCCAGTGAATTGCCCCGTCAACTCTCCCAGCCCCTGTGAATTGGTTAGGCTTTGGTGCCTTCACTGCTGCAACCTGAGTTCAATTCCAAGAGAACCAAGAGGTCACACCATCCTGAAGCCATATAGGGTTGGGCCTGGTTAGTACTTGGTTGGGAGACCACCTAGGAATACCAGGAGCTGTATGCTGTGGACCACCAGAGAAGGAAGTGACAACCCACTCCAGTATCTCTGCTATGAATACCAAGTGGATTAGCATGGTGTGTTGTGGTGTATGAGGTCACAGATTCAAACTCGACTGAGCAACGCAAACCCAACAAACATGGTACAGGTCACAGCTTCATTGAAATACACCAGCCCCTTCACCACAACACTCAGACACTCACACACGCACAGACATTCACAGACTCTGACTCACATAGGGCCTCATTCTATTATCGGCCGTAAATCGGCCGTAAGGCTGCGATTCCTTGCGGGGGTTCAGTTAACTCGCGATTCTATTATACGGCCCGCAAGGATCTCATCTTACGGCCGGTCGCATATCTTGGAACCGGCCGTAAGCTGTGAAATATAAAAACGCAAAAATAAATTCAAGCCTGCACTGTACAGCTCTGTAAATGCTAGGGATCATATTGGGGGACATGAGGATTAAAAGAAACCCCCTCTCAAGCTTGCACATCTGCCCAAACCCGAGTTCAAATTAACTGTTTATTTTCCGGCTGCGGCGTGGGCGGGTCTGAGGTGCTCCAAGCACTCTGGACTTTTTACATGGATATTTTACGGATATTAAAAATAAAATATTTTACGGATTTGAGTACAGGATAATTATGTGCTATTTTTTCTAACACCTAAAATCCCTTTATAGTCTTCTAAAAGTGCAGGATGGCTTTATTTGAGCTATTTTATGTGCTTAATTGGTGCTAGCGGGACCTCTTTCCTGCAAGTAAGCTGCGGCTCGCTTTTAGCCTTGCAGAGAGGTTTCCCGGAGGAATTGAATTGCAAAACTCTTGCGGCCGTTTAAGATCAAAGGATTTCCTCCGGCGCGAGCGGCCGCAAGAGATAGCAAGGCACCGGCCGCAAGCCTGCCGGAGCCTCCGGCCGTAAGGGAATAGAATAGCAGAATAGCTTGCGGCCGGTCCTTGCGGCCCCGCAACGGCTGCGGCCGCTAATAGAATGAGGCCCCTAGACACTAACACAGTGACAGACACTCACAGAGACAGACACTTACACACAGATACAGAAACTCACACACATACACAGAGACACTCACACAGACACTCACAGACTCCAGTCTCTGCCATGAATACCAAGTGGATCAGCATGGTGTGTTGCGGTGCATAAGGTCACAGAGAGTCAAACACGACTGAGCAACGCAAACACAACAAATATGGTACAGCTCACAGCTTCATTTAAATATACAAGCCTCTTCAACAAAACACCCACACAGACACACACCCACTCAGACACACACTCACAGGACAGGTCTCTCATTTAAGTGAAGTTTGCAAAATAATGTGGACTGTGAGGAGTTTTGAATACAGGAGAGGAGTGAGTGCAGAGAGTAGGGGGTGGGAAGTGATTGAACATGGAGAGACCCAATGATCATCTCGGAGTGCCAGCCATGCAAGAAGCTGTGAAAAAAGATTACAGAGAAATGGGAAATGTTGCATTAGGACGGGATGTCCGTATCCAGGCTCTGACTTTTTCTGTGTTGTGACTGGAAATGCATGAATTATCAGGTGGCTTACAATTAATCTGTGCATACGAGCTACTTAAATACAAATTAATAAAAACATCACTTAATAGCAAACTATTTATTACTTTCACTCCTAAATCTCCACCACTGCATTGGTGCTGTACAGACCTAAACAACACATTTCACACTGGAGAGAAAAATAATAATTTCAAGAGTTATTCTGTTTTTTCAAGCTGATATATCACTTCCAACTTCGAAGGAACCAATTGATTTTTTTGCACTTAGTAAAAAAAACCTCTCTACATATAGTCCAGTAAGAGTAATAATGGTGGAGCCTCTTTTTTTCAAGTTGAAGAACTTTTGGAGATGTCATAATCAGCTTGACACAGGCAATGAGTATATTTGTCTAGTAATAATTCCACAGTAGATGTGTTATACTCCTCTACAGATATGTAAATGAATTAGATTAAACATGATTTGCATTGTTGTGTGAGAAATATGTACAGGAGTAGTAGTTGGAATGATTTATATCTTCTTGTTTTAAATAATCCACCCTACAGCAATGTCATCTGGGCCTTTGATGCCTAATACAAGCCAGTTTTCCTTTATATTTTCTTACATCAGAACAAAGTCAGTGTTCTGTTTTTTAGTATATTAATTAATGAAGATGTTGACAGACATTTTTAGTTGGTATATTCAGCTTAAAGGGACTGAAGTCGTGGAGACTGCTCTGTGCTATCAGTTAGAGCAGTGAATTTCAAACCACAAAGGTATAAAATGCTTTTATTTATCTTATAATTGTTTTATATGGTGCAGATATCACTTTTAGACCACCTAAGTGTCTAAATGAAAAGCTACCTCTAAATTATTATATACCTTTTCCCCTGCAATAATATTTTTTTCCTTGGCGGTGGGGGATTTTGATCTTTTCATCCTGCACTGATAGATGAACCTTAGGCAGCAGTTATATAAAAATGCATTACATTAGACCTATATATTTTTCATTTATATATATATTAATATATTTATATACATTTATATGCCACATTCACCTTCTGCAGATAGATATGTCCTATGTATTTAAAGTTTCCTCCCACTTCAGCATAAACCATAATGTTAGATTACACAACAGCATAGTTGCGTACAAAAGGTTATATATTAGAGGCTGTACAAAATTGTATAATTTATATACATTGCTACAATAATATTCAAACTTGTTTAAGCAAAATCTATTTCTTGTTTTTTTTTTTAGGATACGGCTAGACCTTCACCTTCAGTTGTATCCCAGCGAGCACAATATGAGTCCTGGGAGAGGGTGAGTTTATCTTCTTTGTATGATCGCTTGTCTATGTGATCAAGAGACTTTGCTTCATCAGGTTTTGTGCTGGAAAACCAGTCTATGCAGTACAATGCATTATTTGGACAAAAACAAAAAATTACAATTGAAAATGGAATTTGGTGGACATGCTATACTACAAATCACAATATAATTAGTACAAGAAAGTGTACTTGTATTAAAGTTGTAGCTAAATATTCTAACTTCCTGATACTCACAGAGGGAGACGATATAACAGCCTCCTACAAGTCCTGTAGTCTTATTTTTAAAGTGAGCTTATGACTACATTTTATTTTATATTAAAGAGTGTTTTATTGATTTATTTTTTTTACTGCATTAAAAGCAATTTCTGCATAAATATAGCAATGCTCGATGTTAAGTATCTAACACTAGATGTTTTTAATCGCAATCTGACCCATTTTTTTATGTCGGTTACATTACATAGCCAATGTCTGGGCAGCTTGCAAATGTCCATTGGAATAACCCTAATGTTTTTCAGTCTAATGTGATATGTGTTATCTTTTTTTAAAGGATGGTGCTGGCCTCTCCCCTTCTGGTG
Organism: Discoglossus pictus; assembly: GCA_027410445.1. Classification (NCBI taxonomy): domain Eukaryota; kingdom Metazoa; phylum Chordata; class Amphibia; order Anura; family Alytidae; genus Discoglossus; species Discoglossus pictus. The sequence goes on from CM050174.1 coordinate 4,010,299, forward strand.
GAAAACAGCAGTCACAGAGTGAAAGCTGGACAAGGGTGAGATACTGTGTACTGGAGACAATATATTGCTATCCAGATCCTAGGTTCAGTAAGATTGACTGCACAGTGATTAAAGAGTTCGGTGTACTACTATATAGACTATTGAGTTTCTACCCACATACTGCATTTTTGTTACGTAAAATAATACCTTAGACATTTGTAAGTCACCTTCAAATCAGCCAGTGAAAGAAACTGTATTTTACAAAATCCTGAGGATTAATATTGATAGAATAACTTTTATGTGAATATGTCATGTCTTGACTTAACTATATTACACTTAATAAGTAACCAGATTAGTAAGGCACCAGACAACTTATTACGAGCCATAAAAATATGTCTAGGTGTGTATGTTTTAGCAACCCCTCGGTTAATGGCACCCTTATTAGCTCTGAAAATCTTATTGAATCTAAGGAACTCAGACAAACACACATCATCTAAAACATACAAAGCTCTTCCTCTGGGTAAGCTCTGTTTGCTATACTACAAGCAACCAGAACACATTTTAAATAGTGCAATAAATTCTCACGTAAGACTCCTACCCGCATACATCTTTATCAAAATGCTTAAAACTTGTCAAAGGGAATTCACACCTGCTCGTAGCTACACCTCATTTAACTTTGCTTTGGATCAGGCTTTGGCACTCAGATTTATATATTAATACCCCATAATGTGTCAGTTGGACTTTTATCGGTTATTGGAAAAAGGTAGTTGTTTGTTGGGAGCAAAAGGAACAGTAAACTTTGTGTTTTACGAATATTCAATCTGCAATTTAAGATATATCATATAATTTGATAATCTTTCAATAAGGTCAACACTTTGAGCCACAACATCTCCTTTTTTTTTATTTTATATCATATAATTATTATAATTTTTTACAATTTTTTTTTACAAATGTCATAAGTTCAAATGTATGTGTTTTATGTAAAAAGTGATGTTAGGGTGATTAGTCAGGGAGAAGAGTGGAAAGGGGATAAGCCTGATCTTTGTTAAATATCAATTATTTTGGAAGTCAAATTCAAGAATCTCCAATTTAAATAATTATATCCTGTCTCTAGGGGGTTGTATCCAGCCAGTCACAGAATGGAATATGGAGACAGGTAAGTTCAAATCCTATTTTCCTCTCTGCATACATTTAACCATATTGAGTTGAATACAAGATATATAGCTGATATTGTAAGGAAAAGTAATTGAATTGTTGAATTCTTCACTTTTCATTTACAGCCACATATGTACCATACATATTACATACTTTGAAGTTTTTTTTTTTACTTGATTTTTAACAATTTCACTTAAAAAAAGATCAGCATAAAATGTGTTACTTGGCATTCAACACAGTTTAATTTCCACGAGTTATCTTATTGAAGTCCTCCCTTACAAGATCCATCCAAAGTTTCTATTAATATTATTTATTAGGGCCCATTATGAAAATCCAGCTTGATAAATCCATTATTTGTGCAATTAATATTTGTCTATCATTACACAATACTAAAGGATAATAATTGAGTTGAAAACTGGGGGCCCATTTACGCTGATCTGTTTTTTGCAATATTCTGTGGAATTATTAGATATTTTAGAAAATAAGGTTAATATATTTCATGGAAACATTAGTATCACGTCACATGAAGGCCAGAATATCACCATGGATGCCATACGTAAGCTATACAAAATGACAAATTACAACCATTACTGTTCATAGGTCTTTTGTGAAGGTGATAGTTGGTTATATTTCAAGGTGCACCCTTGCTGCCACCTGGAGAAATTTACAAGGATGGGCTCCATTTCTTCTTTTTTATTTTATTATAAGTCTGTAATAAAGGACCACTGAAATCTGGTATTTTATTTTTACTTTAAATCAAAATGAATCTGTTCTATAATTTTTATAAACATTTTAGCATAATATAGGAACTACAGAGACTGGCGTTTTGCCTCTCACATTCTCCCTCACTTTTATTATTCCTCCATCTTGTTTTGCTGAATAGATGATATCACTGCTGGGGGAGAACCCATGCACACAGCTAGTCAGCTTCACATACCACATGACCATTGGGGTTTTTGTGTAATTCAGTCCCATATCAGGAAAGCAGCATTTTGTAATATGGTTCAAACTGCACATAATATATACCTGTAGTTAATTGTATATATTATGTAAGTATAATTAGTTTGTGTACTGTACAATAATATGTATTATACTTTATTTGTTTAATACAGTGCTCCTAGGGGAATGAATCTCACTGTTGACTATAGAGAGGTTCCCCATGTCGGGGGTGGGGGGGGGGGGGGGGGTGGGATGGGTGCGGCTGCAATCCCACTATTGACATCATCTTTGCATATTCTATTGGAAGATGGAAGAAGAAATCAGTGGTCATGAATGTGAGATACAAAAATGGCAACTTGTATCCTGGGTACCAGGAGGGGCAAAATAAATCCTACAATCCCAAAATATTTAAGATATTTCAAAACAGTTGTTTATAAAAAGTATAGAAGAGATTGTTTTTGGTAAAATGTTATAGATAAAAAAAGAATTTGAGAGTTTGGTGGTCCTTTAAAAAACACTTCTGGTTTAGTTTTACTGGGCCTGTGCTTCCTTGTAGACAAGTTCTCCTAGGCAGATGAGAGTTGCCAAGCATTTTACATCTATACCATCCTTTCAGATGATATCAGATTACTAAACTATCTCAAGGGTTGTTATGGGTTTTAAATGACAGTTCTTCACTGTAAGAGCCTCTGCAATGTATACTAAATCTCCCCATGTAATGCATAAAAACTAGTTTGTTCCTGACTGCAAAAATCCACTGGAACAAGATAAAGTATTTAGTGTTTGATATCTGACTTGATTCAATGCTTTTGCTAAGGTTACACTGTTGTTGTACAGTTTGCATGGCTAGAAAATCTCTCATAATAGTAAATATATGCAACTTTTTTTTTATAGGGAACCGTCAAATCCCAGACAGAAAAAAACTACACAATGGTGAGTATGAAATAACTTGTATGTAACATTGGAACTGTGTATAAGTAGAAGAATCTTACACTTGATGTTCCAGGATGAGAAATTCCTTGGCTGATAGGATTTGAGTATATTTGCTGGTTCTGTAACATAGCTCCCTACCAAAGGGAATACTAATATTGTAAGAAACTTTCAGACTATTGGGAAATGCTATGTTTTCTAAATACTTTGGTAAATCTGTAGTGTTGTAATCTTGGCATATTGCACATTTTCAGGCTATTTTAATTTATAGTCAGATTGTGGATGATTAGCTATCATGCTACACACTCTAGTGTACACATAATCACACACTAGTAGTAGTGTAAGTGCACAACAAGCTCATTTTCTTAGGTCACGTGTAACCCTAGAGTGGTTTTATAGACTGTAACCATGAATGCTCCCATTAAAAATCTGCCATCTTCCTCACATGTGTTTTTAATAGCTTTTTTTACAGGCTAGTGTTATTGTGTCTACGTTTTGTATTTCTCTGAGTATAGTATGTATTTTTGGGTTTACAGAACAGCACATATATGAAAAATGGATCTTTAAGGAATAAATCACTAGATGTCTTTGTCGAGAAAGTTGGAGAGATGGTGAGCCAAGTAAGTATGAAGCATGAAATCAAAGTGGCGATCATCTAAGATCTCTCATCTAATTAATGAAAGATAAGAATCATCCATAGAGGGTTCCTGCATCCCTGCCGGTGACTTGAAGCAGAGGTCGGGTCTCAGAAGCAGCCGCCCACCTCCATGCATAGATTATCCAGGAAGTGTCTGACTAGTGGTCTCTTCCTGGATGGTTTGCCTTCATCACACCAAAGGCTCCTCTCCATGTCCCTGAGGACTGGCAGGTAGGGAGATACAGAGGATAACGGAGACATCCTCCACACACAAGGAGAGTTGTGGAGGATGACTTCCTATAGTCTTCTGCATTTAAGTGTTCAAAGGAAGAAACTATGCTGCCAGTTGCTCAGGGTAAATCTTATATACACAAATACATACTATACCATATAATAACCCTGTGGTGTTACTAAAACCACAGAATAAAACTAAGATCCAGTCTACAGATAAGAGAATAGGAAAATGTGGGCACTTTTTTTACTTTGTTGCAGTATGAGACAGTTTGTTAGAACATACTATTTATAAAAGTTATGATCCCTATGCAGAAAACCGTTTTTGAATCAGTAGAATAAGTAATTTAAATGAGATTTATTGCAACTAGAAGGAACAGAGCTTGCTCTTAATTAACTCCAGAAACATTTCTTATTTGGTGCCCAAGTACAGATTGTGATAAGTATACAAGACAGTCTGTTCTATAAGTCTTACAGCTTGAAATTGTGTTTGTAGGAATAAAGGAAGTGAGAATAAAAAAAAAAAATACAATTTCAATGAAAAAAACTTACAATATTTGCACAATAATTATTATTAATGAAAAATTACTTTGGTATTGTGCTGAAACAATTCATTTTAAGGTCTTCTAACATCCCCTTTTTTATATTCCAGCAAACATAGCTCCACATGGTGTGTCTTACAGTACTATATTTAGAGAATAATCTACCAGCATAGACAATTAAGACCAAAAGCAGGGCGTAAATGTGGTATACACAATGTAAATACCAAACAACAGGGAAGTGATAGATGGAGACTTCCAATGTCATACACTTCTATGATTTTCTTCATTATGCTGTAGCACAGTTGGCATTTGGTATTGAGTGGCTACAAACTACCTTTATAACAGCACATCTCAATAAACATGCAGCAGCGCCATTATTTATACTCTTAGTTCATGGTAGAAATATCTGATTTTTTTTCTTATGAGCATCATTGGGCATTGCTATTTTTTTTTTTTCTTTTTTTTTAAATGGGGGCATTTGCTCCAAAATGTAAGCAAATTGTTAGATTTTTAAGATAAGGTATGCATTGTTGTCAGAAGTTTTTAATCCCCCCCCCCCCCCACACACACACACACTCTGAGCAAAGTAGCACATGGAGCCACATATTAGCATAACGTAATCACACAAACAATGTTGTATATATCTGCAGTGATAGATTTAGGGGGTAAAATGTATAGCTAGTTCTCGGTGTTCGTTCAGATGAAACAAAATGTATTGTTGAGTTACAGAGTGTGTAATGCAATAAAACATGTATGCTAAATATATAAAATGAACCAGAGCTCTTTAGCAATGACTTACACCTCTAGGTACAGCTCCCATGCCCTTGGGCTACTTCTGTACACTGACAAGTTAATAGTACCTAACTTAATCAGTCATAAAAAACAACAGTCTCTTTTGAATCACACCCAAAGATGCTCACACCCTTGAAAAGTCAATAATGCAACACAATAAATTCTAAGTGTATTAAAACTACCAGCCCATGGCTCTAGAGAACTTAAGGGTTTTTCTAGGTTTGTGCACACAAGCTTTTTATGTACATGTGCCATCCTGCTCTATGTATAGCTCCATACAGTCAAGGCTTACCTCATATATAAATCATACTAGTTTATATATAAACATTTTGTAAAATGAATTGTTTCAGAATCTGGACATTTCAGCTTTCTTCATTATCTGGACCTCTCAACATTTTCATTGCCAAGGGAGATAATGGTGAACCTGAAGCTATTGGCCAAGCACATATACACTTCCTAGACACCACCTACTATCATACTGCAGTTGGGTTATGCCAATTTAGATATGACTTCTGCCTGGGCGCCCACTCCAGCTACAGTTTGCAAATCTCCACCCCGTGAATGAAAGAGCCTGGGTACACAATTGAAAAATAGTAATGAATCAATTGTACATCCACAATAAAAGTTATCAAGCACTACCTACCTATTCTTTAGCAAGCCATTAATAAGATATTTTAGGCCAGTATGATGGAGGTATCACTAAGCATTCCTCCCATTCTGCCCATCGGAGGCCTCAGGGATTTAGTCATGAGGATGACACTCCTGAGGACAATCTTCATGTTTATGCCTACCTGGGCTGCAAGGGCAGCACAAAATCTAAATACCTTTGCCTTAAAACTAATGTATGAAGTGAACTGGTCTCCACAGCTGAAAAGATCTGAAAATGGCACTGTTTCCATATTGCAACAGAGTATTAGCCTGCAAAGAATACTGACTTGAAACGATTGTGCCTATGTCTCACTGCAATGGTAATGGTTCCCATGGACCTACCAGGCAAGCAGAGACTTGCTTGGCGAGACCCACATCTAGTTCTGCTGTTTCCTGCCTTTATTTGATAAACTATAATATAAAGGAAGGCAATCTAGATATTTATAAAAAATAAAGTGACACCGAAAAGATCCCAGTTATTGCAGAAATTAGATAAAACATAAATATAATTGATTGGTTGAGTATGGTAAGAAACAGAAACCAAACTGAACATGTTCATGTCTCAAACAGACCATTTAAATATTTGTATGCAGCCGTTCAGTGTACATATCTGTTTTTGCCTTCAGAGGGGTGTCATTTCTAGATAGTTTATGCTTCAAATACACAACTTTAAAAATCAGGTATTTACAATTTAATTGTAAATTCAGATGTCCTTTAAATTAATTAGTATTCAACTATATAACACATAGCCCGGTATTACTAATTAATAAAATAACGGGAAACACTACTTACTCAAGATTTCAGCTTTTCATTTTCTTTTACTCTGTGACAGCAGCCATTTTGCAATCAATAATTCTCACTTGATAATAAGGCCTCAAGCTAATGCTGCAGTTGCATATATATATAAATATCACATATATAGTTGTCGTAAATGCAAGTTTTGACCACGCAATGTAAAAAGTTATGGGCTTGCGCATTCCTTTGGCGCTCATTGAGGGCCTCGTGATGAGTGCTGAAGGCGCTCTTCGCAAGGCCCGTACGTGACTGACTGGACAGGGCTGCAATGAGCTCCAAAGGCGCTCAGTGCGGGGCTTGCGATGGTCGCCGAACACGCTATTAAGGCCCATATGTGACTGACTGGCTTGATGGGGCTCCAATAACCGCCAAATGCGCTCTTTGTGAGGCCCATACGTGACTGACTGTCTGGGCTGGGGCTGCAAGGAGCGCCTCTTGCGCTCATCGCATGGACTGTACGTGACTGGCTTAGTTAAAGGCTTTTACAAAATTACGTGGTTAACTGCTGCCATTTTCTTCAAGTCTGTCTGTAACTCAAAAGCCAGTCAGGGCGCCGCCAAAAAAAGGCAGTGCATAAGAAAAATCACTTAAAACCTCACACACACCACAGGGAGAGAGGCAGGGAGCCTGTAAGTGAGGTTGCAAGTTAATTTGCTATTTAATTGGCTTTTTTGGGAGGTTTTAGATCTGCTAGGTGAGGGGAAAAATGGCCGCCGTAAAAATTTTTTTTTCGGAAAAGCCATTTCGGAAAATCGAAAAGCCATTTCGGCCTTGGGGAAAATTATGAATTTCCCAAGCCTGGAAATGGTTTCACAACTGAAAATTCACACAGGAGCACAGAGGAGGGAGAGGGGTGAGAGGCTGGAAAGAGACACACGGGAGGGAGAGGGGGGAGAGGCTGCAAAGAGACACAGGGGAGGGAGAGGAAGGTGAGGCTGGAAAGAGACACATGGGTGGGGGGTAGACACAGGGCAGGGAGATAAGGGGAAAACAACAGGGGAGGGAGAGGGGGCAAAGAGACACAGGGCAGGGAGATAAAGGGGAAAACAACAGGGGAGGGAGAGAGGGCAAAGAGACACGGGAGGAAGAGAGGGGGAAACAGACACAGGAGAGGGGGGAAAGAGACTGAAGTAGCTCATCGCGAGGCCCGCAAGTTACAGGGAGGAGAGCCTCGCATTGTGTGGCAAATAGCATTGCCAGGCTTCAAATTTTATTGCCATGATTTTTGATGGGCAAGTCACTAGTGTGTATGTATGTATGTATATGTGTGTGTGTATATATATATATATATATATATATATATATATATATATATATATAAATATATGCACAACACAGGCCCACAAACACTATCCCATGTATGTCACATGCCTGTTCGTGAAATCCTCTGTGAAAATGCGGTCCGTGGCAATGCACAACCTTGTCATGTACAAAGGATACACACACATTGTTGTGCTAGTATTGCAACTGTAGTATTATCAAGATGGCGGTCTTTCTAAATTATGAGTAACTAGTATTATCCATACATTTTAATAAATATTAAAACAACCTGTGTTATAAATTGGATGATTCATTAAAATGACACCTTTTTTAACTGGCTTCAATGATGCTTTAACACTTCCATTTCATTTTTTATTATAGCAAGTTGTAATTATATTTATCTATAGGTGTAGTTTTCTTTTCTGCAATAAATGGGTCACTTTAATTACCTGCAAATAAAAATCCAACCCTAGTTTTAATGTGAGAGTTTCCAGGTAAAGTCCAAGGGATAACTTTTAATATGGGACAAGATTGGTCAACTAAAGGACCACTTTAAAAGTGTCCTCTAAAGGCTCCTCTAAAGAATAGTTAGGTAAGGCTTGATCAGAAAAAAACATTGATTTGACCTTCACTGTATCTTTAAACAAGTAGTTACTATTTTTCAATGATCCCCTAATTGCACAAGCTCTTGTTTTCTCTCACTCCCTGTATGAAGTATTGTGGCTGGAATGGATCTGCCCAGGGAGAGAGTACCAAAACCTTTTAATACATGGGCAAGTCTGAGCTGTTAGCCATGTACGCGCTAACTTTCCTGCCTGGGTGACTGCACTCCAGCCACAATACTATATTTACAGGGTAAACATTTTAAAAATAGTCATTAATTACCTACCTATTGTTTAGTGAGCCCTCTATAAGATCATTAAAGTGGTCACGATGAAGGCCAGTACGATGAAGACTATATGGTGGTGCTGGTGTCACTTTATCACTAATCATTCCTCCATTCTGCCCATCAGAGGCTGCAGGGATTCAATCATGAGGATGGTACCCCTGGGTACAAACCTCGTGTTTATGCCTACGAGGGGGATCTGCAAAGGACTGGATCAGTGGCCTCATTCTCCATCCCAGACAGTGAATCAGACCTGGCATTCCTGGATGAATTGGACCCGAAATTTGCAAAACTGGAGGAAATATGCCGGATGTGATGATGTTCTGTGATTTTGTTTTATTCTTTCTAACCTTGGTACTGCTTCAGGGATGGGCTCTGTCATGTATTGCACTGCACTGGCTTTAAAGGGTTACCAGTATATCTGAAGAGAAATGACTCCGGTCTTATTTTATATTTCTGAATGTCTGTGTGTGTGTAAGTGTGGATGAAACATATAGAGTACTTATGTTTGTAGTGTACATGTATATGGACAGACACATATATGTATAGTAGGAGAGGACATTGTGGTTTTATACTTGTTGTGTTTCATGTTCCTGTGGTTGAAGTGTTACCAATGTTATTCTGTTCTATGCTCTGTTAATATTAATGGTGTGCTTTGAACTACTGCTATTGTATTTGTAAGAGGATGTGGTGGTGGAAGATGTGGGTTATTGGATAACCAGTGGGTTTATTACCAGAAATAAGGCATGCCAGTCCATTTGTGGCTTTTGTTTCTTGTTGTACTTATGTGGCACCATAAACAGTGGATTGTTTAACAAAAATGTTGCCGTGTGTCTGCAACTCTGGAAAACCCAATGTTTCCTTGTTGTGCTGCCTTGGGGGCTTCCACCCTGACTCTACATGAGAATAGTTATTATGATGACTCTGAGCTGTCCATGCATGCTCTCATGGCATTGACCAAACAATGTGATGGTTAGTAATGTATGTACTAGGGGGGCCTGAACTCTACTAAACACAATACTAAGCAGCAGTATACACAACATATACAAATACATGCTTTGGGTATTTATTCACCTACGTCAAACATGTACAGCAATGGTGAGTGACTTGGTTCTAGAAGGGCTGCCAACAGTACAACGTTTCTGGATCTCTGCTTGTGTTCACTTTCTTCCTGCTCTAGGTCACTCATTACTCTTGAAACCACCAGTGTTTAATTAAGGAGAGACTGAAAGCCTGGCCTGTTGGATGCCCACTTAGGACGAAGGTTCTTACCAGTGATGTAGAAAATGTGGTGCTGTTTTTGCTTTCTGTCTTAAGGTTTACCTGCGCCAGTGGGAGGTGTAGGAGAGCCAGTGCCAAGTGTAATGTAAATACTATGATGAGTATTGATCCTGTATTGTTGTGGCAGTAAAGGTTACTATGTTTCTGAATGTATTGAATTGCTGCCTATAGACAAATAGTGTTAGTTTTTTTCTTTATAATCCTTTATAAGTATTCAAACAAGGACAAATATGAATATTATATCAGAAGTGCCTGCGAACTGTTAAACTGCAGGAAAATGCAAGAATATGAAATAATACCTTAAGTTTAAAAGGTATATGAGCATGTAAAGAAATATAGAATCTGCTGAAAATCCCATGGAAAATAATTGCTTTTATTATTAATGCTAATCATTGCACAGGACTTTATTCCTTCGACCTATGTGGTAGGCAGCCATATAAACAGTATTTTGGGATGAGGTGGGACAAGTTGCTGATATATCTTGGAATATAAAGCTCAGCCCCCAACATAAAGCAAAGATCAGCACATAGACAGCACAACGCCACCCACTTATACAGTTTGTGATTAATCATTGTCCCTTAAAATGCAACCGATGATAAATTAGGTGCAGCTTCCTGGACCTGTTTTATGGTGATAAGGCTAATAAACCCCATTATCTAATTCACTAATAGGGACTTCATCTCATGCTTACCTCCCAGGACACACCACAGTACTTGCTGATGTCTACCCTTTATCAAACTGCGTAAATATTTATTACTCTTAATTTCTTGCCTAAAATTACAAACTTAGAGAAGTTTAATAACATCTAAAGCAATACAATGTTTATTGCTACTTCTAATTATGTTGTTTCCCAATGGCAACATGGAATATTCATAAATGGTTCCTGTTATGCTAAGCTATTGTGCTTGGTCATCAGAATATCATTATTTTAGGCATTTTGATAAAGATGTACAGAGATAACATAGGAAGTTACATCTTCTGATTAATACCTCACATGCCTCTCCTTTTTATAGTCACACCTGCTGTCCATTCATACATCATTTTGCAAAATATGAAACTAAACATTTATTCCTGAGCATAAAATGCTTTAATATTATCCGTGATGAAGTGGTTCAGGTTTCCACTAAAGAGTCTTTTTGTTGGCGTTTTGCATTGTTGAGAGATCGGGATAGTATGTCTGACTTCACCTTAAAAAGCGAATCTGAACTCATGGATACTGCTCTGCACCATCAGATAGAACCGTGAAAATCAAGTGGAAAAGGTGTAAAAAAAAATTGAGAGAATTTTAGAAATGTTTAAAATGCTGCAATGTTAGCTTTTACAGCACCCAAAACTATTTAATTACCATAAGCTTTGGCAAGGCATTAAAATGCTTATATATTATACACTGTCTGTTTAAATAATATATACGTTGAATTTGGAAGACTACATAAAATGATTATGATATATTATATTATAGATTAAACAGAGATGTGTTTTGTATACCAGTGTAATCCAAGGAATCACTAAAGCTCTGGAAATGAACTCGTGATCAGCACTCACACCGACCTCATCTCTAACCAAATGTAATAAAAGCTGAATATATTTGTGGGATGTTACATTGCCTCCGTGAACTGAATTATTCAATGTGTTGCTTTAAGCACTCAAGGAACTTATTCCAGAATGGGCTAGTGTCTGAATCGAGACCTCCCATAGATTATGCCCAACTTTATTATGTAGTTGAGCAGATTGTAAATGTGATGATGTATGCAAAAGGATATTGGTTTAAGTAATTCTAAACTGTCTTATGCTAAATGATATCTTGCACTTCCCCCTTAATGAATTGGATGTTTTCTGTCATTTAGGCAGCAGGAATGTTACTCGGGATCTAATATAAACTATCAGAGCTTCAATGGTTTCCTGGATTTACTGACTAAGCTTAGATGTATATCCCTGTGATTCAAAGCAATCACAAACTATAAGAATCCGCAAATAAACATTCACTTGTGCATCTATTTTACTCAATTGTAAAAAATGAATTTCTCGCTTTTAAGGCATAGTGAAATGGTTTTTATACTGGTTACTGTATTTTAAATAAAAACCCTTGTTTGCTACATGTTTTTTTCTTTTGTATCATAGAGAAACTGTATTAAAAGAAGGTTTTACAAAAACTGTGAAAAAAGAAACAGCCTATGTTTAGGAATACATTGTAAATTCTGCAACAGAAACAGTCTAATTTTACACCCAAAAGTGCAGTAACACTGATTATATGTATACCTTTGGCCATTCGTCACAAAAGTCAATAGTCCATTCTAATGGTATAAAAACGCCAACTATTGGTAGGATAAATGGTTGTAACCGATGTGCAATGTTATCTAAATGAAAAGAATAAATAAATGCCAGCATGCAGATGCTCTAATAAATTGGATAAACACATGTATTTTTCCCACACTTTGCTGTATAACAGTATTGTGATATGGTATTATTATTATTATTATCGTTTATAACGCGCCAACATATTCCGTAGCGCTGTAATACCAGAGTGGAAAACACTCATGGGATTTGAGAAATCCAGTTTCACCCTGATTTGCTCTTGCAGTTTAGCTTAAGTTATACCGTGGCATTTATCAACCTTATTCCGTACTGGATATGTGATATTATCGATGACGTTGTGTGTTTGCTGGCATCACATATTGTGTCTATTACTCCCAGGTTTCATTGCTGTTTGCGCTGCTGATCATTTAGTTACCACCAGATGGTGCTAAAGTCAAATGTTTTGCTCTAGGAAAGAGGACAGAACATTATCATCAAGAAAATAGTAAGTTAACTATATATACAGTATACATTTTCATTATATAGATGGTAATCATACAACTTCATATTACAACCTTAGAGGGATATGATCAGCCTGTATGTGACATGTATATACTCAAGCTTTCACCAAAAACAGAACTATTTTCCCAAAACCAAATTTTCATCCTTCCCCCTCTCTCAGTATTTGCTTATATCAACAGTAATGTAACCATTGGTTCTTGATTACTAACATTCAAAGTGTTATTTCATAGGCCTTTTTGCTAGGTGATGCTACAGTAGGTACATTTAACAGCAGTTTTCCCACAATAGCACACACATATACAGTAATGTAAATTTGATATAACGTGATACTTTGCAGAGAAGCAAAGGAAATCATATTTCATAGATGAGTTACAGAGCTTTCAAAGCCAAAAGGGTGACTTGGATGTTTTTCAGTTGATCCACAAGCAGTAAATCTGTCATTGGACTTGTTATACTCTTTGTTAGTACCAAACTGTTTATAATGATGGGCACGCGGCGGTGGCACAACTATAACAGGAAAGAACCCTGTTTACTATTTGGCAACACCTACAGAGCAGTGGTTCTCAACAGTTGGCCGTAGGACTAGTGCTGGTGCCTGTATCTGAGTCTCTATTAACAAATAGCAATGAGGGGAACCTAAGCTTTAAATACACCACTGTCATTAGACACTTATAGACAGACTATTGGTTTGATTAATGTATCTGCAGTTTAAACATTCTCCTCTTAAAATCAGTTAAATATTAGATGAACATTTAGTGTGTCACATTTAGTAACAAAAATGTTCTGAACCTCAAATGCAGTCCCCATGAACATTGGAAGATAATCAGCCAGTCTCCAGATCAAAAGGTTTGAGAGCTACTGCTATAAAGTGATCTGTTCTTGCATACTACACAAATTGTACTGTTGCAATATAATATTGTCCAGTAGCATTCAACAGATAGTGGGTAACCAGTTGATCTGAAAGTGGTGACAGTTCTTGGTGGCATAGGCTAACCATCATATTCAATCTGCATGGAGATTTATACCTCCCTGATTAGGGGAACTGACTCACTATTAGTTGCTGAGCTTCTAGTGCAGACTTGGGAGAGATGTAGACATGTTTGCATTACATTGTTAAGGAACAATGACATTGTGCTGGTAGGGTGCTAGATGCAATTAGGATGAACATTATCATGTCATTAAAATCAGGGAATATCTGGCCTAGACCCATAATTGGAGCCAGAAAAGCATTTGAAAACAAACCTATGTGCTGTTGAAGTGCCGAGTTCTGCCAGCGGAGGGAGCCAGAAGATCACTAAAACATTACTATCATGGAACACATTTTTTTGTTGTCTTCCCTCTTCCTGATATTGTTTTAAACAGTGATCATGTTTTCATGTGTTTAAGCCACAACAATATAATAGTTCAACAGAAACAAAAGTATTTGTAGTTTTGCTGTTCACAGTATCACATTACCTATTTACTTAAGCATTATACGTGGGGTATTCCGGTAAATGTAGTGGGGTCATAAAGTTTTTTTTGTGATACATTTTCCATAGATTCATGAAAAATGGCTGCAGGTTGTTTTGTGTGTTTTATGAAGCTTGTGCTGACATGTCACAGATACTATTTTTATCGGCAAACAGAACTCTTCACTTTCACTGAAACCTCTACATTCTTTTATTTTTCAAAACTGCCTCAGGGAGTAAGCACACTAAAAACACAGAGTAAAACAGTCGCAGCAAAGGTGAGAGTGTAAAAGTAGTGAGAGAAGGCCCATATATGGGGTAGCCTTTGAGTTGTTCAATATATAAAATATTGCCAAAGATCAACTATGGTCTGTGTTTATTTTAAACCAAATGAGATGGGTAGAGTAGGTCAGGCTTTAAGAACATTCATGTTTGGCTACAAATGGATCATTGAAAAATAAGATACTTACTGACTCATCCTAAAGATCTGGTCCGTTTTCATCTGATTGAGGGTGAATCACTTGTTAAAATCATGACCAAGTATGGTAGAGAGGTTGCCCACCTTGCACTTCTTAGCGCAATAACCTTGCCAATATGTACTTGCATGCATTAGGCCACTTCCCATTTTATTTACCATTTGTCAACATTTCAATACCAGAACTGATCACAAGACCGAACTCAAGGGTTTAGGCACCAGCATTTTGCTGCCAAGTTCGACCCCACATGGATCGATAAGAGAGGCCTCACTTCACCTACTAAGCATAAGTGGACTGAGTTTACCCCCAGAGGAACGGCACTTAAGCCATAACAGAATTCTGGTTGCTCCCCTTTTCTAGACTCCTGTCGGCAAACCTCCAGCCACAAGCGAAATACTATCCCATAGGATGCGATTTTGCTCCCGATGCCTTAAACTAAAACAGACATAACACCCTCTTGAAGGGCGATGAGAAACATTTCCAGCCCCATGGCATGTAGGTAGAATAACAGCCACATTAAATGAGATGCCCGTAGTGGCAACGGGACACCCGCAGGCTTTAAATTCTACCGAGTTACAGAGATATTAAATTAGAGCAGGCCGCGAGTAAATCATTCTTGCGCAAGTTGCATGTGCGGCTGTGAACATGATCAATTAGTCAAAACCGTAGTTACGGGTTTAGATGGAGCCAATGGTAAAAGAGATCGTCATCAATGCGTCACTAAAGCCTGCGGGAACCCCCGCAAGCTCCCTACATTATCCTTAAAGGGCCCGTGGCACACAAATAGTTAACCCCTGTTGTGGGGGTACTTCAAGTAAACCTGCGGCACCTAAAATTACCCCCTATGCTGCAGTGCACCTACATAAACTCTCACTGCGGGGATCCCAATTGGGACCCCCGCAGCATTTACATTTCAAAATTCCTGCCATGCGGGTCCTTAAAGGACCTGCGCTAAATTAAAAATGAACCCCTGCCATGGGGGTACTATAAAATTAACCCCTTAACTGTACCTACATAACCCTAACTAATTAACCCTAACTGTAAATAATTAAGCCATATCCTACTACCCCCTTCCCTATTAACCCCCTAATAACCTCCTTTACCTTATCCTATTAACCACCCTCTACACTATCCTATTAACCCCTAATAACCCCTACACTATCCTATCGTATTAATCCCCTAATAACCCCTACACTATCCTTTCCTATTAACCCCTAATTAAATCCCTAATAACCCACTAAGTACAGATAATAATAAAAAAAAAACACGAAGTACAGAAAATAAAAAACTACTAATTGCATTTAAAAAAAAAAGCATTACTGAAAATAAAAAAATACTTACATGTAATATAATAAAAGATACCATAAAATAATAAACATTATTAAAATAAAAAAAAGACTTACAACCTGTAAAAAAAAAAAAAAAGGGTTCCTCCAACAAAGTCCCGATGTTCCCATACATTTACAAAACATACAATTAAAGTAAATAAAAAAATACTGACAACCTGTTAAAAAGAAAGGGTTAATGAGTCTACTGACCTGGCCAAAAGGCCCCCTCCAACAAAATCCCGATATTCTATAAAAAAAAAAAAAAAACTATCCCATTCTGATTGGCTGAAAGCATTTGCGCCTTCTGATTGGCTGAAATTGCTGTTGATCAGATTTCAGCCAATCAGAAGGCGCAAATGCTTACAGTGATTTCAGCCAATCCGAAGGCGCAAACTTTTCAGCCAATCAGAATGTGATACACCCCTTATAATGCTGCGGGGGTCCCGCAGCAAGGGGTAATGTTGGGAGCGGATCGCGGCCCCTGCAGCATGGGGATTTCTTTTGGGAGCAGGGGGAGGTTTGGGGGCCAGAGAGGAGGACTCTTTTGCTGCTCCTGCAGCTTAAGTAAGGGCTTTTAAACCTTTTGCGGGTCATATTTTGAACCCGCTATATTCTGGCACACATTTGCGGGTTTAGAAGCCAGTGCGTCCTTGGGTATTCGTAGCAATGTAATAGCGTAATTTGAACGTAACATTTATGGGCTTTACAGATCAAAGGATTTGCAGGGGCGCATTTGAATTTTTCATGTCCAGTAGGCTTTTCTCGCTCATAACCTGCAGATCTTCAGCGGGTTGCTTTCCGGGGCCAATTTAATAGCCGCAAGTCTTGTGGGCTACGTTACGGGCTACGTTTTAACACACTGAAGGAATTTAATGGGGCTGTTAATCTTTCAGAAAAATGCAGTCGGAATCATCTGATTTGAAAATGACATGCTGCAGTGAGACACAACACTTTCTTTTTGTTAAAGAATGCCCTAGTCTAATTCTTGAGCATTTAGTCCTAGCAACATGCCATTGTGTCTTTCTTCCGCCCATCTCTTGGCTCAGTGTGTAATATATAATTTGTGCTCGGGTCCCTCTCTCGTCCCGCCTCTTACGTGGGTGGGGCCCTCAGCTGCTTCATGTATGGCCAGTGCCTCTCTAGCACTTACTGTTTGCACCTCTGCTCATTCTGACTCTACGTTCTGCAGTTTGCTTCTAAGCTCTGTCATCTACCTATGCCTGTCCCTATAACTGTTCATTGTTTATTTGCTTCTCTCCACCATTTTCAGCTGTCTCATTTCAGTATCTCTGCATATCTCCTCGTAACTGCTTTGCCTTGCAGCTTCTATATTTCCTGCCCTCATCTTCTGTGCACATCTCCTCGTAACCACTTTGCTTTCCTGAAAGGGCACTCTCATTGCTGGGGAGCGATTGTTCCTCTCCAGGAAAGTTATCCTGACTTCCTTACGCTTTCCTACTATAGATCTGAGCCTGAACCTACTTGTCTATGCCCTTGTCCACGTCCAAGGTAGCACTTCGGATTCCCTATGCCCTATTCATGTGGTTTCTGTCCCAGATGTACTAAACGTCTACCCTCCTTACATTCTCTACTCGGCTCTAACTGGGCACCACAACTTCCGATACATCCATAAATCCTATATTTGCCTTCGCTAGGCTCCACCTCAATCACGCTTTCATAGTGGCACTTGCCTTCGCAAGCCCCACATCAGCCTTCGCTAGGCACCACCGCACCTCTCCTTCCTCCTACGTCCTACACTAGCTCTCTCGTCAATCAGCCGCTAATGTCTTTTCATGTATCGCCTAATACGTTTTCCCTCCAGTAGCCTCCTCAACAGTCACTGCTGATTCCTGAGCATCTCAATGCATCTGCTACAACCTGTGTATAAAAAAAGTGTGGGGAAGGGAATCAATTAGACAATAAATGTGCACAATTGTAGGAACGGAAATGCTGTGACTCCACCTTCCAATATTATAATAATTCCTTTATCAAGACCCAAACAAGTTGCCTCAATGGCAGCCCCAATACAAAATGAATGTGCTGTGTTTGTACTCTTCATATTCAAGGTGTTAAAACTAAACTCTGAACATGTGCGAGCCATCAGTGAAGCAACAAAAGTGCCATCAAACACTGATATGAAAGAACAAAGTAAGAAACATGGACATGCATCTCTCCCTATGGGGCAGAGAAAAAACATGCTTCCCTCTGGCTTCCTGTTCTGTTAAAATCAATCAATTCTCCACAAGTAAGTCCGCCAGGGGTGAAATTGCTAGCACTAAACCGTTTGCTAACTTGAAAAGCACCAAAGCATGCAAAAGAGAAAGTAGCCTTGAACCAATAATCTTCAAAAGTATCAAAACAACCAGCCAACAGGACAGACATACATTTTAACAACATAGAAATAGGCTGTTTGGAGTCAAAGCTAACTTTACTCCATTTAAAGCCCTTAACCAATATTCTTATTAGGAATTAATTTGTTACATCCTTTCAATCTGTGTGACATGGCCATCATATGATTGCCAGTGAAAGAGTGGGATAAACCAACTTCCTGGCATCTCCATAAATGTTTTATTTAAAAGGGGGGAATACAGTTTAAAGGTGAAGAGCAAATGTCTGAAATTATACAATGTGAGATATTTCTTCCCAGTAAAACAGATCACAAATGGGGTACTGTTAGCCACTAGTGGTACAGGGAATATGTACATACAAAAAACAAAACAAAAAAAACTAAGAGGAGAGGATTGCACCATTGGTAAACTAGTAGATAACATATAGGCAATTATAAAGTGAATAGATATCTTATTAGGTTGAGCTTATATAAGGTCAGAGTGAGTAATACTTAACTTTTATTATCATACTAGCGACTTGCCCGTCAAAAATGATGGTAATAAAATTTGAAGCCTGGCAATGCTATTCCCCACACAATGCGATGTTCTGCCCACTCTGAGCTCCTTCGTTGCTCATCGCGAGCCCCGCACTGTGCACCTTCGGCGATTGTGATATTTAAAATAAATAGGTACATAAACAAACATTGATTAAAATTGGTAAATCCAAACCACACAGTCTATGTTTCTGTGGACTATTGAATCTATCAATCATCATAGCTGGTATGGTCAGAATTCTCAAATAGCTTGTATACTTTGAACTGTCAGTAATCAGCTGAAAGCTCAACTTTTAACCTACACAGCTTGTAGCTGTATTCATAATTCAAAGATCCACTGCTGTATTGATAATAGTTGGGAAGTTCGCAGTATGCAGTCAATGTCAATATAGGGGTACTTTCCCTCAATCTATTAATATTTCAGTGGCAATTGCTATAATCAGCATAGACTGATGCTGTTCAGATACAAGAAACAATATAAGCTAGAGATGACAATCTGTCTACTTCCCTATATTCAAGCTGTATGCACAGGGAGTCAGCAATCTCGTGCTCAGCATATACGTTTGCTCCTATATGTTCCTAGTGCTAGGAATAGCAGAGTTCCCTTCCTCCTAAGTCCGCTATTAGGACCCGCTATTTGTCCTCTTACTAATAGCCCCAACCAGACTGTCTGCACTCTCTCTTCCACTATAAGGCACATACAACGGTAGAAATATATCAGAATTGATATACGCTGTTAGTACCGCATCATCTGCCGGAGCATAGACTGTGATATCATCCCTAGATGGCAGGGAAATGCCTAACACGTGGGTTCCGCATTTAAGGTGCTTCTACTCCATAAAAACCAAAGAAGGAGGTATATGATGGGGAGACTCTGATGGGACCACCTCTGTCTCTAATTGCGACCAAACTCACCATGTGTATTCACCCCCTTCGTTATGAAGCCCATAGAAAGCTCTGGTGCAACCAATTACCTTCAGAAGTCACATAATTGTGTGCAACCTGTGTGCAATCTAAGTGTTACATGATCTGTCATTACATATACACACCTTTTTTAAAGCCCCCAGAGGCTGCAACACCTAATCAAGAGGCACCACTAACCAAACACTGCCATGATGACCAAGGAACTCTCCAAACAAGTAAGGGACACTGTTGTTGAGAAGTACAAGTCAGGGTTAGGTTATAAAAAAAAATATCAAAATCTTTGATGATCTTCAGAAGCACCATGAAATCTATCATAACCAAATGGAAAGAACATGGCACAACAGCAAACCTCCCAAACGACGGCCGCCCACCAAAATTCATGGACCGGGCAAGGAGGGCTTTAATCAGAGAGGCAGCACAGAGACCTAAGGTAACCCTGGAGGAGACTGGAGTATCCTATATTACATAGGACGACAATACGCTGTACGCACCATAGAGTTGGGCTTTATGGCAGAGTGGCCAGGAGAAAGTCATTACTTTTAGCAAAAAACAAAATGGCACTTTTTGAGTTTGCGAAAAGGCATGTGGGAGACTCCCAAAATGTATGGAGGAAGGTGCTCTGGTCTGATGAGACTAAAATTGAACTTCTCGGCCATCAAAGAAAACGCTATGTCTGGCGCAAACCCAACACATCACCCAAAGAACACCATTCCCGCAGTGAAACGTGGTGGCAGCATCATGCTGTGGAGATGTTTTTTAGCAGCCGGGATTGGGAAACTGGTCAGAGCAGTGGAGCAGTTGTGCAAGGAGGAATGGGCCAAAATCACAGTGGTAGGATGCGGCAAGGTCATAGAGACTTATCAAAAGCGACTTGAAGCTGTGATTGCCGCAAAAGGTGGCTCTACAAAGTATTTACTTTAGGGGCGTGAATAGTTATGCACATTGACTTTTTCTGTTATTTTGTCCTATTTGTTGTTTGCTTCACAATAAAAATAAAAATAAAACCTCTTCAAAGTTGTGGGCATGTTTTGTAAATTATATGATGCAAATCCTCAAACAATCCATGTTAATTCCAGGTTGTGAGGCAACAATATGAGAAATACCAAGGGGTGAATACTTTTGCAAGGCACTGTGTAGCCAAAGATGGAGGATCTCTATACAGTCATCAAAAACAAGACCTGGAGCTGATTGTGGCCCAGACCATGAGCTTCTTATTTCAAAGTTCAGAATTAAACTAAGGAAAAGAGGGAAAATCATCACATCCAGCATTTATAAAATAAATAACATCCCCTGTTAATATGCAGTGGAGATAAAGAAGATTTAGGGGACTAGATGTGAAGAACTTTGGACAGAAGTTTGTGACATTGCCCGGAAACTACAACAAAGAATATCCACAAAAGAAAGAAAACTAAGAAGGCAAATTGGTCCGTAGGGTCATGGAGAGTTGGGCACAACAACAAATAATTTCACCTTCTCATAATTACTGAGAGAGTGTAGTGGGGCTATCACCAGAATAGCATTGCACAGACATTTTTACATGACTTTTTTTTTGCTCATATTTAAGTGACACTAGTTCTGGGGGGCACTACATATATATATATATATATATATATATATATATATATATATAATTACACAATACCCCCTAAAGGTAAAATAGATTAAATAAAACCACTTACCTTTGCAGATGTCCCTTCTGATCGCACCCCCTAGGAAAAAAATAAACATCAGATTATTAAAAAAAAAAAAGATTACATAGAATAAATAAATAGTACAAATACAGTATTAAACTTACCTTTCCAGCATGTCTCCATCCTTTTTCTTCTCTTCTGCCCCGGCTGGGCCCTTGATAAATCTGCGCACAAAAAAAATAAAAATTGAAGGCATCTGCGCCTTCTGATTGGCTGCAGTCTGATTGACAGTGACAACAGCCAATCACCCCGTGGGGGTGTATCCCATTGTGAATGGCTGAAAGCAATAGTGCCTTCTGATTGGTTTAAAAAAGATTGACAGTTCCTTCAGCCAATCAGAATGAGATATATATCCCACCCTGATTGGCTCACACCTTGGCTCCTTCTGATTGTCTGAAATGTGATTGACAGCCTTTTCAGCCAATCGGAATGTGTCATTGCCAATTTCGTACTGGAAGAGGCCATGGAGGCCTCATTAGCGCACGGGGACAGGTACGTTTTCAATTTTTTTTTTTTAAGTTTAATGTTTTTACAAAAAATACAAAATATATACATACATTCAGCCAAACTATAGCTCATAAACCCACAGAGATCAATTACATCCTAAAAAAAGTTAGTTGCTTTCGTTTAGCTTCATGCAACATAAAAAAAAAAAAATAACAGCAAATACATTTTAAAATAAAAAAGGTCTTTCCATTCGCACATATCACCACCACCCCCCCATGTGGTATAGATTCCCTGCTCAGATGTCAAATTACAAGTTTTTTTTAGCTATCACTATTGTTTACCATGAGTCTCAAATCTGCCACTTTTTACAGATTTTTGCTTTTGGTTTCAAACCATTAAAATGCAAAATTTCTGTTTCCCTATTTTTGGACATTATTGTAAGCACTCCATGAGGGGATCTTCCCCTGCTTCCAATATGTTACTATTAACCACTTGGAGACTAATAAGCCATGTGAAATGATCAGTCTTTCAGCCCACGGAATACTCCTCTCCAAGATATGGGAGAGAGCAATCTTAGGATCAAATTTCAAATTTACTTTAGTCATTTTGGACAACTGGGTAAGACAATTTTCCCAATTTTTTGTTTAACATACTTACACTCCCACCAAATGTGAGAGTGAGAGCTTACTTCATTGCATTCTTTCCAGCATAACTTAGCATACCCCTCATCGATGTCATTTAATTTTTTAATTTTAACGATACCCTGTACAATTTTTGGATTACTTTGAAGTAGAGCTCTCTATAGGTTGTGCATTGGGAAGTTGCCTTAACTAACTTAAAGCCACTTCACCATGTAGCTTCCAGCAAGTCCCAGCCAAAGTCGACCTACCATCTAACAATCCTTTCTGTCTTGCCTCTATGACTGAGATTATTTAATATACCCTGACACTTAGCTACTTTTATGTGAACAATCGTCTTTCAACAATAAATATTCAAACTTTGAAATGTCATGTTCAGATTCCTTTCTATAATTCAATCTATCCAATTTATTTGTCATTGTCATAAAGTCCAACCAAGTAAAATGTATTCAAATGATATTCCCTTAGAAGAGCCTCATATGAGTATCTTTGTCCTTTAACATAAAGGTCCTTAATTCTTATAATACCCCTACTTTTTAAAATTCTCCAATATTTGACGATTTCTTACAAAATATTAGAGCTGCTAAGGAAGGTAGATCTTCTTCTATCTGTATCCATTTTGCTGATAAATTAAGACTACTCCAACCTATCAGATGTGAAATGATTATAGTCATAAATATCCTTAATCGAAGGAAGGGCTATACCTCCTTTCTCATACTTTCTTCTCGTAATTTCTAGTCTTATTCTTGGTCTTTTTTTATTAGAAATACATTTGTTTATAAGTGTCTGAAAGTTTTCTAAGATGTACTTAGGAACTGTTTGAGGTATACGCCTTAGTATGTACATTATTTTCGGTATAATCACCATGTTAATTGAGAATATTCTTCCAATCAATGACAGCTTTTGATAATTCCAGTCTCTAACAATTTTGTTAATGTGAAAAAGAGTTTTATCTAGATTTTTTTTTAATTATATTCTTTATATCGTACGAGAGACTAATTCCCAGATGTGTTAAACTTTTATTTATTTATTTAACTGGAATAGTTTTTGTAATCTTTTTAATTACTCATACTGGATATTCTTAGTGATCATTTCTGACTTATCTATATTTACTTTAAAGTATGAGACATAACCGTATACATCTTCTCAGGGTCAATTAATGTTAAGATCACGTCATCGGCAAACATGGATACTTTATACTTCTCTTCTCCTATTGTAACTCCCTTGATTCCACTAGAAGATCTTATTGCT
The DNA here is from genome assembly GCA_027410445.1 of Discoglossus pictus. Lineage (NCBI taxonomy): Eukaryota > Metazoa > Chordata > Amphibia > Anura > Alytidae > Discoglossus > Discoglossus pictus. Next base: position 4,034,272 of record CM050174.1, read on the forward strand.
TCTGCTAACGGTTCCATCACCATAATAAAAATGAATGGTTGCAATGGGCACCCTTGTCTTGTTCCATTATTCAGAAGGAACAAGTCAGTTTCAAATCCCAGACCACTAATTGTTGCTTTTGGTTTTAAGTATAATGATTTAATTGCGCATGAACCGAATTGGTCCTGCCCAAATTTATTCAAGACTGCCCCTATAAAATCCCAACTCACCCTGTCAAATGCTTTTTCAGCATCTAACGACAGGGTGAGTGTGGGAATGCCATGTTTTTTTTGACCATTATAAAATATCTATGATTCTCCTTATATTTTCCATGCCCTGTCGCCCACAAACAAAGCCTGTTTGGTCCTCATTAATTAATTGCGGAATTACTCTACTCAATCTCTTGGCCAAAATACTCGAATATAGCTTAACATCAACATTGATAAGAGATATAGGTCTATAATTTTTTGTATTTTCTGGATCCTTTTCTGGTTTTAAAATGTTAGATATTCTAATCTCTGTCATTTATTGGGCGATATTTCCCTGGGTTTTGAAATCAATAAACATTCTACATCGGGGAGTTTTTAATTCCTCTACGAAAATCTTATAATAGCAATTTAGGAAACCATCTCTCCCTGTAGCTGTATATGGTTTTAGATCTTAAATAGCATTCACTATTTCTTCCGGTGCAATTTCCTCATTCAAACCCTCTAGGTCTCTATTCCAAATTCTTGGCAAGTTTATTTTTTCAAGAAATTCAAGAATGTCTGATTTGAGTTTTTTTTTTTATTTACCTCATTTTCTATATTATAAAGAGACTCATAATATTTTGAAAATATTTTACCAATTTCTATCGGTTGAGAGTTTATTACATTTTCTTGATCCCTTAATGTTTTAATTCTTTCTTGCTTCTCCTAATTTTTTTAATTTCTTAGCTAGAAGTTTTCCGGCTTTATTTCCCATTTGATATTGGGTTTGTTAAAATCTCCAAATCATGTTATCTGTCCGTAATTGGATAATCTTTCTTATCTTGAGTGTACCTTCATTAATTTGTGACTTTGTAGTCTCCTTTGGGTTTGTTTTATCCAGTACCTGTAATTTATTCAAATCTACATATAAAGGTTAAACCTCTTTTCCTTTTTTCTGCTGCAGCTTTAGAGATAAGAACGCCTCTCATAAAGGCCTTATGCGTACACCAAACCAAGGAGTTTGCACATTCCTTAATTTCATTTTAAGATCCCCAATCTGATCATTCAATTTAAATAAAGTCGGATCCATCCTCCATTGATTTTTGCGCCCTTCCTTTTTTCCTTCCCTCATACTCAAACTTACTCAAACATATTGAAGAATGGTCCGACCATGAAATTTCATTTATTGTTATATTATCCACTCTAGCCAAAGTCTGTGGGCCTCATTCAATTGCGATTTGGCCAATTGAATAAGGCTCTAAATAAGCATATAACATATATTTTTTAAAGAAGTTTTTAGTTAGGGCAAACCTTGCTTTTGGATAGATGTTTACTAACTAAAAACTTATTTAAAAAGTATATGTTATGTGCTTATTTAGCACCCTATTCAATTGGCCAAATCGCAATTGAATGAGGGCCCAAATGTCTGTTAAAAAAGTGTTTGGAAAAGAAAGTATAATCTCTTTCTATTGTATTTTTTGTTCTCCAGACGTCAAACAAGTTATGAGTTAACATTAACCCACTACATTTTTTAGCGACATCTATAGAGTAGGAATCTGGCGCAGCTTTAACAGAGGAGGATCTATCCAAGATCCAATCTGCCCCCATATTATAGTCCCCTCAGAGGATCAAAGAGCCTCTGCAGATTCTAAAGACCTACTTAAAAAGTTCTCACAAAATGTACTTGTTGTTTATTAGGGGAATATAAGTTTACTATAGTATAATGCACATTATTGATCTTACCCACTCAAATTATGTATCTTCCCTCTTGATTTATGATTTTATGTTCTTCTTGGAGAGCTAGATTTTTACCAAATAAAATTGACACCCCTCTTGTTTTACTTTTAAACGTGGAATTTATTGGTTCTACGTTTAATTTACTATACATTTTTGGAGTTTTACCTGTTTTCCAATGGGTCTCCTGAAAACAGGCAGCATCTACCTTATATTTTATACATTCCAGGATCGATGCATTTCTCTTAAAGGGAGTATTCATACCCTGAGCATTATGGGACAATTTTTTTTTTGAGCACGGATTTATCAAGGGCCCAGCCGGGGCAGAAGAGGAGAAGGCCGAGGACATCGGGGACAGGTAAGTTTTCAACTTATAATGTTTATATTTTATTTATTTGTTGTGTTTGATGTATGTGTTGTACTAATGTGAAGTATCTTTTTTTCAGGGGCCGAGCCGGAGAACAGAAGAAGATGGACGGGGACATGCTGGAAATGTAAGTTCAATACTGTATTTGTACTATTTATTTATTCTATGTAATGTTTATTTATTTTTTTATAATCTGATGTTTCGTTTTTCCTAGGGGGTGCGATCAGAATGGACATCTGCAAAGGTAAGTGGTTTTATTTATTCTATTTTAGCATAGATTTAGGGGGTATTGTATAGATAGGGGGTGATGTTTAGATTGGGGGTTAGGTATAGATAGGGGGTGTTGTTTAGATTGGGGTAGGTATAGATAGGGGGGATGATGTCTAGATAGGGGGAAATGTAGTGTAGTTAGGTGTATATTTATAATGTATTTATTACTGTAATTTTATTGATATTTGTGTATGCCTTTTCCTTTGCAGGTGTGTCTTTTTTTTATTTTTTATTTATGTAGTGGCAAGGGGGGGGGGATGTTTTTTTAACATTTTTTGTAGTGAGGGGGGTTTGTAATGTCCTTGGTCTTTGATGGAATCCATGATGCCTTGAATACTAAGAAGATTCCCAGGGCCTTTGGGAGGAAACAAGCCCAACATCACCACTATACTTCACAGTTGGGATTAGGTTATTTTCTGCATGACACTTTTTACTCCAAACACATCTGGTGTTTGTTGCCAAAAAAACGATATCTTTGTCTCATTTCACCACAGTACCTGGTTCCAAGAAAATTTCCAGCATTTTTGGAGCACGCCAATTGACGACATTAAAGTCTTTCTTTGACTTTTTGTCAAGCCTTCCCAGCTTTTTGGCATGAGAGTGGCATCTGATTGTAGTTTTGGGCACTTGGTGACTTGAGGAGGGAACTAACTAACTTGTAGAGCGTTTTGCTTCTCAAACCATTCTCTTCACTGTGTGAGGGGGCGAAATATACTTGTGTCCTCTACCAGGCAGGTTCATCACATCTCTGTTTGTTAGCAACTTATTGCCTTAATCAAGGAGAAGGTGGTTGGTATTTTCCGGTGTAAAGGAATATTTTTTTATAGCCATTGCCTGAAGGTCAACTAACTTTTGTCTTAATTAATTTGTATATTCTCTGATCTTCCTAAAGATTCTAGTGTAGTTAAAAAGGTAAATACATGTCAAATAGAATTTGAGTTTTTAAATGTGCCAATAATTGTGACACGTTTCTGAGAAAGATGTTTATTTTGTAATAAGGATTTTTTGTTTGAATAATCTACTTTACTGAATGTACCTTATTGAAGGGTTAATTTTCTCTCATATTTTAAGTTTAAGATCACACTGAAGAATGCCAATATTTCTGGATGGCACCCTGAGTCTTACGAAACCAACCCTTCTAAGCCTAGGTACTGTTATTTTCATGAGTGATCTCAAGATTCAAGAGAGGATATGACTTTTACAATGAGGTTCTTCAGTGCATGACTATATACCATGTGTGTTTCTCTACATATCTGAAAGTCTTACCTATCAGGCTTAACTAGTTCTGTAACATATATCATATATACAATTTAACTTAGTGGTTACAGGAGGGGGTGGCTATTCCCTGCAGCAATGAGGTGGGTCAAGGTGATGCTACGACAAGCCTGGTTTTAACTTCATTCCTGTTCTTGCCAGAGGGGAGTGCAATATACATTTTGTTTTCAAAAAATACAAATGCTGAAATATAATTAGATTTATTTCTTTCCACAGAAATTTTACATTAGTAAATCTGTGACTCCCATAGGTTTGATTTATGAATACTTCTAACAGATCTACTGTCTGTATGGGTCCAATAGTCCACAGAATAAAGACCTCTACATACCACAAGAGAAAGAACACACTGGCTTAAATGGGATGTGGAGCTGCCAGATTTTCTTTCATGAATTTAATTGAGTATTTATAAAATATAGCAAAAGCAGTTGGTAATTTTTTGCATTAAACAAAAAAAAATTAGGGATACTGAAGAATGAAGTAACCTTAATAGGTTAGCTCTATGGTCAGAGTGGGTAGCAGCCTCTTTTAGCCACTTGTGCCCTTCACAGTGTGAAATTTCATTCAATAGAGCGATCCAGCCCTGAAATGCCAGGCAATTCTAATAGTAGAAACAACAAACCCCAGACGTATGTTTCAGCCTTTATTGGGCCTCGCCAGTGGGGTGTAGCTGAATTCCCTAAGATTGTTTTGATTAAAATGAGTTATACTAATTTTATATAATGTACATAAAAAGGACACATTGCACAATGGTTAAAGGAGCAATGTAGTTCAAGAAATATGGCATGTAGAGCTTGATAATGAGGGATGTGTTTTCTTATTTATCAGTGAAGGGAAGTATATGGAAAGAGGGAGAGGTCAGGAGTATTTGTTAAATAATTGGGTCTAACTGAAATTGATACCACTTCATTTCCCCCTCAATAGCTCAGAATCTGTCAGCTTGCATCAATAGCTGAAATCATGTTCTCTGAAAGTCTAAACACCCCTATCACAAACACACTGTCCACCAAAGTATAATGAGTGCCTCCAGGAGTCAGCAGATAATTTTTTTTTATATTAAAAACTAGCATAATATTTCAGTTTCTGTCTAAAACTCAAATCTTCAGCATGAAACAACGTGCATGTAGATAACTTCCATAACCTGGCCGGACCCAACCGGCATTGCAGGTAAGGTCAGCTATGTGAGGCGTCCAAGCTCCAGCACTAAAAAGAGTGCTTGTTGGGTTCAAAAACATTGTATATTTACTATAGACTGCAGAGACCAGATAGACAAAGCAACATGTTTGGGGTATAGTTATCTGATCAAGGAAAATATACAAAAACCCTATACTTGTCTGTGAGGGGATATGAGGTCCCTGGGGGCAAGCTGGGAGTGGCTGTGCACATTTCTTTCCTTTCACTTCCAGTCCCAAATTGTCAATTAATTAGCTAGTATCAATACATTTCAAAAATACATTTTATGTTATATTTTATGTTATATTAAGACTTGATAAAGTGAGGTCAAATCTCTCAAAAGCTTGTCATTATAAAATTAAAATAAATAAATAAATATAAAATTGTTTAGATACATTAAGCCTCATTCAATTTGTCTGCCACAATTCCAGAGCTATTCAATTAAATAAGCCGACAAGTTTGGGTCCGAAAGCCGAGACCATTCAATCATATGTAGCATTTCAGAGCGGGAGCATGATGAATTAAGCAAGGTCGTAACTAGCCATTTCGAAAGAGCCAGACATTATCATTATTTGTAAAACATGGAGGTTACATGTCAATCAATTAGCGTTTGGAGGTCCGATATGCGATCAGACTCGCAAAATAATAAAAATGAATACTGATACTGTTCTAGTCCATGTGGGTGGCCTGATATGTATTGACTCATTAATTCCCGAGATTGATATAACCCCGAAATGAAACATAAAATTAAATATTTTTTTTATTGCCAATTTTTGAGCTTGAGACTGTTGTGCAATTAATTCTAATGTCTGTCACCGCTTTCCCTGTCATTTACAGTGCAGTATTGATTTTTTATTTGCTTTTACAGTGCACTTACAGATATATGTTTTAACCCCTTTGTGTTTCCTCTCTAGTACTCGTAGGATTTTCTTCTACATTTGCCATTTACGGGTGTGAAAACATTTGTGGGATTGGGGAATTGTAACAATTGAATAGATCAAAGGCTTAGATAGGGTGTAAGTTTTGGTGGTAACAACCACAGGGATTTCAAGCCCGTAACACGTAGCCCGTTTGTGTCTTGCAAAAAAAGCCAATTGAATAGCAAATTAACTTACGGCCTCCATTACGGGCTACTGTAACTTACAATTGCTCAATTGAATGAGGCTCATTATGTTGTTGCTGTGTAGTCGTTCAGTCGTATCCGACTCTCCGCGACCCTATGGACCACAGCACACCAGGCACAATTGTTTTTGTCCACAATGGATGAGTTAGCTTAAATTTAGTATTTAAAGGACAGTTTTATGTTAAAATATAAGTGTGTCTCATGTTCCCATATCACGCTGCACTAACACATATACAGACTAATCTAGTGATGTAACTGTGCCAAGATGGAACGGTCATCTGCTGTTAATGTAATTGCTCCAAAGGTTTTTTAATGGGACTCTCAGGGTTTTTTCATTTAAGGACAGAAGCTGCCTCCGGCAAAATATTTTATTATGTCTTTGTACAAATGACTTCTTCTGTCATCATGACACAAATCAATGAATTAAGCCTTAATTGGAAAACTGTTAAACACAATATGGTTTCAAGGCTTCCTGACCGATTTCTAACTAGGGATTATTCCGTTTTGAGTCATTAGTGGACAACTAAAAGAGGTTTTGTTAAAAATCTGATTTTTGTCTAAAATAGGTATCTGAACATGTATCATAAGCAGTGGCTGAGCTAGTGAATGGAGGGCCCTGGTGTAAAATAATTTTGATCCCCCTTGCAACTCCTTTTTCCACTAATAGGAGTTCAAGTTATATCCAAAAAAAGTGTGTAGATGGTCAGATCACACATCTGATGATCTAATCACCTTTCTATAAAATAATTATCTGCCATCTTCATCTAAAAAAAATTGATTATTTCTTTATTGTCATTAGCAGATGACCCCCACCCAGCTCTTGGCTCCAGTGCTTTGCACCTGCTGCACCAACAGTAGGTCCGCCACTAATCACAACTTATTGTGAGTTACACCTAACTTCAGTGCAAGGGATTGACGAAGAGCTATTCGATAAGAATGACAATTTACAGAACTGCTTTACTGATAACTATCTCCTTTGCTCCTCACTCACATAAACCATCCCCTTGTACTTTGCTGTTACTCTCTCACCTCTGCCCTAATGCACATCCCAATCATGCTGAAATGCTCCTCACTGCCAGCTCTCGGAGCTTCAATCGAATGCTGTTTCTTAAACAGGTACGGACCAAATTCCAGCCATGGGGTGTGTGCAGCCAGGGGGAAGGGGCTGTGTCAGATTGGGCCAGGGTGGGGGAACAGGGGAGCTCTTCACTACAGAAAAAAAAATTAAATGCAAAAAAAAAAACACTGGTAGCCATTGATTATCTCTCACAGTGCGGGGTTGATAAGGAAAAGAAGCTTGCCCAGTTGGTATAAATATTTATTATATAGATTTTAAAAATGAAACTTTGTGACTATTATAATGTATCCATGTTCTCATTCACGCTCTGTTTCTTCATCACTCCCACCATAATTGTTAATTAGTGGCCCTAGATAGGGAGGCTTTGTCTCGAGGAATATACAGTGGATATATAGGTTATTTTATGCTTAATACCCAGCTTTCAAGCTCTGCTATTTGGAACTCAAACTCAAACAGCAACCAACATTTATTTGTGTAATATACATTAATGCAGTTATCGGGGCCTTTTGTATCACTTTAAAATGAATGTTGCTATCTGACATAGTTTAGAACAAATGTGTACTTTCCAAGTAGAAAAGGCTACTAGATGGCTCAAGGTATCTGGTTATCAACACTCTAAATCCCAATTTTTTTAATTTATAAGGTTCCTGATATTTAATACAAAATACATTTTTAATGCAAATTACATTCTGTGCACCAATTTGAATAAGCTCCACTGTGATTTAAAAATAAAAAAATAGCATTTCTATATCTCCCTGAAAGCAACCTAAAAGAAAAGAGATCTTCCTCAAAAGTCAGCAGAGAGAATCTATTTTTATATTTGTTATTAATAACTATTGTAGCATAAACAGCATGGGTTTTATAGATGTGTCAGACTCAGGGGAGAGAATGCAACGGCTAGTACTATATTCCCAGCTGTGCTGTATCCCAGAATCCTTTGCAGCATATGCTAGAACAAAAAGTGCTAATGAGCCTTGGACATTATTCAATGCATTGTCAAAAAAGGAATCTGACTCGAAATTTCCTTAGAAACGAGCTAGGCTTATCCTTTGCCATTTAATAAAAACTGGTACAAATGTCATCTATTTAATTGTTCTAATCAATTTCCTTTATTAAGATTGCACTTATTATACAACATTTCAGCAGAAAAAAAATATTATTTTGAGTATCTGATAAGTAAAAGTTTGATCAATATCATCTCTCTTGGCAGGTCGATAACATCTGGCTTCTCATTGTTACCCGGGCATCTGTATTCTGCACAGAACATAAGGCCAGATGGGATATTATTTGTGTAAAATCCATACAGTGTACAGTGTGTTGGAATAGATGTGGACAAGAAGGTTTTAACATACAAAGAAATAGTAAAACATTAAATGGACATGGGAGGTTTCTGAATTTCACAATCAATATAATATCCCTGTGTATCTATTAACTTTTATGTACTTTATTTTATTAAGATGTGCTTATAAGCTATTCGTACCTATTTGGTTTGTCCTCTGTCGCACATGCAGCTCATGAATACACAGACTGTTAAGTGCAGCATTTCAAATTAGTCAATTAGTGACCTTTCTCAAGCAGCACGTTGTATATTGTTTGCTATGAAACACTTCATATCCTGTTCTTAATAATACACTGTCTTCATGCCCGTCAGAGGGAGAACAATTAGGAACTATTTGTAAGATTTTAGGCAGAAAAAAACGGAGCTTTTCTGCACTATTTAATAAAATAAAGTAAACAAAAGTAAAAAGGTACATCGTTATATTCTCAATGAAGTCCAGAAAAGTTTGATGTCGGTTTAAGGGAATCAATAGAGTTCAGAATAGAATATAAAGTTCAGAATAGGGACTAAGGAATACTAGAGCAATTGTGGAAGTATTGAATAGAATAGTTGTAGAAAGAAGAAATATAGTAAAGCAACTGAGAATTGTCTGGGATATACATGAAGCTATCTTGAGGACTGTTTAAAATTAAATTTTTAGGAAGATAAGAGAATAGGAAAATTAGATGGCTCTTGTCTCCTGACAAAGTTTATGTTGCTAACATTTCCATGACATTAATGCTGACATTTTCTTATTTAAATTCAAGGGTAGTTTGCAAGCAAGAGAAATAAGTGATTATTGTTCCATATTCCCAGGTCCCATCCTGTCTTCATAGAAACTGTGTTAATAAGGCAAGGTAGCAGCTAGATACTAAAGAACTCAATGAAACATAAGAGGAAGCCTTGAATTTGGGGCCTATAATTGCATTACTTGTATCCCTGAGGAGAGGTTTGTAAATCACTGGCCCGGGAAAAGCAGAATGGAGAAAGGGGTATTATTATTTAATTTATAATAAATTGCTAGTTCAATGTAAAACAACTTTTTTATTGATCATAAAATGAAATGTAGAGGCCCTCTTTAAAGGAAGTAACATTCTTAACATTTCTAGAGTGATTTACAGATTATAAAATGTCCTTTAACGCTCAAGGCTTCTGTTAGTGACGTACAAAGCAATATTTGTTATTTCTTGGACTGCATGTCATGCTACAAACCTATAGATTAGTGAAAATCTATATAAAGGTCCAGAGTAAGAACTTTTCCTGTTAAACCTATTTTTGTAGTTCTCTATTAATTAGCATTAAAATATCACGTATAAACAACAGCAAAGTTAACCTTTAGCCAGAAAATGTCATCTAAAAATACGGTTACCTCCTTAACGGTCGCTGCTGAGCCCCTATCCACCTTTCATTGTCAATTTTAAGTGAACATTTGCAACCTTATTAAATTGCCATTCAGCTAATTGAAAAGAGCTCTATATAAGCACAGAGCCTATATTTTACAGTAATTTTTAGTTAGAGAACTTCTATCCAAAAGCAAGGTCTTCACTAACTAAAAACTTCTGTAATAAAAAATATGCTCTGGTTTGGTCTGGCTTGGTAACCTGTAGCTCTGCAGGACAAGGGGGGTAAAACTACAATCCCATAACCCCCTGCATCTCCACAGTGAGGACAATGAGAGAGGTGGGGAGGGGTGCAGCTGCAGCCATTAATAAGGTAAACTGTGTTTTAAATTACATTTTCTGGTTAACAGCCTTATTAAACTAAGATCCGGACAATTGAATAGGGCTCTATATAAGCACAGAGCATATATACGTTTTTAGTTAGTGAACTTCTATCAAAAAGCAAGGTCTTCACTAACTAAAAACTTCTGTAAAAAAATATGCTCTGTGTTTATATAGAGCCCTTTAGAATTGGCCCGAATATCAATTTAATATAGGTGTAAAACTGTTTTTGCTACTGCTATTTGTACATCTATTTTTAATGTTGAATAATGGTAAACAAAAAAAATAGATTGAAGATGAAAAGCTCTTATATTGGCCATGTAAATGTTTAAAGGACTCAACCAGCACATTGCTTTTATGATGCCTAAATATGTTTTACAAGTTCTTCCATTTCATAAAAAATGGTAGGCGTGCTTTCAAGAAAGGCATGGTAATGTTACAAATAGGCTTGACTTGGATGGGGTATTTGAAGCATTTGTAAAGTGGTCATACACATAAAAAATACCAGAAATGTATAATATTTGTTTGTCTATACAGACCACATAAGTCTCAATCTAATCCCATCACTAATGGGGGTCCATACAGACCCCTGTAAACCTCTATATAACCCAATCAGTCCCATAAGGGTCTATGAAAACCCTCATAGGACAATGAGAACCCTGGAGGACCCTCATAGCACTTATGGGGTTAATAATAGGGTTCTCACTTTCCTATGAAGGTCTTCATAGACCCTTAGGAGACTGATTGGGTTAAATAGAGGCTTACAGGGATCTGTATAGACCCACCATAAGTGATGGGGTTAGAAGGAGCCTCATGTGGGGTCTGTATAGACCCACCATAAGTGATGGGGTTATATGGAAGCTTTTTTGGGTCTCTACAGACCTCCATAAGTGATGGGGTTAGATAGGCTAAGATGGGGTTACATAGGGCTATATGGGTTTAGATACACTAAGATAGGCTTACATAGGCCTAGAAGGGGTTAGATAGTCTAGATAGGGTTAAATAGGCCTAGAAGGGGTTAAATAGGCTTAGATGGGGTTAGACAGGCTAGACGGGGTTAAATAGGCCTAGATGGGGTTAAATAGGTCCAGTTAGAGTTAGATAGGCCCAGTTAGGGTTAAATGGGGCCAGTGAGGGTTAAATATGTCTAGAAGGGGTTAAATTGGTCCAGATAGGGTTATTAGGTCCAGATAGGATTTGATATGCCCAGTTCGGGTTAGATTGGCCCAGTTCGGATTAGATAGGCCCAGTTAGGGATAAATATGTTCAGGTAGGGTTAAATAGGTTTAGAAAGGGGTTACATAGGCCCAGTTAAGGGTATTAAGTCCAGATAGGGTTAAATAGGCCCAGTTAGGGTTAGATAGTCCCAGTTAGGGTTAGATAGGCCTAGTTAGGGTTTAATAGGCCAGTTATGGTTAGATGGGGCCACTTATGGTTAAATAGGATCAGTTAGGGTTAAACAGCCCTTGCGACAGCTTCAGGGTGGAAGTAAGCTGTGGCCATTTTTGGGTGTTTTACTGGGTTGACGTGAGGGTGATCGTAGGATTTGAATAGGGATGGGTGCTTTCATGCGACTGAATCTCTTGCAGCCGTGTGAGATCAAAGGCTTTCCCTGCAGTGAGCTGCGGCGGGGGTGGCCACTAGGGAACGCAGGGCGCCAGCTGCAAGCCGGTCGGAGCTATCGGCCGCAGGGGATACGGCCAGCGTTAGAATGAGGCCCTATGTGTATACAGCACGGTGGTGTTGGAGGAAACTATTGAGAGTTCCCTGGACTGCAAGAAGATAAAACCAATCCATACTCAAGAAAATAAACCAGACTGTTTAGTAGAGGGACTGATAATAAAGCTAAAACTCAAATACCTTGGCAACATAAGGAGAAGACCAGATTCCCTTGAGAAGATGTTGATGTTAGGAAAAATAGAAAACAAAAGGAAGAAAGATTGGCAAAGGATAAAATGGATAGATAGTATTACTGAAGCAATGAACATGAACTTACAAGAACCCTGAGAAACAGTTGCTAACAGATAGGACTGGCATGCTAAAGTCCACAAGGTCACAAGGAGTCCGATACGAATCACTGAACAACAAAAAACCACAAACATGCAAATAAAATGAGCATATAGGAATTAGACAGCATTTAAGGGGCAATAAAACAAAGGAGTTGTCATTCAAACTGGTGCAAGTTGTTGGGCTTTTGTATTAATGGACAGCAATTCACACTTGGAACATAATCTTTTTGTAGATATCCATTTACCGGTAATTATGGGGAAATTATTTTAGAGAATAAAAAAGCAATAATTACGGTCTTAATTCATTAACTATTGTATTCTGGGGCAGCCATTGCCTTATTGGAACTGCTTGACCAAGAGGATTTTAGAAATTTTACAGAAATTGAGCTTGGGTATCAGGAGAGGCAATTTGGAGACAGAAATCCTTAGGGCAGAGAGGAGAAGGATTATCTTGCTGGATACCATCATGCCCAAAGGATTGAATGAAAACAGAAATTACACTGTTATTTTCTGTAACTAGTACATTGGTATTCTCTTGTCTCTAGTATGATACTCACTTTAATCTGTTATCTTATCTAACATTATTGAATACCAACCCGACCCTAAGTGTTATGGAGAAAATTAACATCTCATCAGAAAACTCTGTCTGTTAAGTTGAACAAAAATGATGTTCTTAGTACCAGCACTAGATGGAAAGGAAATAATGATTGGTCTATGCAAGAGATAATCTCTCTGTTGTTCCTAGAATTATCATTTTTTGATAATATTAGTTATGTAATTTATATATAGTTTAGAAACTTTATATTAGCATTAGACAACATGTATTTCTTGGAAAGAACATACAGTAAAAACAAGGGAATTCAAAGACCCTTGAAGCATCTTCCATCAATATTATAATTATGTTGTGTCATGCAAATATTTCATGCTATTGTTCTAATGGTAATAGGTCATTACAGATAATATGCATCTTGCATATTATCATAGGTCACTGAGAGTGCAAGCTGAGAGCGTACCTGCCACAGAAACATAAGTTGTGATGATAGATATTTACCAAATGGGCCTCCAGTTCCAAGCACTCTCCTTCATGTTTAAAACAAGTGTATGATTATCCAAAACATGCATTAGTTCTCTTACTGTGCTTATACCTGCCATCTATTTGTTAAACAGCTCTTTATAGAACACAAAACATTCTTAAATTACTTCTGAACCTTCTACTCTATTTATTCTTCTACTCTACCTCTTTTTATGGTGTTCCTCTTTGCTTGGGAAATGATTCACAAAATAAATGTTTGTATGGTGGATGGCTTCTTTCAGTATTTTGCCTGCTAATCTTTATGGCTAGTAGACTGGATTCCTTGCTAACAGACAGCCCTTATGTGATGATTCTCACAAGGACTAAACGATGATGTATTTGTGTAGGTCAGGAAATGCCTGTATTAGATATGCTGTGCTACAACTGCCCCAAAACCATAAAGACCCTTATCACAGTGACAACACTGAATGCTCATTTTCATGTCCACATCCAGAATTCCTAGCATAGAACTTCTATTTTCTATGATATTGAGCTGGAGGTAGTCATGCTGGTCTGATTTAGACATACATATAGCTAGTGTACTATATTTAGTTGGACACTTAAGTGCAGTATATCCTTGATGTAATACCTTTTCTTATACCATTTGTCATCCATCTATCCTCCAACCTATACACTCATTACTGTCTATGAGTATATAATTAAGCATCTTGTGTGAATTTTGTTAGTCTTTAGTTTGATTTTGATGACTTATCTATGGTTTTCATGACTTTATTATAAAAGCTTTCTAACTTTAGCCAGTGCAAGGATAGAAGATCATTACTGTTTGTTTCATTCATTATTGTCATTATCAGAGACAAACATGTATTAAATGGCCACTGTAATGCCTTAACAGCAGGAGCTAGATGTTTTAATCAGGCATTGCTCATTAATAAAATAAATTTTCACTTATTTAAAAAAACAATATTGAATCTTAATCTTACAACTAGATAAATAATAGTACTTGTAGGAACTAGGACTATTTCCTGTTCATCTACTAGTTCTATGTGAAAGGAACACAGAAACTGACTGGTTACACCTAAGTTATAATACACAATCTGGAAAAAAAATAGTAGAATGAGGGAAATGATATAGGGAACAACCCTGCTTCTATTATAAGTAACAGTCGGCAGGTGTTTAAAAGTAGACAAATCAAAAAACTATTTACGGAATTTAGAGTTACATGTGACAGTCGCCAAGTGTGCCGACGTTTATGTGAAGATAAAAAATAAGGTAGGGGAGAGTAGCGCACGCCACCAAATAGTGTTGTAAAAGCAATTTAATGAATACAAATTAACAATAAATAATATGCACTCAGTTATGAGGTATTTAGATACACATCAGTCTACATCATGGGAAAAAAAAGTCCAGATGAATCAAGTGGTCTCACAGTCGTGGTGTTGTTGAAAAGTTGATGGTGATGCTCTAAAAATGATGCTGATGGAGTGCTCTATACACCCTGTACCAATACTAGTGTTAGTAATACACTGTATGTACTTGTCAGGGATCCCAAGATTACACCAGACCATAAAATAAATAAGACGTTTCACTCTACTATAGAGCTTTTTCAATGGAATAATGTAGAACACACATCAATATGTGCTCCCCCCCCTTATTTTGAATCTTAATCTTAGCTTCAATGATCAAACTCAGCTGCTGCTTATTTTTACCCACAATACTATCAATGGGGGAGGCAGTTTTTCCTAGCAGGCAGTATTACATTATCAGGCACAAAACTATATCCTCGCAATTCTTTCAGTTGACTGTAAAAGTGATTTGTTGTGGGAGCAGTTTATGAATGATTGTTTGGCCTCTTGTCTAATCAGATTGCTCTAAAAAAAACTCTTTAGAGCTGTTTCTCTGCCAAACTTCTCCTTCCCCCTTGATGGCCTTATCAAGATCTACAATTAACCTTTGTAATTAGAGAGCAGCAGACATCAATCAAAATGGAAACAATGACCAACTGCGAGTTTGCAAAAGTTAAAAGTGAGGATGCGGACACAAAAACAGATACATACCCACTGAATGGAAAATATTTTTAAGAGATAAATATGTCCCAATAAATAGTTTAAATAACTTCTCCCAGCTAAGTGAACAGGAAGACTTGGGCACTCTGACCAAAATGTGTTATAAAATATCATTAAAGTAGAAACTGAAAAAAGGGGATACACAGTCATTGGCACCCATCTCTACTGGGTGTCTGCAAAGCTCTGCACATGATTCCATAGTGGTGGCTTTAGGTCTCGTCATCCCAATGCAACCTAAGCATAGAAACCCAAAGATTATATTTGTTTTGGCACAAACGTAGATATAAAAGGATATGGCTCACTTCATTCCCTGTCTGGGCAAGAAGTCTGTGGGTGCTTCTTGTGCAACTCTGCTGTTTTGGACTGATACTATGGATTTTGACTTAGACAGTGACTTCATGATTTTTCACTACCCTTGACCCTTTGGCCTTTACATAGACCATGATACCAGCCATCAGCCCTACTCATGGACCATCTATTGTATATTCTGCAGCTGGTGCAAGGCATGGTCAGGTATTCTCGACCTCTGCCTTTGGGTTCACTTCCTGTTTGCAACCCCCAGTCTGGTCCAGACACACAATTAGCAGTATTCAGTTCAGAAGTAGTAGGGATTGTTGGACCCACACCTTTGGTTGGACATGCCTAGTTAGGTGTCTGTTTGCATTGTATTATCTCTTGCATTTTCTGTGCTGCTTATAGTTTGTTCTCTTGTGTGTATTTATTGTACTCACTTTATTGTATTCTTGTAAATAGTGTTATGAAAATATTACAGTGTAAATAAAGAATAAGAATAATAATTACAGTACAATAACAGTGAAAGAAATGTCTTGGCGAATGTAAAATTGTTGTTCTTACATGCCATTCAATATACTGTATGCAGCAGTCACTGGAGATATGTTATTAAAGGGGATGTGATTGCTGCATATATTGAATGTTTTGAAAAAAACGACAATTGTACTTTTGCCAATACATTTCTTTCACTGTTTTAATGGAAGTTGAATGATTAAAGGGGAACCCCAACAACAAGCTGGCTTTATTCTTTAATATTATTATTGAAGAAGGTTTCCATATACAGATGAGCATACATGTAGTCTTCCATTATTGGTGCACATACATGTAATGTAATCTCAATACAATGTGTAGAGCTACATATGTAATATGTTATGGATTCTTCTCTTCCTCTATTTTGTGTATTGCTTTAGGATAGGGAGAAGGTTTGGCCTAATCAGTAGGAAAGGAAGGGGGTACAGTAGGGTAGGACAAGTGGACGAGGGAAAAACTGTCAGTGTGTATAGTAACAAGTCAACTGTGTGATAATAGCAGAACAATTTAGAAATTAGCATGTCTCCTTTCCACATTACTCTAAAAAAAAAAATATATATATATATATATATATATATACAATAAATAAATAGTAAAATAGTACATTTGTTTTCACATTTAAATGTCTAAAACAAGTTTAAAAACTTGTTTCATGCCAATAATTCAGAGAAATACAGTTATTATACTGCATTCTGGGAACCCTGCAAGGGACATGCAAATGTGTATGTGTATATATATATATATATATATATATATATATATATATATATATATATATATATATAATATTTACAGCCCTATTAAATTCCAAGCCCGTTAGTGCAACATGAGACTGTGGGCTTGAAATATGGGCGAGTTACATATCCATTAAATTAGACCATGGCGCAAGTTACGGGCTTGAGATGCAAGGTCAGTAAACCTGAGCAGCCCACACAAGCTGTAAAGGGGACGGACGAGCCACAATCGCCCGTAATTATCCAATTGCAGTATAACGTAGTGCGACACAGTCCTAATAGCCAATAGAAAGCTGGAAACACAACTAACATCGCAGGAAGGGGTTTAAAAGGGAGCTAAACCCGTAAATCATTGACTTTGCTGTAGCTGAGCAAGTGAACACACAGGTCTAGGCGTTGGTGGGTTTTCGAGAACTGGAGAGAGAGAGGGAAGGAGCATTGTAAGTTTTTGATATTTTGACCTCTAAGATAATTTAACCCTTCATTTACAACACACATAATTACGTATATCACATAATTCACACACATAGATTAATACGTACACATAGCTATACATAGCAGTAGGCCACTGCACATTTTCACCCCCCCCCCCATACAATTACTATACTACACATATGACTCACATTCTTGTTTTACCACACACACACAAGGTTGAGGGGAAGAGGATCAGGTGCCTGATCCCAGGGTAGTGGGAATGAGGGACTGGCCACAGGGAGAGGAGCCCCAGGCACAGTTGGTAGGGCAAGAGGCTGTGGCAAAGTAAGGGGCCCCCAATCATAGCCCAAAGGAGATGGACGTCCTCTTCAGTGAAATCTGTGCCCGCTATCGGATCATACATGGTGGGAGATATGTGAGGGCTAGCCACAAGGCAGAGGCCTGGGCCCAGATTGCTTCAGCTGTTGCAGTATTAGGGTTAAGGTCTGTTAAATACAGATATGATGACAGCCGGCTGAAGGTGAAGAGGAACATGGCAAAAGCGGCCTGTGGTGGGCCTCCAGCAAACATTACATACTGCAAATGGGAGTAGACCCTAAGGGGCTGGATTCAGCCAGCGGCAGTAGTGGGCCTACCAGGCCAGGTGGACACGGGTGTGCCAAGAACCATGCAGAGTGAGTTTCATTTCACAACAAAAACATTGGTGTATGAAATTGTGGGGGTGGGGGGATGAGGTAGACAAATACCCTGCAGATATCATGATGTTTTTATGTATGTATAAATAAGCTTGTACTCTGGCTGGTATATACAATGAGCTGTATCCCTCTAGAATTATTCTGCCTCCTACACCCCTGCCCACATGCATAGATAACTGACATACAATAGCACTGTAAGCCCTATGGTTATGACTAAAGTTATATGGGGTATCAATAATTATGTAAATTCTGGTAGAAAACATATCATTTTCATAATTTGCATCAATGAAATGGCCAATACCTGCAGTTAAAACTGAATCTGAGTACAATTTGCTATGAGATTAAGATTGATTTGACATTTAAAAGAGAGTACATGTCTGGGTGTGCACACTGCGGCATATGGGGATACAGACTTTGTAGGACTGCATGTGCGTGTCATATACTGTACCAACCTGGACCATGTCAACTGCATATCAACAACCATTGTTGGGAACATGTCACAGATTGGTCAGTTTCACATACTGCACAGCAGATCCAGCAGAGCACGTGTCTGATGCACATGCAGATGGCACAACGCACCAGCAGTTCATATGAGCCATAATTCACAATGCTCATTATGCAGGCTGTGGTTCATCTGCGTAACACAAGCACCACAGGCAATCACAGGTGACCATGATTTCAAGGATATGGAAACACATAGCTGTCAATTTTTTATGGAAACCAACTCAAATATATTTTTTCTTCCATCTCAGTACCCAGGAGGACAAGGCAGCCACACAGGAACAGGGTATGCTCCAATGGAGGTGGGAGTGGTCAAAGAGGAAGGCCAGGACATTCAAGTGGGCCCAGGACCAACGACACAAACTGGCCCTTCAGTGCCTGGACCATCAACAGCATCATACAGCCGGGCACAGCTTTTCCAGCCACTTCCCCCGGCTATGTCCTGGCCCCAGCCATCAGCACAGCTGCCACCTGCTACAGCAACATTCCGGCCTTGGCAGCAAAGAACCACTCCCACACAATGGGGTCCCCCAACATGGCCGAACACACAGTGGGGTCCCCCAACATGGGCTCCCAAGCCATGGGGTCCCCAAACAACGGGCCACCTCAATCCCTCCTACTGACACCTCAGGGCCTACTGCCGTCACCTCTTCCACCAATGCCGTCACCTCGTCCACCAATACCGTCACCTCTACTGCCACCAATTACGTCACCTCGGCCACCAATGCGGAAACCTCCAGTCCTGCTGTCGTCACCTGTGGCCCCTATTGCCGTCTACACAACCATCCAAACATGGGCCGACACCTCAGCCCTCCTGCTGACACCTCAAGCACTCCTACTGACACCTGAGGGCCTACTGCCGTCACCTCGTCCCCCAATGCCGTCACGTCGGCCACCAATACCGTCACCTATGCTGCCACCAATGCCGACACCTCCAGCCCTGTTGTCGTTACCTGTGGCCCCTTTACCGTCAACACCACATCCCTGACATTGTGGGAAATCATGGGCCGGTTTGCCAGGGAGGGCATGGCACGCACATACAGTCAAATCAGAGGCTCCGGTTGCTCCGGAGGCAGTGCCGCCTCACAAACACCATCTTGGCTAGCACAAGATTGCTCCATGCTGAGATGAGGAGGCACAACAAAAGGATGGAGTGATATGAGGAACGGGCATATCGGGACAGACGGCAACTCATCGAATTGGCCGAACGCCAGCTCATATGCACAACAGCAACCAGAGATGTTGGCCTCCTCAGCTCAGACCTCACCACCAACTTCTCAACCAGATCAACAGCCAGTCAACATAGTGGCACCCCACGCTCCTCCTCAACAATGACGTGAAAGAGTGAGACGGGGTGCGGGCACGGAAGGTGGGGGCCCAGTGCTGAGGAAAAGGCGGTCTTAGGACCATACAGGAAGTCCTCCTCCTGATCACTCCTCACTGAATACTGCTTGTTATAGATGTTGACATACTATTGGCTGGCTACAGAGTGTGTACATGTCTGGTTATGTTTAACATTTCAACAATTGATGTTCAATGTGGATTGACCTTGAGATGAGGTGTTGTAGTTAAACAGAATATAGTTATGATTGATATCTTGTTCTTGTCTCTATAGGTGTTAATAGCCAAATCTCACGACCATGAAGGCATGTTCTTCATCTTCGAGCAGTACAATACGATCATGTGACCCAGTTCCCAACAGGCAAATTATCAGTGTCATTCACCACTGCACATGAATCTGTAATGCAATATATGACTACATATCTTTTCACTAATGAACATAACTGGTATAAGTTTCAATTACAATGAAGAGTGTCCCGTCTGTAGATTTGCACGGTCCATTAGGATCTGCTAATCCAAAGCAGTAGTTATACATGCCTTTTAGTTGCATTTCATCCTGTTAACAGTATGAAAGCAGATTAATGTATTTCATGTCATCCAAACAAAATGGCTAATTCCCTTTGTTTGACATCAGGATCAATGTGCATGTGTTTAGGGGTGATGTGAACAGTGTAATCTGTCTGGCCTTGGTACCACCCATTTACCAGTGAGATGTGATATCAGCATGGCACAACTATTCCATGTAGATTGTGATCGTACTTTTTGCTGACAGTTTGTGTTCACAGTGAAGCATGCCTTGTTGTATTACACATCCTCAGCATATTCTGGGAAGGCTGATTGAACAGAACAGAATCAATATGGTTATTACTGCTTGTAGATGACGTTCATATTAATTGGTGTATTGTAGTGTCCAGAGCAAAAACAATGTACTATAATAACAGCTTATGATTGTTCTATCGCCTCCTCTTTATGTCTTCCAGATTCCTTTCATCTATTTTGGAATCAGCAGTAATGTATGAAAACACACTGTGTGTGGAATTGATTAGTATCACATAATCCAGGATTTTTAGCATCTGTTTAATAAGGCAGATTGAGATCATATGGTTGCTGTATGCGCATTAATGGTTAGTTCTATGAAATGGAGAGTTATATGATGTCCCTATGTAACATCCGATTATGGTTACTGTTGTGTCCTGACCTATGCATTATCCTCATGATGCTGTCTAACAGTTAACCCTTTAGGTGTCCTTTGATTGGCCACAGACTCTTGCCTTTCCGGTATCCGCCCACACCACACCCATGATATTAATGCACAGTCTTGTCCACTTCTGATTGTGCTCTGTGTATGAAATAAAACGTTGTTATACCATTCTCACTGTGTCTGTGTGTTGTCAATGGCTAGGGTTATGGTACATCCACATACATCCCATTTGTATCACATTCCGATATATGTAAATAAATGAGCCCTAGTTACTATGCAATAGATCAATACATATAATAATAAGAATAGTAATAAGAGCATTAGAAATCATGTGTGTATATATTTCATATATGATCAACATACATGGTTAATACATTTGAAAATATTCAGTTGGAGATATTGTGGAGTATCAACATTCCCTGATAGGAATATGACAGGTGATACTGGAGGGGTTTGTCAGTTCCTCCTCTAGTGGACTGTGATTTGTTTGGCCTCTCTGCTATAACGTGCCCACCTAGAGTGACCCTACGTGGTATAGCTCACAGCTTCATTCACGTACAAAAGCCCCTTCACCACACCACTTAGCATATGTTGGAATGGTCATGCATATGCCAATATGAAAAGCCATGCTGCAACATGCAGAAAGTAATTAAAGACACACTACCTGATTAAACAGCAACACAAATACATGAAACTGATGCCATATTAAATCTTTCGCACTCACAAAGGCTCTAATGTGGTCCCTGAAATATAAATATAATTGCATATACATCTTGCTCATCACATCTACATTTGGGAACACAAATAGTGCCCATATTTCACCACCACATCACATATATCAAGTACCCTGGAAACATTTTAATATTTGTTGTTCAGTCAGTTCAGTTGATTTGTCTGACCTCTCATTTATGACTTGCCTACCTACAGTGGCCCTACATGGTATAGCTCACAGCTTCATTGCCGTGCACAAGCCCCTTCACCACCATCCTTAGCAATGCTGAAGGGGACCAGTAAAACATACACCACACTAATCTACTCTAACCCATCAGGAAGAGCCTCAAAAACACATGGAGGCTGTGCAGAGGCACGGGGATCAAGAGCCAACTCACCTCTATCATGGATAATCTCCTCTATGCCCATCCTGGAAAGTCCCATGCCATTGCTGGTGGCCATGTGCCATGATGTGTAGCCATTCCCATTATATTCTACTATTCATCAATTTACATTAGTGTGGATTGCGAAGTGGTGGTGGTGAAGGGGCTTGTGTACGTGAATGAAGCTCTGAGTTATGCCATGTAGGGCCAGTGTAGGTGGGCAGGTGATAGCAGAGTGGTCAGACAAATCCCAGCCCACCAGAGAAGGAACTGGCAACCCACTTCAGTATCTTTGGCATGCAAACTTTGTAGAACCCCACAGACTGAGACCTAGCTAAATGTGCTGCAATCCATAGGGTCACAGAGTCGAATACGACTGATGGACTGAAAAACAAATATTAAAATGTTCCCGGGTACTTGATCTATGTGATGTGGCGGTGTAATTTGGACACTATTTGTGTTCCCAAATGACGTGATGAGTGAGATGTATATGCAATCATATATATAATCCAGGGTCCACATTAGAGCCTCTGTGAGTTCGAAAGAGTAAATATGGCATGAGTTTAATGTTTTTGTGTTGCTATTTAATCAAGTAGTGTGTCTTTAATTTATTTGTGCATGTTGCAGCATGGCTTTTCATATTGGCATATGCATGACCAATTCAAAATAAGATAAAAAAATATATATTTTTTTAAATGCCTATTTTTTATTTGGGGATTATTGTGCAAGTAATTGTAATGCTTTTCTATGATTTCCCCATAATTTAAAGTCCACTGGTGTGTTTATATTGTCTTTTACAGTGTTTAAAAGTTGTCTGTAAACCCTTTGCGGGTCCTATTTGGAGGCCGTAATGTTTTGGCCTCCATTTGCGGTTTACGGGCTTGAACTCCATGGCGTCTTTGGAAATATGTTGCAATTCAATTGCAAAAATGGAACATAGCAGTTACGGGCTTGACAGAAGAACAAAAGGATCTGCGGCCGCGAAGTTCCACATTCCACGTCCCGTAGGCTTTTTCCGACCTTCAGCCGTAAGTCGTGCGCGGATTGCTTACGGGTCAAATTTAATAGCAGTAAGTATAGCGGGCTAGGTTACGAGCTACGGTTTTACATGTTAGGGGAATTTAAGAGGGCTGATAATGTAACAAACACATTTATTTTGTACAAGGATTAATATATAAAGTGATTTTAACTTTGGATGTTGGGCAGTAAATTGTGTTTATAATATGTCCACTCATATATGTTTATGTGTGATCTCTATATAACATAAATCAATTTTACACTAAATTATATTTTATATATATATGTATATAGTGTTTTCTTTAATATTTAAACAGGTGTGTAAGAGAGCAAGAGATAATTATAGATCTACATTAGGGATGAGCGAGGGAGTAAGATGTGTGTGACAGAGATATTAGGTATGTGTATATGAAGGAGATGTATGTGTGCAGAGTATATATATATATATATGTAATTGTGTAATGAGAGCAGTGAAATCCTATGTATATGTCAGAGAGATACATAAGAGATCACAGAGCTGTGTATTTCAGGGATATTTGTGAGAGGGATACAAGAGAGTGAGGTTCACAGAAGAGCAGCAGACCGTACTGTGCAGGCTCCACTTAAATAACATGACATTTCTTCCTGACATTATCCTTAATGAGGTTTTATGAGTAGAGGATGCTGCAGATTATGACTGATTAGCATGTCATTTGCATTATTTCTAATGGTATACTTTAGATTTCATAACCTCATAATTCCATGTTTTCTCTAAATGATGAGCAGCCCATTACCATTAATGGAGAATGTCGTTAATGGAACATAATGAGGGGAGAGACATGTTAAGCTCCATCTTAGCATCTCAAAACTCATTCTGGGAAAGTAATTGGCCCTCACACTATTGGACTTAGTGTATTTACTCCATTTTGCATGAAATGTATCTTTTTATTTATTATTTAAATGTGACTTTTTTGGTGTAGGATTTTTCATAATAAGAGCATCCAAAATGGTTTAAAGAGGCACAAAACTCTGAAATACCATTATAAATTAGTAAAAGCATGTGTTTATTTTACATGTATTGCATTGCATTATATTAAAGAACCTTTGTACAATGGACAAGCTTACTTTTAATAAGACAAAAATAAAAACTGATGCCACAACTTTACTACCCTGGAGGCATAAATAGTATTTTTGTAGAGTTTATTTGTGTGAGAGGGGCGTTTACATTTGTGAGGAACAAAGCTTGCATTTTATTGTTTCAACCTGCTGTAGAACTGCACCCACACACATATATATATATATATATATATATATATATATATATATATATATGAAGAGTGAGGTAGCCGTGAATGTCCATAATCCAGTTGAATAATCAGAGTATTGTAGTGAGTAGTGATACCTTTTTTATTGGACAAACATATTCATAATAAAGCGACGAGCTTTCGAGTGATATTGCCTCTCTTTATCAAGTCAATTATCTCTTGAAAGCTCTTCGCTTTATTATGAATACGTTTGTCCAATAAAAAAGGTATCACTATTCACTGCAATACTCTGAATATTCAACTATATATATATATATGTATTATCAATGCGTATAACAATACTGTACATATCTGAATGTGAATTAGACTCTGCAAATATCATACTGTAAATGCATAGCTATTGTTTTCTTTAGAGGTCGATAATTCCAAAATAAAAGGAAAACTGAATTAAATATATATAATGTTTATATACCTTTGAAATGGATTATTTAATATAATGCTGATATTAGAAAAAGTGGGTCTGTCCATGATCATGATAAATATCAGCCACTGCTTGTGCAGTGCTACAGGAAAAGGGCTGTCCTAGTCATTATTGCACGACTAGAGGCTTATTCTTTAGGTCACTGGACCCATGGAAACATGATACAGACACAAAAGCAGGAGCAAGATATCTGCCATGAACTCAGATGTGTCCCTAAGAAAGACCCTGATCACATCACTAAAGCACACCTACATTAAGAACACCAGCGCCCTGCCACAAAATGTCAACATAATACCAGTTGGCAAATATCAGCAGATATCAGTTGGCAAACATCGGGTTTTGTAATATATTTAGTCATACATTATCATACAAATTACTGAATATGGACCTAGTCTACCTTTCACATCTATTTTAAAGCCTTGGAGAAAGGGAAATGTTAGGGGCCTGAATGTCTCAGGATCAGTTTGATTTGCCCCTAATGACACCTATAGGGCACACGGCTTGTGTATATATTTTGCCAACTCCCTGGCACATTGTGCCTCTTCACCACTCCTTACGATCATAAGTATGGCAGACTCTATTCTCAGGGTCTGCTAAATGTAAGAGTTTTCTAACAATATTGTTAGTTTGTTCCATAATCAGCGATGTTTCATATCATGATTTACTCTTATGAAGAACGTGCCAATTGGAAAGTATAAAATAAATGTAGCCTTTCAATTCTAACTATTGTACTCACATTTGTATGGATGGTATATACTGTTTTTCCTAAAATGATCAGGCACCTTGGGCAAATGAGATTGGGTTCAGATAAATCTATATTCATTTCTCTTGAGTCGCTGTCATTATGAATAGGACTTAATAAAAGCGCTGGTCACATAATCTTAGCCCTCTCCTCAGGCTACAGGAAGACTAGCCGTGTAAGATGGAAACCCAATAGCCTGTTCCATTTACGATACCTGCTATTGCTGTTAGTTTTAAAGTTTTGAGTATTTAGTATTAAATAATTCTAATGAATGGTGCAATATTAGCCGTTTAAGCAAAATATAATTGAACGTATATTATAAAACATAAAAGTCATAGCATTAAATTAAAAAATGCACACAGGACACAAGATTAGATTTGGATAGGGACATATTGGGTTTAATGCATCACATACAGCCCTACAAAATGCCAGCAAAACAAGCACATGTAACATGGGAGGGGCAGTTCTGTAAGGATTTACCGCTAAAGAAATGTCCCAGAAGGCTCCGTATAGGATAAAGGAAAGCAGCTGTCAGATTATCTCAAAGCAGATATTATCTCAAGAGTGATGTACTTTAGAAAAATGACAAGTACAATGTAGAGCCAGTTTTCTGTACTGTTTAGGAATAACATCAAAAAGACCATTTCATTTCAAGCTCATAGTTACTTTCATTTTAGTGTTCATGATATATTATTATTTAGACGTTCCCCCCAGCATTGTATATAAAGGTGTGAACTTCATCACAACCACATAGGAGGGGATTACTATGTTGCAGCCCAAAGATACGTTTCTAACAGTCATTGGGCCTATTCTTTGCACAAATTCCTTTTGAAACTCAAAACCTCCAAAAGAAAAAAACAGAAGGGTCCAATAACAGAACGAGCATTTGTATAGATCCAGTGAGCAACCCAACACCTAACAGGATGGATCTCATCTATCACCTATCATACAAGCTTTGGGTATTGATAGCACACGCACCCCATAATCAGAGTTTTGGGGGTTGTGTCATTGGATTCCCTATTTGTCTTTTGAAGGTTGTAAGTTTTACAAGAAATGTCTACAAGAAAAGTGTGGAATGAAAAAAGGAAATCAGATGCATGTGCCAGGAATTCAGTGACAACATAACCCCAGCTACACAGAGACGCAAAGAAAGTGGGGAGCAGCATTTTATCTAAACCTTACACCAATATGTCTAGATTACTCATGCAATTGTTTTGTATACATTGATTTGAGAAATGAATGGTTAATTATTAACATCACCTATATAATGATCTGCACTTTTTTTTACTTTTGAATGACCTCCCTTGCCTGTTTTTGTTATACAGTTTTGCCCGTAGCCTTTTTGTCTACAAAGAGCCGTACATCACATTATACTGTGACAAACAAAGCGAGCAATCCACTGACTCACATACATGGCAGCTGTCATATGTGTGGCTTGTATGTATAGTGTGCATAGTGGAGGTAGATGAAAGTATTCAGTAATGACAAACTTTATTAATAATACATCAATGGCTATCACATGTACAAGATTACATTTTTACAATTACATTTGTAAAATAATTTAGTTTTAAAACTGAAATTTTATATATAGTTGTTCATACATTCAGTCGTGTCCGACTCTCTGCACACCAGGCACTTCTTGTGTCTGGATGTGCTAATACATAAGGTTTTCATGGCAAAGATACTGGAGTGGGTTACCAGTTCCTTCTCCAGTGGACCACTATTTATTTGACCTCTCTGCTATGGCCTGCCCTTCTTGGGTGTCCCTACATGGTATAGATCACACCTTTATTGAGGTACACAAGCCCCTTCACCATGACAAGGTAGCAATCCAGGAGGAACTGTATATATATATATATATATATATATATATATATATATATATATATATATAAGATAAATAGATAGTATCAAAATAGTATTCAGATTAAGTATTTATTTAAACATAATTTGTGTTCTGACTGGGCTAAATTCTTGAGTTCCGGAGCTGTAACCGAAGGTTAAAACATTACTCAATTTAATGATTTTTACAAGACATTGTATTGATGTATTTATTGCATTTGTTTTTCTTTCTTGGCTCTTAAAAATCTTAAGTAAACTATTGAAGTCCTATTTGTAAGTACAATTATGTAGTCGTTATACCTGTAGGAAGATATGTGTGGTTTTGCAGAAGGACAGCCCATGCACCTCCCAAAGCTATTCACTCTCAGAATTAGCATAAACGCTTGTTTTATTGTAATTACAGTGTCTTGCAAGTTTGGATAGGACAGAGACACGAAAGCAAATTCCCTTCAAGTTTAAGGTTGCACATCTTACTGGCTGCAGCTCTCCCCCAGCCCCACTGAGAATGAACATGCAGAGGGTCGCACTCAAACTTCTTGGCATTTTGGTAAGAAAATAAGGCATTTTATGTTTTGACTTGGCAGTTTTAAATAATTTAAATTACCTATTATACATTATTTCTACTATTGGTTATATATTGCTTATGATGATTTTTAACAATAAAAAATATTGTAGTGGACATCACAAATATTTCTTGGAATTATCCAGATTAAAGAGTGGTAGAAGAAATATAGACATAGAGGGCAGAGATTATTACTGTCCAAGATTGTTACTGTACATGATGCATATTTTGCTTTACATTATTGCACAATGGATGTGTTTACTGTTGTCCATGAGAAATATTATTACTGTACTCAGGGGTGGGGGGCATTCTGTATTTGGGTTATTACATACCTGTATATGAGATTGAGTTACATTATTGGACATAGGGGATATTTTTGTTTATAAGGCGTATTTAACTGATGTATGTTGGATCAGTAGGTAGCCATTGCTGTACATGAAGGGCTTACATTGCTTTAATACAGAGCGATCATTACTTTACATGAGGAACTCATTAATAAGCATGGGGGGACTTTATAATGGAACTGGGGGAGACTTATTATAAATGGAGGGAGGTCATTGCTGTGTATGGAGAGAGAGTATTGTGGAGGGTGGGGGCTCTTATTGTACATGGGTGAGCCAGTGGGGGGAGAAAACAGCTTTACATGGTTCAAGCTCATTGATGCACTTGGTGGGTCATTGCAGGACATTGCTACTATGTCACTGAAATGAGTATATTCAGAGGTCTTTCACTGTAATTAACAAAGTAACTGACCAGAATAACGTCACTGTTTTGAGAAGGGATCACAATGGAGGTTTTTTTTCAGAAATGGCAAGATTTTATATACAGAAACAAATAACCTTAATTTTACTCTCCAAGAAAATCTACACCACAACAATTAAGAACATCTAAAAAATGAATACGACACATTACAGTTTTATGTAATAAACCTTGTGTCCCAGAGTTTTTTTTATAACTATAATGACCTTCTCTTAAGAATATGATATGTCTAACTTATTTTCTTTGATGGCATGAAAAATGTGAATAATGTCAAGGTCAGCATGGAAAGGTTTAACACAAATAACAATCTGTCATATTTGGTTGATGTCCGAGGACACATAATTATCTCCAGGACATCGGTCACTAGGGGAGAGGAGGCTCCCAAGTTCAAACATGTACAGTAAAAATCAGAAAATATTCAAATTTACACTGCAGGCAATTTATCTTATCGTGTCTATACTGGTTGTGCTAGTTACTGAACTTATTACACTTGGGGCCTTATTTAACAATCCTCTTTTGTTAACAGTTGATATTTACTGGGCACTTATATATCTAAATGAATAAAAAAAACAAAAGGCTTTGGTGCATCAAGCCCAATCTGTTTTGATGTCCTCTCATCCATGTTATGTCAAGTGTGAATTGATCCAGAGGAAGGCAAACAAATACCCAGAGTAATCATATAACATTTGTAGCCATTTTTATTTTAGACTGGAGGTAAATCTAAGCTCAGTATACGACTAGATGTAAATAAGACTAGGTTATGATCACTGTTCAACATCAGATATTATATCATCATTATT